>CM070528.1:2400000-3000000 GCA_036346145.1 Olyra latifolia
AAAATGCATTGGGCGCCACTATATGAAACGCAGAAGGCAGTTTCTTTTGTTCTGCACCATTTTACTGAAAATAAGAGATCACATAAGTAATTCACTGCAGATATAACATAGATGGAAAACAAGTTTAATAGTTCACCACTCACCATGCCTTTTATCTAAAGGAAATGGCCCTAAACCAGCGTAACAATTCCTAGGAACCAAAAATGATTTCCAATATCATCACTGTCTTAAAAGTGATATGAATTTGAAACAAAACTAGAGCTGAAACAATGCATAGCAATACAGTGATGAACAACTAGCATGCCTTTATAAAAAGAAATAAGAAATGTTAGAAGATCTCAGATAACCTAAGGTGGCGGCACCACACCAGGAATTACCCAATAGCACATCATATGATTGATCACGCTGCAGGACAATTATTCCATACAAGAGACACAGCATATTGTTTGCCAAACCGATTTCTATACCCATGGAATTCCATAAAGTAATTGTTTCTTCAAAGTTTCCTTTCATGAGATAATGGAAAAGTGGAAAATATACAATAACCATGGCAACCACTGTCCCCTCAATGGAGCATATGTATTTATCTATGATACTTATAACCGCCTAGCATAAATAAATAGATAAATGAGTCACAGAAATCATATGGATAAAGCAAGACTGCGAGAGAGAAACTCTCGCCCGAATTACCATAAATAAATAAATGAGTCACAGAAAAATTGAAATAACTAGTCAGTGCTTCTGTTAATGCTTGAAATTTGGAATCAATGCTATCAGTGAGGGTGGCACGCTAGTGATTTGTCTCGATGGCCGAAAATAAGCCGTCGAGCACCGCCACTGCTCTCGATGGTCTGGCACAGGCCGTCGAGTACCTCTAGTTTTTTCACTTTTATAAATTTTGCCACATGCATACATATGATAATATGTATTACAATCATGAAATTTGGCAATTAACCTAATTTGGCAATGCAAGGTTAATGAAATTAGTTCTTATAGTTTGCAATGAATTTTTAAATTTTTTGAGCCGTTTGTACAAAAAAATAATTTAAATGTATTATATAATGATGGAAATGGTTTTACATTAACAATAAATATTTGGATTATGGAAAATTTAAATAAAAATAAAAGTATCGAACACGTCACCGTGTAGATTTTGATCTGATGTATAGTGCAGCGATGGGACAGAACCGGCAAAGCTACCGATGATTATCTCCGAACATGTCTATACAATAAAGTGTATCGGTAACTTGATTAGGGCAATTACATGAAAACCTGTAGTTCGGAATGTCAAAATGGTTTCAAACTTTTGTTGAGCATGCTAAGTCACATATGGAGCAATATAATCGAAGGTTACGGTCAATACCATCAGTACAACTTTTTACAAAAATTAAAAGAGCCGGGGTTGACCACCGTTTGCCTTAGAAAGTGGGCCGTCGAGTAAGAGGTCTGTCTCGACGGCCTCATCTAGAACCGTCGAGACTGATATTCCTGTATCGACAGTTGTCAACGAAAGTCGTCGAGACAGATATGTCTTGATGGCCAGGGTAGAAAAGGCCCTCGGGAGAACAAATAGGCCTCTCTCGACGGTTTACACGAGGCCGTTGATAGAGGTGGGTCGTGGCCTTGCCCTAGGAAGGTATGTATCAACGGCGTAATTGGGGCCGTCGAGAAAGGTGGGCCGTTGCCCTAGCCCATAGAGGACCTCTGTCGACGGCCTATGTGAGGCCGTCGATAGAGAGGTTTGTTGCCCTAGCCCAAGGGAGGCATCTCTCAACGGCATATCTGGGGCCATCGATAGTGGTTGACCGTGAGACGACCCGCCCAATTACCACATGTTAATGGCTTCATCAGGCCAAAATCATGAAGTAATTGTGTGGGTTTAGGCATATACACTCGAAGGACATCTCAACTGCAGAGTCCCCTCAAATGCGCTGCCCGGATCAGAATTTTGCAACAGAACAATAATTAGAGAATATCATGCATTATTACATCATGAGGCCACGCATGGCGGCAATTGTTTTATTATTACAACAGAGTCCAAACTTAATTTAATTACACAAAAGCCGCCTTCCTAGTAACTGATTATTTAAGTGGCGGCGTCCACTTGATCTACTACTGCCATGACCCTTCTAAAAGAAGTCCTCCAGAAAGTCCCCGCCTACTGGATCCCCCTTAATTCCATCATAATACATGACCGAGTCCTCGTCGAAAATTAATATCTAGCAAAAAGGAATAATAGCAAGAGTGAGTACACAAGTACTCAGCAAGCAATAATAGCAACAAAATGAAAATAAAACCTCTTCTCTTATTCTGCTTGGCAATACCTCATTTGTCGTCCTCTCTGCTTAAATAAAATACATATTTAAAAAGAGTTGATCTCTTT
The DNA here is from genome assembly GCA_036346145.1 of Olyra latifolia. Lineage (NCBI taxonomy): Eukaryota > Viridiplantae > Streptophyta > Magnoliopsida > Poales > Poaceae > Olyra > Olyra latifolia. The sequence goes on from CM070528.1 coordinate 2,402,384, forward strand.
TAAGTTTTATAAAAGCTACTAGCACTCGTATATGAGGCGGACTTAGCCTCCGTAGCCTCCAGTCCAGGAGACAGGCATGAATTCATGATTTTACCCTGCGCAGGTTTGTACCACTTTATCCGTAGTCGTCCCTACAAGTCGGGACTCAGAGTGTTCATTCTAATTGGCAGGTTACATCTCCAACCCGGTTGCTTAAGCAAGTGCGAGCTCTTGACGCACCTTACTCACAACCCCGTCCCCACACTTACTCTCGCAACCGTTCTACTCATTCCCGACGCCATGAGTAGCCTCTTGCGGTAATATAGCCGCCTATGGCCGGGGAAAGCCTGGGTCCGCTCACCAGATGTACGCCACCCACCCTCCTAGCTATCTACTACCCATCGTGAAGAATGTAACTGCCTCATAGACCAACCTTCTCGACGCATCGCGAGACTAAGGTTGATACTGTTTATTACGGCTCAACGCCCGAGTGATAGATATTATCCTTATATTATACCATGTGAAGGGTCCCGCCTCTCCTCTGCACCTTTCCCAGGGCACCCTTCACCCACCAATATTACTTCTAGCAACCTGATCGCTCCATCGATCAAGTCGCTACTCCATTCATCAACGGTGCGAATTAATTAGGTAAAAACAAGTACATTCATTAGATGCTAGTGGTATATAATTTAAAATAATGTACTGTTAAAGTACACTACTCAAGTGGTCAAAGAAAAGCTTGCCTCCAGCTGAGAAAAAGAACTCAGAATCGTTCTCGTGAGGGTATGCCTCCGATTGATTTAAGTCATTGCCTGAAATTAAACGAAATGCTAAACTTAGTTTAAGGCTATAATAGGTTTATAAAACCATGCATACATGTATATACTTTGAGTCTGCATACAATTTTTTTTTATAGTTATTTATTTATCTGTGGTATGGTAGCCGTTGGTGTTTAGATTAGAATTGGGGATGCTTAAGAATGTGGTTTAAGATGAAAGATTTGGTGAATCTGAGCTTCACGTCCCCCCTTTTTTTATTTTCTATTTTCCTTCCAGCTCTCACTGGAAGCCTTTGCTGCTTCTCTGCCATTTACCTGCTCCCTCTGCTCCTGCTTCCAGCTTCTTCCCCATTTTCTTTGATTTTGCACTTTCCCCATTTTTCTCTGTTCCTGCGTGTCCCCTCCCAGCTCTTCTCTCTGCTTCCTGCGCCTCCCCATTCCTTCTAGCTTGCTGCCTCTAGCTCCTTCCCCCAATCTTCCTGCTTCCAACGCATTCTCTCCCAGTTCCTCTATCTTCCAGTCTCCTCCCCAAGCTCCAGGAGCTTCCCTGCTTCCTGCGCCTCCCTGCTCCTGCTGCTGCGCCTCCCCCAGTCCTGCTTCTGCGCCCCTGCTCCTGCTGCTGCGCCTCCCCCAGTCCTGCTTCTGCGCCCCTGCTCTCCTGCGCGCCAGGAGGGCGCTAGGCTGGCCAGTGGCGCCCTGGCCATGCCGGCTTGTGGTGGGAGCCGCCCCCAGCCTAGGTACCATGCCGCCTCCGCCTGGCCTCACTGCCCGGCCGGCGCTAAGCTCTAGAGCATCAGGTCACCAAATCCCCTCTTGCTCCAGCTCCTTCCTATGCTCTACTGCTCAAATCATTCCCTTCCTAATTCTTGATTTGGGGATTTCTAATGCCTGATTCAATTGTGTGAATGGCTTTGCTTAAGATTGAATTTCTTTTCCTATACTGACACAGTCTTGATTGATGTGGTTTGATTTTCAACACACAATTTCTCACTGTTTCCTACTCTTCTACACAGTTACTATCAATATGCAATGCATGTGTGAAAGTAGAGCTATAGTGAGATGCTCGTGCAGCTTAAGTGACATGCATGTGCGATTTCAGTGCTGGGATGAGGTGCTGATGCGACTAGGATGACATGCATGTGCAGATGTAGCTAGAAATGGGGGATTTTGAACATGCATGTGGATTTTCAGCACTATTTCGCAAGAATGTGTAGAATGTGCATGCATGTGGACCTGAAGCTTTAATTCGATCTGGGGAAGGGCTGGTAGTAGTGTGGTCGGCCTCACTTGGGGTTCTTGAAACAGGCACTCCAGGTTGCTGTGGTAGAAGCTTCCCTTTTCTTGCACTGGTTCTGTACTTAGTTCATCGCGCCGTCGTCCTCCTTCTAAGTCGCCATGGTCGCCGTCTTCTTGCTCCGTCTAGGCTGCCTCTCCAGCTGATGCGTGTGGGATGGTGAGGAGTAGAACAGGGTGCTGGTGACTAGCCGGGGTTCTTTCCCCTTTCTCTCTGGTTACAGTTTGCTGAATGGAAATTTCTACAACAAGGGGAAACTTATGACTGCACGGCTGGGCAGGGAGAGCTAGGCTACGTGGAGGCCGATGCTGGCTCGGGCGGACAAGTGTTGCCCTATGTACTTCCCACTGCCTGGGTGGTAGAAAAATATTGTTTTCTCCCCTGTGAATGCTAACTCTCTCTCTTTTTTTTTTAGCTTTTAACTAGGTGCAATCTGAGCAAGGTAGTGCTAGGTGGATAATTTCCTGAGTATGAGGAAATGCAGCAATGCTAGGAAATGCAAGGTATTAAAATGGTATGCATGCATCGATTAATTAAATTGTAACCCATTTTTCCTATGATGTCCTTTGTATAATCTTTTATACTGTTTTCTTAGCTAGTTTGCCACTATGGAGCAGGCAAAGTCCGCTGGGTGCTGGTCTGGTGGGCTACTACTAGATGATGGTGTGCCTCACAACAGGAGAAACTTCAATATGAGCCGAAGTTTGGATTGTAATTACGCTGTATGCAGAGATGTATATGTATGCCAAGGCTACTACATAGATTTGGAACTGTAAAATTACTGGGCTGAATAGGAGGGATGGCCTGTGTCTGTACTTAGACAAGTACTCATGATAAAACATGGAAGTTTATTAAGCCTTGTATGATTGTTTTGTACAGCAACCAAACAAGAATAATTAATTTATATACGGGCTCCTTGCGAAATTCAGTTTATTATCTCTTCCCTCTAACTGTGTGTAGAGTTGTGATAAAGCCTAGCCCATGTTAATTAAGTTTTCTGGTTAGAGCCCCTTTGAGAAAAACAGATGTTTCATTCCTCCCCCCTTAAAGAGGATTTCGCTTCCGAAATCACTTGAATAATTCCGGTATTGTTCCTTCATATAATTTTTTTTTTTTTACCAATTTAACTCACTTGTCCTCTTAATCATTCATAGATTACTCTTATTTCCATTAAAAGAAATTGTTAAAAGAAGGCGGGTGTTTCAGACCGTGACCGAGTCCAAGGGAGTCCTCTCTCAACGGCCTCTATGGGGCTGTCGATAGAGAGGTCCGTTGCCCTAGCCCGAAGGAGGCATCCCTCAATGGCATATATGTGGCCGTCGATAGAGGTTGACCGTGACCAAGTCCTAATGACTCCTCTCTCGATGGCTTGCTCGTGGCCGTCGAGAGAGGTGGGCATTTTTGAACCCACAGAGGCTCAGGACATGGGCATTTACCAAGTCCCGAGCCACACACCGCAATCGCCCTATCGCTATCGCCTGCCTACCCGTTCCGACCTGTTAGCGCCGCCCGATCTCGCTCGGCCGTCATTGCCCGGCAATACCCCGTCGCCGCCGCTTCTTCCAAGACCACCGTCGTCCGGTCTCGCCCCCGCGTCCTCTGCCTCCGCACCGCCCGCCGCCGCCGCCTCTGGCGCCACCGCCACCGGTCTCGCTTCTGCCGCCGCCCCAACAACGTTCTTGAATTGTCCGATGGGTCGTCTCGATTAGTGTCGATGGGCGACTGCGAATATCGGTTTGGTTACGATACGTTGTGGTACCTATGGTTTCTGTGGCGAAATTTTGACGGCATGACCCTATATGTTTCTCCGGTGCATAACATAAGGGTTGGGGCTCCGAGAACGGTACCCTATATGTTATGCTGGCGAAATTTCACCACGGATACATGGGCGCCACAATGGTCGTAACCAATCTGGCATTTGTTTGTGGGTTTAGAAGCCTCCCCAAGCCTTGTGTACAACACCTTACCTCCGACAACCTATACTGTATGGATTGAAAAGGAATGGAAGAAGATAGGAGTTGGATATACGATGGTTGGTGGCAAAATGGACAACACATTGACGAATGGTTCCAAAAGGGTGGAGAATTCGTGCGTCGTGCTTTCGAGTCGACGCCTAACCCTAACGACACAAGAGTGCATTGTCCATGCACTGATTGCAGTAACTATCGAAAGAGATTACAGAACGAGATGCAGATCCATTTGTGTAAGGTTGGGTTCAAAGCAGCATATCATAAATGGGTCTACCACGGCGAGAGGGCGCGTGTTCCCCCAGCAAATTCCATTGAAGGTTTTGATAAAATCGATAGGATGCAGGACATGATAGAGGACTACAGTCATCATTTAGAGGACGAAGAGTCCCCCACATCCGTGACAGAATTTCTGAACCTTATGTCATCCGCGCAGGAGCCGTTGCATGAGAAAACCACAATGACCCAGTTGTCGACGGTATCACGTATGATGGCATTGAAGTCTAAATTCAATTTTTCTATAAATTGTTTCGACGAGATTTTGGCTCTATAGTGCTTCGTCCACCTTAAAGGTCACAAGATGCCATCGAACTGGTATGGTCAAAGAAACTCCTCAGTGGTGTAGCCTTAGAAAGAGGTAAAGAAAAGAAATGACGGCTAGAAACTGTCTTAGCTGTTATTTCTAGTTTATTTTCTTTGAATTTTGAGTTTTTTACCTTTTCCCCCTAAAGTATCTTGTGTTGATCTGACATTAACAGGTTAATGCTGATTTATTTATTATTTTGCAAATAGTTATCCAATGGTCCCAATCCATATCATTGTTCTGCTACATATTCTGGATCCTGACTCCACGTGACTGCCTATATTCAATACACATAATTATTTGTTTAGGTTTGTCACTTTGGCACTGCTAAGTGTTTGGTTTAGTTTTGAGCTCTTACTTTTACCGTAAATGTTGTTTGGTGTGTGCAGGGATATTCAAGCCATAAATGATTCACTATCATGCTGGTCTGTTTCAATACAGTCATACATTCATCCATCGATAAATGATTTTTACATTTCTGGGCAAAAAATACTGCATGTTGAGTTTTGATCTTTCCTGGTTTCAGTCGCAGATGCTGACCGAAGAGTGGGTTCGACATCTCCAGAAACAGATTTTGCAGTCACTGAAAGCCTGAACTCTGAAGCCACAGTGGATGATGCAGGATGATAGTGAAAGCCTGAATTCTGAAACCTGAACTCTGAATACACTAGCCATATTCACCAACAGCCAGATCTGTTTGGAGCTCAGGTGGCCATATGCCCGTGCAAAGGCAGGAATTCAGGAAATGAAACATATGAAATGTGGCCATATGCCCGAACACCAGACCTGTTTGGAGCTCAGGTGGCCATATCCCATGCAAAGGCAAGACATATGAAATGGAACAGATTCAATTTTGGCAGGAATGCAGGAAAATATTACTGCATTCCAAATATGGCCTTTTTGCACATTACAAAAGCAAATATTCAATTTCATTCCTCATTACAAAAGCAAAGATTCAATTTCATTGCTCATTACAAAAGCTAAAGATTTTGCTCATTTCCAAACACTGCAAACATTGTTAAAAATTGAAAATCAAAATTTTGCTCCTTTCCAAACACTGCAAACATTGTTGAAAATTCAAAATCAAAACAATGCCATTACAAACATTTCATTGTTGCAACTTCAAAATCGAAACAAAACAGGCAACCAAGCTTCATCAGCGGCTGCCAGGGAGAGGGGGTCGATGGCGAGGGAGTTGCGGCGACGGAGAGGAGTCGTTCGGTGAGAGGGCACCGGTGCTCACAGGCGGTCGTCGAATCGGCGATGAGAGGGCTCGAGGCGACGCGGCGGCGGCGAGGGAGACGCGGCGGCAACAAGGAAGGAGTTGCGGCGATGGCGCTAGCGGGCGGTCGTCGAATCCTCAATGAAAGGGCTTGAGGCGACGCAGCAACGGCGAGGAAGACGCCGCGACAGCAAGGGGGCACCAGACGATGCGCTAAGGGACTCAGCGATGAGAGGGCTTGAGGCAACACGGCGGCGGCGAGGGGCCACCAGGCGACGCGCTAGGGCTACAGCGGTGACGCGAGGGGGACGCACATTCGAGGGAGACTAGAGGGTGGAGGCTCCCACCGAGCCGGCTGACCCGGTCGACGCTCGTCCGCGCGAGGGGGCTGACCCAGTGCTTGCATCTGCTCCACACAGACATATCCAACGGCTGAGACTGTGTTTTTGCACTTGTGCACTCAAAACTCATTTGTGTGTGTAGGAAAGCAGTTCAAGGCTCCATGATCGAATACCCTACATTGTGCTTTGAAATTCGTGTTGTTTGATGCGTACATCTTTACATACCTACTAAATAAAATATTTGAGATAGTAAACTCCAAAAAATTAAATTCATTTTCAGTTTGAACTATATTTATCTTAAATTTAAAAGTAGTTTAAACTAGAGTTAAATTTAATTTTTTCAGAGTTTGGCGTCTCAAATATTTTTTTAGTGGGTATATAAATATACAAATACCAAATATCACAAATATCAAAGCGCATCTAGTGGTAATAAATCATAGAGCCTAGGCTCCACGGAGCCTTATATAATTTCCCTATATATATAAGGGAAACAAATTTAATCAAAAACAAAAAAGTATGACTTAGGGGTGTTCTTTTGGGCTTATCTAAAAGTCTAATCTGACTTATCGCGTTACTTCGAGAATTTCCCGAGATGGCCTCGAGAGTCGGATGGCCTTGATTTTTAGGATTAATGGAGCTTTTAGACACGCCTACGAGGTAAAAAAACGGATTCAAAAGTAATATAAAAAAAGTCAGATAAGTCAATATTAGCCACACCTTATCTGACTTATTTCATGACTTATCTGACTAATATTGACTTATCTGACTTTTTTATTACTTTTTAATCCATTTTTTTTATCTCATAGATGTGTCCAAAAACTCCCTAAATCCTAAAAATCAAGGCCATCCGACTCTCGAAGCCACCTCGAAATATTACCAAAGTTACAAGATAAGTCATATTAGACTTTTAGATAAGTCAAAAAGAACACCCCTTGGACAGCCATACGTGATGCAACACGAGGCTGCCCTACTGCTGATTCAGACGGACTCTTCCTCCGGGGTCAGGGAAATCTCCGACGCGTCGCCGCCGTACTTGCTAGCAAGCCACGCCCAGAACGCCACGAGCCACGAGCCCCACGATGAACGGGGCGACGACGCAAGTGCAGCCCACCAGAACACGGGTGTCCTTGACCCCGACGACCATGACGATGCTCACCACCAAGTTGATAGCACCTACGCCGATGGCCCCTATCCCGATATCTTTGAGCTTCTTACGGGCGGCCACAGCCATGTGGCGAGAACAGTCGATATAGCACATGACCGAAAAGACCCGGCGGCGATGTAGGCGTCGTGACGAGGCTCACTAATGCCGGCCCGCCACGGACGCTGGAGTAGAAGGAGGGGGAGATGGCGGATTTGAAGCCGTAAATCATGCCGACAAAGTAGCCTATAATCGCAACCTGGAGGAAGACGGCCATCGTCCACATTTCAGCTCAAGCACCATCGACGTCTCCTCCCTCCCCCGCCGCGACCTCAGGCCCCTCCTCTCCCTCATCGACGACCATCTCCTCCCGCCCTCCCCGCAACACCTCCCCCTCCTCCTCAGCTCCCTCATCTCCTTCCCCTCCGACCACCCGCTCCGTGACCACCTACTCCTCACCGTCACCTCCGCCTTCGCCTTCGCCCTCTCCGTGCCCATCTCCTTCCAGGATTCCTCGCCCCTCGCCGGCCTCGTCAACGTCTTTGCCGCCACGCCAACGCCCCAATCACGGCCCCGACCGCACCGCACGCGCCCTCGCTCGACGCCACGCTGCCGGGCCTCCTCGCCGACGTCCTCGGCCACGTCTACACGCTTGCCATCGCCGAGCGCTTGCCGGCCGCCTAGTCATACCTCCTCCTCCTCGTGTCTACCGCACGCCACGTCGTCCGCCTCGGCAGGCTGGTGTCGACCGCCTCGATCTTGGCGATGTCCGAGCCGCCCACCCCGTTCTTTGTGCCTGGCCGCTAACCTCTTCTCTCCTGGAACCTCCTCTGGCAAATCCTCGCGCCGCCGGAGGTGAACTTGAGGATATAAGGAAGGTGCTCGCTTTGCTCATGGAGAAGCCCAGTCGACCCTATGGCGGCCATGGAGATGGCCGCCATCCTGCGGAGGTGGCGGCGGCCGTGGTGGAGTTGGCGCCCGGCAATCACGGCGCATGTCAAAAGTGCGATTTGGTGGGATGGTGCATTAAATCCCCAATCTTTGCTGCGACTCGGTGCTCACGCAGCGAGGCCACGATGCAGTCGGAGAAGAAAGCGGCGATCACCGGCGAGGTCGACGGCGGTCGTGGTGCGGCGGCGAGCAGGCGGCGCCGCCGTCGGCAAGGCGGTCTTGCGGCGTTAGCGACCATGGAACATGGCCTTGGCCTTGTGCGGCGGCGGCGGCCTTGGCGGCACGAAGACGGCGACACGGCGACTGGCGTGGGCCTTCAGCGATGAAAGCGCGGAGGCGGCTTGAAGCGTCTTGGCGGCGGCCTAGGAGGAGGCAACACGGGCGCAGGCGCAGGGGCCGGAGCGTGTGGACAGCGCGCAAGGTGACGGCCTGAGGCAGCGAGTGGCGGGGCGACGGTGGAGCAGCCAAGGCAGCAGGAAGAAGAAGCAAGGAATAGAAGAAAGGAGAGAGGGTAGAGGCCGACCTGAGCAATCTGGAAAAAGTAGAGAGAAGGGGCGCAGAGGAGAGATGGCAGTGGACAGGAGGAAAAGGGAAATTTCGTGGATTGACACCCAATTCGATAGCCAAGCTAGAAAAAACACCCAATTCACCTCAGTTCCATAAAATGCCATCCGGCTATCCAATTTCTTCAAGATTTAACACTTTAGCCATTTTCCCTTAGCTTTTTCTAAAAAAATACTAAACTGCCCCCGATCAGCCGCCGGAGCCCATTCCCAACCCTTCTTCCCTGTCTCCGTGACCATCTCTTGTAGCAAGACCATCTTGGGGACCTCGCCGGGAGGAGAGAAGAAGGCAATGGCTTCGTGAGGGAAGAGAAGAAGACAGCGGCCTGTCGGGGAGGAGAAGAAGACGGGGAGCTCGTCGGGGAGGGGAAAAAGATGGCGAAGTGCATGAGGAAGGAGAAGAAGAGGGCGGCTCGCCGGGGAGGAGAAGAAGAGCGTGCCGGGGAAGAGAAGAAGACGGCGGCGCACCGGGGAGGAGAAGAAGACGGGGAGCTCACCAGGGAGGAGAAGAAGGCGGCGAAGCGTGTGAGGGAGGAGAAGAAGATGGCGGCGCGCCGGGGAGGAGAAGAAGACGCGGAGCTCGCCGGGGAGGAGGAAGAGCATGCCAGGGAGGAGAAGAAGAGCTCGCCGGGGAGGAGAAGAAGACGGGGAGGAGAAGAAGAGCGCGCCGGGAAGGAGAAGAAGACGGCGGCGCGCCGGGGAGGAGAAGAAGCCGGCGGGAGGCAGGTGGAGGCGTAGACGGGCATGAGCAGCACCGGGAACCCGGCTCGGGGAGGAAGAAGGCTTCCTTCCTCTGACGAGCGGGTCCCACTGGGGTAGTTTGGGGAAAGCTAGCCAAAGTGTCAAATGTTGAAGAAATTGGATAGCCAGATGGCATTTTATGGTACTGAGATAAATTGGGTGTCATTTCTAGATTGGCTATCGAATTAGGTGTCGATCCGCGAAATTTCCTGGAGGAAAAGGCAGAATAAGATGGAAAAGAGAGAGACATGGTCTGGGGGAATCCGGCATGGCAGCCGAAGCCAAGATTACCTTCCCGAGATCTGTTTCTGCACATCTCTTTACCTCCGTGAGTCCGCCCGTGAATCGATCTATTCTTTTTTTCTTTTTTAATTTTGTTTTGAATTAAAAACGAGATTAATTATCATCGGACTATAAGACTATTATATATATATATATATATATATATATATATATATATATATATATATATATATATCGACAATACAATCTTGCAAGCACAAAAACAAGATTTTATATATATATAAAAGCGAAACAAATTTCATCAAAAACAAAAACATATGACTTTGACGGGCACGCGTGGTGCAACACGAGGCTGCCCTGCTGCTGATTCAGACGGACTCTTCCACCGGGGGCAGGGAAGAAATCTCTAACGCGTCGTCGCCGCCGTACTTGCTAGCAAGCCACGCCCAGAACGCCACAAGCCCGACAACGAACGCGGCGACGACGCAGGTGCAGCCCACCAGAACACGGGTGTCCTTCACCCTGATGCCCATGACGATGCTCAACATCAGGTTGATAGCAGCTACGCCGATGGCCCCTATCCCGATATCTTTGAGCTTCTTCTGGACAGCTATAGGCGTGCGCGGCAGGAACAAGTCGATATAGCACATGACCAGGAAGACCAGCGACGCGTAGACGTCGTACAAGGCCCAAAGCACCGGCCGCCACGGGACGCTAGAGAAGAAGGAGGGGGAAATGGCGAACTTGAAGCCGTAAACCATGCCGACGAAGTAGCCTATAATCGCAACCTGGAGGAAGACGGCCATTGTCCACATTTCAGCTCGGGACACAAGTGCCATCGACTCCCCTATCGTTTGCAGCGCCGGCGCTTCCATCTTATTGTTTGTGCACAATTAAGAGACGGCGAAAGGATTGTCGATCGATATGTTTGTACATGTCTCTTGCTTATATAGAGGTCATGTTCGTGTTCTACTGGGACCCTAGCTTGTATAATAGTAGGTTTGGCCCTGAGATGTCATATTACTTCCTTATATGAAGATTGTTTTCTTGCAGTATTGTATTTGGTTGGGATTCTATGCTTTAATTTGGGATGTTTCGAGAGCTTAGAAAGAGGCCAAGGCCTGGGCCATGACAGATGGCTGCGAGAAAAAGCCCATCTCTCCTCTCTCATCTCACATCAAGTTCAACCCCCTCTGTCTCAGCTCCCTCATCTCCTTCACCTCCGCTCGCCCTCCCCGCAACACCTCCCCCTCCTCCTTAGCCAGTGGCGGAGCCACCGGCGCTGCTGAGGCGCACTGTGAGGCTCCGGCAAAGACGCAGATTGTTAACTTTCTTAATCTTCGCTGCATCCCGTGACCAAATGCAAGCGTGTGCACCGGCTGCTCGTTTGGAAGGGGAAAGGAGAGAGAGCATGAGCGTTGGCCCCGGCAGGCTCTTGCACCTTGCAGCGTTGCAGCTTAATTTCTGCAATGAGCCTTTACTGATTGCTCTCCATACTCTATGCATTAGCTTGCCTTTTTATTTTTATGGTCCCCTTGTTTGTTAACTAGTACGTACCTCCCATGTACCACGTACCACGTAGCATAATTTATTTTAAATTTTTACAAAGATATTTTATCCATATAAAATATAGTTGTTGCTTTAGCATCAATACGGTCTAGAAAAGTTTTGACTACCAAAAAACAATTACTAAATTACACTAAAATTTTAATGTTATGAAAATTCTTTTTCGAGATAGATCTAGCTATATGTTTTCTATGTACTCAATCTAAATAGCTCAAAAAACTTTAATAGATAAAGTTTTTAAAATTTTGACCGAGCTTAGGACATGTCTAAAAAGACTACTTCGTGATATGGACGCCATAATATTATGAACATATACAGGTTTTATTTCTCAAACAAGTTGTCTAGAATAAAATAATGTTGCCAAAATTTTACCCTAGAGAAGCAAGATGAACGGAAAACTTGAATTTTAAATATATTTTTATAAAATTTGATTAAATTTTAAATGTAGTAAAATTCTTTATCGGTGTTTTTATACATGACAATATTGGCAACGCTGACATTCCTAAATATATTTTTATATTATAAGCTAGCACCCCCTCTAAAATCGTCCTGCGTACGCCACTGTCCTCAGCTCCCTCATCTCCTTCACCTCCGACCACCTGCTCCTCACCGTCACCTCCGCCTTCACCTCTTCTCTGTGCCCGGCCGCGAACCTCTTCTCTCCTGGAACCTCATCTGGCAGATCCTCCGCACCGTCGGAGGTGAACTTGAGGGATCTAAGGAAGGTGCTCGCTTTGCTCATGGAGAGACCCCAGGTCCTGACCCCTGCAGCGGCCATGGAGATGGCCGCCATCCTTGCAGAGGTGGCGGCAGCCGTGGTGGAGTGGGCGCCAGCAATCACAGCGCATGTCCAAGTGCACTTTGGTGGGATGGCGCATTCGTCCAACCCAATGCTGCTGCACTCAGTGCTCACGCTATTCGTCTTGGGGCTGAGGATGAGCGCAAAATGGCATGCCGCCCAGCATTGGCTGCTCGTGAGGCTCACCGGCCTCTCCCAGTGCGTTTACTGGCGTTGCATTGGTTGCTTGGGTCTGTGAGGTTTAGAGATTCAGCGCCTGGACTCGCAGAATGGTTTTACCCTGGTGTATTTGATCCCCTTGCGCTCAAGGCCGAGAAGCTGGATTGCCTGCCTTTTGTTGCTGCTGTCATTGATGGTGCGAAGGTTGGAGGAGAAAGAAACCGGGAGCAAGCAACTGGGCTCATCGATGATGGCTTGAACTGCGTGTCAGCCTTCAGGTGGCTATGATAGGTAGAAGTTCACTGAAAAAGCTATGATAGGCATATCCGTCAACAAGCGAGAACACTTATTCCATTCTAGCATAGCAATATTTGGTGATTCTTAAGTTTCTTAATCACAATGTATGCAGGCTATGTTGGTTGATATGGCATCAGAGCATCGTCGTTTATTCCCAGCGCTTGCTGATTTCATCAACCGCCTTCTAGCATGCAACACACATCAGTGGGTGGGGGAGCAGCTGCTCCGGACACTTGATGAGTGTCTGCTTCCGAAGCTTGAACCAGGCTACCAGCTCGCGTCGTACTACCCTCTTTTCGAGAAGATTGCACAGAACGAAACAGTCCCCCAGCTCCACCTAATAGAATTGCTCACCAAGCAGATGGGTTCTCTTGTCAACAAGCATGGCCCAGACACACAGCTGAAGTCGTGGTCTCAGGGTAGCAAAGTTGTGGGGACTTGCCGTGTCATGCTGAAGCACCATCACAGCTCTCATATCTTCCTTCCCCCCTCACACCTACTTGTGCTCACCATCCAGTCTTACCCTGACCTAGAGGTCCGGGACCATGCAAGGTAGACATTGCCTTCTCTATTTTTTAAGTCATGCATGGTGGACATTCTTATATTGCTTGTTTGTGTTATATGTTTTACTGCCTTCTTACTGCTTCAATGTGTCATCCAGGATATGTTTGCGGATGTTGTCTTGCATTCCTAGGAAGAAACTGAGGCATCTGATGGGAATTGGGGAGCAACCTTCAGGTGTCACTCCCTCTCACCCAGGTTCCTTGTTTGATGTCCCATCACCACGTCCTCTCTCCGCTTGACACCTAATTCGCTCGCCTTTCGGTATTTGACACCGAAACCATCAATTTCTTTGTTTCATGACACCCATCCATTTTTCTCAATTTCTATTTTCTTTTTCTCTTTTTCTAATATGTTTTTCATGTGCTAGGACAAAAATGCCCCTGCATGGTACTGTATGGCCCTAATTATGGGTCGACTAATTATCTAGCCCGTGCTCACGCCGCCTCGTTCGTGTTCATCCACGCCGACGCCTGTTGACCCGCGTGGACGCCGGACTGCAATCCCGCCGGCGCCGCCGGCGCAATCCTGCCGTCACCGACGCCGACGCCGCCGGCGCAGTCCTGCCGATGCCATGCACGGACTGCAGTCCTGCCAGCGAGGTCCTGGATTGAACTGTGAAATAGATCATGCTCGGTTTTGGTGGAAGAAGAGGGCTTGCAGGATTGAACTAACTGTTAAAAAAATTTTAAACCGTATGAGAAGCAGATTGCGAAAGCGGGACAATAGCTTATCGAACATATTTCGTAGATTGGAATTGAAAACCTTAACGAGGAAATTCATGGCCGGCTTCTGTTCATACACTTGTTTTGCTAAATCATGACATATGAGCAAACATTTGAAACAAGTCGACGTATGAACAAGTCGACGTAAGCAAACATGTGAAACAAGTCGACATAAGCAAACATGGTTTGCTAAATCATTTTCTTCCTTTCCTTGGAGTGAGCTTCTTCTTTGCAACCATGGTCAACCTCGGTGACGGTGTGGCGGGGCTGCTGCCGGAGTCGAGGGCGGGGTCATGCATGTGATCTTGGCGTGAAATTTCTTGGCGGTCTTGGGGTCATGACCATGGATGGCGGCTACGTCGGCGTCGGCACGGATGAACACGAACGAGGCGGCGTGAGCACGGGCTAGATAATTAGCCAACCCATAATTAGAGCCATACAGTACCATGCAGGGGCATTTTTGTCCTAGCACATGAAAAACATATTAGAAAAAGAGAAAAAGAAAATAAAAATTGAGAAAAATGGATGGGTGTCATGAAACGAAGAAATTGATGGTTTCGGTGTCAAATGCCGAAAGGCGAGCGAATTGGGTGTCAAGCGGAGAGAGAACGATGAATCTAGTGTCAAATAACGAAATTTCGTGCGATTGAACGGTCCAGATTCTGTTATGTGCAACGAAAGGGAAATTATAGGGGATAAGACAACTGACCAGATTTTTTGCTCAAAAATAGAAGAGAATCAATACCTATAGATTTACAAGGCTTAGAGCATCTCCCGCAATAACCCCTAAAACAGGGTCTCTACTTTTGATTTGGGGGCTGCCCCTATTTTTTGGGGCCTCTGATTTTGTCTTCAACTCCAGCAGTTAGCCCCTAAATCTCAGCCCCTATTTGCTTATGACATGTGGGACCGGCTTGTCAATGACTCTTTATTTTTCTTTTCAATATCCTTTTCTTCTCCTTCTTTTTTCCTTTTTCTCCTCCCTCATCTCTTCACAAGCGAGACAGAGGGGAAGCGACGGGTGAGGCGACGAGCGGTGGGCGACGGCGGCGTCGGATCTGGGTGAGGCGACTATTAGCGGGCGAGGCGACGGCAGCGTCGGATCTGGGCGAGGCGACGGCGGCAGCGGCGGCAATGCATCGGCGCGGCTAAATTGGAGAAGACTAATGACCTGTAGAGAGAGAGACGACGACGGCGACGGCGACGACGGCGACAGCGATGGCCCAGATCTGGGTGAGGCGAGGAGAGGCGCGACGAGGAGGCGAACGGGCAAGGCGGGAAAAGGAGGAGGCGGGGGCGCGACGGCGGAGGCGGGAGCTGCGCGGGAGGAAAAACACCCCAACAGAAAAATAGGGGCCCCCTCAAGACCCCTAGAAATTGGGGCTGGAGGGGGAGATTTAGGGCCTCCCTTATTTTAGGGGCTTGAGTAGGGGCCCTGCTGGAGTGCATTTTTGATTATAACCCTTATTTTTTGGTTTAGGGGCTTGAATAGGGGCTCTGCTGGAGATGCTCTTACCATCCAATGCAGCACTGTGATCTCCATTGGCATATATATTATCTTACAGTTTGGAAAACCATCAATTGATCTAGGAACATTATATGATTTTTGGTTCCTACAATTGCATTTACCAACTTGTCCTCGTCTTGCTGAGCCAAATCCATAGATTGAGTTATCTGGAAGAATCAAGATAGGGGTGTTATTAAATTTCATAATTTATGACTTATCTGTCTTATCTCCAACCGAGAATTTCGAGGTGGCCTCGAGTCGGATAGCCTTGAAATTTAGGATTTAGGGAGCTTTTAGACTGCCTCTGAGATAAAAATAAAAGCAATTCTAAAAGTAATAAAAAAATCGGATGAGTCAATATTAGTCCGATAAGTCGAGGCCACTTATCGACTAAAATTCTCAGTCGAGATAAGATGATAAGTCACAACCATTACGGTTTCAACAACACCCCTAAATGTGTCATCTATTTGCGAATTGGCCGTGTACGTTCTCGTAGAGGCTAGAATCATTCCTTTATCTAAAAAAAATTGTAACACAAATTGGCAAATTTGATAAAAGTCACTGTCAATGTATCAAATTGGAGAGATGGTTTGGTTTTTCGTTAAATTCTCAGCTGTGCAATATGAATGATACTAAGGTTGTAATGGTCTAGCACCTCTGATCCTACGGTTGTGATGACATAACTTCGCCTTTTTCCAGTTCTCCCCCGTTGTTTCTCACGAAAAAAAACATAGTATTGATTAATTGCAGATCTTGGGTACTGCATAGGATTAGAAATATTGCTAAACAAGTGGTTTTGGAAATGGTAAATTGGTAATAGTCTAATAGGAAAGATCGCTTTTGTTGTCAATCATAGCAACCGTATATCAAACACTCAAATTTTGTAAAATAGAATTACCTTCTAAATAGAATTAGGTCCGGTGGTAGAAGAAGGCAGCCGAACCAAGCCAGGTCCAGTGGTAGCAAGTCACGGCCGAACCAAGCCTGGTTCGGTGGCAAGACATGGCCGGACCAAGCTAAGTCCGGTGGTAGAAGAAACAGCCGGACCAAGCCCGGTCCGGTGGTAGCCACCTAACACCGCCCACGTCGCCTGTATCCGCTCTGCTCCACCGTGCCTGAGCACGCTGTCCGGCGCCACCGTCCACGGCCAGCGCGTCGTCCGAGCGCTACCGTTCCTGGAGCTCCGCC
Source organism: Olyra latifolia (assembly GCA_036346145.1). NCBI lineage: Eukaryota > Viridiplantae > Streptophyta > Magnoliopsida > Poales > Poaceae > Olyra > Olyra latifolia. The sequence continues at coordinate 2,418,989 of CM070528.1, forward strand.
CCGTCGCCCACTCGGTCGTACCCGGAGTTTCGCCCACTCAGCTCGACGCAGCGTCGTGCGCCCAAGAGCTCCAAGTCGCCCCCAAGGACGACGTCGCGTCCTTCGCCGGGTCTCCATCGATCCGCCGTTGCCAGCACCCTGAAGACCATCTCCACCAACGCCAAGGCGGTTCTGTCTCTTGTACCTGGACACCACGCCCGATCTTTGTCCTCCACCATGCCATCGCTCCGCATTACTGACCCGCGTTATCGCGCCCGACGCCCTAACCTGGCAGTCGCGCCGCCCGAGCCGACGACCATGCCACCATGTCGATGGTGCGTGCGTCCCCGTATGAGCGTATTCTCCGTATATGTCGATCTGTTTATCTGACCGTCTCTGCCTCCGTGTCCCCGCGAGAGAGTGAATAGATAGAGTCCGGTACAGGTAGAGATAGGGATGAAAAGAGAGAGTCCCACTTAATAGGAGATTGCAACAGACTTATCTCTTCTTTTTATCTTAATTACAGATAATTATTAATTTCATTTTAAATTTAAAACGAGATTAATTATCATCGGACTATATATATATATATATATATATATATATATATATATATATATATATATATATATATATATATATATATTCTCCAATACAATCTTGCAAGCACAAAAACAAGATTATATATATATATAAGTGAAACAAATTTCATCAAAAATAAAAACATATGACTTTGACGGGCACGCGTGGTGCAACACGAGGCTGTCCTGCTGCTGATTCAGACGGACTCTTCCACCAGGGGCAGGGAAGAAATCTCTAACGCGTCGTCGCCGCCGTACTTGCTAGCAAGCCACGCCCAGAACGCCACGAGCCCGACGACGAACACGGCGACGACGCAGGTACAGCCCACCAGAACACGGGTGTCCTTCACCCCGATGCCCATGACGATGCTCACCATCATGTTGATAGCACCTACGCCGATGGCCCCTACCCCGATATCTTTGAGCTTCTTCTGGATAGCTATAGGCGTGCGTGGCAGGAACAGTTCGATATAGCACAAGACCAGGAAGACCAGCGACGCGTAGACGCCATACAAGGCCCACAGCGCCAGCCGCCACGGGACGCTAGAGAAAGAGGGGGAAATGGCGAACTTGAAGACGTAAACCATGCCGACGAAGTAGCCTATAATCGCAAGCTGGAGGAAGACGGCCATCGTCCATATTTCAGCTCGGGACACAAGCGCCATCGACTCCCCTGTCGTCTGCGGCGCCGGCGCTTCCATCTTATTGTTTGTGCGCAATTAAGACACGATGAAAGGATTGTCGATCGATATGTTTGTAAATGTCCCTTGTTTATATAGAGGTCATGTTCGTGTTGTACTAGGACTCTAGCTCTTATAATAGTAAGTTTGGGTCTGAAATATCCTATTATTTCCTTATACGAAGATTGTTTTCTTGCGGTACATGTATTTCCATCCTTTAATTTGGGATGTTTCCAGAGCTCAGAAAGACGCCAAGGCCCGGGCCATGCCAGATGGCTGCATGAAAAAGCCCATCTCTCCTCTCTCTCTCATCTCACATCAAGTTCAGCCCCCTCTCTCTCTTTCCGGTCGCCGGCGATGGACCGGCAGCCGCCCCTCAAAACCTCCTCCCTCTCACCGCAGGACTGGGAGCAGCTCCTTGACGACTTCTCCTCTCCCCGCCGCGACCGATGGCTCCTCCTCCTCCCCCTCCTCGACATCGCCGCCTCCTCCCTCCCCCGCCGCGACCTCAGGCCCCTCCTCCTCTCCCTCATCGACGACCATCTCTTCCCGCCCTCCCCGCAATACCTCCCCCTCCTCCTCAGCTCCCTCATCTCCTTCCCCTCCTACCACCCGCTCCGCGACCACCTACTCCTCACCGTCACCTCCGCCTTCGCCTTCGCCCTCTCCGTGCCCATCTCCTCCCAGGATTCCTCGCCCCTCGCCGGCCTCGTCGACGTGCTGCTCGCCACGGCCAACCGCCCCAACCACGGCCCCGACCGCGCCGCACGCGCCCTCGCCTGCGACGCGCTGCGCGCGCTCGACGCCGCACGGCCGGGCCTCCTCGCTGACGTCCTCGGCCACGTCTACGCGCTCGCCGGCCGCCCAGTAATACCTCCTCCTCCTCGCGTCCACTGCACGCCACGTCGTCCGCCTCGGCAGGCTGGTGTCGACCGCCTCGATCTTGGCGGTGTCCGGGCTGCCCACCCCGTTCTCTGTGCCCGGCCGCGAACCTCTTCTCTGCTGGAACCTCCTCTGTCAGATCCTCCACGCCGTCGGAGGTGAACTTGAGGGATATAAGGAAGGTGCTCGCTTTGCTCATGGAGAAGCCCCAGGTCCTGACCCCTGCAGCGGCCATGGAGATGGCCGCCATCCTTGCGGAGGTGGCGGCAGCCGTGGTGGAGTGGGCGCCAGCAATCGCAGCGCATGTCAAAAGTGCAGTTTGGTGGGATGGTGCATTCGTCCAACCCAATGCTGCTGCACTCAGTGCTCACGCGACGAGGCCACGGTCTGGAGTCGGAGATGGAAAATGGAACCTCAAATTAAGAGGAAGCTTCTCCGCATAACAATACAATGGTGTATGGAATTATGGATAAAAATCTTCTCTTCATTTACAGAGTTCAGAATCAGGGCAGGGAAGTAGTTTATGATTAGTGCAATGGTAAATCTGTTCCTACCAGCTAAAAAAGTGGGATCAGGTTGTCCAGACAAGACTGTGGATTAAAGCCTTAGAAGTAGCTGAGTGGATTAAACCTGCAATATCAAATTCCCAACTGAACTCAATTATTGCTACTTAAGTTAACGAAACCACCACGTCGCACGAACTCATTACCAATCTAATTGTCTAACTGAGTTCAGCATCTAGTGATGCGAGAGGCACATTATCACTAGTTATCTCCATAACAATGATGAGAACCAAGAGACCGTGAAAGCTCCGCCTGATCAAGTCCTAACATGAAAAGCTTATTTGAAGAGAAGCGTTTGAGCGTACATGTGAGGGCGACGGCGTGGGCACCGCCGCCGGCGACAAAGGAGACGCGGCCGCGGCAGCGAGGGGGGATGAGGAGCGGCTGCGGGGCGTGGCAGTCCTGGAAGCCGCCATTCCCAAGCTGCCCGTCGGTGCCCGCGCCCTAGGTTAGAGGAGAAAGAAACCGGGAGCAAGCAACTGGGCTCATCGATGATGGCTTGAACTGCGTGTCAGCCTTCAGGTGGCTCCCGCCATGGAGTACTGAGAGGTGTGACACTCCGAGCGATATGTACTTATCTAAGTAATTGTCGTTCTGTCAGATCATACTGAAATCGCAGTTTCTGTTTTTCTTGAAGACGAATACGATATTGCTCCTTTTTCCTATAATGGAATTTCTTTTTTCAGATTACTTAGGAATTTGGGAGTTTATCTAGTGAGTCCTGGTAAAGTTGCATTGGGTCTTGGTTGGTGCTGCCCCTCACAGACACAGCACTGATGGCACAGGTTGCTCCGGAGCTGGTGAGCTCCTGAATTCTACTATCTTCCACCATTTACAGCTGGTGAGCTGGTAAAGTTGCATTGGGTCTTGGTTGGTTGGTGTTGTTTTTCCTGAAGTCTGTTCATCACGGTTTTTACTCACCTTTTTTACGTCCTATGTCACTGCAAACCGTCAAGTTTGGATTTCACTTAAATGCTATTAAAAAACAGAAAAACCAATAGTTGACATTATGAAATTGGATTTCACGAAAAAGTGATAGATATGCCTTTATGGTTTTTTCAAGACAAAACTGCCATCTATCTCCTTCCTCCTCCCTCCTCTAGCTTCATCTCTCCTCCTATGGGCGTCATCACCGGCCTTAGGCCTTCCATAAGGTCTGGTCAAGACATGCTCAAGCTCGTCCAGCTGCTTCTGCGTCATTGTCAAGGCCCGACCTGACCACCTCCGCATCACTTGCCATGCCTCCCTTACATTTACTTCTCCCTCGCATCGGCGAGCTTCTAGGGTGGAGACGATGAGCTCGACAACATGACCATGGCAATGTGGCATGGTGGGAGGCTCAACCTACACGATAATTTTACGTCACGGCGGTACGGCAGCTTGACTCGAGCCCCGCAACATGCTATGCCATACTAGAACTATGAGGGGTCATTAGAGTTAGGAGATGAGTGGTAGAGAAACCAGCATCTTCGAGGTAGGGAGAGGAAGAGAGAAGAGTGTATGATGGTATATTTGAGGTAAATTTGATGAAGAGAGGAGAAAAGGGTACAATGATATTTTTTTTAGAAAAAAGTATTTAATTAGTCCTTCAACTATTGCCCGCGAACCATTTTGGTCCCTGATCTGAAATACAGGGCAAAAGTGGTCCTCCAACTATTAAATCTGGACCAAAATGATCTCTTGACATATCAACTTGTCCGTTTTGGAGATATCTCGCTAATGTGGCTGGGTTTTACTGATGTGGCCGTGATGTGGCTACCACATCATGGCCACGTGGCTGCCACATTAGCAAAACCAAGCCATGTGGCGGTGATGTGGCTGTCACATCACCACCACATGGCTGCTACATCGGTAAAAAACATGCACCCGTGGTAGCCACGTCACTGCCATGTCAGCAAATTCAAGCCACGTCAGCGAGATATCTCCAAAACTGCCAAGTTGACCGGTCAAGAGGCAATTTTGGTCCGGTTGCCCAGTATTTCTGATTAGGAACCAAAATAATTCACGGTTAATAGTTGAGAGACTAATTAGATACTATTTTCTTTTTTATAAGCAATACGACTTCACAATAGTATCTGCGGGATTTTCTTACCTTTTAACGTCAGAAGCGAAATCTAAACATTTCAAAGGCATAGATGGAAGACCAATAGAAACCAGCACGTCATTATCTTGAAAAAATAAGGAGCACGCACGTACGTATGTGTACGTAAAGCCAAGACATTACACGTAGCATAGTTTAATACAGCCTAGTGCCTGCTGTTGCATTTGATCGTGCTTGGAGATTGGACAGGGCGCGCCAACTCCAATGGCCTGGCTATTTTCAGAAAAAAAAATTGCCCTAAAAATAAATAAATATGGAAATGCCCACGATTTTCGCGGTATTTCAGAAATACCCATCTGTCGTGACGTGGTATAGCGGCTACTGGGTTGCCGCGTTGTGGCACAGTAGCCAGTGGGCCCCACGAGCCTACAAAGACCCCTAAGTGGCCACAATTTCAGGGTTTTGTGTCCATGTGTGTCTTTTCTGATTTCACACATTCCTCGTGGGACATCGTCCGAGCTGCTCGCCCATAGATAAGTGGTAGCCTACGATGCGTAGGTCGCCCGTGATTTTTGCCGTAATTTTTGGGACGCATCCGGTGAGCCCACCAGTTTACGAAGACCCCTAAGTGGCCACAATTTCAGGGTTTTGTGTCTATGTGTGCCTTTTTCCGATTCACACATTCCTCGTGGGACACCGTCCGAGCTACTCGCCCATAGATAGGTGGTAGCCTGCGTTGCATAGGTCACTCGTGATTTTTTTCGTATTTTTTGGGATGCATCCGGTGGGCCCCACGAGCCTACGAAGATCCCTAAGTGGCCACAATTTCAGGGTTTTGTGCCCATGTGTGTCCTTTTCAATTTCACACCTTCCTCGTGGGACACCGTCCGAGCTGCTCGCTCAAAGATAGGTGGTAGCCTGTGTTACATAGGTCGCCCGTGATTTTTGCTGTAATTTTTTGGACTCATTCGGTGAGCCCCACGAATCTACGAAGACCCCTAAGTGGCCACAATTTCAGGGTTTTGTGCCCATGTGTGCCTTCTCCGATTTTCACACATTCCTCGTGAGACACCATCTGAGCTGCTCGTCCATAGATAGGTGGTAGCCTGCATTGCGTAGGTCGCCCGTGATTTTTTCCGTAATTTTTGGCATGCATCCGGTAGGCCCCGAAGACAGCTAAGTGGCCACAATTTCAGGGTTTTGTGCCCATGTGCCTTTTTTTATTTTCACACATTCCTCGTGGGACACCATCCGAGTTGCTCGCCCATAGATAGGTGGTAGCCTGCATTGCTTAGGTCGTCCGTGATTTTTCTCGTATTTTTTAGGAGGCATCCGGTGGGCCCCACGAGTCTACGAAGACTCCTAAGTGGCCACAATTTCAGGGTTTTGTGCCCATGTGTGCCTTTTCTGATTTTCACACATTCTTTGTGGGACACCGTCCAAGCTGCTCGCCCGTAGATAGGTGGTAGCCTGCGTTGTGTAGGTCGTCCGTGATTTTTGACGTAATTTTTGGGACGCATTCGGTGGCCCCACGAGCCTACAAAAACCCCTTAGTGGCCATAATTTGTGATTTTCGTGAAATCATCGAGGGGATGAGGCACCACATGCTAGGAGGCTGAGACACCATATTTACGTGCATCCTGACACCCCCACATGACATCTATCGAAGCCTAATACGGCACATGCCAACATAGTAGGGCCCTGAGACACCGCATTTAAGTGCATCCTGACACCTCACATGGCATCCGTGAAAGCCTGGCGCAGCACATTGAATTGTCTCATCACACCCGTGCCGTTGCGTGTTGAGGCACCACAGGTCGTCCATGAATTCCAATAATTCATCCCATGCCATTCCCTGCTGAGGCACCACGGCCATCCGTGAACTCCAATAATTCATCCCTGCCTCCTCCATCTCTCCACCATGATGGCTATAAATAGGGTTGGCTTCGTGAGGGCAACCACACAACAGAGAAGCTTCAGTAAACCACACAGCAGAAATACTGAGGCGTGCTAGCGAAAAGAGAAAGGGGAAAGCAAAGGAAGAGACAGGCGCATGAGACTGGCAGTGTGATTCAGCATACCAGGACCTCTTCCTACCTCGTGGGGTTGTCCCACCGATGTGCATGTGCAGAGATGATTGCAGGCTTGTCCGCTCTTGGAAAATTTCAACTTGGAAGAGGAGGTACTGGAAGTGCCACAACTATGCCTTCGACCCGCCGGAGAAGAGCTTGAAGAATTGCCAGATGGTACTAATAATACATATTTCGTAAGTTTTCTACATGAAATTTTGCTAATTTCTATTCGATGCGGTCGCCTCTGCCACTATGTGAATTTTAGCAGTGGTTTGACGTGGAGATCAACCCTGAAGACCAAAGGCTCCTTGATCAAGCCAACCGGGATGACGAGTTGAGGCAGCAGTTTCAAGAGCAGCGTGACGCCGCACGCGAGGAGGCACGTAAAAAGGAGGCTGATGAGAAGGAGGCCGAGAGACAGATGAAACGAGAGAGGGCACGTCGTGTCAGAGAAGCCCCACCGGAGGCTTGGGCGAAGGGGAAGTGGCCTTAATGCACTCAGTAGATGTAAAGTTGTAACTATCGTTTTCCTTATTCGTAATGCTCCTCCTAGTTTTAAGTTCTAATAAAGAGTGTGGCCTATCTTATTTTCTGCATAAACTTCTGCTATGAGAATCGCCCTCTCCTCTCCTCTTCCTCTCCCACCCTCGTTTTGCTCTAAACAAATTCCAAATCAAGAGATTTGTTGTGGAAAGTGTTAACTGCTAACCTAACCCATTCAAAAATAATAATTTACAATTTTCCGCAGAGGTTTTTATTTACAATTTTTAAAGGGATGGAAAAAATAAAAAAGTGGGTATTTTCATATTTATTATTTCTTAAAAATAAACAGGGCTTTTTAAATTTTTTATTTTTTATGAACCAAAAAAATGAAGATAACAAACGACGCCGCCTGAAAAAAAATTATACATATGTACATATACACATATACCCTAAACCATATATATATAATGGACTGTCGCGGTGCGGCATGGCGATAAGAGAGGTGCCGCAGCGTGGTAGCGTAGCATGGCAGATGCCGCGAAGTGGTAGCGCGGCAGGCAGTTGCTGCAGCGCGGCGTAGCGGCAACCTAGTTACCGCTGTGGCACAGCACGGTAACCCAGTAGCAGCTATACCACGTCGCGGCGGATGGGCATTTCTGCAAAACCGCAGAAATTGTAGGCATTTCCATATTTATTTTTTTTTGGGCAAAAAAAATTTCCTATTTTCATGGGAAGCTTTCGGTTGACCCGCGGCTTAACGGAGATCTCTGGCTTCCGGACTGTGCTCTTGGAGCAGAGCAGTTTCCTGCCAAGATTCTCCCTGGCTAAAATATTCTTGTTAATTAGTTTAGCATGATTGCAAGCCTTGCCCTGATCCGAATTCAAATGCTGAGATAAAAGTAGCAGCCTTGGCAGAGCAAAAGTCAACAAATCAGAGAGAGGTATTTTGTGGTTGCCGTGCAAGTAATGCAACTGCAAATGCCCTTTTTTTAAAGTTTCGTGTACACTGGGCTTAAGATATTGCTTTGTTTGATTGTGTGTCTTAACGATTTGTGTCCAAAATGTCTTGAATTAGGCTTGTTTGGATTACAGGATTTTAGTGAGATAGAAAACAACTCAACCCCTATATGTATGGGAAACCTTCCTAGGGTATGGTCAGTAGTCCCTCATAGCACTGTTTATTTGACTTTTTAAAGATAGGGGTGCTGCTAGAGGAGCAAATGTTTTGATGGATGTGGCGCAAAGTAGGGCTGGATTCGATCCGATCCTGAACGATCCTGGGTTGGCTGAGCTCGAGCTCGGCTCGTTTTCTCCTCGAGCCCGATCCGATCTCGATTCGATCTCGAATAGCTCGTCGAGCCCGAGCTACTCGTCCAGCCCTAGCGCAAAGTGTGAACGAATTATAGAGAACAGGCAAAATCTTTTGAGGTTGCGGTGAATAGCATTTTAAGGAAGGAGAAAATGGAGGAGCTATTAGGATGTTCTTACCTTCCAAACAAGAAGGTTTATAAAACTAGACATTTAGAGTATCCTCGTATATACCACCTCTATCTGCTCATCACCTACAACACTATTCCATGCTATGTTTATTCTTTCTCTAAAATTTCTTTACATTTTACATTTTAGTGTATTCCAAGATTTAAACTTGCGATCTTAACTAACGATTTGTCTAACAATATGTAGATTTTGTGATATAAAAATTGTTCATTAGATTTGTATTTAAAAGCATTTTTCAATGAGCATAATTTTATTACTATTAACAATATACTATAAAAGAAATTAAAGGTCAAAGTACAGATTTAAAGATCATATCAAGTCAAACCACATCTTGTACGCTTGGACGGGAACCGTATCCCCTGTCTTTGTACTCCCTGCCGTTCACCTCACAGATTACTGTACCTACAGTGATGAACAATAACTTTGCACAATAGAAAAGGCATTGTTCGATGTTACTGTTTGCTACAGTACCGATACTACAGTGTTTTAGCTACAGTATTTTCGCTGCAATGATTTGCCGTTTCACTCATAGATCACTGTACGCCCTTGCCTTTACCGTACCAAAGGCAGGGGATACGGCTCCGCTTGGACGGAGGGAGTGGTACTCTGAATGAGCCCTCAGTTATGCTCTTACAAAATGTAATGTGATAGTAGAACTTGCATCATACATTTGTGCATCTAGTCAGTAATAGATCAATAGCCCGTTGGATAAGGTGAAATACACTGTCTATAAAAATAACTTGTATCAAAATTTTCTACCCGAGTAAGAAAGAATGCTTTTTTTAGAAGGTCAAGTTGTCCTAGAGACCTAACTAGACAGGTAAGCTTTGGATTAACCGTTTCGGGACCCACCCCTCACACACCCTGAAATTCTCAATGGCCAGAGAGAGAAGGAAGGAACCAGCATGTCCGACCCCTTTGGCCTTTTGGAAGCTTCAGGATGTCCGCCACAAAGCCGGCTCCCCAATGCCAAACCGCTCCCCGAAAGGGGTATTTGTCTAGTGACCAGCAGCCCGGCCTCGCCGTCGATCCGCCGGTCACGTATCGTCTACCGTAAGGCATAGATGTCGTAGCGATAAATCCTGCCGCACATCTTCCATCCGACGGCCACGCGTGTCTCAGTTAAGTGAAAACGAACCGGTACGCACGTTTTTACGCAACCTCGTTACCGGGTGTAGTCCGGGATTGCTTAATAAATCTAAACTCAGGAACAGGGAGATACAGGGTAGGAGGAACGGTGGCTATTCTTTATTCAATGCTTTCTTATATAGAATGGGGAAACCCCTCCTCCTTTTATAGTGCTGCTCTAGGGTTTCGGCAGTGTGAATTGTGATATCAAAGGATGATGACTGTTTGTGAGCATGTTGTATCACCTGTATGCAGTTTGCAACGTGATGTGTTTGATTTATGTATCCGCTACGCTGTATGTTGTATGCACTGAGCTATTTGTGTTGGACTATTAGGGTATTCATGCTAGGATGAAATGGGTTGAAATTATGTTCTATGTATTCATTGTTGCTGTGTTGAACTATTTTCTATTATATATCTCAAAATGTTGATATGGCTTTGTCTTGGAACTTGGAAGATTACATTTTTTATTCATTCGTTGCCTAACAGCCTGACAGCAACCTAGAATTGTGCAATGTGTTATTGGGTGCTAAACGGGGATTTCTCCCCGCGGGGTCCCAGTGTACCGAATGGGGCTGGGGACAGGAACCGGGGATTTTTCAATTCGCAAGGAGCGGGGATGGAGGGGCACTTCCCGGCTGGGAATGGTCCGGTTGTCATCCTTATGCTCCACGCTTCTTGGTTCTTGGTTACTTCACGGAACAAGATTTTATTTCTTTGCATTATCGCTTCCATTACCCTTCCTGGCTGCTACTCCCGCCTTTTGTTTTCTGCAGGAACTGTTGACCTTTGACGGTTTCTGAGATTGAACAATTTCTTTATAGAATGTTGTGGAAGTATGGTACTATAGTGTTACTTTATTTCTTATGACAAATTTAACATCATCGTTTTAAGATGATCAATCCAAGTACATGGAAAACATATTATCGACGATAGATTCGAAGATTGGTCGGTCTTGATCAACTGTCGAAAGAGATTTGTTTGCAGTGACATCGTGAGTCGAGTTACTAATTTACTATGTTATTGTTCTTAGTGGCAGACGAGTGCCTTTGCTTTTTACCAGTTGCACGCTTGAAATGGTTGATCGAAACACGAAGACATGGGTAAAGCCACAATCTTTTGGATACAATATGCAGCTGCAAATGTGGCCACCCTAATTATTGATTTGTGTCATTGTTATATGTAAGGGCTGCAAAAGTAGTTTGGAATTCGGTGCAATTGATGCTCACATGGCCCAATGTGCAATAAACATATGTCAAAATGCACACGAACAATGAATGGAGCTCCAGGGCATATTCAAAATTGAATACTGAACATGTCTAACAAATGGGCTTTCAAATTGAGGATGAGTACGAATGTACGATGCTGACTGGGACATTGGTAACAAGCAACATTTTATAGGTGAATGCTGCTTGTGCCATTGTCTCGTTGAGCATGGCATCTTGAGGATTTGAGCACATGCCTAGCTGGTCTGGATTACCATAGCACCATCCTTTTTCTGTGTTATGTAATTCGTAGTATTTCTTGTACTCATACTGGTCACATACTCGCTGTTAAACAACTCTGACATGTACATTCATATCGACCTTGAAAGTTTCAAGATAAGTTTTAACATTAGATGCCATTATTTGCAGCCACAGGTTTAACATCGAGGATCGTATTTATCCAGCAATCCTACCTGTTGAAAGCAAGAAAGTTGATGGAAAGGTTTTTAATTTTTACACAAGACTTCACTGTTGTTCTTACCTCCTTTTCCTTTTCTACTGCATTTACACACTTGTTAATGTGCCCATAGTTTTCTCGATTGGCTGTGATTTTCTCTTAATTTCACAGCAGTCATAAAAGCACAACTTCTACTGCCCATCTGTGGATTCTCAGTTTTTCCACCCTAGAATCATGTGGCTGATCCTCTTCCACATGTTGGCTTTCTTGAGGTTTCACCTATTTATGGAAGTGTTCGAATTTTAGTTACAATTAAGTGGTTATTTTTGTAAATTTAATTTTCCTACGAGTATTTTTAAAAAATATTTAAAATAAATATTAAATAAAAAAAATCTGATTCTTGCTTCTTGCGATTATGGGTTGCTACTGATTGGCCTCAAAGCAGGCTAAATGATCGGGCTGCTCGTCCTGATAACAGTTCTTTTTTCTTAGCAAATAACATTTTGTTTGCATGCGGGTAAATATCACCTGAAACTGGCAAATCTGTGCAAAATCCGTTGAAATCGGGTGTAAAGATTTCATTTTTAAAAAAAAAAAAACCATATATGTGGAATAGAATATAGTTTGCACTTTTAACTAGGTTTTTCTACCTTAATGCTTGATCTTTCGTAGTCTTTTTAGGATTTAAAGAGTTCTTATGATGATTTTTAGTTTCGTTGAACTTGCATAATTCAGTTATGCCGGCCCCAACGTTCAGGCATGCTTATTTTGACCAAAAGAACGGTAAACAACATGTGGATGCTTCCCATTCAAAGTGTTACAATATTACACATTTTAATGATGAAATTAATCTCTAAATTAATCATAAATAGTATAGCGCACATAATAGTTAAATCATATATAACAAACAGTAGTATTTTTATACATAGATTAAACATATCTCTCAAATGCGCAAAATAGATATGCTAAATCCTAGCTTATAGCAAATCGCACCAACGAAGGTATCGTAGGTAGCATCTTGAAAGCAGCGAGCAGTTACGTCGAGCACTACCCAAAAATCTGATCGCCCATCACCCGTGCAGGTTCTTCAGCAAGGTTGATGTCGTGTCGGGTATCATCGTAGAGCGAGCAGTCATGCTACCCAAAAACTTGATCACGCCCTCAGCCGTGCAAGTTCTTTAGCGGGGCATAGTTTTAGAGACACGGGTTCTTCAGTGGAGCGCAGTTTTGGAGACACAGCTCCCACACCAAGGACGAGAAGCTACCTCGCTGCTCCTTCCTAGATCGGTTCGCTAGGGTTTAGTCATACCTACCGATTTGAGAAGGTGGCTAGGTGGTATCTAACTGAATGGCAAAAAATAGAAACTACTAGGGTTTAGTCGTACGTACCGATCTGAGGGAGCAGTTGGGCCTCGGTTCGCTAGGGTTTAGTTGTACGGATCTAAGAGGACAGCTGGGTCTCGATTCGCTAGGGTTTAGTCGTACGTACGGATTTGAGAGGGCGGCTGGGCCTTAGTTCGCTAGGGTTTAGTCATACATACAGATCTGAGAGGGCAACCGGGCCTCGCCTCAGCTAACCGACGTGAGGAACCCTCGCTGTAGGATTTTGGCCCCACGTTTGAATTCCTTAGCACGAACTTCAGGATTTCATAAAATACTTTGTATGTGGCCTTTAGCACTATTTTCCTTGTTTCATTTATTCAATATAAGGAGAGAGCTCAAACTTATGGTGTCTCTCTCTTTCAACTTTGTTTGTGGTACTAAACTTTCCACCATCATTCTGCATAAATGGACCTTTGAGATTTATTTGGAATTGTCGGAGTAATAAATGTGCTAGGCCCACAAACCTCCAACACAAAGTACGTACTACATGGATTAAACATGTAATGTAGGAAAAAGAGCATGACTAACATTTTAAAAAATAGTGAAACCAGTCTTAGCTAGGACTATAGCACTACAATTAATTTGACGTGGACATTAGCTAGGACGAAAAAGGATCGTTTGTCCTTGTGATTTTCTCTATCTATCCTCAACTATAAGTGCGATTATTGCGCCGATATTGTGAACCTTGGTCCAGGCATGCATTAGACTATTTTGAAGAAGAACGGAAAACAGTAGGTCGACGCGGCCCATTCAAAGTACAAGGATGACATGTAATCGGAAGAAAAAGGGCATGACCAACATTTTTTGTAAAACAAAAAAAGATCAGCAAAAGCAGTCTAGATTGAACGTTAGCACTACAAATTTGTCATGGTCGGATCGATTGATGGCAAAAAAATAAATAAATCCTTTTTGAATGCATACGAGTAAAAGCTCAACTTGACCGGCATGGAAACTATTTTGTCCCTTTCAGCTTATCTTCTTATTTACCTATCTCCGTCTTTAAAATAAAAATGCTTTGGTTTTTTGAGTTCGTTCTTTTTTTATCTTGAAGATATGTCTCAAATCTATAAAAAAAAAAACACACACACAAGTCAAATGAATTGGATCTGACTCTAAAAGCCACATCGGAAAGCTATCAAAGTTCTATCTTTCAAAAAATAAGAAGATAAACTAAACAGAACAGAAGACGAAAGAAGAGGGGTAGCTAGCCACTAAATTTATTTCACATTGACAAATGCCATGCATGTATGAGCTAGGACACGGTCGTGCATATGAGCTAGGACACGGTCGTGCATTGTGAAGAGGATGACATCCATGAGAAGGTTCTTGTGCACCGTAGCCTTTAAGTGAGAATCCTTGTGTTGGGTGTGAAAGTGTCGAGATACCTGCCGTTGCACGGCGGAGGGAAATAGATCCTTCTAGTTCGTGCTGTTTTTACGACAAGCACTGGAAAATTCAAAGGACCGGTTGCCGACCTTGGAGCACTAACCATGCATGCATGCCATCTAGTTATATGTATAATGTATAGACAGTTGCTATCTATAAAAGTTATCATATCACCTATTTGCTGATATGGATAAAAGAGAAAGAGAAAAGAGAAAAAAGTTGTCCATATATTTGTAGTCGACTGTAGCACGGAAACCAAGGTGGTTGTGTGTAGAGATGAGTTGTCTATAAAGAAAGCGATTGTCTATACCATTGTATAGATGTCTTTAAGGTTATTTATAAGTGACATGACAGTTTGCTATAAACAGCAGGTCTGTAGTATTGTACATGCTCTAAAAAAAATAGCTGCTATTTGCACGTCTGGTAAGACGTCCGCCTAGCAGAACAATTTTAGAGGGGCACTACACTGTAACCAAGAAAAAAATCTTTTTAAAAGTTTTACACAGCTTAGCGATACAACTGAGAACCGGCGATCACCAGATTTTTTCGGACGAATTTCTTTAATCAAAATTTGAATTGTTCAAACTTGTATCGGTCGTAATTTTGGACAATATTTTCCAAATTCAAATGAACATAGGTTTTCTAAACAATTTTTTTTGCTAGACCCTACCAATAACACTGATAATCGGTGGTAACGGGCAAAATTTTGGCAATATAATTTTCTGTGAATGTATAACTACAATTTAGAACTTTTGAGACCTTGTGCTTGAGAATATATAAAACCATGCGTTTAGGAGCATGTATAAACTGATGCATTGTCATAATTTTGTAAAAAATAAACCACTTTGGCTTATTTGGCAACAAAAGTATTTTTATAGTTTTGAGATCCAATTTTTCAACAAGCCAAACTAATTTTCCCTAAATACTCGATTTATTTAATTAATAAAGGACCCTATAAAACAAATATAATTTTGGCATATAAGTTTCCACATAATTATTATTTTTTTATTGTCTATTTGGATTCTACACATTTTTCTTAATTTGTAAATTTTTTATTTTATTTTTCTAAGCTTCCTATGATTTTCTGCAAGTTATTAGATTTTTCTAGAACTTATTTCCTAGAAACCCTGCGGACTAGGATGCCACGTCAGCCAAAACTAGAGTGGTTTTAGCTTAGGGGAAATTTGTTTGATACGAAGAGTTTGAGAATACGGTTGTCCGGTTCTAGAGTTAAGAGAGGAAAACCGGATTTATTAAGGAGACAAAAGTCACAAAATAGACTTTTTCCTTAATTCAATACGGCAGCCACAGGTCACCTTCAACCTTGGCCCGTTGTTCGCCCGTTCATGACTTGCACCTCTCCATGGTGGTGTCACTGCCACCTGCCGAGAGGACAGACGGATGGAGAAGGACGCAGCAGGAGCGAGCGCCCCGTGTCCTTGATTCCGTGGCTCCAGGGGATGCCCAAGGAAGTCTGCTTAACCAAAGTTGCGAAAGAATGGGAGCTAACAAGGGCACGACAGCCCAGAAGTCGGTGCGCGCTTCCCATCAGACAATTTTAAAAAAATATCTTTAAATGTATATAAAATATTTCAATAATGTTCAATGATGAAGTATCTCATATAATCATATGAGTAATGTCTGCATGCACCAACACCAAATCTCACCCAAAAAAATTGCAAACATTTTTTTTATAATGTTACATACATACATGAAAATATTACAGAAATGGCTCAATGATGTTACATCCTAACATCTACAGCAACACCAAAAACTCACAATATATCCCAAACATTTTTTTTATAACGCATGTTGCATCTTCTCCTATAGTGCATCTACCGTCAGCTTGGCCTTGTCGCCAAGCACTTCTTAGGTGCAGTATGCCTCCTGCCAACCCACGATGTTGTCATCGCTTGAGGAGAGGGGGAGACGCCGTGGAGCCCATGCACCGTCGTCATCGCTTACAGTCGGGGGAGGCGCTAGAGGGCAAAGAGGAGAGGGGGAGGCACCGTGGAGCCCACGTCTTTGTTGGATCCGGTCTTCCTGCGCCCCTGGAGAAGGGAGACAGACATCACCGCGTGGCGCTGCGCGCGCAGTCCGAACGCCGGCCCGCACGCCAATGGAGATGAGTAAGGGGAGGAGATGTCCATGGAGGACAAGGAGAGAGAGGAAGAAATAAGAGGGAGGAGAGGTGCCCACGAGAGTAGAGACGAGAGTAGAGAGAGATGAAATAAATGTGCTGCCAACCTTTTCTTGTATGTTCCGCTAAGTTTTTTCCACGCGTCTCTTTTCATTGTCTATCTCGCCAAACTTTTTAATTGTCGGTTCTCTTTTTCAACTAGTACAGGTAACAATAATATATGTATCGGTTTCAACTAAAAACCGATATAGATGTATTTGTACCGGTTGTAACTGAGAATCGGCACATATAATTGATTATTTTGTGTCAGTTCTCCGTTAGAACCGGCGTAGATACTTTTTTGTCCACATGCGTACACATACTTTAGAATCGGCACCAGTGTGATTATACGTGCCAATTTCAATCGAACCGGCACACATACGCGTAAGCACATGATGTTTTTGTTGTAGTGCCATCAACTACATCTACACATCGGGTTGGATTAATTTTGTGAGCTACTTAATGTTTATTAACGTCATATATAATCAAACCTACCTTTTGAAAAGTAAAATAGTGGAATTTTAGACATAAAACTCGTGTCGTTGAATTTGAGACTGGAATCTCCACGGCGTGTGCCGCTGGCTGTCAGATCCACACTGCACCGATCTTGATGCCGCCGAGCTCCCTCTTTCATGGCGTCGTGCCCCGCCGTCCGATCCTCTATTTAAGCGCGCCCATCCGCTGCTGCTCTGCCCACACAACTCTCTCCATTACATAAGCCCCCGTGTCCGCAACAACCTCGTGGCCATGGCGCTGCCTGCTGCCGCCGCCGCCGGATCGCACAGCGTGTTCGTGTACGGGAGCCTCATGGAGGACGAGGTGGTGCGCGCCATCCTCAAGCGCGTCCCGCCCTCCTCCCCCGCTCTCCTCCCCAACTAGTACGCGCCCCCCTTGGCCCCTTCCCCTTCCCTGCTCCACCCATCTTGGTTCTTGGTTACTTCACGGAACAAGATTCGTTATTTCTTTGCATTATCGCTTCGCTTCCATTACCCTTCCTGGCTGCTACTCCCTGCATTTTTTTTTATGCCGGGAACTGTTGACCTTTGACGGTTTCTGAGATTGAACGATTTCTTTATAGAATGCTGTGGAAGTATGGTACTATGGTGTTACTGCTATTTCTTATGACAAATTTAGCATTATCGTTTTAAGATGATCAATCCAAGTATATGGAAAAAAATATTATCGACGGTAGATTCGAAGATTGGCCGGTCTTGATCAACTACCGAAAGAGATTTATTTGCAGTGACATCGTGAGTCGAGTCACTAATTTACTATGTTATTGTTGTTAGTGGCAGACGAGTGCCTTTTATTTTCATCAGTTGCAAGCTTGAAATGTTATGTAATTCGTAGTATTTCTCGTACTGATACTGGTCACACACTAGCTGTTCAAACAACTCTTACATGTACATTCATGTCGACCTTGAAAGTTTCAAGATAAGTTTTAACATTAGATGCCATTATTTGCAGCCACAGGTTTAACATCAAGGATCGTATTTATCCAGCAATCCTACCCGTTGAAAGCAAGAAAGTTGATGGAAAGGTTTTTTAATTTTTACACAAGACTTCACTGTTGTTCTCACCTCCTTTTCCTTTTCTACTGAATTTACACACTTGTTGATGTGCCCATAGTTTTCTCTGTTGGCTATGATTTTCTCTTAATTTCACAGCAGTCATAAGAGCACAACTTCTGCCTGCTCATCTGTGGATACTCAGTTTTTCCACCCCAGAATCATGTGGCTGATCCTCTTCCACATGTTGGCTTTCTTGAGGTTTCACCTATTTATGGAAGTGTTCGAATTTTAGTTACAATTAAGTGGTTAAGTCAAGTGGCTGAATCCAGAACCAGAGTTGTTTAAGTCAGTCAGGATGTCAGGCCTAATTTTGTGCACTTCAATATTTATTCTTGTTACTCTATTTAGAAACCACTTAGGCTGTTTGGAACACAGGAATTTCACATGAAAGAGTTTAATTTCCGTAGAAATCAGAAAAAAAAAATCCGTCATGCCAAATGGGGCCTTATAGTGTTGCCTTATGACCAATTTTCTAGTGGACCAAATTACCATTGACCAACATGGTAACGTTTTTGAAAAAATAGAAAAAAGAAGAACATGATAAATCTGCGATACAATTAAAATTCGAAATTTTGTCGTCGTGAAAGTTCTTATATCTGTTTTGTTGAATTCACTTGGCTTTGTTATGTTCAATAGTTTTTGTCTTTTTACAATAGGGCCAATCCTTTTATCTTTGAACCTCAATTACACTTATTCTCTACTTATGCTTACTGCTCTGTAGGTTATCATGGGTGTTACTGATGCAGAACTCCACGTCCTGGATGCATTTGAAGATGTTGAGTACGTAAGGAGAAGAGTTGAGATATCATTAACCGTAAGTTTATTTCAACTGAAGTAACCTATTGCTCGTTGTAGTACTTTGATTTATCCAGAAATTGTGGGACTGTTCAAAGATGATTACTTGTCATTTAGATGGTGTTGCTGAAAGATAGTTGTTTTGACCTTGCAGGATACTTCAGAGACAATGTTCGCTGACACTTATGTATGGAGTGATGCAGAGGATCCAAATCTTTATGGTGCATGGGATTTTGAGGTAAGGATGTTTCCCTTCATATTCATATCTCAGGACCCGCATTTTCTAGAGCCGCAGGATCTTAAATTCATGGGGATTTTAGTTTTTTTGGGTCCCATGCTTGATTTTTGGAGGACTGCATTCATTTTGTTCCTAAGTGACGTGTACAACTGAATTATTCTGATTAATATAAATGTAGATAGATTTCACTGAGATTACTAGGTATGGCAGATCTATGACAAACCTGTTTGCCCATAAGTATTTTGCTAATGCCCACTAGGTGAGTATATATGTCCAAAATGATGAACATTGCCATATTCCTCACCATCTACGAGTGTCACCACACTCCTTATGGTTAGCTCATGTACGTAAATTTTCTGCTAAGAGGACAAGTGTTTACTCTAGTTGTTTTGTTATTAGATAGAAGGCTAATTCCAATGATATTGTGCTGGTCACCCCCGTTACCACCTTCCCTCTCTGTCCATTTTGATTTAGAAAAAAAAATTTTGTGGTTGTAGTCCATTGAATATTGATACATTTGCTCTGTGATATCTTTACCTTTTCAGATCTTCAAACTACTCTGATATCTTTACCTTTTCAGATCTTCAAACTACTTGGTTTCCACTATTATCATTTATTCTATGTTCCCATCCTTTAGGCCTATAGCAAACTTCTGCTTACTAATTGCACAGATCATATGGTCTCTGTAGGAGTGGAAGAAACTGCATATGAAGGATTTCCTTGCAATGACGCTCGGATTCATGCATGGACTCGAACAGCCTTCATCGAAGACCCGGGTTGAGACCTACCAGTCATATATGGAGGAGCTCGAACAGCCTGAATTGAAAACCTAGGTGGAGATTTGAGACCTGACGATGATTTGCCCGGCGAATAGCTGATTTGGTGTACGCTGTATTAGCATTTTCTCGAATAACTTGCCTCCTTTGTTGGTGAATAAGATCTTTTATAGGATCATCCATTAATAAAGAAAATCAGAATAAAATGTTTTTTTGGAGGACTAATGTTCATCCAATATGGGCTCCTACGGCATGATTTTTAGTATGAAATTACAACGAAAACCCATTTTTATTTTTGAAGAATCAGCCAATCGATCTTTCATTCTGAAATTGGTTGGGTGCATTTTTCCTCTGATTTGCTCATGTGAGCTGTGATCAGAAGTCTTCTGCTGACTGTTGACCTACTACAATTAACAGTCAAATATTCCTAGCTATATTGGATCAAAGCTTGCGGCCGTCCTATAGACTCCAGAGTCCAGAGTCCAGAGACCAGAGCATCAGTGATCTTCTAACATTGAAATTGACCAAAACCTTTGAGGGAGAGACGCTCAATTTCACGTGGGTGATCGATTTGAATAATCTATGAATAGTCAATAAAAATATCAAATCAAAGAAACCCTGAAGGTATTGCTCATCAGATATTTGAGTGATTACTCATCAGTAATACATCAACTTTAAGGTTCCATGTTGTACCAAAACGCTGCTTGCCTTCTATTATTAAGAGGATCGTTCTGTGTTGCCTTCCGATGCTATCAGATAAAGCCTCGCCAATGATGAATTGCAAATTTTAGAGATTACGCATAGTTGAGAGAGAGCGTGTTTATTTTCATCTTAAACAAGAGGCCATGACGTGCGTTCAATTGCTGAAGAACGAAGCAGTAGTAACAATGTTAGCATCTGCAACAGCAAATGGATACAAAAACTCTACGTAAGCTTCATTTACCAGCTACCAATTTGATATTCTTGCTGATCTTAAGAATGGCCTGAAAACAGACGAAGCATCAGTTCACTGCAAACTTGCCTTTGCAATAGCACAACACCAACATGTTTCACCTAACCCTCACAAACTCTAGGTAAGCTTCATTTACCGTGCCTACTTCCTTTCATGTAAGAAAAACTACACATATAAACAAAACACCACTAATCCGTTGAGCCATTCGCCCTGCGGGATGTAAACTGACGCATCTACAACATCGTGGCGCTGCACGGCTTTCGCCGGTCACTGTTTCGTTGATGTCTACTTAGACCGACACAGCACGGGGTATATGGATCGGTGAATTAGGTAGGTCATTCGAACTGGTCATATGAACCGGTGGAAGGGTTGCCAGAGTTCTGATCGCAGCGAGCCCTCCAAGCATTCCCACCGTCTGAGCTGCTGCAGGCCTGGTTGGGAAGAATGTTGTTCCCCAAATCCCCATCCAAGCTCATCTGTTGCACTTCTTGAGGCGACAAGATCCTAATGCACCTCACGCAGTTGACAAACTCTCTGTATAACCAACATTAGCATCCACTATTAGCACAAAACATGCATTTTAAGACATACTCTACTAACAAACTGCATTGTTTTGTTTGTACATTTCCATCAATTCGTCATTCCAGTAGACCATATTTCACACTGTCACTACCATATCCGGTATTAGTATAATATTCTTATTAAGGCATTCTGCGAGCAGAAAATTCAGAATTGATGCAAGCACCAAAAGAAAGATGGATAACTTACTCCCACGGGTCATCACCAAGAAGTAGGATGTCATCTTCATGATCCTTGTAGACAAGTTTCCAGCCAATCCTCTGCCGTTCCTCAAGTTGCCCCTCTATACTAAACATGCGAGCTAGAGCGTGCTTTAACTCATCATATCCAGAGAACTGACTAATGTCAATGGACCGGCCCACAGCTCCACGTTTATACACCTACAAAAACCATTAGGTTAGGCAAAGATGCAACAGACAACAGAAATAGCACGCATGAGTATTGCAAAGAAAAACATGCTGAGTGTAGAATTGTGCCACCCTGTGTGAAAGACAACTGAAAAGCGCTAACCTTGGTGAATGTCCTCATCCTCTTTAGGGGAGGAGCAGGTGGCCAAGAACTTCTGTTTAAAAAGCTACCGTCGTTGATTCCAGAGTCGATTGAATTAAATGCCATATCCGACGCACCAAATGAGTGTGAAACCATAGAGGATGATATCTCTTGCTGGGCATCCTTTGGAATTCTATAGCTGTTATCAATGTCTGTTGAGATATGATTCTGATACTTGGCAGCATCAATTCCATTTGTTAAGAAACCATCTGTTGCCATAGGGAAGCCCAGCTGATCATCATTGCCAATTCCAAACAATGCGTTATTGCTAGGATCTTCAACATGAATTTCAGTATCAGGTGGTGCATCTTTGAACATCTGCTGCTGATTAAAGTTAGATATGGGGAAACTTTGATGCAAAAGCCCATCAGTTTGGGAAAGCCACACTGAAGTTGCTGACGAAGCTGTTTCCAGATAGTCTGTCAGGGGTGCATTATTCACAAAATTTTGAGGACCAGCTCCTGCATTCGGTAATTTCAAACCCATTACGCTTTGCTTTACATTAGGATTCAACTTTGTCAATTCCTTGGTCATTCTTGGAGTTGCTGTGACAGCATCAAGGGAGCTTGGAACTGACATAGGGGCAGTAGACTGAGGCAACTTCTCACTATTGACCATGGTGCAATGTTGGTTCCTACCAACAACTGGATGTAGAAGGTGATTACCATTAGCTGTGGAAGGTGATGTTGAGCAAGAAGGGATTTCTTCTGTAACCACAGAATGTGTAGCACCGGTTGTGATCAAAGGACTTCCATTTGATGAAATAACATTCAGTGATGCATTTGGAGGAACAGCTGCTTCTGATGTGTCTGCAGGCACAGCTTGCTTCTGTGTAAGCTTCTGCTGTTGCTCATGTTGCATGGATGGTGGCAATAGTGCTGCCTGTGATGGAACTTTGGTGCTTTGTTGAGGCATCATTTGTTGTTGGGTAAGTGAATGAGAGTTTGACAGTTGCTGTTGCATATCCAGAAGCATTTTTTGCTGTTCTTGAATTAGAGGTAATTGTGCAAGGGTAACTGCTGGTTGTGACAGCAATGACTGTTGCTGTTGTTGCAGTTTTTGCAACAGTTGCAGCTGAAGCTGCTGGTCTGATAGTTGCAGCTGCTGATTTGCCAGATTTGGTAGCTGCGCAGGCATCTTATTGAGCTGCTGCTGATTCTGGTGCTGGTGCTGCTGCTGTTGTAATTGCTGCTGCTGGAGTAAAAGCTGCTGCTGCTGTAGCAATTTTTGTTGTTGCTGTTGCTGTTGCTGCTGATGAGGCAAGAGTGGCTGGCTCGAGGCTGGCTGCTGACTTTGAGACATAGATGGCTGCTGCTGCATTTGATTGTGGACAAGAACCTGAGCTTGGACAAGGCTTGTTTGAGCTTGGCTCAAGGGAAGTAATTGGTTCGTGGATTGTTGTTGCCTCTGAAAGTTGCTAGCATCTTGAATCTGTTCTTGCGGTTTGGTGCTCACACCAAGCTGATTCAATGGAAGTGCTGCCTTGGATAATTCATTGATCGGCTGCACATTCTGAGGAAGTTTGGGAGTATTAAACTGCATACTGTTCTGTTGCAGAAGCTGGTTCTGCAGGCATAACTGCCTCGAGAGATCAGCGGCACCAATATTTTGCATGCTGGGGTTGCTTAGTGAACGCAAATACTCAGACTGCATGGCTGTGTTCACAAATGAGGAGCTCTGCTGCATATTCATGTTCATCCATTGAACCAAGCTCAGACCAGGCATTATGGTGTTCTGTGTCTGAGGGTCCTTTATGCAAATCTCCTCACCAAGCCAAGGCATAGCCCTCTTTAAGAGATTCTCCATTTCTGAGGACTCATCATCTGCAACCACAATTGGAATCAATTATTAAGCATGCAGACAACAAGGTCAATAAAGAACATAAATCAGAGCTCGCAAACTTTGGTTGAATCTTAAATTCAGATAAGAGCTTCACATGTAGATAATCAGCTCAGCTATTAGATGTACCTAGTTGTCTAGGACACTTTGCACCAAAAAATGGTGGAGGGCAAATGAAAAATGGAGCAGCAACTGGTTCAATCTCCCAGACTGAAACCCTGTTCCGCCTTTCGCCTGCTGCAGACTCATCCCAGCCAACCTGTTTAAACAACACCAAATCTTTCTTTCAGCAATAGAAAGGGCAAAACGACACGGAAGGAGTTGCCAAAAGCAACTACAGAACCAACCTGTAAGTTGCGCCACTGTGAGTTTTTCCATCTTACTGGATCTAGATCACTTATGCCAGTTATTGTACCCATGTACCTGCAAAATGATAACACATTCAGGCATACAGAAAAGACTGAAAATATGAAGGAGCACTCAGTCTTGTGATTTAGTAAAATTAACAGCATAGTTAGCTAGTCATATGATATGGCAAGATCTCCAAGAATTCTTTTCTTTGTGTAAAAAGAGAGAGATATACAGAGTGGAATTCAAACGCTTGTTTAAGTCAAAGAGTTTGCGATGGTCATCCATCGTGCTCAGCGTAGCAAGTATCACCTAGTACCTTGTTGTAGCTTTTCTTTGTTTCAATCTTGTAGCTACTTTTCTCATTTAATTTCTATAGCAGTGGGCAACTTGCTCACTTTTTTCCTTTCAAAAAAAAATACTTGAGAAAAGGAAAAGTAAAATGAGTGACAAAATACCTTCTTGTTCCTAATTCCTCGGTTTCAAACATCATGCGAAAGCGCATCCCTAGAGATATCTGATTACCATAGACTGCCTTCTGGTACTTAGCAAACGGAATAACAAATTCAGTAGGGCTGGCCCTGAAAATATTAAGTTTGAATATCATGGTTTCAACAGCCATTATGATTCAACAAAATTGAGGTCATTAATAGTTAATTTTGGACATTAAGTCAAAACACAGAACTAACCTTGGGTTATAAAAGATAGTAAATGGGCTATTGTTGGCAGCAGCATGGGCTGCAGCAGCAAGAATCCCTATATGCATGCTGTCACTTGAAAGGACAGATGATGATATGTTAGTCGGTTGTCGGTTAGCACGCCTGATTCCTAGTAGAAGTGGCTGCTTTTCATCCCTACATAATATATAAAAAGAGAAAAAAGAACAGTCAGTCAGCCACCAATAAGTCGCGGTGAATAACAAAAAAGTGGACAGACTCCTGAAGAATAAATGACAACAAAAAATGCAATTATGTCTCATGCTCTTTCTGCACTTCCTATGTTATCAGAAGTTGTGCTATACCTAACAAAAATGACAGAATCTCCAGCAAATAACCTCTTGCCGCTCACAAAGAGACTCCAGCCAGTGGTAAGCAGATGCCTTTTTGGCTGACCTGTAAGTAAATATATTTAGTTGTTTGGACAGAATATGGATACAACCATACACAAAATTCACATAAAAACATATTTTGATGTTCACACAGACGAATAACCAAGTGTAGAAGAAAAGTATTCCTATGTATATTTACAAGTGGATCATGTTCATTATTTAGTATTGACAACTATAAATTGGAAGTTTACAGATAAATGCTCAATTTGCGTCAGGAAAAAATTTCCTCAGTTCTGCGATTTCTTACCCCGATATATGTGACGGAATGTCCACACATTATCATGTAAATCCCTGGCTTGTAGCTCTTGAGCAGGTGGCTGCATTGAGAAGTCCTACAACAAGAAGCAAGAACAATTAATTGTAATGCTGCAGAAAATGCACTAATTCAATCTATACAACTTCTGATCTTTACATACAAGGGGAGGAAATATCTTCTCTGCAGCACGGCGAGGTACAGAGAAGCCTCCATGCGTACTTGTATCACTTGCAGTGAGTGTCTTACAGAAGAATTCTGTTGGTGGCCTTGCTTGTTTAAGTGCTAGCTCTGAGAGCTGCAGTGCCTCCTTTCCATACTGATCATAAATTCATAATTCATATCAATTGAAAGACAGATAACTGTGTTAGCATACATCAACAAAAAGGAAATCAGGGAAAATTTTGATAAGAAACTAACATCACATTGAATACTTACTGAAGTAACAGGCTGAAGAGTCATTTGTGCATACACTTCATCTGTCTCTGGGTCCGCCTAAGTAACAAAAAGAATTACTATTAGCATAGATGATTATTACAAGGAAAAAGACAATAATATAGGACTGTGGTAGTAGATTACATGTAAAGTAACATTGTGCAGAAGGCAAATCAACTTTGATGGAAGATTTGGGTAGCTTGGAACATGGGCATCAACATCCTTCTGCATAGAAGCTGCCACCTGCAAAATTAAACATGCTTAAATTCCAGACTCCAAGCAACTAAAACATAACTTTGTCTAGGAAAAAGGAATAATCTTATTTCGAAATCCAAAAGACACAGACATAAATTTGCTATTATTATGAGCAATCAGGAAAGACATAGAACCAAAAATGCAGGTAACAAACAATTGGGAAAAAAATATTCAGGCATGTCGAAAATCCCTGAAGATCAGCCCAACAGATTGGAAATTGTTCCTGTTTTATCTTTGAATTCTTGATTCGACCATGGAAAGATGAGATAATTTAGGGAACAAAGATTATCAAAGTTCTGTTCAACCATGATTCACTTTTTTAATCTAAATTGAACTGCAGAACTATACTATTACTTTTTGCAACTTCAATCCTATTATGTGATGGGAAGTAGTCCGGATTTGAAAGCATAAAGCTTAAGTTAAGATTTTTCTTATATAACATATCTTTCCTTTTTGCAACTTCAATCCTATTATTTGAAAGCATTAAGCTTAAGTTAAGATTTTTCTTATATAACATATCTTTCCTCACACCACCATGTGCCATGAAGCCATTTCCAATCATACCTAGAAAGGTTCTCTTTTTCTCTTATGGAGCGGAAAGGGAAAGCAATAAGCAATACAGGATTAGCCACCTCCCAACACTAGCTGTTAGACGAAAGAATCTTTTCCATATCCAAACATCTCATCATCCCATCCTTCAAACTTGCTCAAAACAAGCTACTGCAATGCCAAATCCAAGAAAGTTGCAGCACAAATTACTGAATGCACAACCAATAAATGCAAAAAAAATTCCAAGGTACATATTGGTTGCTTCATCTACCAAACAACCGAGCAACACAACGGTGCAACACACCAGAAATCCATAAAAGAGGGGGGCCAGTAGGCCCAATGCTCCCAACTACTTTGGCAATAACCTTAAAATCGTGAGCAGACAAAGCAAACTATAGTGGTACTAGCAAGTAGCAACCAACGGACCAAGTATCCCCCAAGGCAGTAAAAACATCACAGAACCGATTAAAAAAGAACATCACAGAATCCCAAAAAAAAAATATCAGCTCATAAAACAAGGGGCTGTTAGGAACGTATACGCTTTGAAAAAGGGATAATTGCATCAATGAAGTGAAACATTACCAGAAAAAAGGTATGCTAAAAATGGCATTTTTAGCACTCAAACAGCATATCATTCAGTCAAATCAAATAATTTTAACTGGCACCACCACACAGCATAATGGAGCACAGAGAATCGAATCACCTCCTTGATCCGGTACTACTTTATGATTAAGAAAACTCAGGATGACAGAAACCAAACTTGCCCTTTCTGTAGTTCTCAGAAGGCACGCAAAAACCAGAATATTTTCGTGTAAACGCGTCGAAGAGAAAAAAGAAAAAGAAACATCGAAGCGAGAAAACGCCAGTACAGAAGCACAAAAAAAGAATTAACCTTCGCATTGGAATAACCAAATTCACCAAACAACTCAAAAAAAATTTAAAAATTCCAAATTTAGGCGTCGAAGAGCTAACAAACTTCACCACACAAGTAGGAGCAAGAGACGGGGAATTTACCTGCTCACTGTGGCCTTGTGGGAAGTAGACGACGAGGCTACCCGCCGGCGGCAGCGACACCAGCGGCCCAGCGCAGGCGTGCCACAGCTCCGAGTTGATCGCCGGCGGCTTCTTCTCCCCTGCACACCAAGACCAGCCACCACGGCATCAGTAGCCGAAGGAAAGGGGGGCCCTTTCCCGATTTCGTCGTAACACGGGGACCCAAGTGCACTCGATTCCGTAGTATTTTTGGCATTTTCCCTCACGCCGCCGGCGACGACAGCCGTGGCTGCCGTTGCTACTTGCTCCAAAGTGATGCGCCTTTTCGGTTGGGACTTCCGTTTTACAACTAGCCCCTCTCATGATCAAGATGTTACAGAACAACACTTCCCATAGCTCACCGGAGGCGAGCAGAGGTGCGCTACGCGATTTCCTAAACTTTCGAGGTGCTAAATGCAGAAGGCAAATGGAACAAGCTCTCGTCACGGTCGCCGCCGGCGCGGCCACGGCGGCCCGGCGATCCACCTTTTTGGAGATAGAGCCCCCAACTCCGACGAAAATCTACAGAACACCTCGTCACGCCTTTGGTGATAGTAGCAAGAAAAAAAAGGCCGTTTCCCATTCCCGCCGCAATAACGCAAAAAGGCAGGGGCTAAATAGCACAGACAAGTAACAGCACTATTCCATTCCGGGGCGCGCCATTAGTATACCGGGGGGAGCTCCAGGAAAGAGAGTACCTTCGCATCCGCTGCCCACCCCGGCCGCCACCGCGGGCACCGCCGCGCCGGAGGAGCTCGCGGGCTGCTGCTTCATCATCTCCGACGGCCACCCTGGAACCGGATCACACCTTCCGGCGGCGACGGCGGCGCGCGCGCGAGCTCAGCAGTCAGCAGCGGGACCCACGCATGGGCGTGCCGGCCGTCGTCGCCGCGGTGGTCGTCCGTGCGCGCGTGTCCCCCCGACAGGAGAGAGACAGGGGAGCAGGCGAGGCGGGGGAGGAGGAGGAGGCGAGCAGCACAAGAAGGCGAGGCGGGGCAGGGCAGTGGCAGGCAAGCATGGGCGCGGAGACCCAAGACTTGTTTGTTCTCTAGGCCAGGGCCAGGGGCTCCGCCTAGAGAGAGAATGAGCCTAAGCTAGAGAGAGAGAGAGGGAGGGAGGGAGGGAGGGAGGAGGAGGAGAGCGCGTAGGGCTCCTGTCCCTGCTGCTGCTGCTGCGCTGCGTTTCTTGTTCGCTTTGGTCTCGCTGCTGCTGCCTCGTCTTGGCTGCCGGTGCGGCTTCCTCGGGGAATTAAAAGTTTTTCTTATTGTCTCCGTCTCTCGGTGTGTGAGAGGTTGGAGACTTTGGAGTGGAGCTGTGGAGGTCAGCTGCGTCTCTTTCTTTGCTTCTCTCTCTCTCTGGTTTTTTTTACTATCCTCCATTCCTCCTCTCGTTTTGTCTCTCTACGTGGGGCCTCCAAGCATATGCTGGGTTTTTGCCTGCTACACTCGAGTACATGGCGTTTTTGCATGCTCCAAATTCAGGGGTTTAAATTTATTAGATATGCTCTAAACGGAGAAGTTTCCTAGCATCTCCATTGCTTTCCTCTAAACGTAATCATAACGATATTTCTCTATATTTCAACCCTCTCCAACCACGCTTCAACGACAGAGGGAGATGAGAGTCTACTTTATCTTATCTGACAAGTGAGTCAAAGATATACTCCCTCTGTCCCACAAAGAGTGCATTTTTAGTATTTTTAGAACATATTAGTAGTCATGAGAAATGACCTATCTACCCCTAATTAAAAGGGTTAATAAACATATGCATGCACCTTGAAAAGGAAAAAAGCAGATAATTAAATGCGCATGCATCTTGAAAAGGAAAAAAACAAGCAATTAAATACGCATGCACATTGGAAATGGAAAAAAACAAGCAATTAATCACTCAAATGGACCCATCTAGATAATCCAAAAGCTACAAATGCATTCTTTGTGGGACAAATTTTGAACGCTAGAAATACATTCTTTGTGGGACGGAGGGAGTAGAGTATATGGTGGAGGTAGAGGCGGAGCTAGAACAAAGATCACCGGGTTTCACTGCTATTGAGTAGAGAATACACCTATAAAACGTATGATCTAATCCTAACTAAATTGTGTTTCGGACCCTGGTGCCCGTGCACCACCCTAGCACAACCTAGTTTCGCTCCTGACGGGGGCGGAACCAGAACGAAGATCACCGGATTTCACTGCTATTGAGTAGGGAATGTATCTATAAAACATATGATCTAATCCTAACAAAATTATGTTTTGGATCTTAGTGCTCGTGCACCACCCTAGCACAACCTAGTTCCGCCCCTACTACTACTTGGAGGTTTGGAGCATAGAGGGACTACCGGATCTCCAAATATTAGAGAAATGGAGCATACAGGGAGCCTCTCGGAGATGCTTACGTAGAATCGGTCAATTTGCTGAAAATTTGCATCAGAACTTCAAACCTTTCAAATAATATTGGTATTGTCAACACTCATCCGTGTCCATGATAAAGCTTCAGATAAAACGTACAAGGACGCAGATATTGATATTTGCGAACGATCTTATCATACAATTGGCATAATGTGATCTTTTATTTGGTTCGTGATGTGATATACCAGTACCAGTACTATACTAGTAGGTAAATACATAGGTGCTAGTATTTGTGCCATTTCACGTACTCAACCTAACAATTGCGTAGTCCAGAACATCATCGAACTGTTACAAAAGACTTGAGCTAGAATTTCGTAAGGTTAATATGAAAAGACAAATAATTGATGCAAAGATGGATGGACGTGAACAATTCTGCTATGGAATATGGTATTTTTGTTTCCTCCGTTCATGATGATAAGCTACTAAGTAATAGTTACATGGTTTGCTACAGTGCTATTTTGGGTTACATCATGTGCTTGCATTACTTTTAAGCTTGAATTAAAATTTAAAACTACAACTGCAATTTGCCATTTTTATGCAGGCCAAACATTGTAACGTTTTATAGCCTTTTAAAAGGCTTTAGTGATTCTTCTCAAGTCCCAAAACTATTTTTAATAATTTTTTGAACTCTTCAAGTCTTCTATGAAGGGCCTACAAATTTTCATATTATAGTGTACAGTTGAATTAAGCTGAAAAGAACAGGGCCTTAACACATGGGGGAACATTTGGAGATATGGAGATGCCTAACTAGTCTGAGACAAATTAAGCAAAGGCTTGTACAGTTGTACTAACCTTTAAAGGAAAAGAATAATCTTTAAGGAAAAGAATAATCTTTCTTACTTGAATTACTACTCCTAATGTTCCTCGAACATTTGACCTCATGGCCATTTGACTACTCTCCCTCTCTCTCTCTCCAGTACGGCCCTGTTTGGCAACAAAGTATTTTCATAGTTTCTAGTCAAAATCATGGTTTTGAAGAATACCATAGTTTCTAAAGCCATGAGGTGTTTGGTAACTCTGCAAAAAACATTGCTTTAAAAACCATGGTTTTGGCATAAACCATGGTTTTGCCAAAACCATGGTATTTTTGGAGTTTTGGAAACTCCACTTTGAACTAAATTTTGACTCATTGCTATCACTATTCATAGAAAATAACCTTGTAACCAAACACTTTGTGTAGTTCCAAGAAATACCATGGTTTTGTGAAGGTTGGCAAAACCATGGTATTTTTGTATATAATACTTACAAACCATGGTATCTCAAAACCATGATTTTTTTAAACTTTGCTTCCAAACAGAGCCTACATGTATAATCCTTCCATTTGGCAACACGTACACATGCATGCATAGCTCAAGTACGAGTACCTTCTAATCCTTTGCGGGTAAAGTGAACTGAACTATACTTATTCTCCTAAGAGCATCCGTAGCAGGCGCTCTATAACACTGTTCATCTGGATAGAGTAGCTGATGGAGGGAAGGAATCTTTTGGAGTATAGTGTAAAGTGTGAAGAAATTTTAGAGGGACGGATAGAGTATGTAGGGAATAGTGGTATAGAGTAGTAATTTGGAGTAGCAGCTGTGGAAGCTCTAAGCTTTCAGAGATCGCTGCTGACGTATGCTTTAGTTATCCCCTTGATCTGTGCTTACGTGCCATAAAAAGCCCTTGCTTTGTTCTTAAACTCGCTATGCTTGTGGAGCATTAGTAGCACATAATCGCAGCCGCTGATTTTGACCAGGAGGCTGGAAGCTGTGTCTGGTTGGAACACTTGGAAGCTGTGTTAGGTGGATGGGGACCTGCACCTAATGGAATGAACATGTAGAAATTCAGATCAAATAGGGCTGGCCAGCTTGGAATTAGTCCCAATATTGGACGGTGAAACTTTGCTCCTAAATTCACAGTATTAGTAGTAAATTGCAGTGAACAAGCATCCATGCGAAAAGAAACATATGGTTTCCTTTAGAAAAAAAAGAGGAAAAAATACGGTAGTTGCCTAACGTTTTAGCCATGTACATCTCATGACGTAGATGTTGGAAATTTTATTCCATTATCTACAAAAGGTTGTTGTCCGATCCAAGTCATTTCAATCACACTATATAAGTATACTAATGTACTCCAAAATCCTTAGATCACATATTAATGCTTGAGACATATTCCATGTTTCCTGAACTACAGTACAATACTTATTTGTTCCATTAGGACATCTAACAAAACTACCTCCAATGAGGCAATGGTTAAGCAGTTTTAAATTTTTTGCAAACCAATTAATACAAGCTGGAAAGATTTTAAACCACTCCATGTTAGATAATCCAGTTTCACCAAACCTAATACGACCCCTAGCAATTCCTATTTTGAGAGTGGATTGATGTGAGCACAAAGAGAGTGGCCCTTGATAATAGGAGAGAGCAAAGCCGGGAACACGGGCTAGCTAGCTGATGAGGCCAACTAATCTCCTGTGGCCTCACCGGCTCCATCATATCATCGCCATGTGCTCCTCTTTAAACTAAGCACCCCACTTGCTCCTTAACTAATTCACCCTCGTTAGCTTCATCTTTTTTCTTAAGGGCATCTTCCTCAGGGAATATTTAGGAGCATGATTGTCCTTGCTTAGCTATCTATCTATCTATCTACGCCTAGGGCAAGATTAACAATGCTTAACACAACATCATATCCCACTGTCATCAAGTTTGTTGGGTTAACATGCGTTGTTTGACTATCCAATAGATCGATGATGGTAATGGGCGTTCTTTTACGCGGCTGTTCATAGTTGCCATCCAAAGTTTGAGACGTATAATTCTCTGTAAAATATCTCTGACACCGAAATAAAAACCAGAAGAAGAATCTCAAAAATTCGTATACTAAAATATTTTACAGAGTGGTGGTGTAGCACATGGAGAGAGAGGGAGGAAGACGCGCGCGCATGATGGGCCGCAAAGGGTCCAGTGGGCCAGCGAGCGGATGCCACGTGGCCGGCCGGGATCTCTTGCGATCATTCTGTCGTGCTGCCGCCCGTGTGAACGTGACCGCCCGCGCCCACGGGCGCCGCGCCAAGCAAACCCAAAGGCTGCATGCCGTACGCGCGTGCCGTGCCATCGCGTGGACACTACTCCACGCCCTTTTTTTACTATCTGAAAAACAAAAGGGAACAGTAACTTTTCTTTTTTTTAATATTTTTTTTACCAAAAACCTGCTGCTGCTTGGGAGTTGGGAATGGATGATGTTGCTGCTGCTTGCTTTGCCCTGGAAGCAAGATCGGATCATGCACAACTCGTTCTGCTTCAGATGCTCACGCGGAAAATGTTTGCAGCACTTGTCATTGCGTGTTTCCTCGGATCTCTCGCAGCGTGCATGAAGGATTGGCTACAAATTTTATTTGACTTTTCTATCGTCAGAATTTATTACTGTCGTGTATACTGGTACGGACAATCGACAATCCATACAGTAGGCAGTTGTATTCAAGCAAGTCATATTTAAGCTGAATAAAAAGAAACAGAGCATATTTAAATACAATTTTCTAGTTTCCATACTACTGTGGCATGTAATGTAGTATGCTTCTTCAATTCATATGCTAATAACGTACATGCTCTAGAGTCCAGACCCTATGTTACAAATGTCAGCAATACTTTATGGTATTTTACAGCTGGAAGTATCTCGTCCTCCAGCAGAGTCTCTATCTCGGTCTCTAAATTTAGAGTTTCTCTCTTCTGGCCTCTAAATTTGGAGGCTCACTATATCAACCTTTATAGTTTTTCTAGATATAGGCTCTACTGAAGAGAATGAAAATATAGAGATAGAATAGTGATTCAGAGGGGATGTATAGAACACTGCTGGAAATACTCTAAGTTAAGCAGCTCAGCAGTGACGTAGAGGTAACAGTTTTGCAAATACTCCTACTAGAGGTGGTTTGCACAGCCGAGCATCCGGGATTAGGCAGGAAGATTAATAAAATAAAAGATGGTTAAGGAAGCGTACTCTACCCTGTCAGGAGAGGGACTGGACTCCTAATCCGTACTTAAGCAAGCAAACAACACTAGTTAATGTAACCCTCCGTGCTGTTTGCCGCTTGCTAACACATTCCTTAAAATCCTGGAGCTGACGTGGGCACTGCCTACTGCCTGTCGGCGCCTGCCGGGCCCACCCAACACTCCATGTGACAGCGACTTCGCTTTTCCTGGAAATTCCTTTACCTAGTTTGCCCCCGGACATGCTGCGATATTACCACATCAGCAATATATTCATGGAAAAATGTTGAATACTGTATTTCGAATTGGTCCCAAAGTAGAATTGATTGGACTGAAGTCAGCATAATGTCACATAAAACAATCAATGACCGGTGTCTTTACTCGACCAAATTCATTTTTTTTCCGTAAATTGTGAGTGAGAGTGGTCTATCTCAAATGATAGATACTTAGGTAGGTTTCTTTATACGTTTGCGTTTGCGTTTCCTTATAAGCCGTAAATTTGTTATATTTGTACAAGTCAAACGCTATGACGTTTAGTAGCTAATTTTTATAGGTCTTACTATTTTTTCTCAAAACTCTTAAAATCATTTTTTCTATAATTTTTTGATCCCTCAGATATCCTTATCGAGGAGTTACAAATTTCCAGCTTAAACGCAACTGCAACCGCAACCGCAGAAAAAAAAAACTACCTTAGGCTCTGTTCTCGTCAGCTTATCTTATCTGACTTATTTATCTTGTTTGACTTTTTTTAAAAATTTTGAGACCTTCCCAAGATAGCCTCGAGAGTCGGATTCGCTCCGGTCGACTTGTGTTTTAAAGGTTTTAGACAGTTTTTTGAGATAGAAAAAAGGATTCAAAAAACAAATCATTTTTATTTTAAACAAAAATAAGTCCTAACCTTAAATAAGACAAATAAAATCTTATAAGCCGACCACAACATGGCCTTAATTTCCTACATGGAAATCACGTGGGATCAACCATGGCAGGCTGAGAATGGCTCTTAAGATAGGTGGTGAGATACTAAGATGGTTCAATTATTAATCTCATTACCCAGGTTCAAGTCCTAGAAAGGACAGCAAAAAATTGGAATCTCATTTTTAGAAGTGTGTTACAGCCGTGAAACTAAATCACTTGATAATTTTTTAAAAAAATCATGGCAAGCTAGTTACTGCTCAGTGGTCACTGGTCACTCGCCTAGCGTGGAAAAGGTGATGCGATATTCAGATTAGAGCATTTTCAGCAGAGTCTTTAAACACAAAATCTTCTCTATATTCAGAGTCTCTCGTTCTTCAACAGAGTCTCTATCTCAGCCTCTAAATTTAGAGTTTCTCTCTCACAGCCTCTAAATTTGGAGGGTCTCTATGTCGGCCTCTATAGTTTCTCTAGACAGAAATTATGTCGATGAAGATAAAAATATATAGAGCGAATAGTGATTCAGGTGGGATATATGGAGATTCGATTTTAAAGCATTTGCTGAAGATACTCTTGCGCGAGGTGGGAATAGGTAAATTTAAAGGGAAAAAAAATAGACAGATGCTCTTACGCGAGGTGGGAATGGGTAAATCTTACAAGGAAAAAAAATAGAGTATACTCCGTATGTCCATACGCAGGAGCAGCGGTAAAAGAAAAAGGAAAATATTTATATTTGCTTGGAGAGGCGTGTTGGGTGGAGCACGAGGGTGGCGCGGGGTGGGTTCTTGTGTCCCCCGGAAATGTGCGGCGTGGGGCCGCACGGTTTGACCAGATGACCCGGCTTCCTGTCGGGACTCACAAAGAGCTGAAACGACTCCCGTTTTTTTAATTTACCTGGAGATTCGTGCGTGGGTAGATTAAACTCCACGCCAACCAGAACTCGAGGATCGACGTCGTCAGGTATATGCGACCTGCTACTCTTGGTCTCTTGGTCTTGGATCAACCCAAACCGCTCCAGGAACTGAAAACAACCAGAATTTGCTCTGCATTTTCAAGTAAAACTGTGCGTAGTCTCTTTTCAGCTTATCTTATCCTACTTATTTGCTTTATCAACTCACCTTCTCCCTCACTTGGCTTCAGACAGTTATTGTGTCTCGTCACGTGCAGTGTCGTTTGACTTTAGAAGGGTTTTTCCTTTACCATAGAACAACCACGGTGAAGTCGGTAACTTGAGCCTCTCTAGCAGCCACTCTATCATATTGTTCATCTGGCTTTTTTTTAGGAAGAGTAGCCGCTAGAGAGAAGGAATCTTTTAAAGTGTAGTATAAAGTGTTAAGTAATTTTAGAGAATGGATAGAGTGTGTAGGGAATACTATTATAGAGTAGATATTTAAAGTTGCTGCTGGAGATACTCTAAACATTGCACTGAGTTGTCATAGAGCTTGTAAGTTACCTCTCATAGCCTATTTTCTGTTCCTATTTTATTGTTCACCCATTATCTATCTTCTGACCCTATTTCCTAGTCAAGTAAGGATAATCCTATTTCTTCGATTCCTACATATCTCTTTTTTATATTTTACTCCTAACCCTATTTTTACTATTCACAACTCCATTTCTTTAGCAATTGGTCTGGCTACAGTAAAGAAATAGACATATCATTAGACATGCCCTAAGCATTTTATGCTTCTATGACCCTACTCGCATGTTGTACTATATGTTAATTTCTGTTTTTTAATATTGATTGTGAGCTCCATGCTACAGGTTACATTAGCACGATAGGTTAAGCCATATAGGCAGGCCCGGCCCAGGAGGGCAGCCGATGTGACCGTCAGGGCCCCCCCCTAATCTTTTAGGGCCCAGCCCATATATTGTGTAGGTATTACTACTAATGGGAGTGTAAGTTGATTCGATGGCAGCTAAATAAATCGGCTCACAGAACAAGGCCGGTTGTTGGCCCATTAGTCCAATTAATACAACACATTGATAGCTGACTTCGTAGTCTCCGCCGCTTGGTATTCTTTTGACTTCAGTAATTGTTCACAGGTCACTTGACTCATCGTTGCTAGTTGCCTTGTTTCCTTTGTCTACTTGTCTCCTAAGCGATTGACGATTGGCGAACTGCCAAACTGGCGTGCCACCGGCCGGCCGACGGCTAGCCACCTAGCTGGGGCGTTGAGCCACCGAGGATGTGATCTAGGGCATCCACTGATACCGATCCGAGTCTCCTAGAGTCTGAGTTCCCAAATCCCAGTCCTAGGTGTTCATGGTCTAAAACTAAAATTAGTTTGTTAATTGTTATTTGTCTATTGCCTGCTAGTTATTCTCTCTTTATTGTTCTGTAATTGTGTGTTTACCGGTTTACAGTTCACCGTTTACTATTGTCTATTGACTATTGTTGATGCAATATCAATATGTCCACTAGAAAATATCTATCCGGATGTGAAAAGAATAAAAAAAATGAAACATGATCAAGAAGTGATGAATTCACAAAAAGAAGCCATAGAAAAAATTTCAAATCTCAATTTAGGTCCTTCTACACCAGTAGCACTAGTTGAGGAATTATATCACAATGGTGAACCTGAGCATGCTGACAATTTAAGTGGGGGTTCTCTTGAGAACTATCTTATCTCTTATTTCTTGCAAAAAAGTGAGATAAGTCGGGAAGACACGAGATAAGTAGAATAAGTACTTATCTCGTGGTCTTATTTGACTTATCTCACTTTTTATTATTTTGAGTCGGTTTTTTTATTAAGAGGCGGTCTATAAGCTCTCTAAATCCCAAAATTGAAGGCCAACCGACTCTCGAGGCTATCTCGAAAAATTCCGAAGTGATGTGCTACAGTAAATAAGTAGATAAGATAAGCTCAAGAGAACCCCCACTAAATGATGTTGTTTCTAATCAAGAAAATTTGAACGATGGAAATGAAGGTGTCGACGAACAACCAAATTTTACAATTGATATTTATAATATGAGAAATTGGGAAAATCTTTTATGTATAATAACTACGTTAGTAAAAAAAGGGGGCAATGCTTTTGCTCGCCCTGGGCCCTAAATTCTTTGGACCGGCCCTGCATATAGGCTAGTCGTGGATCCAAATTTAGAGACATGCTTATGATCTATGTATTTTCACTGTTTCTCCAAAAGCTCTGGTTCTCAAAGTTATTTCTCGAATATCCTGAAATCACCTCAAAGAACACTCAAATTTTAATCAAACCAAATGTGCTTCGCGAATCCGCCTATTGAAGCTTCCAAGATCTAGCATTTTTTAGTAGTTCGGACATTCAAGTTGCAGCCATACGAAACATGCCTTGTTTGGAACAACCTTATAGATTTCAGTCATGCACGATTCAACATGCCTAGACAGCCCAACACATGTGAGGCCGTCTGTCATGTGGAGGACCAAGCAGAATCGTCGCCGGTGGATACGCCAAATCATGTGCCATGCACCTCTTGACTTTTGTCCCGTACGTACGTAGCTTCCTGCACGAACCACTCATTCTCAATATCAATCTCTACCTGCTCTGCTACATACTTCAGACTTGTGTCACTTGCAGCTGAGAGACGACGATGTCACTTGCAGCTGGGAGACGACGACGATCGATGGATTTAATTTGCTATGATTCTCCTGAGAATTAGATCAGAAGAGAACACGGTGCTCACCGAAAACGTTTTCGATAGGATGCTGCTCTAAGAATAGGAAATGAATGTGAAATACCATATGTAGAGGGGGCTCGTCGGGTCGACTCAGTAGCCAGAGCTCGTCGCACTAGGGGGAACGAGTGTGATCTTGCTGTGCTATGGATGAGTCGGGTGATGCCGGAGAGGGCCACTGCCGAGGAGGAGCTTGGGGCCACTAGGAAGACGAGAGGGGACGAAGTGCTTGGGCGCCACTGAATCGTTCTATGGGGTTAAGGAGAAAGAACATGTGGGATTTTCTCCAATGGCAAATGGTCGATAATTTCATGCCAGCTCTGAGAGCAAATAGGTAATGGTGGGTAGCTCCTCCCCTGGAGTGACATAAGGCTACTACATTCGCAAACGCTCTACTTGGGGAGCTAAGGGTGTTCGGCTCATGCCACGCACTTTGGACCTATAGTTGGAGTAGAATTGGGGAACCTGAATGGGCCTTAATGAGTTTTTTTTTTGCGCATAACAAATGAAGCATGTTTTAGGCTATCTATCTCTATCGAAAAACTATGTTTGGCTGCATGCATCTTGTCTCACGATCGTGGATAGGCCACATGCATGTAACAAAGGGAAACACTTGCCAAGAGTGGCCGTCTCCTCCATCATCGTCGAGAGCAATCTTATATTGAATAGCGGTTTGTAGTACTAAGTGATAGTATAATTTAGACTTAATTATTGGTTTAGTATGGTTTTCTAATCATAAAGTTGAGGTATAGTAAAATTAAATCCGAAACAATCTAAACCGCTGGATAAATGGGTAGAATAGCTGAATTAATCCATGATACAATAGCTGTATTGTTGATCACCTCTCAAGGTGGTATGATTTGCAATCACCTCGCAAGGTGGTAGTATTAATTTATGCCATAATTAATTTATTTCCATTCGTAGGCTGGAGTAATTAACATGAAAAGAAATGTCAGCACAAGATGATTACCCGAAAATCATGCTTTACGGCGCCGAATCGATAAGAAAATTCCATCTTTTGGCGCTTTTCCGCGAACGTGGAGTCGTTATGACGCTTGTCCAGGCCTCATTTCGGCCCCATGATTAGCGCCTGAAAGCAATCTTTTCCGGGGATTAATCGACGCTAAAAGGGCATAAAATTTTGCAAAAAGGCATGGATTCCGGACCTGTTCTGTTCCCAGACAACCTTTTCGATTTTATTGAAAGGGAGAAGCAGCTGTTTTTTGCGAGTTGCTCGAAAGAGACGGAAAGGCACTGTGCCCGTGAGCTCAATTGCTCCACGCCAGAAAGTGCAAGTGTAAGTACGAGTATGTTTTAATTAGCGTCTTCGAATTCTAACTTTACAAAATTCTCTGCCACTGCATGCTATTTTTGCTTATTTTTTCTTCTCAAATTATAATCCCCGGATATTATAAAAGCCAAACATTTTGACTTGTAAAACTTTTTTAAAAATTTTTAAAGCTTCCGAAGCCAAATAGAACCAAACTTTTGGTCGCTTTTGAAAAAAAGGATAAGTCACAATCGGACTAGCACAATCTCCATATCTTGTAACCTTGTTCAGTATTCTCCAGAGAGAAAAAGAAATAAAACTACAAAAAGAGACCGTGCCTGCACAAGCAAGCGGACCATTTACGCGGTGTCGTGCCCCTGTCCGACGAGGCGAGCGCACGCGTGTTCTTTTCTTTCTCTCTCCCATATGAGCTAGTAAGGTGGAGCACACTCCACTATCTAAATTGTTGTCTTCTCATCTTAACTAGCAACGTGATACTAAATAGTTTCTACACCCTCTACCATATATGTGCTTTTAAATTTTTTTTAGAAATTATTTCTAAATAAATAGGCCAAGTCTTTTTGTTTCAACAAAAAAAAAAAGGTCAAAGAAATGGAAGAATATTTGCTGGGACATGCAGAAGAGCGTGGGGGAGCAGAGGAGAAGCAGGGAGATGATTGATGGGACGCGGGCGTGGAGGCCAAAAGCCTCTCCGGTTGGGGCACCGGGGGACACCCAATCGCGCTGCTATTCACCTCACCGTCTTTTCATCTTTCACTGCTCCTGCTCCTGCTGCTTCACTCACTATAATTAGTCCACTGTGATCTCTAGTGACCCGCAGCGTGCAACCGGCCGGTCATCTCACCTCGGCGATCCAGCAGTTAGAGCTTGTTTCGATTTACCGAATTTCGAAAAGTATGATACATTTGTTATTATATTGGATCAATCAGATATGTCACGGTTAAGTGGACAATTATCAAACGTACAATTA
The DNA here is from genome assembly GCA_036346145.1 of Olyra latifolia. Classification (NCBI taxonomy): domain Eukaryota; kingdom Viridiplantae; phylum Streptophyta; class Magnoliopsida; order Poales; family Poaceae; genus Olyra; species Olyra latifolia. The sequence goes on from CM070528.1 coordinate 2,459,970, forward strand.
AAAAGTACATAGTGATTTTTCAAAAAAATACCATCATATATTTTCTTTCGAACCAAAATACTCTTTCACCTTATTCCTCCTCTGGCTCCCTCCGGATCTCATTCTCTAGCCCCCTTTCTCTTCCGCAGCTCAACTCTAGCCATTAGAGTCAAAACATCACCCCGCTGTGTTGCCTCCCATCTCACAAACCTTTGCTCCCTAAGTTGTAAGCCCCATTGAATGATGGTCCCAGTAATACATCCTAGGTAATTCTTTCATCTTGCCCCACCCACCTATCTAGGGTGGAGCCTTAGAGCATCCGTAACAGAAACCATATAGTGGTATACAAATACTCCCTCTGTTTCATAATGGTTGTAGTTCTAGCATTCAAAATTTTTATCAAAATGGTTATAGTTCTCACATTCCAATACAACTTTAGAGCCAATATGACCTTTGTACCATTCATCAATGCAGTCATCTATTTAAACTAATCTGTTCAACTATCCTTCATTAAACGAGAGTAGACAAGTCATTTTTCATGTCTTCTTATTTTGTGTGCATTTAGTTAAACTACAACCATTGTGAAACGGATGTAATAGAGTTTTAGAGATAAAATTTCTGGTGGAGGAAAGGAATCTTTTAGGGGTGTAGTATAAAGTGTGAAAGAATTTTAGAGTAATGGAGAGAGAAAATAGAGTAGAAGAGAGAGAAGATAGGGATAGAGCTTCTGGTGTGGATGCTCTTAAGCCGAAGCGCGACGATGGTGATGGGCCTCGAATGGGGAGTTCGGAAGCAAGGGAGCGGGAGAAAAATGCCGGTGAGGGTAAGGGGGATGAGGAGGCTGATAGCGTGCGGCAGCGACAGTTGTAGGTCACCGATTGGGACCAAAAAGGCCAACGAGGGCAAGGGTGATGGGGAGGTGCTGGCTAGCGATCGTTGTCCATTCGTGCTTGGCACTATCTCACCGCCATACATGATGCATCTTCAAGCCCCAAGGCAAAACACAAGACGGATCAAAGTCCCTGACAAAGCTTGTTTAGGTCGATGATGCCACGCTCTCTAGAGGCAAGCTGGCATGACGCTTGCCAGCGAGGAGGCTAAAGAGGCTCAAGCTATGGTCCTACTAGGCAGGGACAGTCACAACCTCATCGGAAAGGGGAGGAACGAGGAAGAAACACGAGGGTAGAATAGTTTAAAATTAAGAAACCAAAAATTAATTACTTCCACATGTACATAGATTTACGTGTACATGGGAGAATTGTTTGATCTAATGTGAGATTCGTGTGACATGGATGGCGAAGCAGATCCGTCCTTGAGAAAGGACAGGAGGGAATTATGTTACCGTATTCTTAAAGCTATGCTACGCTCAGCAGCTCGTTCTCGAATTTCTACAAGCTCCGTCGTCTAGATTCTTGACCAGAGCACGTAACATCCGGAGTGATACGCAGTAAAAAACGAAGCAGGAAAAAGAAAAGCCACATCAGAAAAGGGTGGGCGCCACGCATCGGACGTCCGTTGGATCGGACGCATGACGTCATGGTGACGTCATCACGGGAACTTGAAAAAATAACTACTGAAACTTGAAAAATGTACTAATGAAACTTGGCTATAAATACTGATGAAATTTGGAGAAATACTAATGAAGCTTGGCTACAATTCTGATGAACTTGCGAAAATAACTACTAGAACTTGAAAAATATACTAATGAAACTTGGCTACAGTATCAATGAAACTTCAAGAAGACCAATGAAATGTGGAGAAATTACTGATGGAATTTAAAGAAATGCAATGAAATTTGGCTAAAAACTGTTGAAACTTGAAAAAGTTTATATAAAACTTGAAGAAATAATAATGAAACTTGGCTTATATACTGATGAAACTTGAAGAAGTGTCAGTGAAACTTGGCTAACTACTGATAAAACCTCATGTTTCACTGTTGTTCAAAAATCATCCGATGCAAAATAAGAAAGTTTCATGAGAACAGAAGCAAAGTTTCATCAGACAAAACCCCAAGTTTCATACGCACATGTCTCATGTTTCGTGGGAAAAAATTGGGGTACACCTCCTCCTAGTCTTCTCCTCTAGATCTAGCACACCCCCACACCAATGCAAAAACCAAAAGTTTCACGAGAACAAAATCCAAATTTCAGTAGACAAATCCCAAGTTTCATACGTACATGGTTCAAAGTCGTGGCGAAAATGGGGGTGCACCTCCTCTTGGCCTTCTTCTTCTCTAGATCCGGCAAGCCTCATGCCATGCTCACCGGATTCGGCAATCAAAACTCGCCAAGCTCACTCACCATGTGGAGAGGAGGGATGGAGAATGAAGAAATGATAAATAGAGAGAGGAAGAGAGATAGATAAAAAAAAAATAGAGTGCACTAGATTGGGAGAGCACCAGTGGCAACATGCGCCGGCGCCGACAAGCCCCACTGTTTGGAGTAGCGGCGCTTCGCTGCTCTCGCCGTCTCACGTTGTGTACACGGAGGAAAATTGAAGCTGCACGCGACGCGGAAGAAAATAAGCGGAGCGGTTAGAAAAACGAAAAGATGGCGAGACCCACCCACGTGTCTCCTCACTCACGCGCAGCGCCGAAGATTCCCGAGCGCGCGGTGTCCGACCGGGGTCCAATCCAACGGACGTCCGCGTGGAAGTGTTTCCGCATCAGAAAGCTTGACGTAAACCCCTCTTGCATTTTTGCGTCCAAGTACATGCACATGTACATACTTCGACGTAGATGTGCGAACTGCCCAAATCATTTCAGTGAACCCTAGGAATCTGACGATGACAATTGGCATGCAAAACACGTAGCGTGCATGTGTTCGTCGTACCAATACCATGCAGCTGCAGGCAACGGCGGGACGGACGGAGTCGACAAAAACCAGGCGAATCTCCATCTCGCTGTTCCACGTCGACCATGCATGATGCGGCAAATCATCCATCACTCGACTCGATCAGTGGGAGCCGAAGCCGGGGCCATGTGTCTCCGGCACGCAGCACGTTCGTCTCCCCAAGTACGTAGTTTTCCGTGGACATCCACGAGAACAATTTTTCTATCACCTGACCAGCCAGAACTGCCACCAATTCTTTGTTCCTTTTTTTTTTTCCGTTTAGGCTTGTAGTACTTATTGCCTTCTCGTTGTTTCAAAAAGTGAAAATCTATGGTTCCTAAAACCTATTCCAAATTTTTAGATCGCTTCTAAAAGCTCTCAAAAGCAAGTTGACCAAGCGAGTCGGTCACTCCATCAATGCCTCTTTAAGTTGGAGAAAATTATTCACCTATTGACACTAGATTTTGGCAAAAGTCGATTACATTGAAAGATTCTTGAATCGGCTGATTCGTGTCAGGTATGGTAGTTGCTGCAAGCCGGATCAGATATGGCAAAAAAGCTTGTATCAATTTGTTAATTTAGGAAAGGTAAATTAGTTAGGTATCGAGTTAGAATTCGTATTAAATACGGGTTAGAGTCCTAGTCGATTGGGTCATAAGTCAGTATAAATATGTAGCTAATAGCAGCGTGTAAAGGGTCCAGAATCAATCAATCAAATCTACTATTTTACCTGTTTATTTACTTTCCGTTGCACCTAGTCTAGGTTCACTTTATTTTGGCTTCGATCGACTTGTTGCGCATCGCCTTCTCGATCGACTTCAATATATAACTCTAATTGAGTACTGTCTCGGCTAAGTTCGATCTTCTCACTGATAGTCCATTCACCCTTCATTATATCTGTTAAATGATCTAATCGGCTAGCTGATAGTCTATTTACCCTTTGCTCTGCTACTTAGTTGGCCATATTGGCTTGGTAGTGGATTGTTTACCCTCTGAATCTATTGGTTTAGATATGATTTTAGCCGATAGATTCGTTACCTCTTGAACTTATTAACTCTTTTGGTTACTCTTAAGACCGAACATGTTCACTCTATTTCAAATCTAATCGGTAACTAAAGTTGATTATATCTTTTTTTTCGATTGCAGGATCAAATCGGCTAGCACGCCCTGAACCCTTAGATCCTTAGTCTTAAACCCACATGTGTTTAGCCAATCCAACTTTTGGTGCAAACATCACCAGATGCCACCACCACCACCACTGTCTCACTCATCAATGCCCTTGAAGTTGGAAGTATTTACCAACCAGATGCCATCACAACTTTGTTCTACCTTACATTCAAGATTAATCTTATGTAACATTAATATCTAATTACCAATATTTCAAATTTCATCAATTATGAAATGGTATAACATCAAAAATATAAATTTAATGCATATTATATTTATTTGAAGTCCATTGCAACACGAGCAATCAAATAAAGTACCGATCCTGTTTAAATTATATTGTTTGCATTTAATGTTGTCGATTAAGGATTGAATAATATACATATAATCTGTTGCAACGCACAGGGACACAACTAGTTTAGGAAGAAATAACTAAATTTTAGACCTGTAACTTGCATATACTTCAAACAACATGTATTTGTAAGGAGGAAGTGTTGTTTTTGTCCTTGAAATATCACGTTCAAACCAAATTGGTCTCTGTGTTATAAAACCGGGTGAGATTGGTCCTTCAACTTTTTAAACCGTGCCAATTTAGTCTCTTGATCGGCCAAACCTGATTTTGTGAGTGGGTTTTGTTGATGTGGCGTCCATGTGGCAATTTTCAATAACATGACATCATAGGTCGCAAATGACATGGCGATCCAAAGCAAGATTTGAAATCCAGTTTAATTTATATTCTGTTCCTAATCCCATCGGGCCCATATGTCATATTAGCATTTATATTAATTAATCCTTTTTGTTTGAGGAGAGAGAGTTAGAGAGATAAAAGAGGGAGAGAGAGGATTGATGTGGATGTTATATAGGCGCAAAGCACACGCGTGTATGCCATGTCACACAAAACCACCTATGTGAACGTTACGTCAACGAAAACAACTCACAGACCCGGGTTTGACTAGCCAAGGGACTAAATTGGCACGGTTTGAAAGTTTAGAGACCAATCTCACATGGTTTTGTTCCATAGGGACCAATTTGGTTCGAGCACAATAGTTCAAGGATAAAATTGACACTTTTTTTCTGGTTGTAAACAGAGGGGGTAATAGATAAGTGATCCACAATAGTTTGCTCCATTTCGAAAAATTCAATCCTGTTTGTTAGACAAGAGATTCGAACACAATTTTAAAAATCACGCGAAAAATTCAAACTAAATGATGAAAAAAAAGTTACCGTGACCGAAAGTACATGAAAAGGTCGGACGCGCAAGTAAAATGATCATCCATGGCATCGGTCAGTACTAGTCTATCTCCACATCCGTATACGCGTGTCGTCAACATACATGAGCATCATGAACTCAAAAGAGCAATGAGTGCAACATATCTTCTGGGTAAGCATTCTCGTGATCTCTCTCAAGAAATTTTCGTCTTTCACTTTCCACTGTTAAAAAAAAGGAGAGGTCATGACGCTCTCTCTCTACATATCTCGAATAAAAAAAAGGTGACGTTGACCAAATTAGTGGCAAAAAGAACTGAACTCGTTTATACGATCCTTTGCCTCTTTATTGGCAATATCGGGGAAAAATAACTTCTCACCCTTTTGCTAGTAGTAGTAGCTAATAGTGAGTGGAGTGCACAGAGAAACATTAATTACCAAAACATCAAAGTGAAAGAACCATTAATTAATTGCCATATGTTATGTCGATTATTTGCGAAATTCTCCTACTTATTAAAGCTCTATCGATCACCATACGGTGTTGATAGGGGTAGCCGACATGATCATCCAGGTGCAAGAAGCGATCGATCAAAGGATGGCTCCTTTTCGCTGCACCGGCATCACCATGCACCTCCATGAAATGACAGCACGCACGCACATAACATCCATCCATGTGCGCATCTCGTCTCATCTACTGGCTAGCCACGGTACAAGAGCATCCACATCAGAAACCTTATCTCCACTACTATAAAATACTATTCATCACAACTCTACCCATCTCCCTAAAATTTCTTCACACTTTACACTATATCCTAAAAGATTCCTTCACTCCACCAGAAACCCTATCCTCACCAAATCAGCGCTACAATATTTATAGTATTTCTGCTATGGATGCTCTTAAACTTCTTATATGCCACCGTGTAAGCATCAAACCCTACCCTCTGCTGCCATCACTTAATCATGACGCCGCTGTATACCATTTCAAGTTGTGGTGGTTCTTTTCTATACAATTGTTTACTATACTTACTGTAATGGAGCTACGCAAAAACAAATTTGTCCCTGCCTTTGTAATCCAATGTATGCCACCGCCGTGTGTTTCTTTCTTCTTATTTTATTTTGCCGTAGTTGAGACGACCACACGTCAGCCACTTGTTATTTTGTTTTGTGCTCTCTTTCATATTTATCCAAATAGCAAGGGCCAAATTGCAAATCAACCATTAAATCCCCAATCCTCCACCTCTCTCCCTCACTGGTGCTCCTTCATCCGTGGCTACTTAGAGTGACCTAAGAGAGGACTAGAGAGAGAGGCAACAAGGGAGAAGAGGAGCCAGGGGGGCTGTTGCTTTGCCAGCGGCTGGCCGAAGGCGGGTTATGCGATAACACGACTCAGCGGCCAGGCTCCAGGCCAGTTTCCTGGTGGCGCTCGGGTAGGTGGCTCGGTGTCTAAGTTGAGGCTTGGTGAAGCAGCAGTGGAGTTGCCAAACACGATGGTTTGGTAGCCACCACGGCCAAGCATAGTGGCCTAGAACGACGCGTGGCATACTTGCATCTACGGAGAGAGAAAGAGGGAGAAGAACAACACGACCAGTGGCGTTGACAGGGCCTCACTACTGTGTCGAATAAGAATGACAGTTGTGGCTTTTTTGTATTTCAATCATGTGGAACTCTACCTTTTTCTTGACCTGGTTGGCCGATTGCAAGCTACCGAGAATGTGTGCACGATTTGCTTGTTTGGAGAAGTTTAGATGATTTATTCATTGAGATTTGCATATTTTCTGAAGTTTACATGAAATTTCTACGTCCAAAACATCTCCCTATGATAGCTAGGCCACACCCATCAATGGCATAGGGGAAGGCCAAGCTAGCTTGCTTTCTCTCAGTGCCCTATAGGCTGTACATGAGCTACAAGAGGAGAAGAGTGCACCTTATTAGACACTATGAAGGGCTTTCTAACGATGCAACCTAATGGATCGAGCTAACGGCGACGACACACAAAGGATCGATAACTAGGGATGGCAATAGGGCAATTCCCTATCGAGGAGTGGTCCCCGTCCCCGTCCCTGAGATCCTAAAATTTCCTCGCTACCCATCTCCATCCTCGGCGTCCGGGATGAATTTTCCCCGTCCCGGTCCCCACTCGGGGAATGGGGGACCCGATGGGTCTATTCAATCGATGGGTCTGTTCACCGGATAAGTAATCCCAAGCAGAGACGGTGAGGAAGGGGTACTCAAAGGCTCAATGCCGAGATGCTTGCCGCCGCTCCTACTTGTGCACATGCACATGCCCATCGTGTTGCTCGCCCACGCGCACATGCTCGGAACATTGCTCTAGCTCTCGTGCGTAGTCGTGCCGCCGCCGTCGCCGCTCCTGCTCTCGCGCACTAGCGCCCTCTCGCTCCTGCTCGTGCACACGGATGCGCTCACCGTGCCGTAGAGACATGTGCACGCGCTCAGTCGCACTGGGTGGAGTCATGGAGAGGGCAGCGGCTGGATTTGATTTGGTGGAGTGAGAGGTGAGGGAGAGGAGGGGTTAGGGCATAGGGGGGGTAACAGGAGTTGGTCGAGGTGGGCTGGGCCGGTGGAGAAGTGGGTCGTGGACCCGTGGTCACTTTCTAGGGTGGATAGTTGGTGAACGGGTAGGCTAAGCCAAAGAAATGGGCCATTTTGTGTCTGAACTGTGTCCCCACGGGGAAAATCTACCCGTACCCATCCCCACGATACCCGATAGGGGAATGATTTCCCCCGTTTTCATCCCCGCGGAGGAGCAATTCCACATACCTATCCCCTAATAGGGGAATTCCCCGTCGGGGATCAAGGAACGGGGCCTTTGTCATCCCGACGATAACACAATGTGATGGCATGTATGGTATTTACGCTTAAGTAATGGAGCGATGGGATTAGACAGTGGCATGCAAATTTTTCCCCAAGGTCTACATACGTGGACTGTATTGATGAACTGATCATTATTTATCCAGGTTTGCTAAATCATATTTAGCTAGAATTCCACATCTGGTACCAATTGCACAACACATGTTGAGCTGAGGCAGTGAACAGTGTGGGGGAGAGAAAGTAGGATGCCATGTGTTTGGAACACATGGAATTTTACGAAAACTGCTCAATCTCTGTACGAATCAAGTAAAAAAAACACGCCAGCACACTAGGCTATATATATACTAAGTAGTGCTAGTATATTTGGTTAAAAAAAAGCAGTGGCAGTATATAATATTAATTTGCAGGCTTAAATTAGAGTTACCTTTCATTGGGTTAAGGCGATCGATGTTTAGTACTGTGTAGTATACTAATCAGTAATACTAAATAAATGAACCGTAAATTAGAGAGGATCGTTAGCTGAGTGCATGCATTAATAAAATTTTTATCCTTTTCATTAGCTTGGCTAGCTTTTGTGGACGTAACTAACACTGTGGCCCATTCTCATGCATGCCCTAGCTAATTAGTGCGGCTGTCCTCTCGAAAAGAAAGGAGGATGGGCAGAACGTCGTGTGTGAGTGTTTGCATAACATGTGCGATTTACTCCATCCAGCTAACACCATCCAGTTAATTAAGTGGTTAATCCCTCTGCAACAACAAGATCACTCTCTACTCTCTAGTCTCTAGTAGTGCATAATACTACAATACGCAAAGCTAGTTTTAACTCACGTGTTTTTGTTAATCACTCACGTTTCGGCAATCAATAAAATTTTATAACTAACAACACGTTGCATACCATCACAGATGAAGGTCTTTAGAGAACCCTTGAGAAGAACAGTGGCTGATATTTTAATCGCTTCAAAAGAGAAAAAGAAAAGGAAAAAGGAGAAAAGGGGAAAGAAGCACTAGTGTTTCAGTAATAGCGACGTAAAACCGCACGAGCTGATGCAGTTCTGAAGCAGAGCTAGCCCGGCGCTGTCAGTCAGGCTTTGTCTGTCGACTTTTGCCGACACCGCGCGCGTGCCAGCTAGCTCTCCAAGGTCACTGAAGCTGATCCGTTTTGCCGACACGATTAAGAACAAGGTTACTGGATACACTCGATCATGTCATGGTAGGGCTCGGGTCTGCATGTAACATCCGTCCAAATTGAGCTTTGCCTCTCAGAATTCAGATAAATAAACAAACCTACATGAATAGGATGACAAATTAAGGTGCATGTGTGTGCAGCGATGTTTACCGGTCGTCGCACAAAGCAAATATTAACAAATAAGAAAGAAAGAAACAAAATGGACACATACTGTATGTTCTTGTGTTTGTCGTGTGTGCAGTGCAGGTGAGAAAGATAGAATGAGCGAGTGTGGCTATGCGAACATGTTAATGGCAGATCGCATTATGCCTTGCTTGTTGATTTTGTTCTAAACAATTTTTTTTTTTTCTGAATGAAGCAGCGATATCAGGTGGTAGATGCTTTCAGTTTTAAGTGGTGTCATCTCATGCTGGCCACTGCAATTAGCCACTTTGTGTGTGGTTTCACCTATATGCTTTACATCTCTGCTTGAAATGGATACTGAATTTCTTTCCTGTTCTCCTCTCTCTTGCTTTCTTTTCCCTGTCAATGAAAGAAGGATAGTAGCAATAGATTGGATGATACACTGCGCAAGATGACGCTTACAACAGTAATCTGATGGTAATGATGCGTTGAATATAGCGTACTAACCTATCCATGTTAATTGGATGGTGACTTCATGGAGGATCGATGATGGTTACTGACATAGTGCTATGGACTTGAACCCCAAAAAAACCTTAAACAAAATCCTAGCTAGGACATTCTCCCTCTTCCAAACAGGCCTTCAGAAATGGAAGATCAAACTGTCCATCTGGAGAAGAAGATCATGACAAACTTAGCCACAAAGATTGCCAGTGCATGGCTTGTAGGCGATATGATTCCCCAACTGTTATGCATGGTTTTCTTTTCTTGGTTTTCATCTAGTTTTGCATCTGGAGAGCTAAGATTTGGGATTCTCCCAAGATTTGCTGAGAAGCTCCCACTTCGTCATCCACCCAGTTTGGCTACAGCTCTGAGGGGATTTGTGCCTAACCTTTCTCTTGGATGGATGGATGGTTGGATCATATACTCCAAGGACTTGACACCAATATGTCATGTCCATTTTGCTCCACTCACCTGTACATGCAAAAGCATGAAGATTTGCCTCTGGGGAATGGGATTTCGACGGCTATAGCCTATAGATCAGAAGTGTCTTTAATCAGTAAGAATTTTTGGAGGTAGCCTTCAGCCCAAGCTGGTTGCTGATGACTGCACCGGCCTGGTGGTTTTGGCATGGACGCTTCTGAAACTGACAGATTCGCCACTCTCCCTGTTGTATAGGCGCCACAGAAAAAATAAAAAAAAAGATATGATCATAGTCTCCCCATTGTAATCGCTTACAGCTAGTCCTTGCGTGAGTGTGGTTCGTCCAGCTCCTAGATTTTTTTTTTATAGATAATGGAAAATATGCCGGTCTCTATATCGGGAGATGTCTTTTGGCAGTTAGATATAGATATGACAGTAGATCGAAACGGGTTGATTTTCTCTGTGGAAACTGAGAGCTAGCAATTAATCCTCAAGTGTCACACGGATAACGGTATTTTCCTCTTTTGGTTTTGTTTGGAAAGAGATACGGAAATTCCATCAACCTGTGGACACAGCTAAAATCTTCAATAAAGTCCAGTGTTTTGCATAGCATGGCTGCATCAATGCATCATGCACGCAGAAGCTGGCTTTTGTTGTGGTGTGCGCAGTGTCGCAAGGGCTTGTCGTGGGCCGCGGCCTCGCTTGGGCTGCCACACAACCTGGTAGGCCCACCCACACGCGGCCCATCTCTGGGGGGCAAGCCGAAGCACACTGGTTGAGATGAGAGGCCGAGGACTACACGTACCTGTGTGAGGAGGCTAGGGCCTCTGATCTGATTCTTGCGTGTGTATTGGATGTTTGAGTTGTATACGTTTAGGTTATACCGTCTAAAAAAAAGAAGGTGAGAGGCCGGAGGAGAGAGCACAGCTAGGGCTAGGGAAAAACGATTATTATTAATTAATGACTACTTGTGCCGAAAGGCTAGGTAGTGTTTGGTCCCGGATGAGATGGTCCGAGGTGAGTTGTCTCAAAAAGAGAATACTCTCTCAAGATGCAAGATGCTTGATGAAATAGTCTAGGATGAGCAGCCTTTTTTTTCCCTTGAAATCCCTAAAAAAAGAAATTTTACCTCTTTCTATAAAATTTACTGAGAATTGATAGATCTTTTAATATAATTGCTATGCTTAGTGTATGACTCTTTTCTCGTCCGGGACCGAGCTTGCACAGTTGCATGCGTGCAGTGCTTCCTCCAGCGGCAGCTTCAAGCTGAGAGCTGAGCCTTCCTTTGGTGTTAGCGGTCCTAGATCCTGCGGCAGAGTCAAGAGGCGACGGTCCGTTCTTTTCAGCTTAAGCGATAAGATTATAATCTAAAAAGTTATAAACTTTGAGGTTTAAGAGCTGAAAAAAATTATAAAAATTTATTTTGGGAGTTTTGAGAAAAAACCTCTAAAAATCTTTTAAAAAAATAGCTACAAAATGCTGTACCATTTAGCTTATATGAAAATGATAAATTTTCAGCTATAACTTTCAATTTAAATTTAAGCTGAAAATCACAAGCTGACATCTCAAGGTCCGATCGAACCAGTGGCGCTCCAAGCTGCATCTCATGTGGTGCCCCGAGCTCGGCGAAGTGCTTCCATGGCATTGCAGCCCAAGGGCGACGCTCCAATCTCCAACCAGAGCAGCAGCGGCGTAAGAAGTTCCACCCTAAGCAGCAACAACCCTACCTTCCTTGTCAACCCTCCTTCCAGCAACGCCTATCCTTCTAGCGACGGGCCAACATTAATGGGTCCAATAGCAAACCTTCCAAATTCGCCAAGCAACCAACATTGAGAGATCTTTTACCTCAGCACGTGCACAATTGTTAAATTATTAGTTGAACCCGTTCCTTGGATAAAATAATTATATTATGGAGGACAAAATGCTATCTAATAATAATATATTGTGGAATTTAGGATCCTGGCATGACTAGCATGGAAGGACATGCAAGATGTGAAAGCAATGATTTTCAATGTGAACGCAAAATGCCTCAGCTCGGTCTACAAAAGCAGCCTGACTTCAAATGTTCATAGAGGATGTAAACGGGCTCCATTTGGGACATACGAGAACTTGATGGAAAGCTTATCTCGCATGCTTTTCAATAGATTCGGCCTCACCATCAAATTTGTTTTGAGCTCGTCATAGCAATAAAAAAATTTCGGCTGACAAAACCGGTCTACAACACATCGAGGTGTTGTGCCACCATTATTTTTATCCCCTTCCAACCAAACTAGCCCTAAAAGTAGGCCATACCACTACCATCATAACCATAAGGCTCTCTTAAGGAATCTCACAATGCATCATAGTCAATCGTCTCTATAAGTGCCAACTACGATAAAAGATAGGTTTATGGTTAGTTGAAAATTAGCATCGGGAGGAGGCCACTGTTTCTTAATCCCTTCGGTGTTGTTATTTTACGGTTTTTGGCCACGTATGTGTTTTCTCGCTAGATGCAAAAGATCCATGTGCTGCTTAGGCACATCCAAACTATCCACAGAGATGATAATATCTAAATTAGTATTTAGTGCTTTCTCTCACCTCTTAAAAACAACTGAATAGACAGTGCATTGGGAGTGCTCTAATAGTACTAGCCAAGAGCCCATACTTTACTACGACAAAAATAAGATCAGATGTTGTCTTATACTATGTTGTGATCAACATATTTAACATATATATTTATCTCTGCTTTATGCTCGACTGCGTCCTATACCTCCGTACCTAGGCTCCGTCTTTTTTTATTTTTTATATATAATGTGAACGAGGCAGTAAAGAAAAAGGTTTTTTTTTATAGCAGAGGCGTTGGTCTGGCAAGCCTAAAAGCTATACAGCCCATGCCACGTTCTTGGCCATGTCCTTTGTCCGGCCAAGCGAAGGACAGGTGAGGCTCGTTCTCTCCTTCACCTTTGCTCCGACCCCGGGTGGAGTTGCTTAGATCCCCCCAAGGCCAAGCAAAGGTCTGGCGAAGCTTTGGCTTTGCTTCGCCTATGTCCCGGATCGCAATATCTTTGCTCCGCCAGAGATCATCAGGTCACATGGGATGGGTGTACTACTCCTGCAATAAATTCCATTGCCACCACTTCCATAAAATGGCATGTCTCTAAAGTGATCTTTCTGTCAAAAATAATATTATTACGAATAGCCAATCTGCACAAAATAAAGCTACTGTGCCAATCAGAATTTGAGATCTTTGAATTTTATTCACACCTGCTAGCCTCCTCCCTCTCGCATGTAACATACTATGAGGGTTATATAAGCCTAAAGCCACAAAGACAATCCTCTAAATAGATTTAGTAAAGTGGCGGTTGAAGAAAAGGTGTTCAATAGTTTTATTTTGGTCACAAAAGCAACACTTTTGACTACCATGCCATCTTCTATTTACAAGATTGTCTTTTATGAGGATAATCCCTCTATCCAAATATCAAAGAAATATTTTTATCTTTAGGAACACTTTAAGCTTCCAGATAACTCTGTTGGAATAAGCTGGATGCTGATTAATTAATTTTTAATACATTGATTGTACCGAAATTCAGATTGGAAAGGAATGCTGATTAAAAGTTATCTGGAATTTTTCAATCTGAATTTTTTTTTTCTGGAATTCAGATCTGAAAGTTATCTGGAATTTTTGATACATCAATTTTTTCTCTATCGTCTGTAGGTATAGTCTAAATGAGACCCGTATGGGCCTAACGAGACCAATATTAGTCTAACGAGAATGATATGGCTCTAAGCATCTAATGAGACTCAAACCAGTCAAACGTTCCAAATCTACAAAGAATGCACCCGTAAAGAACTTGTTATCGCCCACGCCGCTGAAAGAACGAACATTTATTGTATGAATTAAAAGCAACAAAACGAATTGTTGGAGTAGAACACCAAGCGTTGAATTGTCAAAGAATGTGGCCAGTTTATCATCGTCGCTCACATCGCTGAACGTTCAAACTGCACCTGGCAGGATGACAGATAGCCTGGACAAAACTTCTTATTACCGATCGAAAGCCAATCTCTTTACTTGGCAATCGGCGATGAGGGCCGCCTTCGAATTTTCAGGTACCCAAACTTGCCAGCGCCTGGAGAAGATCCGTCGAAAACGATTGGCAGGTAGCCAGTAGCTGACTTGTATCTTTGCTGAATCTGAAAATGCCAGAGGCAACCAACTATCAGTCTATCACCCTCCCATAATAAAACACAGACACTTTACGGTTGCAAGCCCTAGCATTTGAACTTACCTCGACAATCTCCTCACTGCTTTTGAGGCAGTTCTTCCCAATAACGCACACTGAGCCACCAGAACCTCCGCCGGTTATCTTAGCCCCAAACAGATTGGGGCTTCCATCTTGTGACGTCTTTCTGTGCTGCATTTCTTGTACCAGATTAACCAGTCTATCAGTCCCATCAGAACCAAGACCACATGCATTATAGCTGTAGTGGCACTGCCAACATGTGATGAAAAACAAGTCAACAATATGAGGTAGGAGTATAATTTCCTCAACTACATTTTTTTATGCTTAATCCTACAGTGCAATAGTATAGGAAGGTATATCACGATAAAGTACGAAGAGACTCAGATTCACCTGGTACATAAGTTCCCCGAGTGCTGACAATTGCTCATCTGTATTAGCTGCTGCTAACAATGCTCTGAAGGTCTACATACAGATAAAAAAATAATGTCAATAACACAACTGATCGAAATATTTTAATGCATAATTTTAAAGAAAATCAAATGAACTATCATTGCTTCGAAATATACTAGCTCTTTTTTCTTTCTAATTTGGTTTGTAAGTTTTTTTTTAATTGGCAATGCTCTGTAACTTTTGATGGTACAAAATGTAAACCTATCAACCATTCATTGCAGCATGTTTCAGGGAACAATAAAAACTTATAAATGGTTCCCAGCATACAAGAGCGTAACATAGTTTTTCAGTTTCAGACAAAATTACAATTGCACCAAAGAATCAAACAATCTGGTGGACAGATCATCAAACCTCAACACGGAAGTTTTCATATATGGGATGTCTAGTAGGAGCCTTCACACTGTAAGATCGTTTTGGATCAATTGCCGTCACTGCATCATTGTGATCTCCATATTTATCCAAAAATGCATCCCCAGTAATGACCTCTGGGATATCTTTTGAATAAATAGCTTCATATCTGGAATTGAGATTTTATTGTAAGAATTCGCGTGCATCAGGACCATAAGCGCTTTAGTGAATTCACTAAGATAAGTACTACCGATATCAAAGAAAAATATTAAGTGTTACCTGTGAGGCGGTAGCTTGCACAAATACTCCAGTGAAGCTTCAGATTTCAGTAAATCTATGCCATTTTCTTTATAATTACCAGATTGAACAGGAAAATTCGAAGCTGAGGATTCTGAAACTAAGTCGGATGCTGCACACTTGATCATCTTTCGTCCCATGTAAGTGCCTACCCTTACAGATCCGTAATCTCCCCCACCAACACTATTAACTCAAGAGAGAGTAGAATACTGCAATTAGCTCTGATTTTTCTAATCACATAATGCCTCAACAACAGAAGGCTAACCAAATTTTCTACCTATGTCGTATCCCAGAGTCTAGACCCCAAAACCGCATATTAGTTGGAATGCTAACCAATTCCTTCACTTCTGCAGGCTGCAGCAAAACTGTGATCAAACAAATACAAAAGCAACATGGTTTTTGACCGGAGGAAGACAGGATCTACCTCCTACTGTAATTAATAAACACTTAAACACTGTTAACCTGGCAAATCATCGCAAGGAGTTTGTTAGCTTCTCCACAAGCAGATGTCATTTGGTCCATTACCCCACAGGGAGCACCAACAACATGATTCTCAACCTTCTGACAAAGCAAAGCAAGATCCCTTGGACTAATATTTAAATCTACAGACAAGGAAAAAGGCATCAACAATGCTATTTAGGACATCTAAGTTCCTAAAAATATTTAGTCAAATAGATGCCAGGATGATTCAGTGTTGAATGACAACTCATGTTCAATACTGTAACCATGTTCCAAAGGGGGGAAAAGGTAGCTGTGGCCAATCTACAGACCGTAGGCAGCAGCAATAGCAGACATAGTAGCAACCTCGACTGATGCAGAAGAAGAAACACCCTTGCCTTCTGGCACATCAGATGAAACCTAATGTTTCAGAGTAGAAAGGAAATAAGCAACTCATATTTGAATAGAGAAGTTGTCTTTGGCCAAAAACACTAGTCATATTTGTCCTAAGGAGAAAATGATCTACTGGTATGAATATTGTGAATTTGTGATCTAGATCAATCCCCTAAATAGAGTGTAGAAAATCATTTCTGTTGACAATCATTTCTGTTGACAAATAATTATCATGCACATTAAGCTTCAGCGCTGACCAGAATGCTCATGCTGTCAGTAAACTGCACACCTAGCTCAGTCATCAAGACTAAAATTGTACCAGCAACATAAGCAGCCCACCTGAGGATAGAGTTTTCCCGTTAAAAAAAAAGAATAGAACTTGCAAATATTTTAATATAATGGATCAGTCGAAATTCTAGGACAATAAATGATATTTACTTACTTTTGGGATGGGTCCCTACAAAAAAATTGCCTGGCCTTCTCATAAGATATTGGCTTGTCACCATCAAACAAATCTGACAGGTCCATATCAAAAGTTGGAGCACGGTTGCTCAATTCAGAACCAAATGATACCTGTGAGAGAATCATATTTACAAGACATATAAGAACCATCAATTTCATTATAGAGTTTTTTTAATAAAAAACAAGAGAATACAAAATAATAAAGTGTATTAAGTATGGATTGACCAAAATGAGCATTTTCATCATACAACTAATATACAGTACTTACATACTACAGGGATAACTGAAAAAAAAAAACTTGAGAACTGATGATACAGAAATTATTTGAACAGTTGAGTAGAACTTACAATTTGTACCACAGGTATCACTCCTGTGTTTCCAATCTGTCTCGCTTGCGCATGTTTCCATAACTTCTGCTTATTGGGATGGTTTCTCTGAACAGCGACATGACAGGCTTCCCAAAGGGGCATCTAGTGGTTGCACCAAAACTTTCAATTACAAGCTCAAAGATGGATCATCAAATAAAAAAGTACAACAGCATTTATACTCCTCTCCAACAGTTTATTTATATAGACATGGAAGAAAATTCACGGGAAATCAACAATTTACTAAAAGTATAACATATATCAATATCCAGTGAGTTGTACAAGTTTTTGCAATTAATTCCAACATTCCAGATACATTATCCTAGAGTAAAAGGTTACTTGGTTCAGTTGCAACAGATGCTAAAGGTTAATAATAACATTTGTAAGAGTACAGTATCCCGAAACCACCAGCCACCCTGACCTAATTCATGATGAGCCCACCAACTTCCTAGTATAAATAATTTAAAATCAAATACATAAATACCATTTCCACCGCAATTGAGCATACCTGCAAAACAAGACTTCCTGAATAGTCAGCAATGCCACCCATGACATCTAACCGTCCAGGTGCCCTTGCTATATATATTTCCTCCTGCAAAGGAACCAAGTAAGAAGCAAATCATTATGAAAAATGATAAACTATCATTTATTCAGCATTTCAAATGACTTGCTTCAGTTGCCAACATAAAACAAGCCAACAAGATTAATCAAGTCCCTCTTTTTGGTTTTTTTTTTCTTCACCTGCTTGGGTGTTCTAAGCTAATCCTATGTTCTAATCCAGCTCTTTCAGTTCTTATAAATGTTCTTGCCCTTCTTCCAGTCTTGCATGATTTGGTTGTGTAACGTTCCAATTTTTATGAAATAAACCAAATTTGGAATGTTTTGGAATTTCAAAAAATTTTAATAATAAAATAATACGAGAACTAAAAGCCAATAGCATGCAAGTTTACATTTTCAAAATATAAATCAAAAATAATTTCTAATTAATTTTTAATCTCCAAAATCTTATTAGTAATTGTATAAAAAGAAAAATTAATAAAACCCCGACCGGCCCACCCTTTTCCCCTTTCCCTCTACGGCCCATCTCTCTCCTCCTTCCTCTCCCCTTACCGGACCTGCCTTCTCTCTCCAAGGCCTAGCTTGGCCCGAGGCTGGCCTAGCTACGCCCTTCCCTCGCCCTCTCCTCTCTCACCTAGACAAGTCCCCTCCTTCCCTCAGGCCTAGCTTGGCCGAGGCCCAGCTCAACCTGCGCCCGTCTCCCTCGCCCTTTCGCCTAGCTCCCTCTCTGTCTCTCTTACTTGCCCAGTGCTCGCCACGAGGAAAGGACGCACCGTGGCGCCACACCACCCCACGCATGCGACGGACCGGCGGGCATGCACACGCGCGGCCGTACCGACGCGACACGCCTGATCTCTTCGCTTTCCTCGGCGACCGCCGCGCGTGTTACGCCCTAACGCCGCTTATCTCTCGCTTCCACGAGGCAGCGCCGTGCAACGCGACACGACCCAACGCGATGCCTCGCCACCCAGTCACCGCGCCATCTTTACTCCCCTCAACGTAGCTAGCTTGGCCGCTCAACCACCCGGCGACAGAACTTCAATGCCGCAACCTCGCTCACCATCGTTGCCACCCTCGGCCCTCTCTGACCGCTCGGACCTACGGCTAACCTCCCCATGCCATCGCTGTGCCCTCGACCCACCTTCAGGCCCTATAAAACCCGAGGCACCTCCTTCTTTGTTTTCCCCCTCCCGACCAGTTCCACCGCTGCGCTCTAGCACAATCTCCTGCCTTCACTGGTGAGCCATCTCGCCCAAACTTGGGTTCGGATCAAAGCTCTCCTTCTCCGCTCCAAAGCTCTCTCCCTAATTGGGCTCTCTTGTCTTGAGCTCGCCGGAGCGTCCGTAGAGCACCGCGGCAGGGAATCGCTCCCTTTTCGATTTCGTCACCGTCGGTAAGTTCCGCCCTGATCCCTTACTCTAGGAGCACCCTTGAGACATCTCCCTTACCCCTTTGCCTCATTCTTGGCCCAGGTCTCGCCGAAGCTCGTTGCCGACAAGGACCCTGTTTCGGGCGCTGTGAACCTCCACGACGCCAGGACAATCTGGTTCTCCTCTGCCCTCGCCGTCACCACAGGTAGCTCCCAAACCTTCCCTAGTAGCTTTTGCGCCCCTCGTGCGTGCTCCAACACCTCTAGGTGGTCGGCACCACGGTGAACCGTGACTGGTGCCGCTCCTCCTCGTCGCGCTGCCGCTACACGCCGCTTTCGGCGACGCCATAACCACCCATAGGATCGTTGTAGAGCCTAGGACCATGGTCCCGACGCTCACGGGCCACAATAGCCCGAGTCGCTGGTGTTGGATTATAAAAAATAATAATAAAAAAAGTTTGTTTGGGACCAATGTCATCTATGCATACAATGATCTTAACTGAGCATCCTCTTCTCGGGAAATCCAACTACCAAGAGACCCGTTCAAGAGTCAAAATGCAGCAGAAATTGCCCACTTTCCACGATAAAATAGCGTGCCGTGCGGTCATGCGTGTGCAATTGCTACACTCGCGTCGTGGGGTCATGCATGCAGCAACCACTCCACCCCATTCACTTTGTCTGCGGCCACGCATGCTATAAAGCACTGTCACCCGCAACAGTGCAAGGCAGGGCTTTTCTTTTCTACTGACACAAGCAATCGGGACTGCGCGAGAGGAAAAAAAGTTGATCCTGTGCTGGACCAAGGAAAGAAGGGAGCAGTTAAGAAAGAAGGGAAGCTTACCTTTTTCTTCATCTCTCTCACGCAACCTCTTCTACCTCTTCTTCCTGGAGGGGCTTCTCTCTGGTTTCTTCTGCTTCTTCTATCTCTACTCTCTTTCTCTGCTTCTAGTTTTCTTTTCTGCCACTGCATTACCAAATGGCTTGAAGCCATACCGGTCTCTGCTCTTGGCCCTCTACCGACTCGACCACGCCGCCAAGGTCTTCCCCGACGCCGGCCCATGCCGCGGCATCCTCCGCCTCCACGCCGGCGCCGCCTTCTTCCTCCACATCGGCTCGCCCCACACCGGCCGCGTCTCGGCCTCAAGCCGCCTCCGCCTCCACCACGCCGGTCGCCACGATGCGGCACTCGCCGTCCTCACCACGCCAGTGCCTCACACGACGCCGTCGTCTTCCTCTACGTCAGCCCACGCCGCCACGTGCCCCTGGCCTTCTTCGCGACCGCGGGCCGCCACGCTGCAGCTCGAGTACAAGCTCCTCGAGTTCTTGGAAAAGCATGGCACGGTTCCTCCGACGCTTCTAACGTTTAAACTTGTTCTTCAGGGCCACCTATTGATTTCTAGGCATCATCGGCGGAGTTGGAAGAAGGGGAGGCTGCGCCGATCTTGCGGATGTGATAGTCAAACTTCGAGAATGGGAGGAAGTTGATGGTGATTCATGAACATGTCTCCTCGACCATTGGTTCCAGCGAGCTCGTCGTTCGGTAGACTTCGAGTATATGCTCCTGTTTGGTGAAATTGGTCGTGGCCCCAGAATTAAAGATCGATGCGGAACTTGGTGAGCGGGGTATCGATGATTCGTCATGCCTTTAGCTCGGGTTGCGGCAATCATCGTCTCGTGCTCTTGAAAGAGCCTCCCGAAATGCGTCACCTGGGCTTGTAGACAGTGCAACTCTCCTCGTAACTCCTCATCGTTGGGTGCTGCTGTCTCAGGAGACAAAACTGCAAAAAAATTATTAGTCTTGACAAAATCATGGTTACCTTCCTCACCTATATGCAGGCAGGGAACAATGAAGCTCAGGCGAGTGGCATGTTTTTGCAGGACAGCCTCTCGACGGGGATGACGCCTCCAGAATTCCCTCATGATTTGCTTCTTTGCTCCTTTTTTTTTGGAGATGTTGATTGTGCCGACGAACCAATCCTCCTCCTTGGCTTGTTCAGTAATGCGAGAGCGAATCAAGCGATGGAGGTGTCGAACCTTGTTCAGCTTTCGCCTATAGTTGCACATTGGGTGCGCACTTTTGGACAGATGAGCATTCGCCTTGAGTAAGCACAGCCTAGCTGCTGCAGCTTCCAAGGGACTTAGCAAATATGCTCCAGAGCGCACTTTAATAGAGTGCTTCTTGAACGACCGAGCCTCCTTCAGTAGGACGCAACGCTCCTTCGCGATCTGGGTAGAAGCTTGTTTGCGTGCCTTTTTGGACTTGAAATTCTCCTTGGCCTCTAAAGTGAAGACCTTAGAGCCCTCCTGAGTCACGGTGACAAGCGAAAAAGACCCAAATTGAATTGTGAACGCCATTCTTCGTGACCAAATATCCTCCGCGGGGCAGGCGGGACGGTCCCCATCTAGGACAGACGGCGCTGAGGGCAGAGCAGGGGATGATGATAGCGCCGTGGTCGGTGTGACGCGACGACGCGGTGTCGGCGTCGTCTGACATATCAGACGGTCACGGGTGGCGTGACAGTGAAGATACAACGACGACGAGTCGAGGCAGGCCGGCCTTGGCGACGCGGCATGGATGTAGACTGCTTAGTCACGAGCGATCCTCGGCCAGTCGATGCTAGTAGCGATGACGAGTGCGGCGGCCAAGATGAGGTAGAGGCGATCGGCAAGATGGCGGCGGCGTGACGGAAGGAAAAAAATGTCATGGAATACGGACGGCGGCGGCGCCATGAAGGTGGAGGCGGCGGGGCTGAGGTCGAGGCGCGGCGGCAAGAGAAGAGGCAGCGCGCTGGCCGGGCGATGTGGAAGAAAGTTACATGGCATCGGAGGCGGCAGCGCGGTGGAAGCGGAAGCGGCGGCGGCTTGGCGAGCGGCGGCGTGAAGCGAAGGCGACAGCGAGGCGAGCGCGGCGCGCGGCGGCGGCGCGGCGGTGTAGGCGGCGTAGATGAAAACGGCGGCATGGCGGCGAGATGAATGGGGCGGTGTGGTGGCCGTGAAGGGTCGCGGCGTGGCGGCATAGCGGAAGCGGCGGCGCGTGATAATGGAAGGCGTCGATGGCGAGGACGTCGTGGGCAGTGGGAGCAGGGATTGGCGGCGGCAGGCGAATGGAAGGGGCGTCTTGGCGGCATGGGCGGCGTGAAAAAGTGGCGTCGCGTGAAGCGCCGGCGTGGTGAGATGGCAAGTGCAGCGTCGTGGTGGAAGCGCTTGAGGCCGAGGTGGCGTGTGGCGGCCGACATGAAGAAGGCGGCGCTGGCGTGGAGACGGAGGATGCCGTGGCGTGGGCCGGCGTTGGGGAAGACCTTAGCGGCGTGGTCGAGTCGGCAGAGGGCCAAGAGCAGAGGCCGGCATGGCTTCAAGCCATTTGGAAATGCAGTGGCAGAAAAGAACAGTAGAAGCAGAGAAAGAGAGTAGAGATAGAAGCAGAAGAAACCAGAGAGAAGGCCCCCTAGGAAGAAGAGTTGCATGAGAGATGTAGAAAAAGGTAAGCTTCCCTTCTTTCTTACCTGCTCTCTTCTTTCCTTGGTCCAGCACGGGATCAGCTCTTTTTCCTCTAGCGCAGTCTCGATTGCTTGTGTCAGTGGAAAAGAAAAGCCCCCCTTGCACTGTTTCCTCTAGCGCATCATTCAGCTCACCACACCTGGTAAGTTCCCATGGCGCACAAGAACGAGCACCATCGTGACTCTGGAGACGGTGCTTCCGGTGACAAGCAAGCCTTGAAGCAGGCGAGAACAGGCAATAGTGAAAGGGCTCCTCGCCAAGATGACTCATCTGCAGCTGAAAAGTCTACTCGCCAACCAGCCATGGGTCAGAAATTAACGCCCAGTTTTCCTCGTAAACCTGCTGAAGGTACGCTTTTGGATGCTAGAAACTAATATTGTACGACTGAGTATTTATGTAAGGATTTGCCCTTGTAGGTCCGAACAAGGGATTGTCCGCAGATCCCAAGCGTAGGTACGAGGTGAGAGATCCTACTCGCGGTGGGAGGCCCTTGGGCAGTAGTGATGGTGTCAATAACCGGACTTCCCGCGCCGGTTTCAAGAAAACAGATGCAGCCAATCTAGAAGGTGAAAAGGAGAGAGAAGCCGGTGATAGATGTAGAGCCGCCACCTGCCGGAGAAGATGCCATAGGAGCAATAGCTATCTCAAGTGGTGACGAATATCTAGATGACAGCTCTAGGGACACTCCCCCTTCAAAGATACCACACCTTGAGAGGGACAATGGATCTGCTGCACGTGAGGCGATTGATTCCAGCCGAGCCATGGTACGACAGGGGCGGTAGAAGGTAATTGACATTTGTAGTATTCATTTTTATCTATCCCTCCTTTTTTTTGTGGAGAGAATGGAAGGAGAGTTGGTAGGAAATTATTATTATTATTATTTCAAGGCATACATGCAGCACGCCGTGCATTTCACATTCACGGGGAAGAAACATTGAGGTGAGGAAGGATGAGTGAAAAATTGAACAGATGGGTAGTTCTTTTGCACGCAAGAGTCCTGACTTGCATCACACGAGAGACCAAGAAGTGCAGGGAGATGCATGCAAGAAATTTGTCTTGCATCTCATGGGGAGATCAGGAAGCGCAGAGAGAGGGGTACCCCTATGTGGAGTTGTCAGGAAGAGTGATGACAGTGAGAGAATTTTGCATGCAAAGAATCTCATGCAAGAGAGGTTGAATAGGAGTTGTTAGGAAGAGTGATGAAGGTGAGAGAAAATT
Organism: Olyra latifolia; assembly: GCA_036346145.1. Lineage (NCBI taxonomy): Eukaryota > Viridiplantae > Streptophyta > Magnoliopsida > Poales > Poaceae > Olyra > Olyra latifolia. The sequence continues at coordinate 2,483,825 of CM070528.1, forward strand.
TTGCATGCAAGGAATCTCACGCAAGAGAGGTTGAATAGGAGTTGTTAGGAAGAGTGATGAAGGTGAGAGAAAACTTTGCATGCAAAGAATCTCACTATAAGAGAGATTGAATGGAAAGGTCAACCTTTGCATGCAGACACAAACATACACACATTAATTTTACTTTATCTTTTTTTGCAGAAGGACGCTGCGCGCCTTCATCCTCCGTGATTGGCACCTTCCGGGTTATCAGTAGCAAGTACCTCCGAGAACTCCAGGTGGAAGACCTTATCAAGGAAGCTGAAGATATAGGGAAGGTTGTTCATTCCTTTACGTTGCCCAGAGACAGTCATTCAGATGTTCGCCGTACTAGGACCCTTGAGTACGATTTAGCTGACATCCAGAATCTTCTGAGGGAGAAGCCCTTCAATAAAGTCATGATTCTCAAACTGCTGAAGCAACAGATTTTTCCGTCTTGGGCAAAGACGTACTACGACAAGTATCCTCCAGATATTGACATACTGGTGAAGAAATTGAGAGACCTGGAGGCATGCTTAGAGCGGAGAGAACCCTTCACCAAGGTGCCTTTCAAATCACATGCTGACGAGGTGCGCCCTATGCTTGAAAAATTGCGGGCTGCTTGTCCAGAAATGACAAGCATGCTTCGTGCGATGAAAGAAGAGCTCCAACCACATGAGAAAGAGGTGAAGGAGCGTAGTGAAGAGAGGGAGAAGCGGTCCCAGGAGGTCAAGCGGCTCGCCAAGATGCAAAGCAACTTGAAGCTCATGCCATTCAAGAAGAACAAAGAGCTATTAAGAGGCAAGAAGACGGTGTTGCCACCTTTAAGGAGTTAGTGGGCAGGACTGCTGAACTTATTGGCCGCCGTGATACAGCTGAGGCTTACGTGGCTCGTGACCAGGCAAATACGGAAGAACACAATGCTCAGCCTTCAGATCAGGTGGCTGCCATCTTAAGCTTCCCCTGCAGCCAGACTTCGGATGTCACTTCTGCCACTTTAAAGCTGTAGAGGCATTTTCTTTATTTTTCATGTCACTTCTTTAGCACTTTTTTTTAATAATCCTTTCATTCATCGGGACCATATTGGCTTCATGTGATAATTCATCAATAAAGCATCCATTTTTATCCTTGCCATTTCCCCTGTAATTCTTTTATTCACCAAGAAAGCACCTATTAAGCCGGTGCATTTAATTGATTCTGCTGCTTAGCGCCTCATGTGGACCGTAGAGGGCAGGGAAAGATTCCATGCATTGAGTGAGGCCATCCATACACGCGTGCATACGATTTTTTTTTTACAGAGAGATCATCTGCATGCATTGATCCAAAAGAAAAAGGAGTGAAAGATGGGGTCCATGACTGCATGCGAGTCTCAATTTGATCAGCATACATTGATTCAAAGAAGGAGAGAGAGTGAGGTAGGCCCCACGAATGCATGCAAGATATATTTTTTACCAGCAAAGGGGCGTACCACAGGGAATATTGCTAGATACACTCGCAAGCGTGCACACATATGTGGCCTAATGTCACATTATCATGGTATATTTTACCAGACTTGTAGGGCCCCCTTTTTTGTATATAATTTAACTGCTCACAACATGCATCACAACATGCATTGCTCTGTATAAAGGTACAACATTTTATTTTATTTTTTCATCATTCATTTTTTGTGGAGCGCAAAATGTTATTGTCGCCTCCTTTTTTTACACATACACATGATGAACGTGAAGGTGCCCGGACACCGTCGACTGGTCTAGTTAGAGTGTCTGGATGCCATTAACACTCCGACTATGATACTGGAACGCCATCAGTGTAGACGTGGAGGTGCTGGGATGCTATCAGCTAAGTCCAATTAGAGTGTCTGCGTGCCATTAACACTCTAATTGTGATGCTGGAACGCCATCAGTGTAGATGTGGAAGTGCTGGGATGCCATCAACTGGTCCGATTGGAATGTCCGGATACTGTTAACACTCCGGCTGTGATATTGGAATGCCATCAATGTAGATGTTGAGGTGCTGGGATGCCATCAGCTAATTGTGCTTTCCTGTACACGAATGCCATGCGTAACATAGGAAGAAAGAAAAAAAATAAAGCAAGTCTCACGACCAAGAGCAAGAAATTGGAATAAAATCCAAACAAAAAATTTTGTTGTTGTTTTCGAAATGTAGGCTTCTCCATCACACACCAGCTATATGAGCTATTCTAGAAAAGCCTGTTAGAGAACTTGGCCTCTAGGTGACGTCGAAAGATCATAACGATTGTAGCTTAGTGGCTCAGCTTCCCTTGGTGATCGTGTGTGGAGACGACAAGCATTTGCAAATTCTTCGCAGTGAATTACCTCCACAATGCGACCTTGCCCCTATGGTGTAGCCTCATCGAACCAAGAGACTTGGACATGGCCGTGTCTGGCTGAGGTTTAGGTAAATTCGGTTGAAAATTTGCCTTCAATTTTGCCGAGGTTGGTGAATAGCTACCTCCTCCATATTGATGGTATATTTGGCATCATGAATGAGCTTTTTTATCTTTTCTTTTTTTAAAATGGGGATTCAGAGGGTCACCATTCAACCTTTATGGACTAGCTAAACCTCGCAGTAGTTTGTTGGCCTGTCTTTTCAGAAATTATTGGTTTGTACTCAAAGCGGCTAGGCGGAGATGGCCGTTGACGACTAAAGCTTCCTCGGCTAAACCCACCCCAATGACCCCTCAAGGCGCTTCTTGAATCCGACTGGAAGTTCGGAGTAAACAGCTGCTTCATTTCCGTGATCGGTGGAGGGGAAACGAGCCCATTCATGATGTTTGCCGCCGGTGTGGAGCGTCCTACGTCCATCGTCCTTCACTGGGAAGAAATACTTGGCATCCGCGTGATGCGCTTCTTGGATGAGGTACGAGGAAGGGTTTCCGATGATGTATTGAGGCGTACCGTTTCCATCGAGGAACTTGAGACACTGATGTAGGGTGGACGACACCATGCGATATTTGTGGATCCAGGGCCTCCCGAGAAGAGCCGAATACGATGTGGGTGCATCAATGACGTAAAACCTCACTTTGAAGGCAGCCTTGGCTCCGCGCACTTACTGCGTATCCTCATCGACCCAGGGTCTGTCGTCAATATCTTGCCCCTTCGGAGCTTGGAGAGAGCCGGCTAGACCACAAGCGATTTGGAGCCAACAGACGTGGTGATATGTGGTTTTGACAATCATGGAAGGTCGACACTCGGAGCTATTACTGTGAAGATTCAGATGTCAACTTTTAGTTTCAAAGTGAGGTTTTACGTCATCGATGCACCCACATCGTATTCGGCTCTTCTCGGGAGGCCCTGGATCCACAAATATCGCATGGTGCCGTCCACCCTACATCAGTGTCTCAAGTTCCTCGATGGAAACGGTACGTCTCAATGCATCGTCGGGAACCCTTCCTCGTACCTCGTCCAAGAAGCGCATCACGCGGATGCCAAGTATTTCTTTCCAGTAAAGGACGGTGGACGTCAACTAGGACGTTCAATACCGGCGGCAAACATCATGAATGGGCTCGTTTCCCCTCCACCGATCACGGAAATGAAGCAGCTGTTTACTCCGAACTTCCAATCGGATTCAAGGAGCGCCTTGAGGGGTCATCGGGGTGGGTTTAGCCGAGTAAGCTTTAGTCGTCAACGGCCATCACCGTCTAGCCGCTTTGAGTACAAACCAATAATTTCTGAAAAGACAGGCCAACAAACTACTGCGAGGTTTAGCTATTCCATAAAGGTTGAATGGTGACCCTCTGAATCCCCATTTAAAAAAATAAAAAGAAAAAAAAAGCTCATTCATGATGCCAAAAATACCATCGATATGATGGAGATAGCTATTCACCAACCTCAGCAAAATTGAAGGCAAATTTTCAACCGAATCTACCTAAACCTCAGCCAGAAACGGCCATGTTCAAATCTCTTGGTTCGATGAGGCTGCACCATACGGGCAAGGTCGCATTGTGGAGGTAATTCACTGTGAAGAAAGGTTAGGGCATGATCTTCTATTGTCTTTCGAAAAATTTGCAAATGCTTGTCGTCTCCACACACGATCACCAAGGGAAGCTAAGCCACTAAGCTACAATCGTCACGGTCTTTCGACGGCACCTAGAGGCCAAGTTCTCTAATAGGCTTTTCTAGAATAACTCATATAGCTGGTGTGTGATGGAGAAGCCTACATTTCGAAAACAACAAAAATTTTTGTTTGGATTTTATTCCAATTTCTTGCTCTTGGTCGTGAGACTTGCTTTATTTTTTTTCTTTCTTCCTATGTTACGCATGGCATTCGTGTACAGCAAAGCACAATTAGTTGATGGCATCCCAGCACCTCAACATCTACATTGATGGCGTTCTAAAATCACAGCCGGAGTGTTAACAGTATCCGGAGATTCCAATCAGACAAGCTGATGGCATCCCAGCACTTCCACATCTACACTGATGGCGTTCCAGCATCACAATTGGAGTGTTAATGGCATGCAGACACTCTAATTGGACTTAGCTAATAGCATCCCAGCACCTCCACGTCTACACTGATGGCGTTTCAGTATCATAGTCGGAGTGTAAATGGCATCCGGACACTCCAACTAGACCAGCCGACGGTGTCCCGGCACCATCACGTTCATCACGTGTATGTGTAAAAAAAAGGGCGGCAATAACATTTTGCGCTCCACAAAAAATGAATGATGAAAAAATAAAATAAAATGTTGCACCTTTATATAGAGCAATGCATGTTGTGAGCAGTCAAATTATATACAAAAAAAGGGGTCCTACAAGTCTGGTAAAATATACCATGAAAATGTGACATTAGGCCACATATGTGTGCACGCTTGCGAGTGTATCTAGCAATATTCCCTGTGGTGCGCCCCTTTGCTGGTAAAAAATATATCTTGCATGCATTCATAGGGCCCACCTCACTCTCTCTCCTTTGAATCAATGCATGCTGATCAAATTGAGGCTCGCATGCAGTCATGGACCCCATCTTTCACTCCTTTTTCTTTTGGGTCAATGCATGCAGATGATCTCTCCCTGTAAAAAAAAATCGTATGCATGCGTGTATGGATGGCCTCACTCAATGCATAGAATCTTTCCCTGTCCTCTACAGTCCACATGAGGCGCTGATCAGCAGAATCAATTAAATGCACCGGCTTGATACTTGCTTTATTGGTGAGTAAAAGAATTACAAGGGAAACGGCAAGGATAAAAAGGATGCTTTATTGATGAATTATCACATGAAGCCGATATGGTCCCGGTGAATGAAAAGATTATTAAAAAAAAACTGCTAAAGAAGTGACATGAAAAATAAAGAAAATGCCTCTACAGCTTTAAAGTGGCAGAAGTGACATCCGAAGTCTGGCTGCAGGGGAAGCTTAAGATGGCAGCCACCCGATTTGAAGGCTGAGCATTGTGTTCTTCCGTATTTGCCTAGTCACGAGCCACGTAAGCCTCAGCTGTATCACGGCGGGCAATAAGTTCATCAGTCCTGCCCACTAACTCCTTAAAGGTGGCAACGCAGTCTTCTTGCCTCTTAATAGCTCTTTGTTCTTCTTGAATGGCATGAGCTTCAAGTTACTTTGCATCTTCTAGAGCCTTGGCGAGCCGCTTGACCTCCTGGGACCGCTTCTCCCTCTCTTCACTACGCTCCTTCACCTCTTTCTCATGTGGTTGGAGCTCTTCTTTCATCGCACGAAGCATGCTTGTCATTTCTGGACAAGCAGCCCGCAATTTTTCAAGCATAGGGCGCACCTCGTCAGCACATGATTTGAAAGGCACCTTGGTGAAGGGTTCTCTCCGCTCCAAGCATGCCTCCAGGTCTCTCAATTTCTTCACCAGTATGTCAATGTCTGGAGGATACTTGTCGTAGTACGTCCTTGCCCAAGAAGGAAAAATCTGTTGCTTCAGCAGTTTGAGAATCATGACTTTATTGAAGGGCTTCTCCCTCAGAAGATTCTGGATGTCAGCTAAATCGTACTCAAGGGTCCTAGTACGGCGAACATCTGAATGACTGTCTTTGGGCAACATAAAGGAATGAACAACCTTCCCTATATCTTCAGCTTCCTTGATAAGGTCTTCCACCTGGAGTTCTCGGAGGTACTTGCTACTGATAACCCGGAAGGTGCCAATCACGGAGGATGAAGGCGCGTAGCGTCCTTCTGCAAAGAAAGATAAAGTAAAATTAATGTGTGTATGTTTGTGTCTGCATGCAAAGGTTGACCTTTCCATTCAATCTCTCTTTTAGTGAGATTCCTTGCATGCAAAGTTTTCTCTCACCTTCATCACTCTTCCTAACAACTCCTATTCAACCTCTCTTGCGTGAGATTCCTTGCATGCAAAATTTTCTCTCACCTTCATCACTCTTCCTGACAACTCCTATTCAACCTCTCTCTTGCATGAGATTCCTTGCATGCAAAATTCTCTCACCGTCATCACTCTTCCTGACAACTCCACATAGGGGTACCCCTCTCTCTACACTTCCCGATCTCCCCGTGAGATGCAAGACAAAATTCTTGCATGCATCTCCCTGCACTTCCTGGTCTCTCGTGTGATGCAAGTCAGGACTCTTGCGAGCAAAAGAACTACCCATCTGTTCAATTTTTCACTCATCCTTCCTCACCTCAATGTTTCTTCCCCGTGAATGTGAAATGCACGGCGTGCTGCATGTATGCCTTAAAATAATAATAATAATAATTTCCTACCCGCTCTCCTTCCATTCTCTCCACAAAAAAAAAGGAGGGATAGATAAAAATGAATACTACAAATATCAATTACCTTCTACCGCCCCTGTCGTACCCTGGCTCGGTTGGAATCAATCGCCTCACGTGCAGCAGATCCATTGTCCCTCTCAAGGTGTGGTATCTTTGAAGGGGGAGTGTCCCTAGAGCTGTCATCTAGATATTCGTCACCACTTGAGAAAGCTATTGCTCCTATGGCATCTTCTCCGACAGGTGGCGGCTCTACATCTATCACCGGCTTCTCTCTCCTTTTCACCTTCTAGATTGGCTGCATCTGTTTTCTTGAAAACGGCGCAGGAAGTCCAGTTATTGACACCATCACGACTGCCCAAGGGCCTCCCACCGCGAGCAGGATCTCTCACCTCGTGCCTACGCTTGGGATCTATGGACAATCTCTTGTTCGAAGCTACAAGAGCAAATCCTTACATAAATACTCAGTCGTACAATATTAGTTTCTAGCATCCAAAAGCGTACCTTCAGCAGGTTTACGAGGAAAACTGGGCGTTAATTTCTGACCCTTGGCTAGTTGGCGAGTAGACTTTTCAGCTGCAGATGAGTCATCTTGGCGAGGAGCCCTTTCACTATTGCCTGTTCTCGCCTGCTTCAAGGCTTGCTTGTCACCGGAAGCACCGTCTCCAGAGTCACGATGGTGCTCATTCTTGTGCACCATGGGAACTTACAAGGTGTGATGAGCTGAATGATGCGCTAGCGGAAACAATGCAAGGGGGGCTTTTCTTTTCCACTGACACAAGCAATCGAGACTGCGCTAGAGGAAAAAGAGCTGATCCCGTGCTGGACCAAGGAAAGAAGGGAGCAGGTAAGAAAGAAGGGAAGCTTACCTTTTTCTACATCTCTCACGCAACTATTCTTCCTGGGGGGCTTCTCTCTGGTTTCTTCTGCTTCTATCTCTCCTCTCTTTCTCTGCTTCTACTCTTCTTTTCTGCCACTGCATTACCAAATGGCTTGAAGCCATGCCGGCCTCTGCTCTTGGCCCTCTGCCGACTCGACCACGCCGCTAAGGTCTTCCCCAATGCCGGCCCACGCCGCGGCATCCTCTGTCTCCACGCCAGCGCCGCCTTCTTCATGTCGGCCCGCCCCCACGCCGGCCGTGCCTCAGCCTCAAGCTGCCTCCGCCTCCACCACGACGCGGCACTTGCCATCCTCGCCACGCCGGCGCCCCACGTGACGCCACCGTCTTCTCACGTCACGCCCGCCGCTGCTGCCCCAGCCTTTCGCCTGGCCGCCACGCCGCCGCACTTTCGGTCTTTCACCGCCACCACACCGCCCGCGCCGCCATGCCGCCACGCCGCCGTTTTCTTCTCTACGTCCGCCCATACCGCCAAGCACCTCGCCTTCTTCACCTTAGCGGTCGCCACGCGTTGGCCCGTGCCGCCGCACGCAGCCATTTCTTCCCTTCACGCCCGCCTCATCAAGCATTGCCGCCGTAGCCTCTTCTCTACCGCGCACTGTCGCCTCCAAGTGCCCCCGCGGTAACTTCTTCCTCCATGTCGGCAAGGTGTCCCCGTGGCGTTCTTTGCCCCACGCCGGCCGTGCCTCTACCTTACGCCGGCCGCACCTCGTCACCGTCCTGGCATCGACCTGGGCCGAGGACCGGCTCGCCGACTACGCAGTCTACATCCACGCCGCGTCGCCAGGGCCGGCCTGCCTCGACTCGTCGTCGTTGGATCTTCACTATCACGCCGCCCGTGATCCGTGCAGCTGTATCAACGCCCCGATACCGGCCACGCCGTCGCGTCACACCTACCACGGCGCTGTCATCATCCCCTGCTCCGCCCTCGGCACCGTCTGTCCTAGATGGGGACCGTCCCGCCATGGTGACTTTGTCACGCCGGCATGAGTTTACATGTTCGTACGCTCGCTGAGTCAATTACCATGCAATGAGAGAAAGCTAGAGCAACTCTACACAGTGTGTATGTACTAGCTTGCATGGTTGGTGCAAATATATGTATATATATAGCGTGTCATGCATATTGTGTGTGCTTACACGAAGAAATATAAGTGAGCCATGAGCTCGCTGCTATGGAGCACGCTGAGTCCGACGGAAAGCTACTGATGAGGAGAGCATGCCGTGCTAAGTGCTGCCAGAGAGTTACTGCCGATTTAATTGGGAATCTGTTGACAAGGCTTCGCGCTCCAAGAGCTGTTTCTGCACTGCATGTAATTGTCATGCAAGACTTTTATTGATGTCTTGTGTTACAAAGAGATTAGAGAGAAGACCAAATGGTTGCATGGCCTATGCACGAGGTCACGTGACCATGTATATTGGCTTGTACGATTTGCGTATATTTGGACAGTGCCTCTTTACGGATACATCATCCTCCACGCCTCTAAACGAAGGCAAGAAGAAGACAACGACGCAGCTTAATCGGAGGTTGTCCATATTCAACGTGGACGTAATTAACTGGGCGTTCTTACGAGGCCCCAAGAACTAGAACCACTACACCGCCTGATCAGATGGCTAGCTTATGAGCTATGGACGCAAATTCTTGAGGACCTATACTTTATTACATAATGAAATAACAGTGCTCTCGATTCTTTTCTTTTATGTGTATTTAATACCCTGGCACGCCCGCATTTTCCTCACTGTCCACATCGGGGCAAATTTGTGGCAAACAGCTGGCACGCTGTCGTTTCCTTCCATGCGGTCAGGCTCGGCCGGAGGAACATGTTTTCTCGACCGAGTCGCTGACAGGTGGACCGCTGCGGTTAGACGTTAATTAACAGTTAGTTAGTTATGAATCGCTGACAAGTGGGACCCACCAGGTTTAAACTCAGAGTTAATCCGCCCGACATAGCATCGTCGCTGACAGGTGGGCCCAAGGACCCACCCGTCAAGTTTAGTGAAAGCGTACTCCTGCGAGTACATTTCCTCTCCACGCTGGCACACTTGCGTTGCAGCGCCTCCCTTCGAGTCGCGCAAGCAACAGTCTGCTCCATGCAGTAATGGGCCAGGCTCAGTACTATGCTGATTATTTTTCCAGCCTTTAGTTATTTTGTAAAGTCAGTAATTGCAAATAGATTTATTAAAAATATCAGATGACTTCTAAAAATTCTATAAAATACTAGATACCTTTCGAGACCTAGGAAAAATATTACACCCTTTGCTGCAGTAGGAATTAATGTGTTTAAAAACCCAGAAACTTGCTAAAAGCTATTAAATAAATTCTAAAAATTGCAAAGCCTTTTATATTTTAATCTGTAAATTCTTAAAAACTATTTTAATGCTAGTTTTGATATTGTGTTATTTTTGTATGGTTGGTTGTTGTGCGAGAATAGGACCGGGAACGGCCGGCTGAGGAAGATTACCAGCACCCGGACTACGATCAAGGCAAGTCCCTGGACGCATATCAATTGAACCCTTGTCTGATTTAAAGTTTTAGTAGAACTTTTAAACAAGCATGCTACTTATAAAATAAGTAATTTCTAGAGCTTAGCTACACCCGAAAAATAAAATGGTATTCATGACCCTAGTAATTTTGAACCACAGGAATAAATATGAGTATAGTGACTATCTGATTTCCTTGAAATAGGACAAAAAATGCTTCATAGGGTTAGATGTTTACACTATGATTTGGTGTATTGCGAAAATGGTTGCAAATGGGGGATTTGGTGAAATAAGGCATTGGGAATAATGCCGAGATTGAGATTTTTCTATTTCCCCCTTAAATGCTTCTGGCTAGGGAGGAACCGGTTGTCGGGATGGTGCAGACTATGCACGGTTTCGGGTTCATGCTAGTACTCCTCTAACCTAACGACTGCTCATCCTTTGAATCTACAAACTTAGCCTTACGGTACAACCTTGGGTTCTGTTATGGGACGGACCTAGCCTGTTAAGCCCTAGATTCTAGTAGCAACTTGCTGGTGGAGATGCCCTTCGTAAACATCTGGCCTGTACAGCCATGGACCGTTCTTCCATGACCGTCAACGCCTTGGACCATTCTTCCTAGGCTTTCTTGTACACGTGGGGACTACGGCCATTGGACCGATAGTCCACGTGTGCCCAGGGATGGCTCACGGAGCAATTGCTATTAGGTCTTATGGCTCAAACGGCTTTGTGATTTGCACTCCGGTGCGTAATCTCCTGAGGGTAAAGTGTATCCATTCTGCAAAGTTAAAACTATCATGATAGCTGTGATCACGATTAAGAGCATGCGAAGGGAGTATTCATAGGGTAGACTCTTCCTTTCTAAAACCCGGTTTTTGGAAAAATGGTTTTGAAAAGGGATGCTTGACAAAGGAGAGGACAAAGAAAATGATTTTGTTTACCCCCAAATGGTTTCGAAAATTGCTCTCTCTCAACTTAGGCAAAATCTTGAAAATTGGCATTTCCGCAAAATGACCTAAGCCCTCTCTTGTACTAAGCTACATACTGCATAATCTCCTAGACTTGCGGAGTACAATTGTACTCACACTTGTTGTTTTCCCCTTTATTTTGGAACCGCCAGTCGAGGAGCAGCCAACCTACGACCCGTGGTGTGACGACGCCGATGAAGACTTCGAGGATAGAAACCACGAGGACTTCCTAGAAGACTAGGGCGCTTCCTACTATCTTGTTGCCTGTGGGGATTTGAGTATTAGTATCGTTGTATTGGGCCCTATGTATTGTAAGCTGCTAGACTCTGTATCACGGCCTGCATGCCGTAATAATTATTTATTTCCGCTGGTAATGTATCACTCTGTTTTCAACCGTGTACTAGTTGTGATCCTTGGGAATAAATCTGAATACACAGGGGTTCGGCCCATTCGGCCAGGTCCTGATAGGTTGGTGGGATCACGGGAGAGGCAGTGGAGGCTGGAGGCATGTGAGGACAGGCACATGAGGTTGTGATGGAGAACCAGCCGGCGGTCAAGATTTGTTCTCACTAGTGAAATGAAATCAATTTTGAGAGAGAATAGAAAGAGGAAGAGAATAAAGGGTAGAAGGAGGAAGAAGGGCAATACTATATTTGTTTAGCCTACTTGACAAAACGCTAACAACACATGGAGCATGTAATGTAACTATGGAAGGGCATAGAAAAGTTTTCCAGTGGAACTAAAGGAAATACAGCATTTTCAGTGACATACCAGGGAAGAGGGAACATTCAGACACATATAATGTGTTTCCTCTCTATTTTAGTCAAACCCAAAATACTCCCTCTGGTCATGAAAAGCTGTCATTCTGGACACCGACATGGTCACCGAAATGCATTTTTTACCACTAATTAGTATTGAGATTTATTTATTGAATCCAATAAAATTATAGCATCATGGTAGTATTTTCCGAGACAAATACACACATATGATTTTCATGCATGCAATCTAAATATTTAAAAATATATATACAGCCAAAAAAATGTTTCAGAAGTTTGACCACACATACCCCAAATTGCTAGCTTTTCTTGGCTGGAGGCAGTAGTAGGTGAGGATAAAAAGTTCGAAAATAGAACTCACATGCAAAGTTTTTTTTTGTTTGCACCCATTTAGGAAGATATTTTATGATTGTGCATTATTGCAACTTTATGCACTCTTGCTGTCCTACACTATAGATTTGCTACATGAACAGAAGCAGAAAGGGTGTTAAAGTGGTGCATATGGTGATATAATTCGCTAAACTGAATTCAAGGACAATCAAATTAGTACCTCCCAATCAAATAGCACAGATGCAGCAATTCTCTCTCGGGGTTGTTTCTCGTGATTGTTCAACTCATTTCCAGTAAGTTTTGATATGCACTTCAAAAAGGCCATGGTATCTGTTAATCCTTGCAGGTCCCCATGGAGTATCTCGAAGTCTTCAAAACACCTACCAGAATCAAACTTGTCATTTTAGCAACAAAATCTATATTTTGAGAACTACATAGATATGAGAAAAGCAAGACATGCAACTCACGATTCCATGCTTTCCTTTGTTTTAACATTTTCTGAGATTGGACAAGCACCAATATTTGTCTCAGAAAGGGAGTACCATTCAGGAATTCCTATATCTCTCCCAGGAGCCCTTTGTAGCTGATATCCTAACACTATGGCATCTTGCAATCGTCTTGCACCACTAAACTGTAATTACAGATAGAACAGATTGATTGGCTCAGACTACAACCATACAAATGGCTTTCTGAAAATTTACTCGAAGCTCTAATTCTTCTAAAGAAACAGAAGCTTCACATTGAATACGTGCTGATTTTACTTGGCACAAAGGATAAGAAGTTTCAAAAGAAGCTACCACTCTGTTAAAAAAAATACCACTCCAACCTCAAGAAACATTTGTTTTGCATATGAAGCACAAAAACTAGAAAACTTTAGGATCAATACTGACATAGTCACATATAATGAGGGAAATGATGGACATGGAAATAGTCTCCATTATAACCACAGACTAAAATAGAACGAAGATCATTTTAACTCTGAACAGTCATGTAGAATGACTCACTTTCTCAGAAATACACTTCTTTCCAACAGCAGTGTCCTGGAGGATACGTGCAGCCACCTGAATGGGTAAGTATTAGCTTATCCCTAGAAGAATATGACTTCCATAGTATACAGGTGATTTAGAGAATTACATCTATGTTTTTTTTGGATTGGAGAGATAAGTATTATGCTGTTATACTGACTTACTGCAACTGATTCTGAATACCAAAATGTAAATGTTCTAATACAATTGACTGCAGAAATAGTTTTGAGTTCTGGCAAATTTGGAAGCAATGATGCAATAACATTGATAAGATCTCTGTTGAAAAATAAGTAGGAAAAGTACCTCACCACCATTTATTGGGCCATCGTAGCATGGTTGAAGTGTGAGAGCACGGAGTAGATAAGGTTTCCAGTGCCCAGAAAGGAAATCCCTTCTAATCATCTCAATACTGCCTTGGTAGTGCTGGAATAAAATGGGACAGAGGGCAGCGCTGAAGGCATTTTAATAAAACTGTACATAAGCTACCCCTAGCATAAGGTGGAGGTAAGAAATATTTCAACCTCAAGCAAATTCCTCAAAAATGGCTCTTCATTAAAATAATCCCTGCGGACAAAAACAAATGGCAGCTTATAGGCCAAAGCCTCACTCGCAGTGCCATATCCAATTTTTCCTATATGAGAGTAAGTTTACACATCAAGCAAAAAAAAATAACAATAAGTACTCAATAGTGTGTGTATATGTTTTACCAAGCATGCAGTCAGATGCCGCCATAACATCAGGTGTGTAAGTATCTTTCTCAAGCTTAACAAAGTTTGGAGGAACTTCTTGAGAATCAGATGCACCACATACCTTTAATCAAGAGAGTGCTAATTTATCTAATTGCATCAGTTGGACAACTTTTTCAGAATAGAACTCCAGTATAAGCAAAACTATACCAAACAGATCCAACCATCAGGAAGCCATTCTTTCTTCAGCTTCCATCCTGCCGTCTGGGGATAATAGCATATTGATAATTTCACGTTGTTTGTGAGTATGCTTCTTTAACTGACTAAAGCAATTAGCATAGACATATGAAATATGATACTCATATGTTCTTTTCTGAAAATCAGTATATAGTGTGATCATAATGATTGTACTATTGCAGGAAGAAAACTGCAAAATGATGTGTCCAGATAAATAGCTAAATTGCTAATAGTATAAATAGCTAAATTGACCTAGTAGCATAATAGTTAACGAGTACCATGAAAACTCCTAATGATATTTCTGAACTAGGATTAGAATCAGCACAAACTGGTTGTATAAATTAATATGTGGATTCAATTTTGGGGAAAAAGAAGAAGGCAAGCACCTCAAAATAATTATATAAAACATTAGCAAATGATCAAATAGAAACATGTGTCCTAAGGTATCAAATTCATACATAGTGAATGACCAACCTGTCCCCCAAAATTAAAAATGACCACCTTGGCATCCTCTGCAATTCCGAGTTCTTTCCTCACCTAATAAATAAATTAAAATTTTATATAATATAGGGCAACCAGAATGTTGCTCAAGCCTTTGGAAACCATTCTCCAGCAGTATAGCACAAACCTCAGATCTAGATTTGTGCAATCCTCTCACCACAAGAGGCACATCAGTGACATCACGGAAAGCTGGCACTATAAGTGAAAGGACACTCAATTTGCACGATAGCTAATAATGGAACATATATTATTTTAAGAAAGAAAAAAGAAAAAAATAGAACTGAACATACTAGGGCAGTATCCAGGCAGTCGAAGTAAGATCTCACAATGGGAATAATCCTCTGCTATCTGTGAATGGTGATAAGATAGCTGGCTGTTGAAAATGTAAAAGTGTCCACTGGCATAAATGCACCAAAAGTGACAGTGCAAAAGAATTCAATAGGGAAGAGTTGGTACAGTAGAATCAAGAATTGATCGCAAATTCCAGACAAAAAATTACTTGCAAATAATCTAAAAATAAAAAATTGACAATTCCAAAGGGAAGGATAATACAATAATCTGCTATACAGAAAAAAGAAAGAAACCTGCCAAACAATAGACCGGTGATGATACCCAGATGCCATGATATATTCTGCATATATGTAGTCCCAGCTGGAAAACGAAAATAGTGAAATAAAATTCAAACTATGAGACATTCGATACAGTTGTTATATCTAGTAAAAGTGCAAGTAGGAATTTCTTCAGATAAGTCAGCACTCAGTCAGATAACATTATCATGGCAATATACTGTAAGAAAAACTTTCTAGCTACCATACGTTGGTGTCGCAACTCGCATGATTCAACAGGGACAAAAAATAAATCCTATTACTATGATCTTTGGCTCGAGTGGACACCTTATTGATCAAGAGGCGAGGCAGAGAAAACTTATGATGTACCCCATAACCATTTCAGGCAATACAGCAGAACCAAACCAATGAGAGAAAAAACATAAGCTCACCTAAAATTCCCAATGCAGACTGAGCGGATACCCACGTCTGCAGCTGCCCTGCACACCACAGGAACAACATCCGAGACCTGTTCCAGAAGCAACACCACAGCCCCATTCACTTATTCTCACATTGTACACATGGCAACTAGCATTCCCTTGTAACAATGGCATGCATCAATTTGACATGGACTGAATCAGTCATAGCACGGCAGAGCATGAGTACCACTAGGTCCGCCTTGATGGAGCTGAGCCACTCCGCCTCAGTCCTCAGGATCGACTCGCGGGGCACCACGGCCGTCTGATGGTACTGCATTCGCCACCGATCCAGTCAGGCTAACCACACGCAGGCACAGACCAGTAGCGTAGCGAGTGAGGACATTTTTAGCGGGAATGGAACCTTCTCGAGCGAGGCGAGGGGGTCAATGGTGAGGGCGTCGGCCTGGACGGCGCCGCAGTCAAGGAGGACCTTGCGGATGTGGAGGCTGGGCGAGCGCACCTCGGCGGTGAAGACGAACTCCGGCACCGCCGTGGACACGTGCACCTCGTGCCCCGCCGCGATAAGGTGCCGCACCACCTGCGATACGCGAACGCACGCCGCGCGCCCACCCACACCCAAACGGAGTCAAATTCGGCGCCTCGCCGGTGGAAGCAACGGACGAGACGGGATGGCGGTAGCCGCAATGCCGGAGGAGGAGAGAGACTCGAGGCTCGACCTCGATGGCGCGGGTGGCGTGGCCGAAGCCGTGTCCGGTGAGGTAGAAGGCGAAGACTAGACGACGCGGTGGAGGCTGCGGCGACGGCGGCGCGCGGTCGCCGTCGGCTGCCGCGCTAGGCATGGGGCCGACGAAAGCGAAATGGAAGGAAGCAGCTCGCCTCGCCTCGCCCCTGGATCCAAACGGGATCCGCTCGCGGAGTCGCGTGGGTTGGTGTGCAGCTGCTTTTCGTCCGGTTGACTTGGTTTTGGATCTTGCTTGAAGCGCAACTACCCCGACTTATAGGGACGCGCATCTCAGCAAAGTCAGGGAAGTACAGTGATCTGCATCTATAATGACAGAGACTATATTATCAATACTGTAGCATAGGTACCCAAACTGTAGAGGTGGCCAAAAAAGAATCGGGTCGGTTCGGTTTGAACCTGATTCACTGTATGAATCGGACTTAACCAGCGAACGGGACATGGTTTTGGTCCAAGCACCATTTGCACAGTAACCGGGCCAAACTGGGTTGGCTCGGTTATAAGCAGACTGACTCATTTTAGCCAAAAATAATACATAAAAAATAAAAATGATGATATATTAATAAATATGTGTTATAAAATAAAGAAATAAATTATACATCATAAGAAAATAAACATATAAATATATATTTAATTAAATATATGGGCTATATAACCGGGCCAAACCAAGTCAAACCAAATTGGGTCGAGCCACCACTATGCGAATCGAACTGCCCTGGCCTGGCGGGCCAAGGTCTTGACCCAGATTCAGTTCGGTTGACCAAACAGGACCGGCCCGGTTCGGTGAACAGTGCGGACCGGCCAGGTTCGTCCTACTTGGCCTGGCCCATTTGGTCACCTCTACCTCTGATTCCCCGTCGAGCTTCCAACAACTTGATTTTTTTTTTTGGAATTTTAAGCTATCTTAAGAAAGTTTTAAAGTCGCTTCTTATATCTCTCAACATTGAAATAAAATCAAGGGAAAATTTGGGCACGGGTCAAACCACTTATTCTAAAAATGACACCCAAAATTGTCTACTTTATTAGAAATACCGCAGATGGGCTTGTAGCCCAAGGGTGAGAGTGAAGTTATTGATTTCCACCCATCTAGGTTGAATTCTTAGAATCGGTTTGTATGCTGCATATTAAGACTGTCTATATCTCACGACGTAAAGGCTGGAAGAAAATTCCATTTCCAAAAATAATTAGAAATATGCCGCCACTATCTCAATTTCTATCCGAAAATGCAACTTAATTACTCTTCCGTAAGATTCTCAGGTTATTTCCTTTCATTCTTTACCTTTCATACTTTAGACTTTGACCTGTCTTCGTATGCTTCCATAGGATAATAACGTGTACACTCTAATTAGGAGGACAATTTCATGGCAGTATGTGTGTGCATGGCTAATACTCGCTCTCTGAGATTTGTTTACGGAGTATTATGGAGGGCATTATTGTCATTCCATGGGAGTAACACGAGAATCTAATGGAAAGGCAATCTGAGTGGAATTTTTAGATAGAAAGTGAGATAGAAGTGGCATATTTCCGATTAATCAATTTTGAGTGGTATTTAGGATGTTCGAAATGGCTAGGCTGAATAAATAAATTGGTTAAGCTGAATGTTAAGATGAACTTCGATGGGTTCTTAGTATGCTTCTCGAAACTGATATGCTTCGTTTATGTTATTTTGAAGAGATTTTTGGGAGGCTTCATGATAAAATAAATTGAACTAAAAAGCCAAAGTGTAAGTCAAGTCAGCTAGATTTAAACTTTAAGTCTAAGTCAAGTCACTTCAAACAAACATGCTCTACGTATAACTTGACCTATTTTTAGGCTTCTTTTGGAACGTCGGAATAGAATTAGTTCAGCATTGCAATAGTATTTCTGTGGAACTAGATCTTACCAAAGAGGTCCAATCCAACGGTGCAGATATGTCGTCGGCCTTCACGAGTGAGATCACAGCACAAGACAGCAGCCCAAGGCTAGATAAATCGGCGTGCTCTTCTTCTTTTTTTTTTGACACCACAAAGGATTCATTAATTAGGTGTTAAGGTCATTACAATCAGACTCCAAAGCTGACAAAATGCAGTTTGGAATAACCCTACCCAACATAATGTCAGCACCCTCCGAAAGGGAGAAGCCTACCAATTCATGAGCAGCTTTGTTGCAAACTCTTTTTACATGGTTAAGCTTCCAACCCAACTCACCCTTCATCCGCTTACGTATTTCCATGATTAGCGCCGAGTTGATGGAACGATCAATGTCCTCCTCCTCCACGGCTTTGCAAAGCTCCAGGTAGTCGGTTTCAAAATCGGCGTGCTCTTCGGTCAGCTGGTTAGAGCATCTCTAGACACTTCAAATTTGTCCTATATAACACTATTCTCTCCACACTCTGCTCATTCTCTAAGATTTCTTCACATTTTACACTATACTCTAAAAGATTTCTTCCTTCTAGGCAACACTCTACCCCTAAAAGTCAAATAAACAATATTTTACAGCTTCTACTAAATATGCTCTTACATGGGCCAGGCCTACTTTTAGACTAGAGCAGGCCTCGTCTTGCTCTGGTCCATTGGCTTCCCTTCTCCGACTAATCTTTTCGCCTTTTTCTTTCTTCCAATCATGGTAGTATTTTTTTAAAAAAAATAATCTTGGTAGTAATTGGCAATTCAATTTGTAAGGACGAGCCATACAGGCGTTTGAATCCAGAATGCACAGATGATTCACCAAATAGCAGCAGCTTCCTGTCAATAGCAGATAAGTAGTAACAACAAACCAGAGAATGCTGGGAGGAGCATTGAGCAGTAGAACACCCAAGCTCTGGCATCCCATACATTCAGAACAGCAACAAGAACATTAGGAAGCTTTGGGGCAGATAGAAAGCATGTTAAGATCCAGAGTCCAGCCTCCAGGTAGTCCTATCGTAGACACCAATGTAGCATGCATTGCATGGCAAGAAACACATGCTGCCAAAGTCCAAGTCTTTCATGCTCATACTGGGCGCCAAGCTACTTCTGTGGATGCTACGGCCTACGTCATGGCCTTGACATATTTACACTAGCAAAAAGTGGAAGATTAGCACATCTGGTTGACCATAATCCAGACCTGTTAATCTCCCTTGTCGAGAACATGTGCATGCAAAATGAGACCAAACCAAGAGCCGGAGGGGAGCTACTGCCCACCAAGCAGTTCTTTGCCAGTGACAGTGGATTTACCGAACAAACAACAGCAATGCTCACACAATTTAAGTGTTCATCTTCTTCACTACTACCGATTCTATACTACACATAAATCAAAGAAGCATTGTGGAATAGTGCCATTTCATTAATAGCGAAAATGTTCTTAGTGAAAGGGTTGCCGCAAAACCGGCAAACTCAGAGTGGTCTCTGAAGGTGAATAGAAGCATAGCGGCATCATCCAAGCCAAATACGTCTCCTCAGTCAAGGGTCTTCTCATGAAAAGAAGATAACATAAAAACATAACAACTGATTTCGCTTAATGTATGTCGTCTGCCCGCTCTCAATACAGCAAGTAACTCTCTCTCAAGAGACAGAGAAAGATGCATAATATGCCCCACGAACAGTTAGGCTCGACAGGAAATAGCAATGTGATGATATGGGAAAAGAAAAAATTATGAAGTAAAACAACACAACCAAGTGTGAATAGGAACCATAATAAGTAGCACAATGCGAGTGGCATGCGATCCAAAGAGAAGTTCATGGTAGCCATATTGCACATTTGATTGTGCTCCTTAACGGATATTGAATAATGATGCTTTTTTTTAACGCAAAGGACAGGAGCTCTATCATTCCATTTAAGAAGGAGAGAACTATACAATAGGGAGAGAGAAAGGGGATACAGGAGAGAAAGAGGAGGATATAGAGAGAGGACACGAAGAAGAAACGTGACCCGATCCTACCAAGTGGTAGGTCACATAGCTAACCACCATTCAACCCGACTCATCGGTGCCACCAGCACCGACCTCCACTGCAGCTCGGGATGCACAACCAAAATGCCAGCCGTCATCACTGTCGATCGCATTGCGGGGCATGCAAAGCTCGGCCTAGTTGACGGCCGCCACTGCAGCCCGGGATGCTCAGCCAGGCGCTAGAAGAAGAAGAAGGATATCAGCTGTCATCGCCGTGTGGGATGCTCAACCGCGACGCAAGCCGCCACCGCTGTCGACCACGCTGCAGAGCATGCGATGCACAACAAGGACGTTAGCCACCACTGCCGCGGGGATGCTCGGTCGAGACACCAACTGCGCGCCACCACCGCTATTAAATGCATAGTGAAAGGATGGGGCATGGAAATGACTGAAAAACTGGACGATAGCAAAAGAAAGTGCTGCGACTCATTCGCCACCCCTGTAACTACTGCCCCATCCCCTCTCCCTTCCCCTATCCCGGTTTGATTTGCTAGGGTTAGGGTTTGGGTCTGACGCGGGTTTCTGCCTCCATGCGCGCGCAGAGGTCGGAGGCGGGCTTGTACGTGGACATGAGCTCGTTCCTGGGGTTCGGGAGGGAGCACGTGGAGTGGAACTTCGAGAAGACGGGGAACCCCGTGTACCTCCACATCGTGCAGCGCCGGAAGCCGGAGCCCGACGAGGCGGATCGCCCGCTGAAGAAGCCCACCCTCCTCGCCATCGGTATGACGTGTGAGCTATTCGTTTTCCTGTGATGAGGATCACGGGTTCAGAAAAAGCACCAGCATGCTATTAACTTAATCTGTGGCAAGAAATCAGTACATCTCATGACTCAAAACACTAAACTTTACATGTCTGGAAATTGAAATTCACAGCTGCAAAAAAATGATGACAGAAACACAATCAATTTCATTTACTACACAGAACTATAAGTATGTCTTTGGTAGGATTACAATTACCCATTAAGTCAGAAAATAGGTGAACTAAACAAATTAGCATAACTACACCATCCAAAGGGTAGTTGTCAGATTCAGCTGGGATTTATGTAACATAAACTATGAAGTACCACGTTGACTTTGAAATGTATCACACGTTTCTGCTGGTAAACATTACCACAGTGCACTGAACAAAGGACCTGAAGCACAGATATACATGTCTATGCTCTTCAATTAATACTACCTCACATGTTCTTAGAGATCATATCACGTGAAGAAAATTTAGTACATGAAATTGCCTGGATGTTATTGATACGTTAAAAAGCTAGATGAGGTTGCTAAAAGAACATGATATTGACATGAAACAATACAAAACTTAACACTACTGGACTGCTAGGTAATACTCTATAATAGCATACAAATTGACCAGTAAACGAGGATGCTGACATATCTAGACCATAAAATAGCATAAAGAATTGGAAGTAAAAAGTAACAGCACATATCTATTTCTTCATCAGCTAACAAACAAAAATCAAAGTTAGTGTTATCAGGTAGTTTTGTTACCACCCCCATCATCCATGTACCCCACACTGCAAACATAATCAACAAATCAAGTAATACAATGCTGCACTATTAGGGAATGGGCCTTCAGTCTTAGTTTGGAACGGGCTTCAATCTCGGTTCTTGAATCGGGACAGCCCATGCGGGACTGTTACCTCTTGGGCATCAGTCCCAATTCCAACAAGCCAAGACTAATAGTGCTACAAATATTTAAAAATAACTCACGGATATATGAGAGTAGTGGGACTCGAACCTAAGATCTCAAGACTACC
Organism: Olyra latifolia; assembly: GCA_036346145.1. Classification (NCBI taxonomy): domain Eukaryota; kingdom Viridiplantae; phylum Streptophyta; class Magnoliopsida; order Poales; family Poaceae; genus Olyra; species Olyra latifolia. The sequence continues at coordinate 2,505,817 of CM070528.1, forward strand.
CACTCACCCTTCCTTTTGAACTTTTCTCAAACGAGACATCAGTCCTGGTTCGTAACACGAACCCCGACTGATGAGGAGGCATCGGTCTGGGTTCGTGTTACGAATCGGGACTAATGAGCACCCATGCCAGCTGTTTTGTATCGGCCTACCAAAGGGCTTATTAGTACCGGTTCGTATCACGAACCGAGACTGATATCAGAGCCCAACTGGGATTGAAACCTTGGAGCCATGAACCGAGACTGATGCCACTATCAGTACCGGTTCGTGTCCAACCGGGACTGATATGCCGGTATTAAAGGCCTATTCTCTAGTAGTGCTGACAACTGCTAACAGCTAACGTATACATTTTTCAACCAAAAATTGCTCGTACGCTTGTTAAAGCCCATAAAACTGTTTGTCACGTGTAAAGGCCGCAATAGAAAAGGCAAATGCCAAAGAGTTCTTATACTAATAGGACACCACCCGAACTGCATCAAGTCCACCCTGCAACCTAAAACTAGGGGGTATTCTTTTGGGCTTATGAGCTCTAACTTATCTGTCTTATCTCGAACTTCGAGAATTTTTCGAGGTGGCCTCGAGAGTTGGATAGCCTTGATTTTTAGGATTTAGAGAGCTCTTAGACTCGCCTACGAGATAAAAAAATGGATTCAAAAGTAATAAAAAAGTCAGATAAGTCAGACTTATTTCATGACTTATCTGACTAATATTGACTTATCTGACTTTTTTTTATTACTTTTTGAATCCCTTTTTTTTTATCTCGTAGATGAGTCTAAAAGCTCCCTAACTTCTAAAAATCAAGACCATCCGACTCTCGAGACCACCTTGGAAAATTCTCGAAGTTCGAGATAAGACAGATAAGTCAGATTAGATAAGCCCAAAAGAATAGGGCATAAGGCTACTACCGATTTTAAGCTAAGAAGGTCTATACGGGCCAACACAAGAAAAAAATCTCCCTAAATACCACTAAATCGCTAATTAGCAAGTGGTCAATAATTCAGTATGGTATGTAGCCCAGCTACTAAATCCAGGATGGAGCCCAACAAGTTACAAGAACTTATGCGCTCTTGCTACATGAAAGAGCTCTTGTGCGGTACACAAAAGGGAGATCGTCAAACCATTTGATCCAATATATATGGTGTGGATATATTATCTGCCCCGTCTTACCCCTAGATCACTGAGCTCTTAGGTTAGGCCTTGTTTGGTTTAGCTGAAAAGCGTATATGGTTTTGTTCGGGTTCGGGCACTTAGAGAGGTCAAAACAATATCAAAATTTGATTTTGAGAGCTTGAAGAAGAAATGTTGAGAGATAAAAAAGATTATAATGCACCAAATCAAACAAGGACATTCCTAAATAAGATGAATGGCCAAATTAGTTTGGATGGTTCATTCATTCCTGCAGGAAAAGAGAAGCAGCGAAAATTGCTCACGTAGTACTCCGTAGAACAACGTTTGCAAACATACTGCCCCGCAAAACGCTCTTGCCCTAACAGCACTGTTTAGTTCCATCGTTATCCACAGTAACACTCCATCTCATAATACCCCTTCGTCCTTATTCGGCCCTCTTCCCCAACCCATTTCCTCCTTCCTCCAAGCCGAGGCCACGCCTCCGCCACCGATGAATGGATCGCGTGCGCGCAGCCGCTGGGCCTCCTTCACGCCGTTGCTCACACGATGTTGCTCGAGGTGCGGTTGTTGCTCATCATCTCCCACTCCTGCACGCTCGAGCTACTCTCTAGCATTGAGGTGCACGGCACCACTGCCTTGAGTTCATGGTGAGCCCCGACATCCAAGCTTCAGTCAGATCCAACGCCGATTGGGTCCTACATCGATGGCTTCGTCCTTAGTATCGCTAGCTCCCGTCCTGAGCCCCGAGCTTGCAGGCGGCTCCCCGAGCATCGTCCTGCGTGGATCTGGCTACTCCAAGCTCGTCGTGTTGCGAAGGGCCTCACCATGGCTGGTCGAGAGTGAGAGAATCAGGGAAGAAGGAGAGTGAAGGAGGTCGGGGAAAAGAAGGGCACAACAGTAATTCGCGTGCTTGAATAAGGGAAAAAGGCAGAAATGTCAAAGAAACAAAGTGGCAACATGCAGAATGGCATTTTAAAGAATTGCATCTCGAGGATGGCATAATTATGAATCCCACTATGCAGTGCGGCATATTGTCAATTTTCTTATCAACTAGGTATGTTTTGTTTGGAGCCTATTTCATGTCTAGCAGGGGCAACGGCAAGCGGATGGCGGTTCCAGCCTCGCCACCCCGAGTGAGCTCGTTAGCAAGAGGAGAGGATAGCCAAATGTGGCGAGTCTCTTTCCTCTTGCTATCCCCTTCCACAGTATATGTGGAAAAGCAACTACCTTTTTCTTACACGCTAGTCTGGAAGCGGAAGCAGCGGCAACAAACCTAGGTGGTGGAAGCTGCGGCAACAACATGCAACATCATATTCCCACCCCTCTAGCAACGTCGACGTCTCAGTTCGTCTGCCTCGAAAGGTAATCCCCTTTTGAAACCGATATTCATTGTGGGCTATCTGGCGAGATTTAGGGGGTAGGTCTAGGGTTTAGGGCATTGCAGCGACTGGCAAGTTTGTCCGCTGATTTTTGTAGTGGATTAAGAGTTCTCGAAGTCATTAAGGTAGGATGCCACCATGGTCAAACGTGTTTAACCGATGATTATCGGCCATTTGGCATCCTTGTAGATAGTGACCAATAACAAGAACTTGAGGGAGGTGTTGGCTATCTATTTGGCCGAGGCCGAGTTCGATTGTGGCCACCCTCAAGTCAAAAGTTAAGGAAAAGTGACTTCCCCAGGGACTGTTTCCGCCGACGATTTGAACTACATTCTTCTCCAAATCGATAGGATTTTAGATTAATTAGATCGTGTAGTACTTGAAAACGGTGAGGTAGTACACTATGGAGTCATTGGTGTAGATCGCTACGGCAGCCTTGAGCGTGATGCCAACCATGATAGATGTTTTCTGATGGATTATGACCAGATGAGGACGAATTTGTGCCGGGTAGCCCGTACGAGGGGTTTGGGTATGATAGTGATAGGTCACCAAAGAATAACTAGCTGTGTCCCAATAACATTATATTTAGTAAAATATAGTCATCTTTCTAAAATTACTTTATGTAATGAAAAACTATGGTTTACATTTCAATACTATGTCCATTTTCATTTCAAGCCTATGTCCATCACCATTTGGAGACTATGTTCATATAGTGCAACTATATTCTGACGCATTTTGCACTTCGATAAACTGTAAATCCCTTAGAGATCCTACCCAGATGGAGCAATCTTACAACATGTTGGAACCGAGTGATGATGCCTTCTTGTTGGAAAGTATCGAACCGAACTTCTAGCTGAGCACAGCTGCAGTTGACAGCTCGCATGCTGACGTTGAAGAAATGGAAAGCCAAGACGGGGTGGTTGCCATCAGGAGGACTGTAAACCACTTTATGGAGGAAGAAGCCCTCTTTGTCTCTGTGTGGTTGACTGTCTGGGACTGTTCTCCCCAGCTTATCTAATCTACTAATCTGACTTATCTCGTAACTTCAAGAATTTTTTGAGGTGGCCTCGAGAGTCGGATGCTATTGGTTTTTAGGATTTAGGGAGCTTTTAGACACGTCTACGAGATAAAAAAAAACGGATATCGACTTATTTGACTTTTTTTTATTACTTTTTGAATGCGTAGAAACAACCAAAGTAGAATGGAGTACTGGGAAAGGGTCGCCTAGTTCTTCAATGAAAACAGGGAATTAATAGTCCAACGGAGTGTGAACTCCCCTTATGAACAGGAGGTCTATGATTCAAAATGCAGCTAAGGCTGTGTCCAACGCGGGGCGCGAGGCCGACGCGAGAGGAGAGAGAGAAGCCAGCGTGGAGGGGAGAGAGGCGCAAGCCGCGCGCGGGAGCGGAGCAGCGACGTCAGGCGCGTCGTCGCCCTCGCGCCGTCCCCACCGTGCTAGCGTCGCGCTCGTGCCTCGCGTTGGAGCTGCGCGCGTCGACGTCGAGAGCTAGCAGCGAGCTACCGAGCTAGCAGTACGTTGCAGCTAGCAACGAGCTAGCAATACGTTGCATGCATGCAGCGTATGCATGCAAATATGCAATGTATGCTTTGCATGTATCATGTATCATTATTATTATTATTATTATTATTATTATTATTATTATTATTATTTGGAGGAGGGTTAATGAGGTAAAAAGGCTAAAATGAAAAATGGTTTTGATAGAATTAAAAAAAATAGTAAGATCTTTTAAAAGTCAGGTGAAAAGATTCAGCTTGAATTTTGTCATTTTTTACAAGTCGTACGTTGTAGCATTTCGTTACCATTTTTTCGAAGCTTTTAATGATTTTCTCAAATATTTGAAAAATGTTTTCCAATAAATTTTTAAGCCTCTTTTCGAGGGCTCTCTACTGTTTGGATTATAATGTATATAGCTTTTCATACTAGCCGTTGGACAATTACCATACTAGCCGTTGGACAATTACCTGTTAGAAAACTAGCCGTTAGACAAGTAACCATTCGAAAACTAGCCGTTAGAAAACTACCTGTTTCCTACCCGCCCATTGAAAAACTAGGCGTTGGTCAAGTTTGTCTATAAAAACAACCCATTCTCAGAACATATGCATCCAACTTCTCAAACTCCACACCTGCATAATGTCCTCAAGCTCCATCTCAACCTCGAGTGATAGCAGTGATTTTGACAAGATGGAAGACACATTACTAGAGTATGCAATGCAGATAGATGCTGAAATTATGGAGGAAGAGCGCATCATCGCCGAGCTGGAGGGAGAGCCATCCCGTAGGCGACGGGGTGGTAGAAGAAGATATGTTGAGCGGAATCGTGAAGAAGCCAACCAACGCCTCATTGCAGACTACTTCTCCAACAACCACACCTATGGGCCTCATACATTCCGTTGGAGATTTCGCATGCGGAGACCTTTGTTCCTTCGCATAGTTGAAGCTCTTGGTGAGTGGGATGTTTATTTCATGCAGAGGTGGGATGCCACTAATCGTGCAGGGCTATCTCCTCTGCAAAAGTGTACCACAGCGATGCGCATGTTGGCATATGGTGTCCCGGCCGACCAAGTGGATGAGTACTTAAGGGTGGCCCAGAGCACGGCGATTGAGTGTTTAGGAAAATTTGTTGAAGGTGTGATTGCGAAGTTCGGACCAGAGTATCTTCGAAGGCCAACCGTTGAAGATCTACAAAGACTGCTACAACATGGAGAGGGTAGAGGCTTCCCAGGGATGTTGGGGAGTATTGACTGCATGCATTGGGAGTGGAGGAATTGCCCTGTGGCATGGAGGGGCCAATTCACCCGTGGAGATCATGGAGTCCCAACCATAATACTCGAAGCTGTGGCCTCATATGACCTTTGGATATGGCATGCATTTTTCGGTGTTGCCGGCTCTAATAATGACATTAATGTTCTCAACCAATCCCCTCTATTTACTGAAGTATTGCAGGGACCAGCTCCGAGGGTCCATTTCAATATTGGTGGTCGGCAGTACAACCAAGGTTACTATCTTGCAGATGGTATATACCCAGAGTGGGCGGTGTTTGTCAAGACAATACATCTTCCACAAAAGCCAAAATATAAACTCTATGCAAAACAACAAGGTGTAAGAAAGGACATTGAGCGAGTATTTGGAGTGCTACAATCTCGCTTTGCCATAATCCATGGTCTCGCTCGGTGTTGGGATCCTTCTATGCTCGAGGACATTATGCTAGCTTGTATCATCTTGCACAACATGATAGTGGAAGATGAGCGAGGCGATGACGCTCTTGACTATGATTATAGTGAAAGCACAATGACAGCAACTGTGACCCCACCCAATGCCCAGACTGGTATGACTCCAAACTTCAACGAGGTGCTGACAGCAAATGCCAGAATCCATGCCCGAGCCACACATATACAACTTAAAGCAGATTTGGTGGAGCACATCTGGCAGCATTTGGGGGCCTGATATAAGTAGTAGGACTATTTGGTAAAATTGTAATTTTTATTTCACTTGCCTCATGTATCTTACCTTATTAATGTATTGTTGTTTTAGTTTTTATTGTATTATCATTAATACCAACATGGAATGACCATACAATTTGAAAGCCAACATTGAATGACCACACACTGCGAAAGCCAACATTGAATGACCAAACACTGCAAAAGCAGTTATGGAATGACCACACACTGCAAAAGCCAACATTGAATAACCACACACTGCGAAAGCCAACATTGAATGACCAAACACTGCAAAAGCAGTTATGGAATGACCACACACTGCGAAAGCCAACATGGAATGACCATACAATTTGAAAGCCAACATTGAATTACCACACACTGCGAAAGCAGTCAGCAAATGACCACACACCGCGGAAGCCTATATAAACCATCCAACATCCTCTTCTTAACCACAACGCATGCATTCTTCTCTTCAGGCCACATTTGCATCCTATGGATCCAAATACTCCACTTGGCAGCTTCGTGAATTTACTCAATTCATCTAGTGCAGACCCAAATGAAAATACTAACTCTCCAAACACTCAAGTGCCTTCACAGTCCAGTTTCCCGCAAAACATCCCACCAATGTTTCCTCCGTTTTCCTCTCAGATCCCACTCCATGCCTTTCAACCTCCAATGTTTCCTCCGTTTTCCTCTCAGATCCCACCCCAATTTCTATCATCGAATCAGATGTTTTCACAACCACCGAACATGGGCCAAAACTTCCATTTTGTTGGTATGCCATCGAATTTTCCCCAAGGGTCACCACCGCTAGCATATTCTCATGGAATAGCGGGATCCGGTTCAGGTTCGAACACGGGAACACCCATGGTGAAACCAGTCATCGAAGTGAAAGATGATAATAGGCATACCGAAATTGTCTCCCCAAAAAAAAAGAAACGTGAGGACTGGTCTAGAGAGGATGATATCTGTCTAGTAAGCACGCTTTGCATCTTCATCGTGTTTATGCTAACTTTAAACTATGGCAATATTTGATTTTTATGTATGATTACACTTTTCAGGTGAGTGCTTGGCTGAACAACACACATAACCTGATTGAGGGGAATCAACAAAAAATGGAAGGGTACTGGAAGGACGTCGCAGTGACCTACAACATAACGGCTACAACAAATAGAACATGGAAGCAATGCAAAGACCATTGGCAGCGGACAAATACAAAGGTTGCTCGTTTCAATGGTATATGGGTTAGAGTGAAGAATTTGTATAGAAGTGGTCGATCCGATGATCAAATCATGTCAGAAGCTCGGGAGATGTACATGTAGGAGGACCCAAAGAATTCATATTTTAAACTAGATTATTGGTGGGAACGTGTTCGCGGCCATCCAAAATGGACTAGGAAGTACATGAAGAAGAGGACGGATAGCAACAAGAGGACCAAACTCTCTGGATCCAGAGAGTACACCTCCTCATCAAGAGATGAGGCCGATGCCGAAGAAGTGGAGGCACGATCTGAGACTACGAAGGCCGGGAGGTCGAGATCTTTGCAAAGGCGGCGTAAGGGTAAGAGGACGCTTAATCCGGCTACAAGCGAGGAGGTGGAATAGAGAAGGCAATATATAGCTGAGAGGAAGAGAGAGGCCTCAGAGCTGAGGAGTTCTTTGACATCTCTAGCTGTCACCAGGGAGAAGGCAGCCACTGCGAAGGCATACGCAGCGTACTGCAAGCTACTAGTTAAGGACACCACAGGTTTTAGCGAAGAAGAGATGAAGAAACGTGATCGTGCACTGAATTACTTCCACGAGATGTTTGGTGGTCATGGACCAGAGAATTAGCTTGCATGTTGTAGTGAATAAATGTAACGTAATTTATATATTTTAGTCTATAAATGTGTTGTATCTTAGCTTATGAGTGTATTATTATTATGCATTTTTAATTTAATCCATGCGTTGTAATCGTTTGTGAACTACGTACTTCAAAAACTAGCTAAATATTATTATTATTATTATTATTATTATTATTATTATCAATAATATTTAATTTGTATTTACATATTTAGTTATATTTCAAATTATGTAACAAATAAAAAATAGATTTAACTAAGAATAATAAACACATATAAATATTTGGGACCCACTGCTACTCGCCTCCATACCGTCTTACCATTGGAGGGGTGGGAGCTAGTGGAGGTGCTAGTGAGATGTGGGTCCCACACTAACACCTCTCTCCCACCTCCACCATTGAAAGGGGTAGGAGCTAGTGGAGGTGCTAGTTGACGTGGCGTCTACGTGGCACCACTACCGCCTCCACTAGCTCCTCAACCATTGGAGATAGCCTAACAAGTTTTCTGGCTGCGTCGACCAAATAAAGAGACAAGACCAGAGTGGGAAGAGAGAGCACGACAAGGTAAAGGTTATGGTACTTTTCGTACTATCTACGTGCGTTGGCATTTTAAACTAGAGTTAACAAGTTTTGTGGGCACCGAATGTAATGAGTATTATGGTTTACTCATGCCGATTGAGGACGCAAAAGCTTTATAGAAGAGCCAGTTTGGCAAAGAATTTATGCTTACGCATTGTTGAGATATGGCCAAAACTGAAGCTAAGTGGAGCAGGGAGTTGACAGTCAAGAAGCAGAAAATATCATACATGACGAGTCTTGATGCTTTGTATGGGCCATCCTAGTTCTGCCATTGCATGCAAAAGGTTAGTCACCACCGGTTGCCTCAAAAGGACTATAGAGGCCAACTCTCAGGACACCCTAAGGGGTGTTCTTTTGAACTTATTAAAAGTCTAATCTGACTTATCTCGTAATTTCGAGAATTTTTCAAAGTGGACTCGAGAGTCGGATGGCCTTGATTTTTAGGATTTAGGGAGCTTTTAGACCTGTCTACGAGATAAAAAAAAAATTCAAAAGTAATAAAAAAGTCAATATTGACCATGTCTTATCTGACTTATCTGACTAATATTGACTTATCTGACTTTTTTATTACTTTTTGAATCCGTTTTTTTTATCTTGTAGGCGTGTCTAAAAGCTCCTAAAATCCTAAAAATCAAGGCCATCCGACTCTCGAGGCCACTTCGGTAAATTCTCGAAGTTACGAGATAAGTCAGATCAGACTTTAGATAAACCCAAAAGAACACCCCCTAAATCTTCGAGGCAAAAATTTAAGAGTACATCTATGCAAAAAAAAAAAAGGTGTTGGACCCTCAAGTGTAAGTGCTAGTACACTCGATGCAACTCCCCCTCCCCCCAACCCCAAAGATCCTCAGCGAATGGCGGCAAAGTAGTCGTTGAACGGTCAGTTGTGGTATCCATGTCGGTCCTTGTCGATATGCTTCCTCCCAAGGATCGAACCACGCTGACGATCGAAGCTCTTCCGTATGCACCATGTGTGCTACATAGCCACAACAATGGCCATACCATCGTCTTCGCTTGAGCCATCATTCTCTTCGATAATAACCGCAAGACGAGCACGACGAGACATGGCAGCGTCATGGGAAATAAGATGGTACTTGTAGTAGCCATCACCATGATATACATTGAGCACAAGGAGTGACCAACATGCTTCAGAAATGCCCATTGCGCAGGAGGGCGCACAAAATAGCGGTTGGCCCTTTATGCCATGGTAGTTTATGGTGGTTAGAAGTAAATAATATAATATAGGTAAGAGAAGATAGAAAAAAAAAATAGAGAGGCTGCTAGAGATCATGCAAACATAGCGAGCCAAAAAGTTGAGCGAGCTAGCTATACGGAGGATATAGCTAGCGAAATATACATAGGTTGTTGGAGATGATGTCAGCCAATGTTTACCCTATCCAAATTTGGCTAACCTAGTTCATTTTCTTGCCAACTTTTGTCCAATCCAAAGGTTGCAAAATCTTTAACCTTTCATGCCAAGCTAAACGTTGGCAAGGAATTTTGGGGCAATTTTGTTTCAAACCAAACAAGATTATCCACAACTTTTGTAGCCGTATTAAAAGTCACATGTTTCGACTTCTAACCCTTTAAAAAATCTTAAAGTTGTTTCTTGGAGCTCTCAAACTTGTGCACTTAATCAAGAAAAACTTAAAAAATCTAAATTTGCCTATTCACTCCTCTGGGCCTTACGTTCAATATCTTGAGTCAATCATGATACCATTTGCCTATATTTATTTTTATTGATTTCAAATATGCAGTAGTATAGCTTTTATGTCTTGATAAATAATCATAACCGTACTCGATTTAGTTTATATTTGATCCATTTTCGTATACGATACTATTATCAGTATGCATATATAAAAATATATATTGGCATGACCAGTATCCGACCATCTTGGATATAGAGTTAGCGAATCGAACGAACCAGGCCGGCCCGGTTCGAGCTTGTTTGGCCTGGTTCACTTTATGAACCGGACCAAACGAGCCAACGGGCCGGGTATTAGCCCAAACACGGTTCACACAGTAACCTGGCCGGCCTGGTTATAAGTGGGTCGACCCATTTTAGTCAAAAATAATATATAAAAAATAATTATATTAATAAATATGTGTTATAAAATAAAGAAAAAAATTATTTATCATAAGAAAATAAATATATAAAATATATATTTAATTAAATATGCAAGCTATAGTAATTAGGTAGAACTGGACCTAACTAAACCGAGCCAGATCACCACTATACGAACCGAATTGAGCCAGCCCAACGGGTCGAGATCTCAGTCTAGATTTGATTCGGTCGAAAGAACCGGACTAGCTTGGTTCGGTAAGCATTGCATGCCGGTTGAATTCGTCCCACTCGGGCCGGCCGTTTGGCCAGCTCGTCTTGGATATGCTTTCACTCTACCAGTACCAGGCTACCACCTTGTTGTATTTTAAAATCCAGACGAGCGCGTTGCCACCACCGCATTCACATGCGGGATGCAGGCGAGGAGGCCCGGAATTCCGGCGGGACCCCCGAACCGTCCACGACAGCAATGGCAAAGCGGGGAGAGAAGCGGAGGTCCGTCGTGAATAACCGTGGGGCGTGCGCGCGTGCCTCTCTCCCTCCCTCCCCGCCTCTCCCTCCCCACCCCAACCCCCGCGTCCCTCCTCTCGGTCGGAGCTGGGCAGGCAGGAGGCGGAGAGGAGGAGGACCACCACCGCCACCGCCGCAGCCAGGCGTCCCGCGTTCCCCACCTCGCCGCTGCCGCGGCAGCTCGATCCAACCCCTCCAAGTAGTAATGTATTGCGCCTACTCCCGTCTCACGCTTCCATGTACGCATCGCGTCCCGTTTGAATTCTGGGGCGGCTGTGTCCGCGTGCGCGCCTCGGGATCGTGGGGGTTGGGGATGATCGTGGTCGCGTCGCGGCTCCGTTCCGGTTTCACTTTTTGCAAGCTCGGATGATCTCCGGTTTGTTTCACCGAGGCTGTTTTGGCCATGAATCTAGCTTGAGTTGATTCGATTTGTTTGGTTTTGGGGGAATGTCGCAGCTGATGTGCCTTGAAGTCTGAATCCATCGCGTCAATTGATCTCGAGGAGCCTTGGGTGGTTGCATTGCATTGCATGCCATTGCTGCTAATTTTTGAATGGATCGTGATGAGGTGTGATTCTGCCTGCAGTTGTAAATGATGGGTGTAATATCACGGAAGGTCGTGCCGGCGTGCGGGAGCCTGTGCTACTTCTGCCCCGCGCTTAGGACACGATCCAGGCAGCCCGTCAAGAGGTACAAGACGATCCTTGCTGAAATCTTCCCCAAAACACAGGTTGGGCATGCTGCATCTCCTTTCTTCTGCAGAATATATTGCCTGTCATGGGCCGATTTACTCATTATCTGTGTTTTTTTTTGTCCTGTAGGATGAAGAACCAAATGAGAGAAGGATTGGGAAATTGTGTGAGTATGCTTCAAAGAACCCTCTTCGAGTGCCAAAGGTTCGCCTCCCTCACCAGCCTCCTTGTTGAGAATAAAATGTTCATCGAAAGTGTTTCACACAAATCCTTATTTGTTATATTGTCCGACACAATTGCATCTGTCTGTTCCAAGAAATTCAAATTCTCAGTTAATTTGTGTATTGCTATTTAAACAGATCACAGTTTACTTGGAGCAAAGGATTTACAAGGAATTAAGAAGCGAGCAGTATGGCTTTGCAAAAGTGGTGATGTTAATATACCGCAGGCTGTTGGTTTCTTGCAAGGAACAGATGTGAGTCTTCTTTTTCAGCATTCTCTATCACATGTCACTGGATCACGTAAAGTTCTTCAAATAAGTTAGCACAATGTTAACGCTATTCATCATATGACAGTCATTTTTGTTTGCAAATGGCGATATTACTTGCACTTCTGACATTACTATTTCTGAATGGTTACAAATATAATGACGATTTTCTCAATGCAGGCCACTGTTTGCGAGTAGCTTTTTAAGCATTGTGCACACTCTCTTCGATCAAAAGAGGCAGGATGACATGCGCATCATAGCATGTCAAGCCTTGTTTGATTTTGCTGTCAATCAGGTATTTCCATAGGACTATTCATCAGTGGATACAATTCTTCACCAGTAGGATTCTACTTAATATTGTATATCAGTATATCACCTAGTTGGTGCTTTCATTTCTGTACATTCCAGGTGGATGGTACTTATCAGTTCAATCTGGAAGGACTGGTCCCAAGATTATGTGAACTAGCTCAAGAAGTGGGGGAGGATGAGAGGACAAATGCCCTGCGTGCTGCAGCCCTACAAGCACTTTCAGCTATGGTATGTTCTTTCATCAAGCCATATCAAACAGACATATATATCACCATTAATTGGTAACAGTGCTTAACAATGCTGAAGAAATGAGTGTGGATATGGCAGAGATTGAAATTTGGCCCTACCATCACCACTACCCTTTTAATAGTAGAGATCACGAAAAGAGGTCATAGGGAACGAGTATTAAGTACTAACTATATATCTTTATAAGAGAAAATTATAGTGTAGCCCTCTAAACTTACAGAGATTCTCACTTAGCCCCACCCGAACTTGAATTTTATTTCCTCAGCCTCCTAAACTTGTCTCCGTTTACACGATTGCCCCAAAACCGATAGGGGTCTCGTCAAATGCTGACATGGTAGCCTACGTGCCCGTTAACTGCCAGGTGGATGTCATGTCGCCGTTAAACGCTGAAATGGCTAGCCACACGTGTAATTATAGACTACGTAACATCCACTTCAAATTTTTGAAAATAATTCATTTTTTTAAAAAAAATTAACTGATTTTTTAAAGTGTTCCAACTTCGAATATTCAAAATTAACGATTTCAAAATATCAAAGAAAATGCAACTTTGACTTTTTGAAAATTCAAATTCAAAAATTGAAATTTTAAATGAAATTCAAATTTGAAAGTTTTGATATTTTGAAACATGCGAAATTTTGAATTCCAAAAATATTGAGTTTCATAACTCTGAAATTCAAAATCTGAATTTTTAAAATTTCAACATTTTGGAGTTTTCGATACATTCGAATGTGAAAATTTGAATTTCAAAATTTTGAAACTTTATTTTTTTATTTTAAAAATTCAAAAGGTTATCAAATTCGGATTTGATTTTTTTGAAATTTTGAATTCGGATTCAAAAAGTTTTCAAATTTTGAATTTTTCAAAACTTTTAAATTTGGAATTTTGAAATCGTGAATTTTGAATATTCGAAGTTGGAACTCTTAAAAAATTGAAGTTGATTTTTTAAAAAATTGAAATATTATTATTATTTTTAAAAGTGGATGCCACATCGTCCTTAATTCCACGTTTGCCTAGCCATCTCACCGTTTTACGGCGACATGGTATCCACCTCGGTGTTTAACGGACACCTAGGCTGCCACGTCAGCGTTTGACGGGAGTCCTAACAGTTTTGGCGCAACCATGCAAATGGAGACAAGTTTAAGAGGCCGAGAAAGTAAAATGCAAGTTTGGGGGGCTCAGTGAGAATCCCTACAAGTTTGGGGGTTACAGTGCAATTTTCTCTTTTTATGATTATATAACTTCTAGATACTATTCATCAACATAAAATATAAATAGATGCATATATTTCTCACCATCTTTTTGTACAACTAAGGATGCTCATTACAATTATAGCTTTTTATTGTTTCAATTCATTTTCCAATTCATTGAAGTATGCTCCACTGTAAATCAGAGGACTCACATGAATGATGTAAATTGAGGGGGTGTTTTATTTATTTTCTTACTATGTTTCTTTCTTCTTGGTGCACTAACTACTCTGAACATCTGAACTTTGCAAACCAAAATTTTTGACAGTCATAATATCATTTAGTTTCTTATGCTGAGCAGATCTGGTTCATGGGAGAGCTTTCTCATATCTCATCAGAGTTCGATAATGTAAGTAATACATGAGAGGTAGTTCTTTTGTTACATTACCTTTTCTGTTTTAAAATATTTATTTGACAATCTGCAGACAACATCTTATTTCAATCCCTGGATGTAGCTCATGCATGGTCTTGGACTACCATTCTAGCAACATATTCTACTGAAATCTATGCATGACTAGTGTCGGATCTAAATTCTATCCCAGCCAGTATAATCTCCCCTTTAATTATTCGTATTTATGCTACATTATCTGAATCTCACAAGAGCTCAGGCACAAAATTCATGTAGTGTTGTCTACAGGATGTTGCAGAAAAATTGGTAATCTATGGATGAAACATGTAACATGGTTATGCATGGAGTTTTCTTGCTGATATTCATTTTGGTCATTATCAGGTTGTGAATTACTTGCACATGCAGGTTACAGCCCTAAACTTTCCATCATAGCTTTTCTTTTTCTTTTTCATTTCTAGGTTGTTGAAGTTGTACTAGAAAACTACATACCTCAGAAGATGCAAAATGATGATCAAAGTACCAAAGACCCAGGCAACCAATCAGGGCAAGAAGTCCAAAAATTGGAGCATCATCCTTCCCCCTTTGTCATCTCTGCAGCCCCCTCTTGGGAGAGCATAATTAATGCTAAGGGAGGAGTTCACCTGCCTGAGTAATATAATCTTCTTTCTGCCCTTTGATGATTTGATTTGCCATTTCTTCTTATTCAATAGGTGGGTTGTTAACAGTCTTCTGTGCTGCAGGGAAGAAGCTAAGGATCCTAAGTTTTGGTCCAGAATCTGTGTGCATAATATGGCCAAGCTTTCTAGGGAGGCAACAACATTCCGTCGTATATTGGAGTCTCTGTTTCGGTATTTCGGTAACAACAGTTCTTGGTCACCACAAAATGGACTTGCTCTGTGTGTATTGTTGGACATGCAACTATTAGTTGAAAACTCAGGTACTCCATTTTCATTGTGTGAGAGCAGAGACAAAATGTATGGTATACAAGCAATCTAGTTACTTATCTTTTTTAAATGACTTATGCAGGGCAAAACATGCACTTAATGTTGTCTCTACTGATAAAGCATATTGAACACAAGGCCATGTTGGAGCTGCCTGACATGCAGCTTAGCATCGTGGAGGTGGCAGCTACCCTTGCAGAACAATCCAGTGCTCATGCTTCAGCAGCAACTATAGGTGCCATAAGTGATCTTGTCAGGCATTTGAAAAGGACGTTCCATATTACTCTTGGCAGCAGAGATATGGAGTTAGTAAAATGGAATGAAAAATTCCGCAAGGCTATAGATGAATGCCTAGTGCAACTGTCAAAGAAGGTCTGTTTTCTTTTTTTCTTCATCTGAAATTTTATGCTGTGCTGCTTGTTACAATATCAGTATACCACTTATGTAAATGTGAGGTTTTAACTTTTAACTGATGCCCCTTAGTGGTCTTTTCTGTGTAATACTTATTAGTTTCAAATGAAGATCGCTCCACAATGCATGGAGGGCTTATCAAGACTATGTTGTTGATCAGGTATCTAATGCTGGGCCAGTTCTTGACATGATGGCTGTGATGCTAGAAAACATTGCAAGCACTCCAGTTGTAGCTAGATCAACTGCAGCTGCTGTTTATCGCACAGCCCAAATAATCGCTTCTGTACCAAATTTGACATATCAGAATAAGGTATACTTTGAAAACACAAATGGAAGTATTTAAATTCATCTCAGGCAGCAGTGCTTTCTTCTGCCTTGAAAACTTATATTCTGTATTGCTGTCAGGTGTTTCCAGAAGCCCTTTTTCATCAGTTGCTCCTAACAATGATCCACCCGGATCATGAAGCTCGTGTTGCTGCACACCGCATATTTGCTATTGTCTTGGTCCCCTCTTCTGTTTCCCCTTTGATCCAAGCAAGTGCCTCAGGCCAGGCTAAGAAACATGACATGCAGAGGACACTCTCTAGGGCGGTCTCCGTATTTTCATCTTCAGCTGCTATCTTTGACAAGCTGAGAAGGGACAAGTACTCAGACAATTCACAAGGAGAAAGCAAGGATAATAGTTTGCGTAGCATTGATGAAGAGACTGGCAATCCCAAACGTCAAAATCCACCTGTGTCTCAAAGCCACAAACGTAGCATGAAAGTTCCTAATTTTTCCATGAAAAGAGCTCCTTCAATGTCTTTGAGAGCTCCTTCGGTGTCTATTAGAGCTCCCTCCATATCTCTGAGAGCTCCTTCGATGTCTCTGAGAGCACCTTCAATGTCTGTAAAGGAAGACCAAAGTTCTTTGAACAAGTCAGACGAGGAAACGGTACTCTCATCAGTCTAACCTGCTCAGGGTGGTACTAGCTAATATTACTAATAGTTGAGTAAAATATTTCTTACCATGAATAACTGTTTCTGTTTATGTTGAATGCATGCAGGAATCAATTTTGCTGAAATTGAGCAGTCGTCAGATCAAACTTTTGTTGTCATCCATTTGGGCACAAGCGATATCTCCTGAAAATACTCCTGCAAACTATGAAGCCATTGCTCATACTTACAGTTTGCTTTTGTTGTTCTCTGCATCCAAGGTAATCCTATTTATTAAATTCCATCCGTCATCTGCGTATGTGTTCTTTTCTTCATCATTCTTGGCATGACTATCTTCTTGTAAGAGAGAGATCATATATTTGTGCAAAGGATTAAACTCATCCTAACAAAGGCCTGCTATCAGGGGCTAGTAATGGTTAATTGTTGCCAAGTGCAACAATTAGAAATGGAGATGAGGTGGTCTAATTTCTGAGCAGGACCGCAAGTTCTGTTTAGATCTAGACATGTTTGTGGGAAAGCAAATACATGGTTTTTCTTAAATAGATTTGGAATTTTGATTCTTCCAGATCACGGAAACTATTTAGACGTTTTTCCATACAGTGTTCCTTAATTTGGTAATACACTAATACATCATAATTTTGTCTTGATTAAATAAGCTGATAAAGATCATTTGATGAATGTGCACTGCACAATTGAGATAAGAATGACACCCACCTTTTTTAGTTAGAAGATCTCTCTCTGCAAATTCAATATATTTATTGGTTCTTGACTTCTCATTGAGCAGTGTTAACTGAAAAGCTAAAATATTTTTAGGAGCTGATTCAAACAAGCCATGCATTTTAGGAGCTGATTTAAACAACGCCATGCATGAACCAATCATGATCTAAACTAACAAGCATTATGCAAAGGTCGTAATTTTTTAATAACTCGCTAAAGTTTGATGAAAATTATCCCATTTTTATTAAAACTTATCTCGGATTTGCACACTTTTCTGTTAACCTCATGTGTTTCATGATCTATGAATTATCTTTCTGCTTCACTCACTTCCCCTGTCACTCTTTCTTCCCTCCTCTTCTTTCGCTTTCAGGCCTTAGGCTGTCTGTGAATTCCATCTCCTCTTTCTTGTAATGAATTAACATGTATTGCTATTTTAGGTTAAAAAAGAGAGATATCTATTATGTCTTTTCCTCTTTGCTGATGTTTTCTGTTTTTTGCTCTTCCAGGCATCAATTTTTGACGCACTTACTCAGAGTTTTCAGGTTGCATTTTGTTTGAGGAGCTATTCACTTACTGAAACAGGTGACATAGTTAAATAGCCATGAAATAGCACTGGTGGTAAATAGAAATGCAATGTTCCATGTATAACTAACAAAATAAACTTGGTCTCATGTTATTCATGAATCATGATACCATAGCAACGATTTATACTATAATTTGTCTTTGATTCCTTTGCATGTCTAATTTTTCTCTTTCTTAACCTTGTAGATTCATTACCACCATCACGGCGCCGGTCCTTGTTTACTCTGGCTACAGCCATGATTATTTTCTCTTCAAGGGCTTTCAATGTGTTGCCTCTTATTCCAATCTGTAAACAGACGCTTAATGAGCGAATGGTATGTATGGTCAAAATACTCTCTCTTGTTTTGTTGCTGCTATATTTTGTTTGTTTATGGTAGTATAATCTCCTAAACAAGACGGTTTTGTGAAATAAGATGTTTAGATATTTTAAGTGATAAGCACACGTTTTAGTTTTTTTTTTTTGAGCAAACGGGCAGGAGCGCTGCCATTCCATTAAAGTTGAGAAGAAGATAGCACTATACAAGAAAGAGGAGGGGAAGCAAGAGGCCGAGGGGGGATTAGATACTAATTAGAAGAGATGCAGGGGGCAAACACCCCGCTCCAGAGCCTCACGTCCTCTCTGATCCTTTGAACTAGAGAAACCCAACTAAGACTCTCTTGAAGGAAGATGCGGCGATTCAGTCCTTTCTAGATGTTCCAGGCCGTGTAGATGATTAGGCCGTAGAGGCGGCGCTTTGAGTCTTTGGGTTGGTTGACAGAGATCTTCACCCACCAGTCCGTGAACCGAATCTCAAGCGAGCAGGAGGTAATGGGAGGGGCTGTGTTCCTAAGCACTTCGGTCCAGACGTTCGACGAGTAGGGGCAGCGGGCCCAAAGGTGGTCAATAGTCTCCTGCGCTAAGTTGCATAGGGGCCAGGTAGGGTGGTGCGGCCAACCTTTCCTAGCAAGGATGTCTGCCGTGTGTAATCTCCCATGATGTAAGGTCCAGGCGAAGAATTTGCATTTGTGTTCCGTGTGGGCCTTCCGGATCGACTTGGCCCAGGCACACGGGATGGAACCTTGGAACTGAAGACGGTAGGCTGAACTAGCCGTGTAAGCCCCGCTCACCGTAAAGTTCCAGACGATGTCATCTTGAACATTGGGTTGGAGGGAAACTTGGGCGATGAGCCGCCAAAGGCGCAGTAACTGCAGAAGCTGGGTTGGGGTGTGAAGATGTCGTATGGTGGTGACCCATTTGTGGTCCTGAAGCTGCTTGGAGACCTTGCGATGCTTGCACCGTGTCAAACGGTAGAGATCGGGTGCTAAGTGACATGGCGCCTCCCCTTGTAGCCAACGGTCATGCCAGAAGTCCGTGCAAGCCCCATTACCGAGAATGATGGTGGTGGCTGCTCTAAAGAGTGCCAAATCGCTACTGTCGCAAGGCAGGGGTGTTCCTACCCATGGCTTGTCAGGAGATTTCCATTGTTGCCATAGCCAGCGGAGCCTGAGGGCACGGCCAAACCTGCCGATGTCGGGGACTCCAAGACCGCCCAACCGCTTGGGACGACAGACCACTTCCCATCGGACGAGGGAATGTCCACCCATGGCCTCTCCTGAGCCCTTCCAAAGGAAGGATCTTCTAATTTTGTTGATCTTCTTGATCGCCCATTTGGGAAGCTGGAAGGACGAGATGAAGTATGTCGGCAGGGCTGAGAGGACTGCATTGACGAGGACAAGACGACCTGCTTTGGTGAGCAGTTTCCCCTTCCATTCCGGTAGGCGTGCACGCATCTTTTCGATGATTGGGAGGAAGTGGCTCCTGCCTAGTTTCCGGAAGTGCAGGGGTAACCCCAGGTAGCGGCATGGAAAGGAGCCCTGGGTCCCTCGGAAGGAGGCAAGGGCTTCAACAAGGTCAACCTTCTGGCAGTTGACAGGGTAGGCTTAGCATTTGCTGAGGTTCGTGTGCAGCCCAGAGGCCTCACCGAAGATTTGGAGAGTGGACATCACCATGTTGATCTCGTCCTTGTCAGGGTTTAGGAAAATTGCAGCATCATCAGCGTAGAGGGAGGTTCGGAGAGTTAGGAAGCGCGAATTAATAGGCGCCAGGTGTCCTTCCTCCACAGCCATCCGGAAGAGTCGCTGGATGGGGTCGATGGCTAGGATGAAGAGCATTGGGGAGATTAGGTCACCCTGTCGGACTCCACGGGCATGGAAGAATCTTGAGCCGGGTGTCCCATTAAGAAGGATGGACCAGGACAAGGTGCCCAACAGAAGCGAGATCCAGTTCCTCCAGCGTTGGCCGAAGCCAAAACGTTGCAAAAGCTCTAAGAGGTAGCCCCAGTTGACCGAATCAAAAGCCTTAGTGAAGTCCAGCTTGAGGAAGAGAGCCGGAGTCTTCGATCTTCTGAGATCATGCAGGATGTTCTGAGCGTAAAGGAAGTTATCTTGGATGCAGCGTCTTTTGATGAAGGCACTTTGGCTGAGGGAGACCAGGTGGTCCAGATGCGGGGCTAGCCGATTTGCGAGGAGCTTTGCCAGTATCTTGCCGACGCTATGAATTAGGCTAATTGGTCGATAGTCTGAGAGCGCCCGGCACTCATCCTTTTTCTGCAGGAGGATGATGTTTCCCGAGTTGAGCAGCTGTAGCCCATCCCTGTTTTGGTCGTAGAAGCTGTGGACTACTTTGAAGAGGTCATCTTTGATGATGTCCCAGCAAGACTGGTAGAAAAGACCCGTGAAGCCATCTGGGCCAGGGGCCTTGTCTGTGGCCAAGGAAAGGACGACCTTGCTGATTTCGTCAGCGTCGAAGGTCGCCTTAAGCTCTGACAGGTCAAGGGGGTGGTAGTCAAGCCGATCCCAATCAAAGGAGATTCGCCTCATGGTGGAGGAGCCCAGGTGTTGCCCGAAGAAACGAAGACATTCAGCCTCTTTGTCACTTTGGGAGAAAGCTATGCCTGACGGAGTGAGGAGGGAGTGGATAAAGTTCTTACGTCTGCGCCCATTTGCCCTGATGTGGAAGAACTTAGTGTTTGCGTCACCCTCCTTGATCCAGCGGATGCGAGCACGCTGTCGGATTCTGGTCTTCTCCAAGGTTTAGTATAGAACTTATGGATATGAATCTCTTAAAGCAATGAACATATCAAGCTTAACTTGAATGCTTCTTTACCATACGAGTTGTAAATCATAGTATACCAGACTTATTTATGGACATGAGAACATCACACCTCCATCCTCCCTATTTATGGTCTTCTTGGCTATCCTACAGTATACTGTGGTTTGGTTTGAGAATTTACTTGATATATGTGGTTCAAATACAAAACCATAACCATCATGCGTGGGTTTTCTGAACATGTTTCAGAATTATTCTCCTAAATTTATGTAAGTCACATACCAAACAGGAGCCCAATTGCATCTCTTCTTCATTCTAGAGATTAACAAATTAGAATTTTTGATGGAATTATTGTTGGGGGCATTTTTGTTGCATCTTGTTTTTTATTACTCATCATGTATGGTGTAGAATTTATATCTAAAATTTGAGTGTTGTTTTCCCTAGGGTGATCCATTCCTTCATTTGGTGGATGAGAGCAAACTTCAGGCTGTGAAAGATTCCTCAGATGATCCATCAAAAATATATGGATCACCAGAGGATAATACCAACGCGTTGAAGTCCCTTTCAGAGATAGAACTATCAGAAAGTCAATCTCGAGAATGCATTGTCTCCACAATCATGAATAACATAACAAATTTGCTGGACGTAATATTCACCTTCTCAATTGTTTCACACATTCATTTTTTTTAATCGATTTCCATGGTGACTCTTCTATTTCTGCAGGCGGAGCTACATAATGTGAGAAACCAACTGCTGAGTGACTTCTCTCCCGATGACATGTGTCCAATGAGCACTCAATTTTTTGAAGCATCTAGTGAGAATTCATCATCAGGGTTTCATGATAATGGCCTCCATCAAGAGGTGTATATGTCCCTTTCGTATATTCGTCTACTACTTTTATTTAAAACAAAAGATCTGCTCAAATTTTTAAGCCACTAAATTCATCTTCTATTTTTGTTGCTAAAAATGTATACATTTTTAATAGGCTATGCTGATTGACTTGGGAAACGATAATGATATCTTTGGGGAAGCTTCAGGAAGTACAGCAGCTTCTGCAACTTCTGTGCCTGCACCAGATCTGCTGAGTATTGATCAACTTCTTGAAACTGTATGGCATTGCTCTCAGAAGCCCATCCTTCCCTCTGCTTTCCTTTTCTATTCTTGGGGTACTTTCATGATGAGATGACATGGCATGAATTGGTTGACAGTTCTGGCAGCATTTGTGGTAATCTATTGGTGCAGTAGTCTGTTTTCTAGTAGCATATCTAGGCAGAAGCCAGCCAAAAGGAGGTCTACATGTATTCTTGTAACTTAACAAGATCTCAGCAGAACGAGGGAGATTTGCGAGGTTCAAAATTTAACCAAGAATTCCCGTTAAAAAAAATTCAACCAAGAATTTCGTCCACATGATAGATCAAAGCCAATGCCTGCTGTTATTGAGGGAAGCATATGATATGCACTGAAGTATATTAGCATCCAATCTATGAAATGATTCATGCCTGAAATGCCATTTTTTCTGACCATATGTTCAGTTAATTTGTTTTCCTTTTACCTGCCTAATTAAAGAGTGGCATTTGTTTGAATAGTAAATAATGTTTGTCTACAAGTTATGTTCACTTGGCCTGCTAGATATAACTTAACCCATCCTTCTGTATTTCATAGGTTGTCAAGGACCCAGCACCTCAGACCGAAAGAATTTCAGTGTCAGCAGACATGCCATTCAAGGAGATGACTACCCAGTGCGAAGCCCTCACGATGGGAAAGCACCAGAAAATGTCCTCGTTCATGAGCTTCCAGCAGAACATACAACTGGCTGCTATGCCAAACAATCAGCCCAACCAGATGGAATTGGCTCTTTTCCATGATCCGCAGCCACCTCAGGTTAGAATAATTTGCACTCTCTAGACCATTTTGTACTTTCCCAATGCATTGGCAAAAGCACATTATACTTGGCAAGATATTAATTGACATCAATGATGCTAATTCTAAGCAGGCTGGGGTGCAGAGCACGAATCCGTTCCTCGACGATAACTTACATGGTTACCCTCAGTACATGAACGGTGGCAACCCACACTCAGCTTATGACTCCCAGCAACAGTTCCTGAAACTGCCAGCATCAAGCCCTTACGACAACTTCCTCAGGGCTGCTGGCTGTTGAGGTTCTGCCTGGAGCAGCCAGTCTTATTGTTTCAACACACCGTGCCGTCAGAAGTAGTTCTCATGGATGAAGATCTCAGGTTGGTACCAAAGATGACGAGGCCAATTTTCCATTTTTGTTAAAGAAAGAAAAAAATATATATATCCGTGTATGTGGTCTTAGAGGGTCAACCGGATTCAACACCCATTCCATTAATTCTTTATGTATACTTGTATAGTTCCTGGTATAGGTTGGTTCTTGTGCTGTTCTTTTTGCCAAATGCAACGTGTAGAGGGACTGGGGGGAGAGCAGTGCCTCTATCACAAACTGTACATGTAACCATATATGATGAAAACGATTTGTATGTGTGCAACCACACACACAGTTTCTGTACCAGGAAGCCTCCCTCTTTCTCAGGGCAATGCGGATGATCGTAAGGCACGGTCATTCTCCATCACAACCTTGCAATCATTCTCTAGGCCGGAGTGCCGTCACGTTCATGCTCTTTATGTCGCTCTCTTTCGCCAGCCTGACCATCGCAGCCATTCTTGAACACAAGGTACGCACCGTGATCTGAACCTGACCTGACACCGGACCAAACGCTCATCATGCGTGTTCTTGACAACTCTCGTGTATCCCGAATGCGACTACCGATCACATTCTCATTGCTGCCTCTCGGTCTGCGATATACGCAGAGCCTTGTATATGTGTACGATGAAACATGCATCGATCAAGTACGTGAAATTCATGCTTGAAATTCAGTTTACTTCCTGCATTGCGGACACACTTACTCAGTCGACAGTTTGGTCCACGGATGCGGATGTTGCTGCTTGCTGGTATTCTCTGCACAATGCAGCCCGCATCTTTGACCGCATATTCTCCCTAGCAGCCTAGTTTGGTGACTTCATGGGCATCAAGCATTCATTATGCATAATATAACCTGTGTCTTAGCTTACTAGAAGCATGCATAATAAGCTAATCGGCTTAGATCACCAGAAATGTATTTTTTTGACCAGCTTTTGGTCTGCCTCCTGCCTCCACTCCACTTGGCCGTACGTACGGACACACACGTCTACTTTTCTACGCTCTCGCTTTTGATTAAACCACGGGTTATATATGTCCATGTTGTGGAAACTGTACTTCCAACTATTTGAGCTTGTACAGTACAGTACTTTTGACTGCCTACCACAGTAACAAAAAGGAAAGAAATCCGTTTCTTTTGTTCTCTTCAAAAAGAAAGCTCTTTCATTCTAAAGGTGTACCTTCAGTTTGATGAATTTGACTTGGGAAAAATGAAGAAGAAAATGCTAGTCACAGTTCATGTTTTATATTCTGTATTGTACCTCTATTGTCAAAGGATGACGAAGATAGCTGCTTGAATGTGCCATTTGGTAAACGTGTTGGCCTTCTCTCTTCTGTGTATGCGTAGATAATTCATGGCCTGCCACACATATCCTATCATACGATCTCACATATTCCTTCCAAAATAGGATCGATCATCCGATCAGCATTCCTAACCCGTGGAATCTTAGCATATAATACTGTATATATCTCTACAGAAATCCATCTAGAAAACACATATGCTAACTAGTACATATATATACATGGTATATATCTCTCGCGAAGAAAGGAATAAGATGTTATTTGATTAGCTGTCGCATAATCAGGTAATCACATGATAAGTTTGCAGCTCTTATGATATACTGTAGAAGGTAACATAACCACGTCATAGTTCTCGAGAAAAACAACCCTAACTGATGCACTGAGCATCTCCAAGAGGAGTTGCTAAAAATAAAGCTCTATATGTTAATATAGGTGTTTTTTAAAAGTTTTATGACTCTAAAATAGGTATTAACTCTAACAAGCAGTTCTAAAACGTACTAGCTATATCCACCTAATTAACATAAATAATTGTCCTAAACATATGTATAGGATCAACAAAAGAGCACCTAAATTTAGCAGCTCTCTCTACTCGAATAGGAACCCATATAGAACTTCTTTTGGATATGCTATCACCCTAAACCAAACCAAAACATTCCTGACAGTTCTTTTTTACCTACGGAGTTATAGTACCCGTCAATAAAATCTATCAATTTAACGTAAGTACAAATCCGGAAAAAATATTAATCTGATGGTTGATCTATGCGCATAACTGCATAACGGATACTTGGGCCGTTAGTCCGTGTTGGGAAATCGGTGGTGGTAGAATGCTCTACCCCCGCTCGCAGGAGGAACTTCTAACAGCTTATTTTAGGCAACTTTGAAAAATTTTCAAAATTTAAATACTTTTCAAAAGTATTTACTATTCATCATCTGAAAATGATCTAGATTTGATTTGTAAATCAAATCTCTTCTATATTTCAAACCTTTATATTAATTCACTAATTTGTCAAATTCAAATTTTATTCTTTATATAATAATTCTAATTATTTCAAATCTATTTTTCTAAATTCTTTTTCTTAATTCAAATCTTAATTTAGCTTTCTCTAAAAAAATTTTACCAAAAATTCAAATTTCTAGTTTAGTGGCCTGGGCCCAGCTAGCTTAGCCCTCTAGGCCTAGTGGGCCCACTGCAACCCCTCTCCTAGCCCAACCCAGCCATTTCTTTCTCTTTCTCTTTCTCCTTCCTCTCTCCGACTTGGCCCGTGGGACACACACGCGTGCGACGCGCCCCTGGCCGCATCGCGCATGTCCTGTCCACGCTAGGCTAGCAACTCTACTTCTGTACAAGACTACATCTTGACGACGCCTTCGCCGTGCACTCGCGCGCCAATACATGTGTCATTTGCCATGCATGTCATCCCTCTCTATGTCATGCCGCCCTTTTTTCTTTGCTCTACCGCTTTCTCTTAGTCTTTGCTGACTTTTTTGCCATGATACTCGCCAAGACTTCGGTATCATTGCCGCGTCGTACCTCTAGTGTCGCACCGTCCTGTCGCGGCTAGCCCTCGAGCCCCTCCCCCCGGGAATGATCTTCCTCCACCCCTGCGAGCCCTCCATCGCCTATTTAAGCCACCGGCTTGCCCCTCTCCTACTTCTTTCGCTATTTTCGCCGCCGCGCCTGAATCGCCCCCTTTTGGCTCACCAGCAGCTCGGTAAGCCGTCGGCCAATTCTTCGCGTCCCTAGCTTCTCTAGGTGTCGCCCCTCACGATCCTGCCTTCCATTTTGGTGAGGAATCACCGGAGCTCCCTAGCGACGTGACCCTTGTTTCGGCTGCCGCCTCCTCCACGGTGACAACTCGCCTCCGTCCTTCTCTGAGCTCGCCACCACCTCAGGTAGCACCTTGGTAACCCCTAGTTGCTTCCTGCACCGGCGAACTGGCCGTCACCCCCTCCCTTCAGCGTGGAAGCATGATCTCGTATCTTTTCGCCGACTTCGCCAATGCACCGCCATTCTGGCTCACCGCCGACGAAATTCTGGCCAGCATGTCCTAGGTCTCCCGTAGCTGAACCCATTTCGACCATGAACCAGTAGGATGGTGGACCGTGGCGCCGACAGGCCCTCGCTGAAGTTCCGCTGAATTTCGGCTAGAGCTCTAGGAGATATGTGGGATAGTAATGATTTGACCATCACATGTATTGATTAATGGTAATGTTTCATATATCATAGATATAAAGATATCAAATCAATAATGTGAACACATGTTGGAGAACATGGTGTTGGATAGACCTACTCTGAGACACTGTTGAGACTATTATTTTACATGTGCCATCAGCCTGTGGTCTCGAGTGGTATACCTATATGATCCTTAGACCTAATAGCGTCATTGATTCCAAGCATGCGTAGTTGTATACTTTTGGGTTATCAACATGAAAGAATCTAGTAGGCCTAGAGGGGGGTGAATAGACTACTTTTTAAATTTGGATTTAAGTTTAAACCTTTAGTATTGGTTAAAGAAACTTAAGTGCTCAAATGCAGGTGAGCCAAGAAGAGATCAAGAGTAAGCACAAAAAGAGCTAATGCTGGAATGTAAATACTCAAAGGTAAAGAGAGAGACAGAGAGATTTTTTCCGTGGTTTAGAGCCAAGCTCCTACATCTACGTTAGAACACTTCCTCGAAAGTATTGCTCCCTCAAGGCTAGTCGCGGTAGCCTGGGTCTCCACTAGAGTGACTCTTCCACCACTCCGGTGAGGTGAGTCCCAACCTCTCACAGCACAGCACGGTGGCATTCCACAAGCACCTACGGACAGGTCGCACCGGCACCTCCTCCAAGCCGTCTAGGAATGCCTAGTTCCAAGAGTAACAGACCATCCACAAGCCCTATCCCTTGGTTTACTAGCACATCATTTGCTAAACTAAGCTTGGAGCAAGAACACTTGGTGGCTTAGAGTTTGAGAGGTTTTGGTTTATGAAGTGAAGCACGGTCTCCTTGGTGGCTTGAGAGCTCTAAGATGCTAAAATGTCAAGGAGTTTTTCTAGAGCACAAGCAAGGAATGCTCTGGATAAGCTTATATAGCTATTGGGGCAAAAATTAGCTGTTAGAGAGTGTACAGTAGCCGTTAGGCCTATCAGAACATCAAAACTGGCTAATGTTCATTTGCCCCGGACTTAGCCAAATAAGAAAAAATTAAGCTTCACAGATCAGCCTATGTACGCCGAACCGAGTTCACAGATGTGCACGTTTGTGCCGAACTGAGCTAGCTTGGTCTATCGTACATTGGCTCTGAGATGGGTGAGGGTCCGACGTGAAGGTTGGTTTTACATGTTTATGCCGGACTCTCGTCGGTCGGTCTGCCGTAGAAGAGTTTTACGAGATGTGCTTGGTCCAATGGACAGATGGAGTGTAACTGGAAAAGACCCAAGAATTGTGCAATTGCGCCGGACCAAGTCAGAGTAGGTCCGTCACAGACTTGGGCTAGCGCCGGACTGGTCTTAGCACAACGGAGAATCTGTCTGGCGTGAAAGAGTATTTCTCTGTTTGAACTTGCCCAAGTATTTGATGACGCCGGACTAAACTTAGGATGGTCCGGCTTGAATATAGTGTGCGCTGGACTGAAATACATACTTAAGAAAGTCGGTCCGGTGTGAACTTAGTGAGCGTCGGACTAGAATTTTGTCAACTGAAGGTTGGTCCGGCGATCAAGGAAGCTTGTCTGTTTGAGTGTTTGAGGCTTTGGAGGGAAATATAGTTGACCTTGACTCCAAGCAAATTTTAGCTAGCTTTAACACAAGAACCAAGGTAAGAGTTATGCATAATCCCCCTTAATAGTACGGCTACAAAATAAAAGAAAACTAGACAAGGCTTGAAACAGCTCCCAAGCCTAAATTAGCAATATCACCTTGACATTAGACATGTTCCTACACAGATCAGTATTCACGAAACCCACTAACGAATCCAATTCATTAGACATGTGTCCACATTATTGATTTGATATCTCTATATCTAGGTAAGTGAAACATTATCATCAATCAATATATATGTCGATCAAATCATTACTATCCCACATAATGAAATCAGACCAGAAATCATTTAGAATAAAGTCATATTAATAATGTGTCTCACAATCAAATTGTACTTGATGAACAATGTGAACGACGTTTATTCATGGAACTGATAATATATTATCTAATAGTACATAAACATACTCGTGATACAATCATTTTACATAACTGCCTCTAGAACATATCACTAACTCATGAGTGCACATACATGAGAGGGAGAAGAACACCCCTATATATAGGATTATATAGCCATTGGATTGATGACGCTTGTCATCATCCTATCCCTCCATATCTAAATATCTACTACCATGAACCTTCTACATATTTCCTCTAAAATATCTTACTCTAGACCTTTCCTAGCTTTATGACCATCTTTATTTTCTAGTACTATCCCTAGAAAATATTTACCATCATGAATATACTTAAGAATTTTAGAACATTCAACATTTACCATGAATCCCATTAATTATTTATTATAAGTACTTCATAGCAAATAGCCTTTTCCTGTAATTTCTCATTTCTTCTAAAATGTTCTAAGTATGCATTGCTAATTCTTAACTATTCGTTTTCTGATAGTGCAAGGCCAATAAGATTATCATCAGATCTCATGCTAGTTCCACCTAATCGCATAGGTAGAAAAGCTGGGGATGTCAGCTCGTCCGTTTCGTTTCTTGGCCAAAGAAGTAACGGGTCTTGTCTGCCTCGCCTTGCGTGAATGCTGCGAGATAATCGCGCTTAGCTATCATATAATATTTCTATGATGTGCAAGATAATTTTTTTATACTGTCGATTGCCGCACCGAACGGCCGGGCTTGGATGAGAATCAACGCATGCGCATGCAGGTCGTTATATATATCTTATTACAAGTTTGACGCGACGACGTAGACGAAACACTTGCAAGGAAAGGACCACGGAAATGAGCTCGAGTACCCAGGGAAAATTGGTCGATGTACGTAGACACTTTACCCAAACTAGCTTAGTTTAGTTCTACGTTAATTGTTAATTAAATATGAATAATTAAATCACGAAGGGGCCAGATTCAGAGCGATCGATGGATATCGCTCTATACGATCACATCTATCATCTATGGGAAACATGGGTAATGACAGAGGCTACCAAGACTAGCTAGTGTAACTGCCTTCGTCTGCTTCTGGCTTTTGCATACGGTAAAAAACCTATTTCTTCTGACAAAACAAAACGCTTTGGCTTTTTAAAATTGGTTTTTAAGACTAGCTCGTAAAGTTGATATTCTTGAAGCCCTAAAGGTCCAGGCGTCTAAAAGCCGCTTCTTCAAGCACTGAGCTCTCATTTACCATTTTTGGTTTTGCCAAACCACAGGTGTGTCTAGAAATACCTTCTTCGTCTATGCACATACGAATCTCTATTTCACGCATGCGTTTGGTAGTGAAATCCTATGTATTTCTCGTGAAACTTTTATTGTTGATTTTACGGGTTCATCAATTAAACTTAATTTTGTATGTTTTTACTCAAATAACTATTTTTGAAGTATCTGTAACTCCACTCTAGCCAAAGTTTTTACTATTGTAGCCAGCTCCTTACCCACTTTGATGAAGTTTAGCATCCTTAAATTAAACCACGTAAACATGTTATAGTTCCAATGAGTACTAAAGTAAAGTAAAGTTTGTTAAAACCATGGTTAATTTTCTTATGACATATTGAAAACTGATCTATATATTACCAAACCGTAATTTGTTAAAACCATTTATTTAAACAGGCTCTGATCATCTGGACAACTCGCATGAGCCTGAGGGATCGATGGACGGTCCCAGCTGGTCGATGGCAAAACCGTGTCAAAACACGACGGCCATCCTTCGAAAGAACTATAGACCGTGTGAACGTTCGCTAGCTGGTGTATGATTGAACCTTGTAATTAATTTTAATTCCACCCTAAATATCACATCACATTGAACACGGAAGACGCCGTACGGTAAAAGATGCTGAACGGTAGACCGACTTATCTCGATATATTTTTTTTTCTTGGTTCTGGAAATTAATAGCTTATCAAAACGCACGATTTCGCCGTTGGATTATTCGACCGTATGTACGTATGAACACCGCCGAATCATGCCTTGAGCTAACTGGATATAAAAGTATTAGAAACAAACAAACGTCAATACATATATGCTTGTTTTGGGCATAGCTTTAAATATGCAAAGCAAAGGAAAACTGCCACGGTAGGAGCTAAGCACGAAGAAAGCTAGTGCCCCACGTAATCACAAAAGAATCTGATTCAAAGGTCTCTCTGCCTAGGCAATATTATTGGGCTAAGATGCAGCAATTATTAAATTACATATAACAATCAGTTCACTCAAAAACTTACTCTCTCAGTTCCAAAATATATGACGTATTTTGACTTGAAAAAAGTCTTCCAAGACAAACGTTGATCATAAATTTTTCTTATTATATATTAGCGATTTCTATAATATCACATTGTATTCAAAGCAATTTGAAAGGCCAACATATTGATATAACTTTTATCCACTAAAGATGCATATAATTTGATTAAATGTTGGTCAAAATTTATAAAGTTTGACTTTTCTCAAGTCAAAATATGCCTTATAAAATGGAATAGAGGGAGTAATACTTTAATATCAATTAGATCAAATCATCAGAACATGAAGCGAGGAATGCATTAAATATAAGTATCGATCGACATAGCTACCACAATGCATAATATATAGAGCATCTCCAGCAATAGCCCCTAAAATAGGGTCCCTACTTTTAATTTGGGGGCTGCCCCTATATTTTGAGGCCTCTGATTTTGTCTTCAACTCTAACAGTTAGCCCCTAAATCTTAGCCCCTATTTGCTTATGACATATGGGACCGGTTTGTCAATGACTCTTTGTTTTTCTTTTTAATATCCTTTTATTTTCTTTCTTCTTTTTCCCCTTTCCTCCTCCCTCATCTCTTCACAAGCGAGACAAAGGGGCGGCGGCGAGCTGACGGCGGCGGCGTCGAATCTGGCGGCGGCAGCGGCGGCGGCGGTGGCAGCGTCGGATCTGGCGAGGCGACGAGCGGCGGTCGGCAGCGGCGTCGAAATGGAGAAAACGGCGGCGGGTAGGAGAGAGACGACGGCGGCGATAAGCGGCGGTGGCGGCAGCAGCGGTAAGCGGCAGCAGCGGCAGCGGCAACCAGATCTGGCGAGGCGAGGAGCGCGACGAGGAGGTGGCGAAGCAACGGCAGGGAAGAGGAAGAGGCGAAGCGACGGAGGCGGCGGAGCGGCGGCTGGCGGCTGGCTGGCGGGGCATGATGGCGGAGGGGGAGGCACATGGGGAGGAAAACACCCCCAACAGAAAAGTGGGGGCCCTCTCAAGACTCTTGGAAATTGGGGCTGGAGGGGGAGATTTGAGGCCTTTTTATTTTAGGGGCTTGAGTAGGGACCTTGCTGGAGTGCATTTTTCGACCATAACCCTTATTTTTTGGTTTAGGAGCTTGAATAGGAGCTGTGCTGGAGATGCTCTAAGAGCATCTCCAGCAATAGCCCCTAAAACAGGGTCCCTACTTTTGATTTGGGCTGCCCCTATTTTTTGGGGCCTCTGATTTTGTCTTCAACTCCAGCAGTTAGCCCCTAAATCTTAGCCCCTATTTGCTTATGACATGTGGGACTGGCTTGTCAATGACTCTTTGTTTTTCTTTTCAATATTCTTTTATTTTCTTTCTTCCTTTTCCCTTTTCTCCTCCTCATCTCTTCACAAGCGAGACAGGGGAGGCGGCGGCAGCAAGGCGAGGCGGCGGAAGCGGTGGCGACGGCCACGGCGGCGGCAACCTAGATCTGGCGAGGCGAGGCGGCGAACGAGGAGGCGGCCGGGCAACGACGGGAAGAGGAGGAGGAGGCGTGAGGCGGCGGCTGGCGGGCGGGGGAACCTTGGAAGCGAGAGCTGACGGAGAAAAACCCCAACAGAAAAGTAAGGGCCCCTCAAGACCCCTGGGAATTAGGGCTGGAGAGGGAGATTTAGGGGCCCCTTATTTTAGGGGCTTGAGTAAAGGCCCTACTGGAGTATATTTTTTGATCATAGTCCTTATTTTTTGGTTTAGGAGATTGAATAGGGACTCTGCTGGAGATGCTCTAATATGGAGTAGTAGTATCTAAACAAAAGAAAACATGACTTGCTTCTTGTATGAGATAGCCCTTCTTTCATTCTTATCCAGTACCCTCTGCACATCTTTTTTTTTTCTTACTAGGCATATATAGAAGCAACTATCGGGGTTTCCTACCAATTTCGCAGGAAGACGACCAGCCTGTTAATTCCGCGGCACAAGCCCAGCAGCCATGCCGTGACTGCACGCCACAAACGAGCATTCAAAAGTGATTAATTATCTTGCAAATGACGCTGTCATGCCTCGTGCTGTCATGTCACGGGAAGCCAATCAACCTTAGAAATTTCTGGCAGAGTTTGACCGGAAATAGTATAGTGACATAGAATATTACACTAGTATATATGTTTAGATTAATGGTTTGATTAGGAGAATTACAGTGCATGTACTAGTTAGAAAAAGTAAATTTAATTATAACGGATATGAACGTTGGATCATGAGAAATAATGTCCATTCAGTTTAATTTCAAGGGGCAATTCCTCACATGCCCCTGCATAAAAATCCCGATCCTTAAATGTTATGCTGGATGTGAGACCCATCTGTCTTCTGTCCTAAGCACAAGCGGTGACATATATGAGATTGGGTCGATTTGCAATGGTATAATGTACTATAAAAAAAACTAAAATTTAAGCTGCCGGCTGAGCTAATTAGCGAGAGGAGCGCCAAAATTTTAGCTGGCAGCTGAGCTAATTAGCGAGAGGAGCTGACGATGATGAATGTAAATAG
Organism: Olyra latifolia; assembly: GCA_036346145.1. Classification (NCBI taxonomy): domain Eukaryota; kingdom Viridiplantae; phylum Streptophyta; class Magnoliopsida; order Poales; family Poaceae; genus Olyra; species Olyra latifolia. The sequence continues at coordinate 2,539,194 of CM070528.1, forward strand.
ATCAAGCAAGATCAATAATACATAGATTGGTTGTGTGGTTAAGTGGCCGGACCAAGGGATCTTAGGCCGTACTCTAGTCGTCCTTAATTTCGTACCTTCCTGTCTGTGCAGTGCGTCCTTGTCAACTAGCCATGCATCCATCACCAAAAATTAATATCTTGCATGAAACACAGATCGGACGGTTCATATGATTCAAACGACGTGGCACAAAGGGATTAATGCAACGCGTATATATATGCTAGTGAGGCAGTGAAATTATTATTCATCGAGGAAAAAAAGAGCTGTGGTTTTCCTTAATTACTAGCCACTTGTACATAGCCTTTTCTATTTTGCTTTAATGTAACATACTAAATACTCGTTTCAAGGACGGCGATTTTTTCTGGTTCATATAGAAAATTTTCAAGCTCCATTCGGCCAATAGGAAGGCTCCACGTAGCATGCATACCGCAAATCTCTAAGCGTCATTTGCACCTGTCCTTTTGTACCGCTTAACATGGTTTGGCTTATCGATTTGGGGCAGAATATCGTAGGACTCTATATAAAACTAGCTAAAATCAACCAAAAATTTCAAATCAAAATTCCTTGAAAATCTAATAGATCTATATCATACAGAATGCTTTGGACCCATCACTAGTAGTTTTAGGAGAAAAATTTTGTATAGATTTTCCCGATTTAAAAGTTTAATTCATAAGGAAATTATAAATAGCCGGGAAGCGAAAAATATTAATTCTTGTTGAAATTAAGTGAGTGGATTAGTGTCACAATTAATTGGGTGCAAAAGGGAGAGACTGCGACCATCGCTAATCCATCATTGTAATGCTCCATATAATTAATCAGTCAGGTAATATTAGTTTATAGTACTACAGCAAGGTGATAAGTACAACCACCAATTTGATTAAACCGTACTTACGAATTCTGGCTGTCATGAACAAATGTCACCGATCCATTTGCAGGCCGCTTATCCATCTTTTGTTTATCCCTCGAGTCAACACACATGATGAAATAAAAAGTAAAAGGAAATGATTTGGCTTTGGCTTCAATTTTTCTTCATTATATTGCTTGCTATATGCTAGTCGATGCTTGTGTTAGATATTGCATATATATTCTGATGTAGAGGCCACGATTTTTTTCTACAGTATTATCTAAAAATTAATTTACGTCGTCCCGATGAATTGCATGCATTTTTTTTTCTCATTTCAGGTGACGGCTACAATGATTTTAGTTCACTCATAAATATTGGAGGATTGGAACTACGAGGTAGGCCGTCTATCTCAATTTTAAAATAGAATTTTCCCATTATTTTGCTTGAACTAGTAGTAAAAAACACATGAGAAGTTGAGAACAATCACAACATAAGTACGAACATAACTCACCCAAAAAAAATCGCAACTCCTTGCCGTGGATGCTGTTTGATTAATTTTGTTAAACAAATCAGGCTGCACCGTGCACGTTCAAACACAACTGTTGCTACACGCTAATCCCCCTGATTAACTAGACTAAACTCATCTTAATTACCATCACCAGCTAAACCACCAGTATAAAACACGGCGCCCCTCCTAATCATTGAAGGTGCAAACCCCCAGCGCAAGAGAAGCTCAGGTTGAGACGAGGAGACCACGTCGTCGTCTTCCTCCTCCTTGCGCGGTGCAGTTCTTGCAGTCGTGCGCTCCGTACCAACCAACCCCAGGAAGAGCTTTGCGAGTAGCAGCCATAGCCGCCACCAATCCGTGACCAGGCACCACGCCCACCAACTCCGACGCCCGCATGCTTTAATTGATCCTCTCCTCCTCCTCCGGCAGCCGAGCGCTAGCTACCTGCACCGACCAAGAAACGTGCGCCGTACACACGTACTGGTTCTTGGACGGAGACGAGCCGACGAGCCCTGCCTGTTCCGGCCGGCGATGATGATGGTCATGGGCTACTTCCGGGCTCCCAAGTTCGCGTCGTCGACCAAGAAGTGCGGGAGGAGGAACAAGGGCGCCGGCGGCGCGGCCGGGGCGAACGAGGAGGCCGGGCTCCGGGAGGCGCTGCTGGAGCAGCCGGGCGGGGGCGGCGTGCCCAAGGGGTACTTCGCGGTGTACGTCGGGGAGGAGGAGCGGCGGTTCGTGGTGCCCACGGGGTACCTCCGGGAGCCGGAGTTCCGGGATCTCATGGAGCGCGCCGCCGACGAGTTCGGCTTCGCGCAGGCCGGCGGGCTGCGCGTGCCCTGCGCCGAGGAGGACTTCGAGGAGCTGCTGCGCCGGCTCCAGCGCAAGAACGGCGCCGCCGCCAAGGGGTTGAAGAAGGCCATTACGTAGCTGCTTCGTCGTAGGATTGCTTCGCGTCTGATTCTAGATTGGCTGAGGTGCAGTGTACAGAATGCAAACTGCCAGTCTGCCACATGCATGCATGCATAATAGCATACTTGCATGCAAAATTCATGGCGTTAATTGGTTGGTATTTATCATCACCATGTCCATGCTATGTGGGAGTATACAGTAAGAAACTTTTTTTTTTTGGAGAGAGAAAGAGAGGAACTTTTTTCTTTAATTCTTCTGAATTTTGAGAGTTTCTGTTCCCATCATAGGAGTTCTGTTTCAGGTTTTTTCTACAGAAACTGGGAAAAGAAAGGTTTTTGAGGACTTGCAACTATTTTCCAAGTTCTGAAATTTCAGACCATACATATATAGCTGGTGAAATTTAATTTTATTTTGGTTGGTTGGAACTTGGAATTGATGGGGTAGTGTATCCCTTCCATCAATTCAGCGACATGGATGATGTACCTCTGTTCTATTAAAACTGAATGGGTTATGCATTTGGTAGCATCCCTAGTTAATGTAAATCATTCTCTCAAAAACCCGAGAGGATATCGAACAGTATGGTAGCTTTGGATCTGGATCTGAAGTGATCAATCTAGAATATCACCGAAGAATGTCTGGATGGTCACCATGCAAGTCTGTGCTGCCTTTGAAAAGGAAGCAAATTTTGTGCCACTAACTTGAAGAAGAGCAGTGCTATGGTCTTGACACTCAAGATTGTACTTACCAACATTGGGGGTGCATTGGATTCAGGTAGTGTGCTGCAAGCCCGCAACCTTAGTTGTTGGGCTCACAGAGATTTTTTGCAGAAACCTCTTTCAGTTTCAGGCCTTTGTTTTTCCTGGTAGAACAGATACATTGAATCCTATGATACATCCAGTGCATAGGAAGTGCAGGTTATTTCCATCTCATCATCAAGATCTATTTAGTTCAGACACAAAAAAATTGAACTGTTGCATACTGTCTACAGAAGCCGGTATACACGAAGATCATACTAGTTTGGTAGCTCATGTTTCAGCTAAAGATTCAGAGGTGTTGCTCTCATGTGTTGATGCTCTGAGGCCAGGCGTGCTTGCCATGTGAACATGTACTATTAATATTTCTTTTATCTGGCTCTCTTAAGCCTTAACATTATATGAGGTAACATGATTAAGAGCATCTCCAGCAATAGCCCCTAAAACAAGGTCCCTACTTTTGATTTAGGGGCTGCCTCTATTTTTGGGGCCTCTGATTTTGTCTTCAACTCCAGCAGTTAGCCCCTAAATCTCAGCCCCTATTTGCTTATAACATGTGGGACCGGCTCGTCAATGACTCTTTGTTTTTCTTTTCAATATCCTTTTATTTTCTTTCTTCTTTTTCCCCTTTTCTCCTCCCTCATCTCTTCACAAGCGAGATAAAGGGGGAGCGGCGACCATGACGGCGACGCAGCGGCGTCGGATCTGAGCAAGGCGACAGCGTGGCGGACGGCGGCGGCGGGCGCATGGAGAGACGGCGGCAAGGGGTAGAGGAGGAGACGGCGAAGCGACGGGTGACGGCCACGACAGCGGCGCCCAGATCTAGGCGAGTGAGAGCGGCATGACGAGGCGGCCGGGCAACAGCAGTGGGGAAGAGGAGGAGGCGGGCGCGACGGAGGCGAAGGAGGCAGCGGCGGCAGGCGGAGGCAGAGAGGCATGAGGAGGAAAAACACCCCAACAGAAAAGTAAGGGGCCCCTAAAGATCCCTGGGAATTGGGCTGGAGGGGGAGATTTAGGGTCCTCTTTATTTTAGAGGCTTGAATAGGGGCCCTGCTGGAGTGCATTTTTTGACCATAACCCTTATTTTTTGGTTTAGGGGCTTGAATAGGGGCTCTGCTGGAGATGCTCTAAGAATATGCCAATAGCATCACCTATTGGCAATGGAGTAGGCAGAGTGCATGCGCATGTCATGAACCAGTTTTATAAAAAAAAAACCTTTTTTTACTTCTAGAATGAAACAGTACTTCCTTGAATAAATATATAAATAAAATGCAACAGTAGTTTCCCACACTGATATAGGTAGTGTTTCTTTCAGCATTTGCGTTTGCGTTTGCTTATAAGCTGAAAATTTATTATTTTTGTACAAGTCAAACGCTTTGACGTTTGGTAGCCAGTTTTTATAGGTCTTGCTATTTTTTCTTAAAGGTCTCAAAACCATTTTTTTATAATTTTTTGATCCCTCGGATGTCCTTATCGAGGAGTTACAAATTTCTAGCTTACAAGCAACTGCAACCGCCGAAAGAAACACTACCATAGTGATATGGCCTATTGCTAATCTCTGGAATTGTTTCTCTGCTTTGGTTGACAACAATGAGCTTTCATCTGAAGTGGGATGCAGGTTGAAGCATAAAGCAAAGGGAACACCACAGGTGGTTGTTCAGTTGCTTAGTTTCAGTTTGTTTGCCATTGTTCAGTTGCTAATTAGTTTCAGTCTCTGAAACAACTAGGAAAATGCAAGTACTAAGCAACAAGAATGTAGCATCAAGACCAAGGCTCAAGTTTTGCCTCGGATAATTGTTGCGAAAATATATAATCCTTCATCTCCTGATCCCTTGTACAAATTACAGATCTTACCGGTTGCAACCTGTTCTCCTTTCTTCAGTAAAAACCAAGAAGAAAGAAAGGAAGAAAGCAAGGAAGGAGTGAGGGAGAGAGAGAGAGAGAGAGAGACCACGTGAGCAGAAAGAGACCATGAGCTCATCATCTGCACAAGATCTCGGTCTCCGAGGAGCAAGAGCAATCGCACATGGCGGCCTCCTTCTTGCTGCCGGCGACGAGCCGGAGGATGCCCTCGAAGACGTCGACGTCGCAGGGGATCCGGAGCGCGCCCTCGTGCCGGAACCCGAACTCCTCCTCCGCCTCCCGGAGCAGCTCCTCGAACGCCCAGTGGCCCAAGTAGTCGGTGGGGATCACGAACCGACGCATCTCCTCGCCGACGTACACCGCGAAGGAGCCCTTGGGCACGCTACTCTTGCCGCCGCCCTTGCCGCCCGGAGCCACCGCCAGCTTCTTCCACTTCTTGAGCAGCTGCTGCAGCCTCACGATGTCCCTGATCTTGTTGCTCGCCCTGCCCTGCTCCTCCATTGCCGATCGACCACTGAGCACTGAGCAGTTCTTGCCTTCTTGGTGGTTGCTGCTCTGTTTGCTTTGGGTTGGTCGTGTGATGAGTGAGGCTGAGAATATATAGGAGTCTGCCATGGAGATGGAGGCTTTGCCTCTCCCCGTGACCTCAGTCTCTTTGGTTAGTTTAAGTGTTCAAATCGATGGTTTGGTGATAAGTAGTGGCATTGCACTTTTATTTATATTCATATATAGTTCTAACTATGGTTTAAAGTTGGGTGATCATGTTTTAATTGAGATGTGTTTCCACATTACTGGATTAAGTATAAGCATATTGTCTGAAGAATATTATTGCTCTTTTCGGTCGAAAATTAACTTTCTTTAATTTCTAGAAGCTATAAAACACATGTCACGAGATTTTAATGGATACTCCGTAACAGATTAATAGTTTGTCGGTAAGTAAGGTACACTTTTTTTTTGGTATATTTTTTATGGTAAAATTGTCTGCATATTTTGCGAAGAACTGCTTATAAAAATATTATTACATTTGCTCTTGTTTTTACTTTTCTACTTTGTTGGCTATTTTGGACCACCTTAAGTGCTTTTTTTGAGCGCACCACCTTAAGTGCTTGATGTAACAGTAAGTACAAGGTGAAGAGAAATGACCACTTTGCATGGTACTCATAATTAAGTGAACATTGTGTGCGTGTAATTGCACTTCAATGGTGTACCTGCATGGTCAATCTGTCAATGTTGTGGCCTTGTGGGTATGACACTTGATTTTCCAAGGTACAGATTTATCCTTTGTTGGTTGTGGTGTCGAAAATAGGCTTTTGTTTACAGTTCACAATGTAGAGTTGGTGGTGGGGTTAAAAAAGTATCTTTTTCCCTTGATTTCTGTGAAGTTATGGGTGAGAGCAATTACTAAAGTACTTCAGTTCTTGTCACACTGAATGCTTCATGGGAACCTTTAGCGTGTGTTTGGTTAGAGAGTAAGGTGGGATAGAATGGCTCCATTCCAATTTTTGAGGATGGGATAGTCTCACCAACCAAACACACTTTTATTCATGAATGGGATGGCTCCATCCCAGTTTTCAAGTATGGGCTCACTGTCATCCTCACGTCCCAAGTGGGATTGCTGCGTTCCATCATTTTTGTGGGATGGGCTCATGCAGCATTTTGAGGAATATTCCTCTATGAGAGCCATCCCATCCCTCCTCATAAACCAACTAAACATATGAAAAAATAGGATGGAATGGCTCCATCCTTGCATATCCCACCAACCAAACACACGCTTAGAGCACAAGAACACTGTTGCTTGAATGAGATTTACAACTCTTAATTTGCAGCTTCAGTGCGCAGAGATCAGAGTGAGAACTACTGTAGCTGACATGTATTTTACTGTAGGATGCCGTAGACTAGCTAGATAAGTTTTTGCATTTGAGCAATCAGTTATTGTATCTTTCAAAGATAAAAAAGCTATTTGCTACGATGAACCATGAATTTCAGTCATACAAAATTCTTTTCTAAAACACCTTTGTCTGATGTATGAGTACAAGCACCCCCTAGTTTTTTTTTTACTCCTACTGATTTGCCTTACGTGTACCTAGCTAATGGAAACCAAAACAAACTGCTGAGGCAAAGTGAAAACAATGGGAGCCAAAACAAACTACCCATTGATTTTTAATCAGTTAACCTGCAATGCACAAACAAAAACAAAGCTGTCTAGGATCTCAACACCTGCCCTGGATGAATCAGCAGATGGACATTAAAAAGTTCATGTACTTTGTTCTGACTTCATTAATTTCTTATTTCATCTAGCTCCAAGACCTCCTCACTTGTTTTATTCAGTTTCAAACTCTTCTTGTTTTCTATAATTCAGTTTCAAACTCTGCGCATGGGAGAACATGGCAGGCCTGAGGAGAGCGGATGGGAGTTGATTGCTTGCATGTGAGGAGGCTTCACATGCTATCATCAATAAGTCTTACTTCCTAAGCAAAGAAAGAAACAACTAGTATACTACTAAGATGCCTCTAATGCATAGTATTAAATTGACATGAATAGCGCTTGTATTCATCTAGGGACCAAAGGGCCAGTATATATACATAGTACAGAGGCAAAAGAGAAAAGCCCAAATACAACAGGAAAGGGCCAAAAGCCCATATATACATATATCTAACACCCCCCTCAAACTCATGGTGGTTAACAACACTGAGTTTGAAGAGATAAAAACTATGCTGCTGTTGAGTTTGTGTCTGAAGAAATCTGCCAACTGAATCTCAGAAGTCACATACTAAAGAGAAACAAACTGCTCCTGAACCTGTGACCGCACATAGAAAGCATCAACACCAATATGCTTGGTGAGCTCATACTTCACCAGATCACGGGCAATACCAATAGCTCCGGTGTTATCAAACAAAAGAGGAGTCGGTGTAGTAACAGAAACATCAAAATCCTCAAGTAACCAACGCAACCAAGTAACCTCTGCCGTCAAAAGAGCCATAGTGCGTAATTCAGCCTCTGCACTCGATTGAGAAATTGTCGTCTGCTTCTTAGTCTTCTAGGCAATGAGAGAATCACCAAGAAAAACACAATATGCAAAAAGAGACTGGCGATCAAAAGGATCCCCAGCCCAGGTAGCATCAGAATAAGCATGAAGCTGCAAAGAGTTAGAGCGAGAAAAGAAAAGACGACGGGAGATAGTGCCACGCAAATAGCGCAACACACGAAGGAGGTGACTATAGTGGAGCTGAGTAGGAACAGAAACAAATTGACTCAGGATATGAACAGCATAGGAGATATCAGGACAAGTGACACCAAGGTACACAAGGCTACCAACGAGGTGTCGATACCTAGTAGGATCCGAAAGAGGTTTTCCATCGGTAGGTCAAAGCTGAAGATTAAGCTCCATAGAAGTCTCAGCTGTCTTGTGGCCAATAAGAGAGGCCCGATCAAGAAGATCCCCAATATACTTCTCTTGGAACAAGAAAATACCCTTTGGAGTGGAGGTAACCTCAATCCCAAGAAAATAACGAATAGGACCCAAATCAGACATACGAAACTACTCATTAAGACGAGTCTTGACAAAATCAATGTAAGATGGATCATCACCAATAATGATCATGTCATCGACATAGAGCAGAAGAAAAGTGCGACCACGAGACGAGGTGTGAACAAACATCGCAGTTTTATGATCACTAACAAAAAAAAAGCCAGCAGCAGTGACCACAGAAGAAAAATACTGAAACCATACCGAGGAGCTTGTTTAAGCCCATACAGAGCCCGGCGAAGGTGAAGAACCATCCCATCCGAAACAAAATACCTCGGCAAAGGCCGCATAAAAACTTTTTCACATAACTCCCCGTTAAGAAAGGCATTCTGAACATCAAGCTAATAGATAGACCACGCACGAATAGAGGCCACAGCAAAATGAGTCTTAATAGTGGTCATGTGAGTCACAGGAGCATAGGTCTCATCACAATCAACACCATGTTCCTATTGAAAACCACGAGCCACAAGACGAGCTTTGAATCGCTCAAGAGAACCATCAGAGCGAGTCTAAACCTTATAGAACCACTTGCAGGTGATGGGACGAGCGTGAGATGGAAGATACACAACCTCCCAAGTGTCAGTACGCTCAAGAGCAGCAAGCTCCTCGGCCATCGCATGCTGCCACTAGGGGAAGCCCACGGCAACGAAAAGCGACGACGGCAACGGCGGCGCGACAAAATCCGGAGGAGAGGCGGCGGCGGGAGAGCTCGCTGCGACGAAGAGCGACGGCGGCTGCGCGAGATCGGCGTGACGAGCAGCAGCGGCCAGAAGAGATGACGTGAGCGGTGGCAGTGATGAGTAAACCCTAACCCTAACCGCGCGCTCTGATACCATGACATGAATAGTGATTGTATTCATCTAGGGGCCAAAGGGCCAGTATATATACACAGTAGAGGGACAAAAGAGAAAAACCTAAATACAACAGGAAAGGGTCTAAGGCCCATATATATATATATATATATATATATATATATATATATATATATATATATATATATATATATATATATATATATATCTAACATAAATTTATTCTGATCATGCCTAGACTTCCTTTTTTTAAAAAAAATGAAGGTGCTGAATGATTCATGGAAATGGGTTGAACTATGAAAAAAATAATGAGAGATTACTTAATTTTATCCACCTTTTAGACTTCTCTTTTTTAAAATTAATTATTCCTGTTTCATGTGAATACTACGTGACTATTTCCTGAAGGTTGCAAGTACAATCCAAAAGTTGATGAAAGATTCCTCTACCACATTAATCATGAGCAAGAGGACCCAAATAAGCAATCAAAACCCAGAGGCTGGCTAATTAGTTTATCTTGAACTACCATATGCATGATTTGCCTCAATCTAATCATTGGGGCCGAGCAGATGGTTGACAGATCATGGATTGGAAAGGGCGGAAAGGGTTCAAGTCGTAGCCTTAGATACTGCTTATTTAAGTTTTGCTTATTTAAGTTTTAAGTTGAATGCACTACTGGTTTCAGTACATTAATTATGCTATAATTTTTTTCATTTTTGCAATTTCCTTTCTGTTGTGCTTCATAATCTTACTATGTGCTGGCAATTTACTGAGTTTGGAGGTTTTATGTAGCATCAAAGTGCAACTTTCAGTCCTTAGCAGTTCTCATCTTTACTCAACCTGAAAAGTATAGGCCTTTTGATCGGCAACGGTTATAATCAAGCAAACTAAATTGCAATTTATAACAACAACAACTAGTTGTGATTGTTCAAACAGCAATGACAAATAGTTCTTGTTTTTTTGAATCTACGAGGAGCAACGAATGAGAGACTTTAATATGTGTACCTGTTGGTCAAGCTCGATCTACTCATGAGTCAAGAGTTACAATTTACTAGTACAGATCGGTACGGGGGACTGCTGTCGTACGATCACAGTGAGAGATTCCCTTTTCGCTCGCTGACCAAGAACGGAGGCAGATCATCACACCACTGCATCATCAGTATGTTTATCCCCGATCACATCTGCTACCTAGTAATCCTAGCTTAATTTAAACGTAGATTATGCAGGTCAGCCTTTTCATGTTTTTTTTTCTTTCGTCTGTTTCAGTAGCTGTGAGGTACGGTACAGGACACCAGCTTTGTCTTCTTGAATCTATCTTAAACTACACAGAAATGGCTGAAATGCACTTGCAGTTTGGACCACCACTGACCACACACTCTCATCCTGGCTAGCTCGTTGTCATCTGGCTCATCTTCAGAGGTGTGTGATGGTCTCTAGGCTTGCCTTCACTGAATTGCAGATCAGAGATACGCAGCCTGCTCGCTCTAGGATTCGTGCAGTGCTAGCTAGCTGAATCTTTCTAATGAATATAACTCCAAACGGCAGCACCAGAATGGATTCACTGTGCAAAGGGGACAGCAGAGTAGGGACCAAACTGAACATTTTGAACGCCCGTGTTTCAGTAGCTTCAGAGTGTGGAAACCGAGGGTGGATACACGCGCTGTGCATGATCCATGGTCAGTGCATGCAGCCTAGCTAGGTTGGGAACAAGTCCATAGATCGACTAGCATATATTGCTATAAGACTCTACGAATATTTCTAGTAGAGCCTCTAAAATAGAATCTTTTCTATATTTGGAATATCTCGTCCTTCAACAGAGTCTCTATTTCAGTCTCCAAATTTAGAGTTTCTCTCTCTCAGCCTCTAAATTTGGAGGCTCTCTATGTAAACCTCTATGGTTTCTTTGGATAGAAATTCTGCTGGAGATAATGGAAATATAGAGAACGAATAGCGATTTTAGAGCATCTGTTGGAGATGCTTTAAACTCAATCGTCTGGAGTTTGAGGTATATATAGTCCTGATTATATATACTCCATTGTACAATATACAGTACACACTACTAGAGGTTCAAGACCGCATAAACTATCCATACATCCAGTCAATCACCGATTTACAATCTGTTCTAAACTATTTATAAGCGATTCAACAATTCAGCCAAGATTTTTCTAAAATCCATGCACTTTAGCTTCTCGAACCCATTTCACAAAAATCTCGAAGCAGCTCCTTAATTAGAACTCTTAAAAAAACCCAAACTAAATGGACCGGTTTTTCCAGCATATTATAGAAGCTCTCGGGGTTAAACTTTCAATTAACCTGAAAATTCAGCCCAACCATTATGAGAATATGCTTTTAATCGGCTAGCACTTGTTTGGGCCCAACTCCACAGAGGACATTACATGTAAGTCATCGAAAGCGTCCCCAATTCATGACGCACACAAAAAGGAAAATAAGAAAGACGAGATGAATTCATTGCATAACTGTCATAACCGTTGCTCATGGCTTGCACTGTTCAAGTGGGTCAATGCCGTCCCGCCCGCCGTTGCACATGGCCACTAGAGAGGCCGACCTCATTGTTAATTATCTATCCGTGTCTAATAATTAATTAATCTAGATCCATCGATCTCTAATTGGTCTGAGCTAGCCTTGTGATGCGAATTAAGAGAAAACGGATTAAACGATCAAGATCATTGATCATGTACAATTAATAATGGGTGCTTAGAGAGATGCTTATTAAAAAAACTGATTTTTTTTGCCACGTAAGATTGGCATGTGCTTAGAGAGATGCAGATATTCTACTTACTTATGTCTTACTAATTATTTATTTATCTTCTAAACTTTGAGAGCTTTGTAAGTTGGTTCTATGTTGTTTGCCTATTTTTTGAAGCTTTGAGACGCGCCTTTGAGATTTAAAAGAGGACTAAAAAAACCAAAGCGCTTGTATTTTGAAAATAAAGATAAGTAAATAAGCAGATGCGAGATAAGCTATAAAGTAGCACTTATATAAACTTCATTGCGTTTGAAGATAGATTTTCGTATAGGTGCTTATGACTAGTGACGTGGCATGCTCTCGTCTTAAGCATTTGTGTATAACTATCTTGCATACTTGCTCTTAGAGATCTTCAGAAAAGACTTTAAATTTCTTCTTCATAACACTATTTTCTGTAAACTCTATCTAATGTTTAAAATTTCTTCACACTTTATACTGTACGTCAGAAGATCTGTTTTCTCCTTAGACAGAGACTGCATGCAGATGGAACATTGTGCCGGAGTAGACGTGCGCATGCGATCGAGTGAAGGTGCACGACGGAGAGCCACATGCCACGGCGCGTAAAGAAATCTCCCGGATCTCGCGACGCTGTCCCTTGCAGCATGCTTCTGCTAGCTCCATCGCCTGAGCAGGTACGCACGGCTCGGCTGCACATGCACGCACGCATGCAGAAGCAGTATCAGCTAGCCGTACCCGTACGTGTGCCGTGCATTAATTTTCCTTTATTTAAGTGCGATTATAGTTACAGAGCGATTGACCACGTCGTAATTGGTTACTCACTTGAGATTATCTAGGAGTATTATTTTTCTGATAGTATCTCCCCGGTTATAGCAAGCTGTAGTACTATGGTACTGGACTCGAGGGCGCCGTACGCGTCTTGTGGGTATAGCAAGCTGGCCGGGCCACCGTACGCTCTAACATGACCATTACAAAGAGCAACTGATTGGAATAATTTTATGTTGTTATTAGTAATCAGTAATACCAGAGAAGGCTTAAATTTAACCATAGGCAGAATCTACAATTCTGTTCCTTTAACTATTTCGTGATGGGAGTCTAATACTCATATTATGTTTGCGGTGTCATAGAGGGAGATGCTTCGAACAAGTAGTTTGGCAACTGATCATTTCCTCTAGTCATCTTCAATCCTACTCTAGTCGTCTCATTCAATTCTACAATAGATATTGTGCTACGTCTAAAATTAATAAAGGCAGAATCCACAATGGATAGACAGGTTTCCAACTGGAGTTCTCGTGCTCACTAAAAATAGCGAGGCAGGGTGGGATAGCGAGCCGCGCGGCCGCCAATGGCTCGCCATCGTCGGCGAATGGCGGCCCTCTCTCCTCTCGCTATCTCACGAGGACCGACGGCCGGAGGTGGATGATGAGGTGTGGCCATCGGTGGCAGCACGAGATGGGGAGGCTCATCGCCGCGTCTGAGCTCAGGGATGGCGCCTTCACCGCCAACTCCATGGCCTCCATCGCCGTCGAGCTCCTTCCTCTCCTTATCCCTCGATTTTTCCCTCCAGAGCCCAAAACTCGATTTGGGCGGTTTTTTACCTTTAGCTTGATGCGAGCATGCGACCACAACTCTCCGGCCATTGGTTGGAGGCATGTAGCAAAGTGATTTTGCATTTAATCCCCTTGAGTTCGAGTAATTATGACACAGTGCTAAGTGAAAGGACTTAAAGGAAAAAATACAAAGAAAATATTACGAAAAAATTGAGGAAAATAGTAAAATTAGAGACGCATTTAAAGAGAAAAAGGAAATTTGCTGAGTCGAATTTGCTAAGGCCAGTGAAGTTAACCTAAGAGCATCTCCAATGGGATACAGTCAGCTAGCTATAAGGGACTCTATGTCAGCATGAGTCTTACGTGGAGGAAAGAGAACAAGGGAAACAAGGATCGCTAGCGTTATCTGCGTCGCCGATCGATAGCGTCGTTCGAGACTCCTATCGACCGTGTGTAGTCGCCCTATCGACCGCTCCGGCTACAAGCGGGATCTCCTCCTCCCAAATCGAGCCCCCGCGCCCCCGAAAACAATCGCGCGGGACCGGGAACAAATCCGCGCGCGCAACTCCTCTAGATCCAGACGGCCCGCGGGCTTCTTCCTCTACCACGGCGCGTGCGCGGCGAATCCACTCCACGGCGCGCGGGCTTGGACCTCCAACACGGCGCGCGGGCTTCTTCCTCCAGCACGCGGCGAATCCACTCCACGGCGCGCGGGCTTCTTCCTCCAGACGGCGCGCGGGCTTCTTCCTCCAGCACGGCGCGATCTACTTCCTCCTTCCTCCAGCACGGCGCTCGATCTACTTTGTCCGTCCTCCACCACGGCGACACCTGCTTGCAGCACGGCGCTCGATCTGCTTCCTCCCTCCTCCACCGCGGCGGCACCTGATTCCAGCACGGCGCGCGAGCTCCTTCCTCCATCCTCCACCGTGGCGTTTCCTGATTCCAGCACGGCGGCGATCTACTTCCTTCGTCCCGAGCGCAAGGAAGAACCAGGTAAAATCCATCTTCTCTCCATGCTCCCGTCTCCCCTTCCACTGCCCTCCACACAGATTCCTCAATGCTTGCTTGTCCCCAAATTCTAGGGTTTCACTTCGTGGCCAAATCTCGAGCTCGCCAGTGATGGCGAATCGTTCTAAGCGTGAGGTTGCGCCTCCACCGCCGTCCAAGGAGCAGTGTTCAATCCACCCAATGCATCCTGGCATCCCCTTCTCCAACCCTTATTGGATGGCATCACAGCCGCAGGTCAAGTCCGCCCCCAATGCCCATGGAATTTGGAGCAGTGCAGCACCAACTGTCGATGTCCATGGAGTTCCACCTGCAGCAGCCATGGATGGATTTATGGTGTGGTAAGAATTCGTTGTAGAATTGGACTCCTAGTTTATTAATTTGTGTGTATTGTGTTGACTAATTCTGCAATTCTCCTGCCCGATGATTGCGCTATGCGCTCGTATGTGTCTTTGCATGGGTGATTAGCTAGCAGTGATCAAGCTGGCCGGTAATCACATAATTAGGCATAATTGCATTCTTTTTTTCTCCTTTCTTAGCCTGCACATGGCTTGAGGGAGAAGAAGGGTGGCTAAGCTAACATATTGATTATATATAACGGATAATAGCTTTTTTGTGCAGTTTTAAAATATCAATATACTGAACTGATACTGGTGTTTTAATCTGTTTATAGCCCTCCTGGTGGTTTTGTAAACTTTCTTCAAAATGGATTGTTGGAACCAATTCCCAATTTGAAGACCCACCATGATGCATCTGATGCAAAAGCTAAACACGACAATGACGATGTCGATGTTGCTAGGACTGAGAAGCGACTGCCATGGACAAAAGAAGAAGATGTGCGATTGGTTAGTAAATGATTTGAACTTTCTTTAAAATGGTGTGATCTGAGGTTGTCTAGTTTTTTTCTCTGATGTTGTAATCTGAAATTGCAGGTGAGCACATGGTTGAACAATTCAAATGATCCGATCAAAGGGAACTCTAAGAAGAATGAACAATACTGGTTTGATGTGCACAGAGTATATCATTTGACCACACCGGCAAATAGGAGTAGGAAAGTGAAGCACCTAAAAGATCGACATGAAAAGATTAAAAGATTGGTTGGTTTTTATTGTGGCTCGTGGAAGAAGGCTAATGCAATTTACACTAGTGGGCAGTCCGATGACTAGCTTAGAGAGAAGGCCCTAAAATTTTATTTAGAAGACTACAATGAAGGCCCTTTCACATTTATGCACTGTTGGGAGGTTCTAAAGGATGAACCCAAATGGCATGCTGTTTTGGATGACATGGAACAATAAAAAAAAACGGAAGTGTAATGATGAGAAGGTGGTGGTGGACATTTCTGATGAAGGTATTAGCGGAAATGATCGCCCAATAGGAAATAAAAGAGCTAAGGAAGAGCACTATGGCAAAGGCAAGATGAAGGTTGAGGATAACGGATTGGCTGAAGATATAAAGAAGTACATTGATGTTCAGGCCGCAGCTAAGAAACGTCATGAAGAGTTCATTGAGAGCCAGCAACGTGTCTCTGATTCAAAGGTTGAGGCAGCAAGGCTCAAAAGAGAGACCACAATGCTGGACACATATAGAAGCTTGATGAGCATGGACACTAGTCAAATGACGGATGCCATGAAAAATGAGCATGCATTAGGATTGAAGAATCTGAGGGAAAATTTGTTTGGCAAATCTAATTGAGGTAATTGCTTGTTGTTTATTAATTTATTTTAGTCATATAATCCAAATATTTTAGAGGATGATCTGAATTAAATGCTTTAATACATGCGGTCAGCTAATTAGTTCCAATGTAGTTAGCTGATTAGTTCCAATGCACATGCAGCAAGTCAGCTAGCCATGTAGTCAGCTTTGCTTTGTTCCAATGCATGCTAATTAGTTCCAATGTAGTTAGCTGATTAGTTCCAATGCACATGCAGCTGACATCAATTCATGTTCCAATACAACTACTCTTCCTTGACTTATCTATATATTAGACTTCTCTTCCATCTAGTGCAAAATAGCAGCCATATCAAACTATTCTTCCCCTCCAATCTTTTGTACACTAGCCTCCAACCATGTCAGATCAGTCCGATGATTCCATGGACCCTGCTGATCTATACCCCTTAGAATATTTTGAGGCTGAGCAAAATGTCCTAGACTCCTTTGCTCATCGGATCGAAACAAAAATCAAGGGTGCGATGGAGGATAGTCCATCTAGGCGTCGAAGTGCTCCAAGAAGGTACATCAATAGGGATCATGTAGGGGCTCATGAACAACTTATTGCTAATTACTTCGCTGAAGATCCTCTCTACATCGACGCAATGTTCCGTAGAAGATTTCGTATGAGAAGACATCTCTTCCTACGCATAGTAAGTGCTCTAGGTGGGTGGTCTAAGTATTTCACTCAAAGGGAAGATTGCACTAGTAAAAAAGGGCTCTCACCTTTGCAAAAGTGCACCGCAGCAATCCGCATGCTTGCCTACGGAACTGCTGCGGATTCCCTTGATGAGTACTTGAAGGTTGCGGAGACCACTGCAATGGAATGTTTGGAGAAGTTCGTCGAAGGGGTGATTCATCTATTCAAGGATGAGTACCTACGAAGCCCAAGAGCTGAAGACCTTGAGCATTTGCTCCAAGTTGGAGAGTCTCGTGGATTCCCTGGTATGATAGATAGCATTGATTGCATGCATTGGAGATGGGAAAATTATCCTACAGCGGTGATTATGGATGCCCAACTATGATCCTAGAAGCTGTAGCTTCATATGATCTTCGCATTTGGCATGCATTTTTTGGTGTTGCTGGGTCCAACAATGACATAAATGTGCTGAACCAATCTCCACTCTTTGTTGAGACCATGAAGGGTGAAACGCCCCGAGCACAATACTCTGTTAATGGAAGGCAGTATGACACAACATACTACCTAGCTAATGGAATTTATCCAGAATGGGCTGCATTTGTGAAGACTATACCGGCTTCCCAATTAGAAGAGCACAAGCTATTCTCCAAGGTTCAAGAAGGGACAAGAAAAGATGTAGAGCGTGCCTTTGGAGTATTGCAAGTTCACTTCAATATCCTGCGTCGTCCAGCACGATTATGGAGCCGAAAGACAATTGCACAGATAATGCAGGCTTGTGTAATTTTGCACAATATGATAGTGGAAGATGAGGGAGAAACAGCTGGGTATAACATTGACCTGAACCATGCTCTTGGAACATCTATTGTTCTCCCTCCCGAGGTGAAGAAAGGCACTAACGGTAACACATGCTTCGATGATGTGTTACATAGGAATGCTGCAATTTGCAATCGTTCAACCCATATTCAACTTAAAAATGACTTAGTTCAGTATATTTGGCATCAATTCAGTAATAGCAAGTCAGCTAGTCGTTCTTGAATATCATGTAAGCTTTTACATCAATTTCTATATATTTATTCTGTTTTTTGTCAAGATATTGGTAGCTGACATCAATTCATGTTTATTTGTTCTCCAGGTTATGTGGTATCAAGAACTATTGGTGCATTGCCTTTTGAGTATCAAGAACCGTTGGTGCATTACCTTTTGGGCCCTTTCATTTGGTATCAAGAGATGATCTTTTTGTTGTTTGAATGAAATGCCTATCTAATTTGTGTAATCTGAGCATGTTCTAGTTTATCTTTTCATTTGTAATAATGTTGCAGAATTGGGAGAAACTATGTTGCTTTTATGTGGTGTGCATGCTTGCTGAAATATATTGTTTTATAAGCTTGTGGTGACATGGTACCAATTTGCTTTAGCTTTGTGGTTTTTTTTTTTTTGGTTAGCTATTGATATGCTTCATGGTTGCCCGTGACTGGAATTGTCTTTCGGCTCCATATTTTTTACCTGAAATTGGTTGCCCGTGACTGGATGGTTGTTTAGTTGCATATTGGTTGTTCATGTTGGTAATCTAGGTACTTGGAAGGTTTGTAACATATATTCTGAGTTTCTGATATGTGCTGGTGTGCGAGTATCCTATCTCATACTCATTCAACCCATTTCTTGGAGATAAGCATCTTGCTGCACAATTTTATAGCTAAACATTGTAACATAAGAAGTTCAAACATGTTCGTGTATGGTGCTGGCCACACAAATGATATTCACAGCTGATCACTCCTTTCTTAAGTACATGCAGTCATTGAGAACTGTTATAGACAACTTTATAGCTAACCCATTGAAAGAGCTAGCTATAAACACTATCTATAGATGATGTGGAACTTGCTTGTAGCTAGCAGATGACTATACCATTGGAGATGCTCTAAAGGGAGAGAGAGGTATGAGATACACGATATGTAGGATCCATCCTAGCTACGGCCGGAGAGATCAATGGGATGCATCGATGTGGGTGACTGGGTCTAGGTGGTCTAGGATATGTATCTCCCTCGCTTGCTTTCCCGAGGCATCTTCGTTGGTTGGAAGCATTTTTTTTTATATAAATGGTTGGTTATAAGCTGACTTTATCATTTTTTTTACAAATTAAGTACATGATATGTGGTAAAATGTAATATTTGCTGGCAAACTTAGTACATCAAACAAACGATCTTTTAATTTCTAAGTGGAAATGGGTACTCACATGTGTGTGCGCCGATGGCCGTGAGTCTCTAATATCTCCAAATCTCTTCCTTTTAAGTGTGGCTGCACGCGCACATGTTTGTGTTTCTTTTGGCGTTTGCGTTTGCTTATAAGCTGAAAATTTGTTATTTTTGTACAAGTCAAACGCTTTGACGTTTGGTAGCCAATTTTTGTAGATCTTACTATTTCTTCTTAAAGCTCTCAAAATCATTTTTCTATAATTTTTTGATCCCTCGGATATTCTTATCGAGGAGTTATAAATTTTCAGCTTAAACGCAACCGCAACCGCCGAAAGAAACGCTACCTAGATGTAAGTGCGTGTGCATTCATGTGCAAAAAGTACCATGAATATTAAAAAAAAAGGGACTGTTTAATTACAGTCTAGCAAAATACTAAAAGAAAGGGAAAGAAAAATATAAAAACAGAGAAAAATATTAGCTAAAAAAAATCTGTGAACACTGTAGAAGATAAAAACAACAGAAGTTTCTGTTTTAGATCGAATTATTACAAATACTAAAAGTTACAGACTTACAGTGTAATTATACTGAAATTGAAGTAACAAAAATTGTTAGTCACTGACTAACAGGAATTTTGTTTTGTTTATTAAACTGTACATGGTGAATAAACATATGCCTAGCATCCACGGCTACAAAAAAAAAAAAAAAAAAACATACACAGCCATGCATTGTGACAGTAGAGGACAGACGGCAATGAAGACCGACTGACAAATGAGAAGCGAAAAGCAGTCGACCGACTGCTAGCAAATTGAGTTGATTTAAGGTTGATAACTTGATCAAGCTGCAGGGCTTCAAGGTTGCAAAACGCAGGGGCGTACGTAACTGACAAACATCAAGCCTCGATCAGCTTCAAGGCACATCTGATCGGATCGATCACTCCCATATGCATGCATGCATGGATACGACGGTCATGTTCATGCAAGGCATGCACCTTCTTCTTGAGGAGAAACAGAGAGAGCAGGCTAAGGAAACCGGACGGTTAACCGAGGAAAACCATTTTTTTTTTAGCGAAAGGTAGGAGTTCTACCATTCCATTCAAGGGGAGAGTAAAAAGTTACAGAGAACCAAAGAGAGGAGGGAGGAGAGGGACGAAGGGGAGGGAAGGGGGTTACAAGGAAAGATGTCCGCCACAAAGGGCAGCCCTCCAATTACTAAGTCCTCCTCTATAATCACAGTCACACGACTGGGTGACGCGGCTGACTGATGAAAGATTATGACATTCCGCTCCTTCCAAATGTTCCAAACCGAGGAAAACTATTTAATTGTTCCGTTGCCACTATATTTTTCGGATTAACCGCTAAATCGGTTAACCACAAAAAAGATCAAAGACCTCAGTTTTTGACGCTGGTTCGGTTTAGTTTTGTTGACAGGAAGCACTGCAAATGTGATCAAAGACGATGGGCCTTGTGGCTTTAGCAATCTTTAGTACATTCAGAGGCCGGCTAGGGTCCTACAGTAAGAAGAATCAAATGATCAAGCGGAGAATGGAAGGCATCTGTCCGGAGTCAGATGGCAGTTTCGACGTTAGATAATGTGCGATGCGATTATATATGGTGTCTGGTTAAAAGTCAGAACTAAATTGGTGGTAGTTGCCGTGCTTTAAGCTGTTGGAGAAGTTTAGAAGAAACCAATTGCAACACCATAAGCATCATAGGTCTCGCAGAAAATAGCTTGTTTTCTATATAGCCAAGATCTTTGTGAAGATCCTTTGCGTCGGCAAGATCTTTGCGAAGATCCTCGCCAATCGTCTGGCACCCAAGCTAGAGCTTTTGGTCTCCAAGAATCAGAGCGCCTTCATTCAGAAGCGCTACATCCAGGACAACTTTCTCTACGCGCAGAATGCCGTCCGGACTCTGCACCGGCGCAAGTGCCCGGCCCGCTTCCTCAAGCTTGACTTCGCAAAGGCTTTTCACTCTGTCCACTGGGGTTATCTGCTCGACATCCTTCAGGCCCTTGGCTTCGGTCAAAGATGGAGGAATTGGATCTCCATCCTTCTGGGCTCTGCCTCTTCCTCCGTTCTCCTCAACGGGACGCCGGGACCAGCCTTCCATCATCGCAGAGGAGTCCGACAGGGTGACCCCATCTCGCCCATGCTGTTCATCATTGCAATGGACCCCATCCAGCGCATCATTCGTCTAGCCACGGAGAATGCTTTGCTTGCCCCCCTGCGATCCACGCACCTCGCCTTCCGGACATCGCTCTACGCTGATGACACGGCCATCTTTCTCAGACCGGACAGCCAGGAAATTGCCGTCATCAACGCTATTCTCCACAGCTTTGGAGAGGTGTCCGGGCTGCGCACAAACTTCAGCAAGTGCACGGTGTACCCGGTGAACTGTCAACAGGTCAACCTGGATGAAATCCTCAGTGACTTCCCAGGATCCCGGGGCTCCTTCCCCTGCCGCTATTTGGGTCTCCCCTTGCACTTTCGTAGACCAGGCAGGGCGCAATTCCTCCCTCTTGTCGAGAGGCTTCGCGCACGCCTGCCTTCCTGGAAAGGCAGTCTACTGTCTAAGGCGGGTCGCCTGGTTCTCCTCAACTCCGTTCTCTCTGCGCTGCCCACCTACTTCATGTCCACCTTCCAGCTACCGAGATGGCTGGTTAAGCGGCTAGACAGGATTAGAAGATCCTTCCTTTGGCAGGGTGGTCTACACGCGAACGGCGGTCACTCCTTGGTAGCCTGGGACAAAGTCTGCCGACCTAAGGCTCTCGGTGGTCTGGGCGTTCCTGATCTCACTAGATTTGGAACCGCCCTGCGTCTGCGTTGGCTGTGGCATGACTGGAAGTTCCCACACAAGCCTTGGGTTGGCTCTGACACGCCCTGCACAGCACAAGACAGGGCCCTTTTCTGCGCCGCCACCAGGATTTCACTAGGGAATGCCCGGAAGGCCTCGTTTTGGCAGGACAGCTGGCTTGGAGGCTGCGCGCCCTGCCTCATCGCGCCCAACCTCTTCCGCATTGCCAAAAGAAGAAACGGCACCGTCACGTCGCTGCTCCAGAATGACACATGGATCAGCTCTGTCCGTGACCTCTCCACCCCGGTGCAGCTCCTCGAATTCATTGAGCTTTGCCAGCGACTTCGAGAGGTGGTCCTTAATCCGAACTCACCGGATGAAATCGAGTGGCGCCTCTCGACATCGGGTGAGTACTCTACTCGGTCCGCCTATCGCCTGCAATTCCTGGGTAGCACGGCGTCCGGCCTCGCCCCGCTGATCTGGACGGCGTATACAGAGAACAAGTGCAAGTTTTTTACCTAGTGCCTAGGACATGGTAGAATTCACACAGCCGACGTTCTCGCAAGGAAGGGTTGGCCGAATCAGGAGTTCTGTCCTCTGTGCACAACTGCCCCGGAGACCATCAACCACCTGTGTGCTCAATGCCCCTACTCTACAACTGTCTGGGCACATACCCTTGCTCCATACAGCGTCGCCGTCCCTTCCGGGCAAGGCTTTCCCAACTTCATTGACTGGTGGTGGCAGATGTCGGCCTTAATGCCCAAGGGCAAAAAGAGGAACTTCAATGGCTGGTCATCTACACGGTTTGGAACCTCTGGAAAGAAAGAAACTGTAGGCTGTTCCAGCAGGGTTGCACCCCGGCCTCACAAGTCGTCCACCGGATTAAAGAGGACCTTCTTCAGTTCCACCGTGCTGTCGCCATCCTCAGGGAGTAGTTTCGACGGATGTGCCTAGCATCTGTTTCCAATCCCTTTGCCTGTGACACCACCGCCCCCCCCCCCCTAGCTACCTTCCCTACCCCCTTGTCCTGTAACTTTAACTTTTCCCTCGTTTTTAATGAAATGGCAGCACTCCTGCCCCTTTGCTCGAAAAAATATATAGCCAATTTTTAGTAACTCAATATTTTTTCTTGCTTACATAGTAGTTACAAATCTTCTACATTAATTCATCGCTAGCAGTACTATAAAATTAGGAGGAAGAAGACTGACGTGGTGCCATATCATCTCAAAGCACACATGGCCAACCACCTCAACAGCAGAAGTGGATCGTCTGTCATATTGCAACGAACAGTTGTCCCAACTGTTCGCTGCAGTACGGTAGAGGATATGATTTCCTCAACAACTAGGGAATGACATGTTAGTTTTAGGGTTGTAGTGCAAAATGCAAACAAGCACAACTTTAAAGGGCCAAAACATATTACTTCTAAATTTGGGAGGCTAATCGAGATTTGCTACAATTTTAGAGGCTACAGTTCAATCTAACTTTGAGTTTTGTACTCCAGCGTAAACGAGTACAAGTACCCCATTGTATTTTTTTTAAGTCGAACTGACTTGGGTTCAGACTTCAGAGAATCATTTGCCTTACGTGTACCCAACTAATGGAAGCAAAAGCAAACTGCTGAGGCGAAGTTAAAACAATCGGAGCCAAAAAAAAAAAAAACTACTCGCTGATTTTTAATCAGTTAGCCTGGACTGCACAAACAAATGCAAACAAAGTTGTTTATAGGATCTCAAATTGCCATCTGGATGCATCTACAGATGAACATAGACAGAGACGGACGTAGAAAATTACATCCAGGGAGCGATAAGAAGCGTTTTTTATTTTTGTATCGAGAGGCCGGATTTTAAAACCTTTTTTAAAATGTTAGCATGCAAATCCATGAACTTTGAACAAATCCAGAGATACAGAGAAGTTCAGAGTTCGCAGATAGTTGAGAAAAAAAAAACACAGGTTCAGAGATAGCACTGGGTATTGTCGATGCTTCTATGTAGATAGTCTTATCTCTTGTGTTCTTCATCTGAATATCTAGCGATGGCTGTCCAGATCCACTGTTTAGATTCTCTGCTCGATCTCTGTTGCAACTAATTCTGGTCGTGTACGTCTATAATATTTACCTTTTATAAATAGTCTCAGGACTCAATCGAGATCCTCACGGCAAATACATCGTTTCTTATTGAATGATTCATGGAAATGTGAAACAATCAGCGAGAGATTACTAAAACAATTAGCGAGGAAATGTGAAACAATTAAGCTTCTCATTTTTCTTTGTATTTAAGTGGTTTCATGTGAGTGCTACGTTGACTATTTCCTGAAGGTTTGCAAGTGCAATCCAAGTTGATGAGAGATTCCTCTACCACATCCACACTAATCACGAGCAAGAGGACCCAAATAAGCAATCAGCACCAAGAGCCTAACTAATTAATCTTGAACTATCAGTTGCATGATTCGCCTCAATCTAATCATTGGGGCCGAGCAGATGATTGACAGATCATGGATTGGAAATGTTGGGAAAATTCTCTCTTTTTTGGACTTCCCTTCTGCTCCAACTTCCTGCACTGTAGGGGGGTGCGTCAGGGGGACCCCATCTCGCCCATGCTTTTCATCATCGCTATGGATCCCATCCAGCGCATCCTGCAACTGGCAACGGAGGACGCCCTACTTGCGCCGCTCCAGTCTACGCACCTCACCTTCCGCTCATCGCTCTACACGGACGATGCGGCCATCTTCCTCAACCCGACCAAAGAAGAGATCGAAGCTGTTAATACCATCCTCTGGACCTTCGGTGAGGTTTCCGGACTGCGCACCAACTTCAATAAGTGCACGGTCTACCCGGTGAACTGCCAAGACATCGACCTTGACGACATCCTCAGCGCCTTTCCCGGAACTCGAGGCTCCTTTCCTTGCCGCTACCTCAGACTGCCCCTTCACACACGCAGGCTAACAAGGGCGCAATTCCTTCCTCTCGTCGAGAAGCTGCACGCCCGGCTCCCATCCTGGAAGGGAAATCTACTCTCCAAGGCTGGCCGCCTAACGCTACTCAGCTCCGTCCTATCCGCCCTGCCAACCTACTTCATCTCCATTTTCCCGCTGCCTAAGTGGGCCATTAAGCGAATAGACAGAATCAGGCGTTCCTTCCTATGGCAGGGGACATCGGATGCGCATGGGGGACACTCCTTAGTCAACTGGAATAAAGTTTACCAGCCCAAGGCACTTGGCAGCCTTGGCGTCCTTGATCTCCTAAAATTCGGAACTGCCTTGAGGCTGCGATGGCTCTGGCACGAATGGAAAATGCCGAATAAACCATGGGTTGGAACTGACACGCCTTGTTCCCAGGAGGAAAAGGCACTCTTTCGCGCTACAACAACCATTTCTGTCGGGAATGGTCAGCGAATCAGGTTTTGGCAAGATAAGTGGTTGGAAGGTTATGCGCCGCAATCCGTCGCTCCTAACCTCTACCACATTACCAAGGGGAAGCAGCGCACGGTAGCCACACAGCTCACCAACCTTGCCTAGGTTGACACGATCCGCCACCTGACCACGCTGCTTCAGCTTCAGGAATTCCTCCAGCTCTGCCAGCGAACACAGCAGATCACTCTCTAGCCTTCCATGGAAGATGACATAACCTGGCACTCCTCTGCCCCTGGTGAATACTCTGCGCGCTCGGCTTATCGACTACAGTTCCTCGGCAACGTCGCCTCCAACCTCGCCCCCTTCATCTGAAAATCGAGAGCGGAAAACAAATACAAGTTTTTCGCCTGGTATCTAGGCCATAACAGCATCCACACAGCGGATGTCCTGGCTAACAAGGGTTGGCCCAACCAAGTGTTGTGCCCACTGTGTTCTACTGACCCGGAAACCATTGACCATCTCTGTGTCCATTGCCCCTACTCTGCTGTCGTGTGGGACGACATTTTAAGCTCCTCCGCCTTCAGCGTCTCACGATGCCAACAGAATGTCAGATTTACAGACTGGTGGGCGACCACGACCGCTACCCTCCCAAAGGATGAGAAGAAAGACTTCAACAGCCTCGTCATCTATATCGTTTGGAATTTATGGAAAGAACGGAACTACCATCTCTTCCAGCAGTGTAGCGCCCCACCTCAGCAATCATTGCTAGGATCTCGGACGACGTCCTATGGTGTAAGCGGGCAACCGCCGTAGAAGTCTGAGTAGTTTCCTCGCCTTCCTCGCCTCCCCCACCAATCCTTCCCTGTTTTCTCTCACCCCCTAAACTATCTCCGTAACCTATCCTTTTTTAATGAAATGGCAGCGCTCTTGCCCCTTTGCTCGAAAAAAAAAAACAATCTTTGTATGTGCCGCCATTAGCAGTTCTCATTTTTACTTAACCTGAAAAGAATAGGACTTTTGATCGGCATTTCTTTCAGAAAAATAATCAAGAAAACTATAAGTACACCTTGTACAATCATTAGATCCAAAAGTAAGAAAGAAATGCACTTGCAGTTTGAACCACCACCACCACCCTCTCATCCTGGCTAGCTCGTTGCCATCTGGCTCAACTTCAGAGGTGAGAGTTGGTCTCTAGGCTTGCCTTCGCTGAATTGCAGATAAGAGATACACCTATATGGAATTTGCTTAGGATTCATGCAATGTTTTTCTAATAATGCAAAGAGGACATTTCATAGCCGACTTAACGGTAAAGAGACATCATGTTGATAGAATTGGCATATAGGAAAAGAAGTTCATGCAACAAGGACAAATCATGAACTTAAAAAAAATGATGTCAAGTCGTGTATTTAGCTAAGTTTTAGTGGCAAATAATAAATTCTCTATTTAAGGTCATCAGGTATGTTCTCTTTTATGTGATTGAAATTCTTCTATCGTTTCGCTGGATAGAAGATATGTAGAAACAACAATCAGGCGAAAATTTAGAAAAATGAGGATTGCAAAAAGAACAGTAGACCTAAACAACTATTTTATTCAAGGACGGCACTGAAATAGCTTACAAGATAAAAACGAACTCATGAATTGCCTGAATAAGGAAACTATTTTTGTATACTTTGTTTTGCAGCAAACGGCAATCGAGGGCTATCCACTGATTACAGTTGTTCTAGGCTGCAACAGCCGTACCCAGGGAGCATCTGCTAGGGAATACAGAGTGAAACAAGTTTATTATAACTGCCATGCTGCCTGAAAGTTCAGGTTTCTATTTGAATCATCATGAATAAAGGCATATATATGTGGTGTTGTGAACTTGAAATAGCAATACTAAATTCTGTTCTCTCCAATCAAATTTCCTTTGTACTCCCTCCATTTATTTATATAAGACGTATTTTGAATTGGCACATAGATTTAGAAAGTTATGAAATCAAGAGAAGGCCAAGAAAAAAGGACCATGCTGCCTATATTATAAATACTGCGAAAATATGAGAGAGAACATCACGTGAGAGTTGTTTATAAATGCATGAGAGATAATCTTGTAATAAATAAGGACAGACAAGGAAGAATAATAATAAATTTGCATGCACACCGTATATTTCAAAACAAGACCATTCAAACTATTCGCTTTATATTAAAAAAACACAGAGAGTACTTTATGGTAGCAGTCACCATCTAGGTATAAAGGTATCAATGCAACTAAAGCATGGCAACATCTCTCCACATGTTGCATGTAACATGTAATTATTCATTCAAAGTTACCGGCGGTTGAGTTCACTGAACATTCTCTAGCGCCTTCTTCCAAAGTAGCATGAATCGGTTGCCAATTTTCCATCTTCAGATTGGTAACTATCATGGTGTTTACCTTGAGTTTCAGCCAAGTGAGTAACACCTTTGCATTCGAACAATCATTCTTTCTCAAGATCGATCAAGATGTAATTGCATGCTTGCAAGCTACATCAATGGTGTACCATGATATCAAGGAGTTGATTAGAAATTCAAAACCGAGAAAGGTTTCCTGTCCACTAGTGTCTCTATACTTGTCCTCTGAAGCATGGCATCAGAACACTTCCTGGCCATGAATTTGATTACAGCTAAACATATTCCAGAGTTATCGTTTGGTAGCAGCAGCAATCGCTTTCTGAATCATCAATGCAAGACATCTTCTAGGCAAGAGCCAAATGCGAAGTACCTCGCATCAATGCTATTGAAATCTGTAGCCTCACCACCATGGTATCAATACCCCAAATAAATTTATGCACATTCTTTTTCACAATGCAAAACTCAGAGACGCTCATCCAAGAAAAAAAAAGTCTGTCATATCTTGTTAGTTACTAGACCGCTTCATTTGTAAACACTTTAGCATGCCTATTCTGGTCACAGTTTCCCTTAGCAGGACGGCAATTGGCAAATGGTGGGACAAAAAATTCGCACGTAATGCAAAGTTGCAAACTATTCTTTTCTATGCTCTCGCGTGCATTCGAGCATCTCATGGCATGCTCTGCAGGCATACCATTAAGTTCTGAAAGGCATCTCAACCATACTACACATGTCTGCCTTCCCTCCACTAATATTTAACCTATGGACTGTATATATACTACGATTAAGATCAGTTGTCACTTGCAAGTTTCAAGGTAGCTGTAGTTGCTTCTTTGAATCAAGGCATACATATCATAAAGAGCTACAGGCACAGCCCTCTAATTCCAATGCCTATTCGGCTGCATATCTTTGTCAGTTTTGTAAGACATGTCATCAATCTATCTGTGTTCATTTGTCGGTTCATAGCTTTCCATCTTGGCCCGCTTTTGATCCACCTGTCTTATTTTGTTCTCCTTGATGTACTTGGTTTCGTTGCTTTGGTGGTGCTGAAGCCAAGCAACCCTGAGTACAGTTCTAGCTATGTCGATATATTTTATCTGTCGACATCTGCAGTTACAGTCACAGGATTAGCCACCATCAAAATGGAGGATCTCTCAAGCTTGCAGATAGTGGTCCTAACTCTCTTGATGTTCTTAGGCAGTGAGATGTTTCTTTCATTTCTTGGCCTTGTTCTTGAGTTGAACAAGCAAAATAAGCATGATCCTGAAGACAGTAGGGTCAGATCGGTTACCGTGTGTGAGGAGTCACAGCTAGAAGAAGCAAGTCCACCATCAACAAATTGCAATGATCTCAAGAAAAGCTGCCTCAAATACATGGCATTTGTGGTTTTGACCTACATGATCATGATTCTTATCCTTGGCTCTCTATTAATATTCTTGTACATAGCCCATGTTTCAAGTGCTAGAGATGTACTAACAACGAAAAGCATCAACAACGTGCTCTTTTCGATATCAGTCACCGTGTCATCCTTCACCAATGGGGGGTTGTTGCCAACGAACGAAAGCATGGCGGTGTTCTCATCAAACCAGGGCCTCCTACTGCTGCTGGCTGGTCAGATTCTTGCAGGCAGCACACTGTTCCCTGTGTTTCTGAGGCTGGTGATCTGGGCCTGGAGAAGACTAACATTAGCAGGAGTTGACGAAGTTGAGTTCATAATGAACAACACCAGGGCAGTAGGTTTCAACCACCTGCTGCCTAACTTGCAGACAGCATTTCTAGCAGCCACGGTTGCTGCTCTCATAGCCGCAGCAGTCACTCTCTTCTGCTTCTTGAACTGGGATTCTGCAGTGTTTGCGGGGCTCACCTCCAACCAAAAGATCACCAATGCATTCTTCATGGCAGTGAATGCAAGGCAGGCAGGAGAGAACTCCATCGACTGCTCTCTTGTTGCACCTGCGGTTTTAGTACTATATGTTGTGATGATGTTTGTTCTGCACCTTTGCTCCTTCAAATTCTTACTGTTTTCAGGCAGGCAAAAGCAGAAAAACTAAGGAAATTTGCTTACGTCTTTTTAGGTACATTCCGGCCTCAACAACATTTTTTCCAGAACAGCAAGATGCCAGCGAAAGAGGCAGCACAGAAGAGAAGAATGGATCAACGAAGAGAACCTTTTTGTTCCTGAAGAACATGCCACTGACACCACTGGCCTGCAATGCTGCATTCATAATGCTGGTCTGCATCACTGAGAGGAGATCGCTTTCCACTGACCCTCTCAATTTCTCCACATTCAACATGATCTTTGAGGTGATAAGGTAAGTTGCACACACATCAGATCCTTCTGAAAACTGTTTGTGCTCTCATCGATGATTGATGTGATAATCTGGCATCATTGCTTCTGTTTCTGTAGCGCATATGGGAATGTAGGGCTGTCTACTGGTTACAGCTGCTCAAGGCTGCTGCAGCCGCACCCAGAGGAGGAGAGCATCTGCCACGAAAAGCCGTACAGCTTCTCGGGGTGGTGGAGCGACCAGGGGAAGCTGGTTCTTGTCCTTGTGATGCTCTACGGGAGGCTTAAAGGCTTCCACAAGCACAAGAACTAGTAGATTAAGACAACGCTATCAGATTTCCCTGTCACTTTTTCTTGTAGATTTCCTGATGCTAGTTTAGTTTTGCAAGAAACAAGAAATGATCCTAAGAGTATGTATAGTGCTATCCATATCACCTATAGACAGCCTTGTAGACGACTCTTATAGTGGGTTGTCTATATAGCTGTCGGTATGAAATGCACAATCATTTAAATGCTTGCATGGTTCTTTGTGATAAATTGTGATGTTCATCTTTGTACACCACTTGCCATTTCGTTTTTAGCTTCGTTTGGATATCTTTGTACAACCTTGTTTAAGACGTCTTGCTCGGCGATAAAATCTTCTATCGTGTAGAACTCAGTTGGGTCGATGTCGCTATGATCATCCGAAGAAGAAGAGGAGTCCGTTTGTTCTGACATACTTGGGGTGTTCTTGCTGGATGGTTGGGATTGTGGGTTGGTCAGGAGAAGGGGGTTGATTTTGAATGTAACAGTGAACTGCTAAAGAAAAACAATAAACAAATGACACCATTATCTTCTTATCTATAACAAAATATAAAACAAGGTATTATTAGCAGAACCAAAAGTGAATTTCTAAGTCTGATTTCATGCCACTATTGCAACAGATCCACTGCTAAGTCTGACTTTACCAACAAAAATATATTCTCCAACATGTCACCTCATATATGGTCAAGATTAAAAGCTCAAATGGAGGACAATAGGAGCGAAGCCGAATTAAAGTGGCCAAGATTAAAAGATCATATTTTCAATCTACCCTGCTAGTTAAAGAATCCATTCCTGATCAATTGTGACCAGTGGAGAGTAGGTCTTTGAAATTAATCTAGTAACTGGGATACTTGATAATCTAGCTGATAACATGATCAATTTCGTAGGGGACCCGGTTAACTGGGATACCTAATAATCTAGTAATCATTTTTCATCCTGGTTTAATACATTTGTTGAGGCAGGCATACAAGCATGACTATCTTTTGGGGCAGTCTAGCTAGACATTTCAGCGAACATATTACATGCATGGTGTGGCCGATGGAATTAAACTAAAACTTTAGTCAAATACTCTATTGATCTACTATAGATCAATAATCCACTGAACCAATCAACAAATTTGGCATAAGGAAAAACCAGATTTTGAAGAAACAAAACAAGAGCATCAAACCTGCTTTGGAGGGGGGGACAGCAGCACACAACGGAGAGATTACCGGCGGGCGGTGGAGAGAGTGTCAGCCAGACCGTGTCCGAACCCTAGGCCGTTGGGCTGCAGTAACTTTGCAGGCCCAACGCAAAGCAACGGGTCGAAGGTCTTTTGGGCCATCTCTTCAAAAAGCTAGCTCAATGAGAGGTGCTCCCTCACCCTTATAAACCATGCTCAAGCCCTTCCCACAACTAATGTGGGACTATTCCCAACAAAGAACAATGCCTCCCCTCTCCGCGTATTCTAGAACAACCTGAGATAGCACCCGCCGCCACCACCTCCCGCACCGCCCAAGGAAGCGAGGCCGCGGCGGCGTACGGATGCCACCCCGGCAACGAAGGTGAGCTTGGGTTCCGGGTGAGACGAGCAAAGCTTCTTCCTTTACAGTTCGATTGGACATAGGCCTCTCGAGAGATTTTTGTGCGATGCAGTTATAGAATCAACCTGTTCATGGACAGGCCCGAGCCGGGCTCGAGTTTCTGTTTTTAGCCTAAGAAAATCCCAGCCCAACCCAAAATAGCCAGCCCTAACCAAGGAAACCTATTTGTGCCCGACCGGCCCACCCAACTTTCAGCCCATCTGACCATCCCATCTACGGTCCCTCCATGTAATGATGTCTTTTCCAAGTCCACGTTCCCGGTTCCCCCACCCTCCCTATTCCCCACCTACCTTAATCCCTAATTCCCCCATTCCGTCACGTATGCTGAATGCCACCGTCGCCTTCTTCTCGGGTGCTAGGCCCCACCGTCGCCGACCCGGGTGCTAGACGCCACCACCGCCGTCCTAGGAGCTACATGTTGTCGCCCTCGACCTAATCTACTGCAGGTTGTAGCACGCATCGTCCACAACTTGATCCGTCACCGACATGTCACCCTTGACCTGATCTGTCATCGACGCGTTGTCCTCAACCTGATCCACCGCCAGTGTACTGCCCCGACTTGATCCACCTCCGTCCCCCTCACGACTCCTCTTGGTTCGCCTTCACCGCCAAGTAAATCTCCCAACCTCTTATCCTGGTTTCCCTTTCCTTCTCCTAATAGGGTGGCGCCGAGGTTTCCTCACAATCAGTTGTTGTTGAACAATGGACATTTTGATATCGAATTGTTTGATACCTTGATCACTGGATGTGTATAAGTAGGAGACAATGGGATCTGATTCCCTTGGGTTTTGGGCATTATTTGATTTTCAGGCTTTAAGCCAGGCCCTCGGGCTTCGGGCTTTTGATCGGGTTAGGCTCGGGCTGAAGCAAACCGTAAATAAGTCAGGTCGGGCCAGGCTTGGGCTTGGCTCTAGAGCACTGGGCTTTTTCAAGCCCGGCCAAAACCAGGTCAGGCCCCACCCGAGAGACGAGCAGGTCTACTATAGATGCCATCTCTCTCGGTATGGAGTATTTTATCTAATATATTTTACTTGTTTCTCCTTTTCAGTAGAAAAACTATTTCTTCGTAATAAAAGGATTGTCCCCTCTTCTGTTAACTTCCCTCTACGTAACACATCAACAATCTGTCTTTTTTAGAAGCCATGAAAAACAACTGATATGGAATGCTCTAACAGCTCTAGTAGAAGCATCTTGATGTTGGGGCGTCTTTGTACCACACTGCTGTAGTTATAAGAGCATTAACCTAGTGTAATGTCTAAAGACAACCCAGCAGGTTCTGCAAAATACTGTTCATATGACTTTCTAAGGATAGAGGACGTGTTAAAGGAACAAATCTTTTTTAAGAATGCAGTGTAAAGTATGAAGAAATTTTAGAGGATTGAGTGAATCTTTTAGACAATGTGGTCAATAGTGTTATAGAGGATGGGATTATAGGAGAGCTACTGGAATGCTCTAACTTGTGTTTATAAAAACTATAATTTATTATCTAATTCGATTAACAAGTAGCACAATGCAAAGCACTTTGTGCTTAGAGACCGCATCTAGGTTTTAATTCAACTTAAGCCTCACGCTTACGGCTTTTGGTTGTTTTGTCGAGCCAAAACACTTTGGTTTCTCAAAAATTTTAAAGTCATTTCTCAAATCTTTTAAAATTATGTTATACTAAGCATTCCATCTTCTCAGAACCGTCACGTGAAATCTCAAAGTCCAGTTTCCGGTTAACTCAGCGAACTGAACAGGGCGGATCCATATTATCGTGTATTATCATTTGCCCTAACAAACTAGGTTGAGTTAGAGGGTGTTTGGCAGGGCTCCAGCTCTAATTTTTCAGCTCTGCTCTATAACTTCACTGTGGAGCAAATTCACTATAGAGTATAAATCCATAATTTCACGGAGCACCCTTCAAACTGCTCCACAAAAATAAATTGTGAGGAAGGCTGCTCCATGGAGTTGCCTGCTCCAGAATTACGTGGAGTTAGGGTGTTTGGCACTGCTCCACGGTAAAGTTGAGAGTTGGAGCTCTGCCAAACACCCTTAATCCTCACACTCTCGCAGGATCAAAACGTAGATGGAGAAGCGGTTCACAATCTTTTCAACCAGCACCTTTTGCTGATGCAAAATTTTTATTGCTGTGATCAAGGAGTGGTTATTTTCAATGTATCTTATTATAAGCTGAATTTTGAGAGTTTCTTGAGTTAGTTTGGGAAAAAACTGTGAATTTCATTTGACTTAGTTTCTAAGACCTTCGAGACATGATTTCGAGATAGAAAAAAGATTGTAAAAGGCAAAACATTTGAATTTTTAATTCGGAGATAAGTAGATAAGATAAAAAGATAAACATAAGAGAATATTTTATTAAGCTTTCGGGTCTGTCTAGTTAAGTTAGGAAGGGTCCATGTACCTAATAAATTCTTTTGGATCATATGGTCGAGATCAGGTCACACTAGAGCATTGGACCATCTACAACTTACAATCTGTTTGGACTTTACAAAGTGGGATTTTTCTTGGATTTTGGCGAGAATTGAATTGCTCTCTGTTTAAATTTATGTGATTCAAGCGGTTTCAATTTTGGTTATTCATACATTTCAAACGAGCTGTGACCTGTCAATCTCGTCACAAGTTTCTTTTTTCATCTTCAAACTTTTATTGCAAGTTTTTTTTATGGCGTCTTTGTTGAAGTTGAGGGAATTTTTTTATTTTTAAATTATTTTTTATTTATTTTTTAAAAAATGTACGTTGGACTAGTAATTTTTCAAATTTAGATGCCCGTCGCCCGTGGGTCGGGCGATCGCATGTTGCCCGGGCAGCCGGTGCACCACCCTTTAGGCCCCATCATCCCCCGTCAGTGGGGCGATCAGTACCTTCACCTCACCAGTCACACACCACTGCTCTTAGCACTTTATCTTTTTTTTTTATCATTTTCATATATATTTCATTTGATGTCCAAATTGCATGAAATAAATTTTATAATTCATCTAAAATTCTAAGGAACCCATTTTAAAACTTTTAAAATTTATTATATTTTTAATTATTTCTTGTTTCTGGTAACTAAAATTTACATGTACCAAAAAATGAGAAATAATTCAAAAATACAATAAATTCTAAAAGTTTTAAAATGGTTTTTACAATTTTAGATGAATTATAAAATTTGTTTCATGCAATTTGGACACCAAATAAAATAGATATGGAAATGACAAATTGCTTTTTTTGTCATTTTCATATCTATTTCATTTGGTGTCCAAATTGCATGAAACAAATTTTATAATTCATTTAAAATTCTAAGGAACCCATTTTAAAACTTTTAAAATTTATTGTATTTTTGAATTATTTCTCATTTTTGGTACATGTAAATTGTAGTTACCAAAAACACGAAATAATGAAAAAATATAATAAATTTCAAAAGTTTTAAAATAGGTTCCTTAGAATTTTAGATGAATTATAAAATTTATTTCATGCAATTTGGACATCAAATGAAATAGATATGAAAATGATAAAAAAAAGATAAAGTGCTAAGAGCAGTGGTGGCTGGGGCGATCGTGCCATGCCCACTGACGGGGGATGACGGAGCCTAACGGTGTACCGGTCGTGCGGGCAACGGACGATCGCCCGATCCACGGGTGACAGACGTCTAAATTTGAAAAATTACTGGTCCAACATACATTTTTAAAAAATAAATAAAAATAATTTTAAAATAAAAAAATTCAAGTTGAGGGACCACATGTACATTACCGCAAAATAAGGCCTAGTACTGTATATTCTGCCCAAAATTGGAAAGCCCAAGCTAGATCACCACCCCGCTACATAAGCCCGCCACGGAGCTAGGGTTTCCACTTCGCCTCGTCAACTCCCAAAGCCGCCGCCGCCTCCTCCTCCAGCTCCGCCGCCGCGCGCGCAGAGGCGTCCAGAGAACCCAAGGCATGGGTGTGTACACCTTCGTGTGCCGGAGCTCCGGCGGCGAGTGGACGGCCAAGCAGCGCGAAGGCGAGCTGGAGGCCTCCGCCGCCACCCCCTACGAGCTGCAGCGCCGCCTCGTCGCCGTCGCGACCGCCGAGGACTCGGCCGCTGGCGTGCAGTCCTCCTTCGCCATGGTCACGCCCAGCTCCGCTGTCTTCCAGGTTTGGACCCCTCCCTCCCTGACATCCCGCGGATCAAACTGTTTACTGTTTTGTCTTGGTACTAGTAGCGGTGGTAACACCCTAGTTGTTCAGATATTATGATCTATGTTCTATAATTTCCTATTATAGTGTGCATCTGATAGTGAGATTATTGCATTGGATGTTGTGCTATTCAACTAGATAGTCTAGATTGTTATCATATCAGATTTGGATGTGAAGAGAGGGGGTATTTGGGGTGTATGATGCAACTCCAGAACTTTTTTTTTGATCTTTGCCACTTTCTGGTGTCATTAGAATAGTACTGCATATGATATCTAGAGTATTGAGGATTGGTTTAAGGATAAATGGCATTTTACTGTTTCCAGTTTACTGAATTTTGTCGAAAATTGGTTTGATTAGTAATTGGAGTATGAGTTGTGCTGCTTCAGGTTTTGTACTGGGTACTGGGTAGCATGGCTCTCATAGTTAGAACGAATAGATTTGCCATGTAGGTGGGTAGTTGTATTGTGACACAGAAGTCAAAGTGTGGTAATTCAATTCATATGCAATCTATTTATTCCTCCAGTTCTCTTAGGACATATGATTGTTCCAAAGAATTTTTTGGTTTGGTTTTTGAGTTCTGCACTAATTTATCTTCAGCAATGCATTCCAATATTTGATGAGCCATTTGCACTTACCCTACAAAATTCTTTGGGGTTTGATAGTTTCAGTCGAGGTAGATGGCACCAATGCCTTTTTGTTTTTTGTTCTGCTTATTTGTTGTTGGCCTGGTGGCAGATGCACACATCTTATCCTTATAATTGTTATAGGGTATGATTATTTTGTCATAACACTAAAAATTTGTTAAAGACAGTTTTAAGGAGCGTTGTTGTAATAAGATTGTAGCTATAATTTTCCCATGTGAATGTCTGGTGATTACATGTTGTATTATGAGATGATTGTTTGATTGATAACATACGAATTATGGTAAACATTTTGCTTAGGCAAGCTATCACATTTGGCTGATTATATATATTTGTTTAATTTGTCCGGTTTGGAGTTTTGGGTTTATGTTTCAGCTGTAATGAGACGGTCATGTGTTGGTATGGTTCTTTGCAAAACAGCATGTGGTTCTGTGATCGTAAGGTGTATTGCAGTCAATTTTCTCGCTGTTTGCTGGTGATGTGTGCTACAGAATTGAGTATTTGACATGAGAAGTCAGTTCTGATAATTAGCATGCTTAGTACGTCACTATTTATGTCAATGGATGTCTGTTGGTAGTAGCTACTATAGCTAGTCATGCCATTTGCTGCATCTTGCATGTGTAATTCATTTGTTGATGCAATGCCGATCTGAAATCTCTTGCAGGTGATCATTGGTGCTGTTGGTGGTGGTGCGATGATTGGTGGAGGCGCTGCTGGTGGTGGTGGTGCTGCATCAGGTGGAGCAGCTGCTGAGGCCCCCAAAGCCGAGGAGAAGAAGGAAGAGGTGAAGGAAGAAAGCGAAGACGATGACATGGGCTTCTCCCTTTTCGATTAGATTTGGTTTTGTTCCGCTGTACCACAGAGTGGAATGGTCCTATTGCAGTAACTTCCGTGTTCTTGGCTCATGACACCCACATTATCTAGAGCCTTGTGAACCTTCACTCTTTGTTCTTGTGAGATTTGGTCATGTTATTCAGCACCAAGTATCCTATGGTATTTCTTTGCAGCCTTGTTTGTCAGTTTTCATCATGCGTTGAATCGAAATCTGTCTCTTTTTTTATGTAGTTCAATGCTGCCGCTCGTAGTTTGAGATCGCATTTGTTATCCTTGTTTTGTTCTAACAATCTACCAAGCCGCTAGCGTACGCTGCGGTCGATGGGGAATTCTATCTTCTCTCTCTTCTGGCAGGACAGATTTATCTGTCTTTTCTATGTCTCGCTGCGGGCATCTTGAGCTAATTTCTTTTCGGTACAAAGGGAGACACGAACTGACACTAAAACTTACTTTAGAACCGGCTCTGAGCGTACTTGAAGGCAGCATTTTAAAACCTGAAACGGACCGAAACTGTCACATGGGCGGACCGGCTTTTCGAAAAAAAAACCGCTAAAAACTGCTCAAATTTAAATTCAAACGGGTAGACCGCAGCGGGAAAGTCCACCCGTTTTTCGTGGTTTTTTCCGAGAAACCGCCGGTTTTAGCGGTTAACCGGCGGTTTTTGGCAAAAAAAACTGGTACAAAAAAAGGAGAAACGTGGAAAATGGAAAAAATGAAAAGATGTCTGAAAAATTTAAAAAAAATTGGGAAAAATCATATATGTGTTGGTAATTTGTTTAATTATGGAAAAAATTGGAAGAACCTTTGATAAATATATGACATCTTGAACATAAATATGAAGTCAATAATTTGAATAAGATAGTTTCTAACAAAAATATAAATATGAAGTCAATTTGAACATATCAATATGAAGTCAATAATGTGATATGCATGGTAGTTTCTAACAAAAATATATATTCGAACAAGGAAAATTTTTAAAATATAAATAATGGTCTTAATTTAAAATATTGCTTTCTAAAAATTTTTCTACAAAACTTCTAGGTTTTTATAAGATTTTTATTTTTAAATAATAAAATTCAAATTCAAATTTTTGAGAGTGAGAGAGAGATGTGGGACCTCCCCTAAATATAAATAATGGTCTTTAATTTAAGATTTTGCTTTATACAAACTATTCTACAAAACTTCTAGTTTTTTATAAGATTTTTTAATTTTTAAATAATAAAATTTAAATTCAAATTTTTGAACAGCCCCAAGTCAAAACCGGCGGTTTCTCAAACCGCCACCCAGCGGTTCGGCAAGAAACCGCCGATTTTTACCCCTTTTTCGTGGCTTTTTGAACCCTGCTCAAAGGCTGACCAATTGGACGTACAACATTTCGAAACAACGTGTATGCACTCTTACGTCTCTACACGTCCGCTGTGATACGAATGGATCTAACTTAAAGGCTCAGATATGGTTGTTTTCCACCTTATTTTATTTGCTTATCCCGTTTACTTATTTGCTTCCCGACGTGGTCTCGATAGTCGGATTCGCTTCGTTCAATTTGTGTTAGAAAGTTTTTATACACGTCTTCGAGATAGAAGAAAAATGGAATCCAAAAATTTAAAAAAATCTCAATAAGTGAAATAAGCAAACGAGATAAGCAAATAAGGTTAGGATCTGTTTCATTCGACTTGTGTTATAGAGCTTTTATACACGCCTTCGAGATAGAAAAAAACAGAATCCAAAAATTTTAAAAAATCCCGATAAATCAAATAGGTAAACGAGATAAGCAAAGCGGAAAAAAATAACCCTAAATATAGGGATTGACAGAGAGTATCTGTGTTTAAAAAATGAAAGACAGGAGAGCAGACGACATTCGTGAGATTCCTTTTTTAAGACGATTCCTGGTCGTGCCATGATCACATGTTTTGTGCTCGACGCGGCTCGCTCGGGTACGCTCACCTCCCAGAATCTTCCGTGAACGCAAGGCTTCAAAGCGGTGCCGCCCGATCGCCCTTCAACTCGATTCCTTTGACCCTTGCACAAGGGGCAAGGGGAAAAACGTGTGCCACGTAGTAGCCCGGGCGGCGACAAATGCACCGACTACCACTGGGAGAAATTTATTCCATTTGTCTGAAAGTCTACTACGTGAATCTGAAGATGAGAACGACTTCAATTTTTTGTAAATATAATTCTCACGTCCTAGAATCTGTAATTCTGGATTATTAGTACTTAGAATGGCTTTTTCATATTGATAAATTCTGTCTAGTGGCATTCGATCACAGAAGACGTTGACTGCTGCATAAATCACAACAATTTATTTTTTCCTATTTTCTTTATTAAAGAAAGTCTGTTCCCTAAGGAAGTAAAGAATCGTGGAGGTCTTTAGCCACCTATTTCATCAAAGCCCCTTACTCCCTACCTTATTTTTTTTAGCTTAAATAAAAATTAAAAGTTACTGCTGAAAATTTATTATTTTTATAGAAGCCAAACACTATAGCCCTTTGTAACCATTTTTTTAATGCTTTTAATAATTCTTCTCAAAACTCTTGAAAGTATTTTTTTAAAATATATTTTTGGTCTCTTCAATCTTCTTTCTAAGAATTCTCAACTTTTCAGGTTATAATTTAGCTACGCTGCACGGAACAAGAGCAAGTGACGCTCTGTTTAGCTTAGCAGCAGTAGGAAACACTATGCAAACAGCTCTCTACATACGCTAATACGCTTGCCGTTTCTTTGTTCCAAAGCGTAGCCCAGTTAGCTCTAGGGATCGACGCGACGATACTCCATCATTTCTTGGGAGCACTGAACCGATACTCCGCCTTGTTCCCCATCGGAGAGGACGACGACATCGTACCATGCAAATATTATGATCCGACATCTGGAATTAATCTCTTTTTTGGGGGTAACGATTCAATGAAACCTCTTTACCCAGAACTGCAGATCAATCCTCCTCCGACAACCCATGAGGAGGATCAAGCTTTCGGATGCTGAGCTATAGCATCACCGTTCTTTCAGAAAAAAAAAATTCGTTTTATATCGTCGGAACATCACAGATTTCAAAATATATGGTGCTACTGTACCATAGCTCACAAGAGTAGCCCACGTATGGTCTCACATGTCAAATAAAAAAGGGTGGTATATTCTAAAACCGGTGAACTTTAGGAGCAATCCATACCAGCTAAGCTACAATCGGTCCTCTGAGAGCATTATTTTCACCAAATTATTATCTCACATATTAAAACTGTAGCTCTGAGCTCTATGCCTCTGTTTGTAAATAGAGAGATTTTACAGTTCTTGGAGAGGTACCAGGTACCATAAGATACCAGCTTAGGGATAGATTAGACATTTAGAAAAACACATCTTTTCTTCCTCCTCAAAGCCCTAGCCACTGCGGATGGCCATCACGGGATGGGCCGGCAGTGGCGAGCGGCATGGGTCGGGGCGGTCTGGCGGCGGTGCAGGATGGTGGAGGACGGAGTGCCGACAGGCAGTGAGGTGAGAGAGGAGAGAAGAGAGGAAGAAAAGGAAGGTGAGAAAATCTCTTTTTTGTGTTTTGCAGTGCTGTTACCGTGAGATACCAGAAATATAGAAGAGAAGTACTATGAAATACCACCATTGAATTTGATGTAATCGATGGCTCTGATGAAAGATACCGAGGATCGTAAAATCTCTCCTGTAAATAAGAAAATGACATGAACAGATGGGCTTGTATTACAGAGAATTTGATTCCAGATATGACATTGACTTGTTACCACAACACGTGGATGCACAACTAATAGCGAAGTAATGTAAGGGGTTAGATGTAAAGAAGCCACTTGGAATAAAATAAATAGCTTACGCACTTCTTCTACAACGCTCCAAACCTCACAAAAACTTCTGTTTTTCCCCTCAAACCGCCAAAGACATAACTGTTTTTTTTTCTTTTTGTTTTTTGTTTTCTCGCGAACTCATCGGATCAAATTCGAATCCTCCCCGAGCTTCCGACGAGGTTTGCCGATTTTTCTTGGAGGACATACTCAAATTGAGGTAATTTCGTCCCCCTTTTTGGCGATTTTTGGGGATAATTTGTTGTACCGTGGGCTTTGTCATTTTGTGCGTTTTGGCGATCTATTCGAGCATAAATTTCTCAGCTTGGAGATCATAGTTTGATTCCAGATGCATGGTAGGTTCCCGAGGAATTCATTGGGGGACAATTCGATGCGCAATCTGATGTGATCAGGAAAAAAAATTGCTTTCTTTGTGCTAAGATGTTGATACAGCCTCATTGGTTTCTTGTGCATTGTAAACTGTAAAGTTGCAGACTTTGAGCCTTTGATCAACAGATAAAGCTATTCCGGTGCAAGAAATCGCGTGTCTGCAGTGGAAGCTAGTGCTGTAGTATCCATCTGCCTTTTGCGCTCTCAATCTTGCTTAGGCAAATAGGATTGGTGGAACCATGCGTCTGTTGCGATTCAACACCTGCTTCAGTGGATTTTGGTGTGTGTGGGAACTGCATGTGCGTTTTGCCTTGATGGTGGAAGCCGCGTGGTGCTTGCATCCTTGCTTAGCTCTAAAATCAGGCCTTTATAAATCCCATCTAAATTACTATTTGCTCTCTGTATTTCCATTCTCTCAAGCAGAACCTCTGTCCAGAGAAACTATAGAGATTAATATAGAGAGCCTTCAAATTTAGAGACAGTGAAAGAAAAACTCTAAATTTAGAAGCTAGGATAGAGACTCTACACTGTTGGAGAACGAGAGACCTAGATATAGAGAATAAGATATAGAGAATATTCTGTTTTAGGGCTCTGCTCGAGATGTTCTTACGAAGCAATGCTTCTTTCCTTCGTTATTCTGTTCTTGCAAACCTTTTCTGTGTTGATGACAGCCTTTGACTGCGCCTACAAGTTTGACAAGTCTTA
This sequence comes from Olyra latifolia, assembly GCA_036346145.1. Classification (NCBI taxonomy): domain Eukaryota; kingdom Viridiplantae; phylum Streptophyta; class Magnoliopsida; order Poales; family Poaceae; genus Olyra; species Olyra latifolia. The sequence continues at coordinate 2,581,437 of CM070528.1, forward strand.
AATCCTACCAAGGTAAAGTTGCAACATGAGGGAACTCAGTAGGAAGAGAGGGAAAGATCAATGTGTTTAGCTGTACTGTTCATGCTGCAACTTTTTCTGCACTAGTGCACTACATTTTCAAAGGCGCAGTCAAAGTGTTAAGCTGTACTGTTCGTCCTGAAACTGTTTCTGCACTACATTTCCAACGCTACAAGTTTGACAAGTCTTAAAACCTGCCAAGGAAAAGCTGCAGCATGAGGGAACTCGGTAGGAAGAGGGAAAGATCAGTGTGTTATGCTGTACTGTTCTTTCTTTTTTTTTTTGAAATGGAACCTTGTTCGGGCCTCTACATCATGACAAATACACCACGTTGATCCTTGAGATTGAACCCGGGTGGGTGAGAATGAGCAACCTCACTCTCACCCATCTGCATGCCTGAATCTGTTCATGCAGCGACTGTTTCTGTACTGCATTTTTTGTGCTGCAATATAAGCTTGCAATCTTGTTTGGTTCAACTGATTGGGTTATCCATAGTTTTACTATGGAAGGTGAAGGCCTAGCAAGTTGCTGACTTGGATTTGCTTTCTTCAACTTGTGATGTTGCAGAAGACCAACCGGCTTGCTAGGAGCCTAGAGTTGCCAAGAGTGTGCCAGAATTTTTGTTCTCCTCTCTTACTGACGTCTAATGGGATGGGGAAACACCTTAACCAGGCGCCTCAAAGTTTTTTCCATGGCATTGTTTATCTACTTCGACTATAAGGTGTGATCTTCCTTCTTTCCTTTGTTATTTTATCATCGAGTCTCTTCTGTTCTGGTAGAAACTAGAAACAGATTAACATCTTCTTGAGGTATAAGCAGGCTGTTCAGAAGAGAGTTCAATGGGTTAGCACTGTTAAAAAGAATGCTATATGGACAAAAACACACAAGCGAAATGCTCGGCGTGTTCTCAACCTGATGATAGAGTTAGAAGGGTTATGGGTGAAACTGGGCCAATATTTGTCCACAAGAGCAGATGTGCTTCCTGAGCCCTACATAAATGTCCTCAAGCAGTTGCAGGACTCACTTCCTCCACGCCCACTTGAAGAGGTATGCCTACCTGTTCTTGATAAATAGAAGATTGAAAATCATTATCCTCATAAGTTGTTTATTGATTTGTAATCAAGCCAAATCGTGATGATTAACAACATAGGTTAACTGTTGTGTAATTTACCATTACGTTATTTTTGTCTCTCATGTGCAGGTTTGTGGAACCATAGAGAAAGAACTTGGGAAACCCATGACTGATCTATTTGCTAATTTTGTCATGGACCCTCTTGCAACTGCTTCGGTTAAGTCTAAGTCCTGTGGTGTTCGAATAAACTTTAATTTATATGATGGAAATTCATAGTATGCTCATGTTAGTATTCGTGAAAATTTGTAACAGATAGCACAAGTTCATCGTGCAACTCTCGTAGATGGCAGAGAAGTAGTTGTGAAAATTCAGCATGATGGTGTCAAGGAGATCATATTAGAGGTTTCTCTCTTTTCTGCAGAAATGCATTATAAAATAAGTAGGATCACTGTTACATTTTTTTGTATTGGTAATCAGGATTTGAAGAATGCGAAATCGTTAGTCGAATGGATCGCATGGGCAGAACCTCAGTATGATTTCAATCCAATGATTGATGAATGGTGCAAGGAGGCACCAAAGGAACTTGATTTCAACCACGAAGCAGGTAATTCTCCTTGCTCTGGTTGTTATGCACATGCTTCTCAGCATATGTTCCATATTCTCTTTTTATCAAAGTCATGGTCTAGTGACTTATAAAGAGGCGAACGTGATAACATATGGTATAACACCTTTAATTTTAGAGAACACTAGGACCGTCTCCAGGAACCTTAACCGGAAAACAGATTGTGGTAGCGGAAGTGTTTCCAGTGCTGTCGATGTACTGATTCCAGAAGTAATTCAGGTCTAATGGTCTATCTGTCAGTTCTATTCTTTATTCTTTTTGCCTTGTGTTATCTTTTGCAAATCAAGTTACCATCATCATCTGATATCTGACCCATTCTTCTGTGTATCAGTCAACTGACAAGGTTCTAATTTTGCAATATATGGATGGGGTTCGCTTAAATGACTATGATTCATTAGAAGCACATGGTGTTGATAAGCAAAGACTTGTTGAAGAGATAACTCGTGCATATGCTCATCAGATATACATTGATGGCGTCTTCAATGGCGATCCTCACCCTGGTATTTAATATTACGCGTCTTGGAAAGACCTTCTGTCACCTCAATTGTTGTTATCCTTTTTTTTCTTTTTACTGCCTGCACATGCATTCCTACTAACACACATTTTTTTCTGTAGGTAATTTTCTTGTTAGCAAGGAACCTCCACATAAACCAATTCTCCTTGACTTTGGGCTCACTAAACGCATATCAAAATCAATGAGGCAGGCATTAGCAAAGATGTTTTTGTCATGCGCTGAGGTTCGTGACACTTTGATCTTCTAAATTATAACTGCAAATAAGCATGGAGTTAATCAAGGGAAAGGTCTATCTTTTGCAGCTGATAAGTAACAAACATTTCCCTTTGAGTAGCTGCAGGCCTGCAGCTTGTTTTGTCTTTTCATATGGTACTATAGTCCTTTTTAGTTATTACTCACAAGTGCCGTGACAGACTGGTAGATAATGACACATCAACAAGCTATTAGAGAAAGTGAACAACAAGACAATCTGGAACTCAGCTTTATTTTTTACTACTATGCTTTAGCACTCCTAGAACCAATTACTGCACACATAAAAGTGTCCTACAACATTAAGTCATAACAGGCACTAGTGTTTTTGTATGTATCAGTGTATGACAAGTAAAGTTTGTTGGCTCAAAAAAACAAGTAAAGTTTGCAGGACGAGGTTTTTCTATTTAGTTTACCTTTTGTTGTTTATTTACTAGTCAGTTGTGCTTTATTTTAAATCTGCAATTTATGATTCTGGGATCTAACATGTCAAATGTCAATGTGTAGGGAGATCATGTGGCATTGCTGTCAGCTTTTGCAGAAATGGGGCTTAAGCTGCGGGTTGACATGCCTCAGCAGGCCATGGAGATAGCCACGGTATTCTTTCGCCAGTCCACTACAGCAAATGAAGCAAAGGTAGGCTGATGGGCTGAAGGCTACTGCATCCATTGCAGTTTTTTTTGTCTACTTTCTTTGTCACTTTCGAATTTAGGAGTAACTGTTTGGCTGTTGTTTATTCATATTCATAGGAGAACATAAAGGCATTGAGTGACCAGAGAGAACGAAACGTCAAGGCCCTTCAAAAAAAGATGAAATTGAACAAGAAAGAGGTTCAGCGTTTTAATCCTGTGAGTAGGCATGCCCAGCCTAAATACTTTCCTTTAAGGCTTTGATCTGTGTTAAGTTTGTTAGCCAAGAGATCAGAGATGGGTGATTACATGAAAATTTTCTTTCTTCCAGGTTGATGCTTTCCCTGGGGATGCAATAATATTTATGAGGGTCTTGAATCTTCTTAGAGGTTTGTTTGTTTTGAACTTGTCCATTCCTCTAAAACGTCCAGAATCATATTGACATTTATTTTAACATCTGCAGGGCTTTCAGCTTCACTAAATGTAAGGATAGTTTATCTAGACATCATGAGGCCATTTGCTGAATCGACTTTGCTAGGGTGAGATGCCTGTCACACCTTGGTTTGCAGCAGCTTTATAGTGAAACATCCTCTTTTTTTCATTGCTTATTTATGCCTCCGTTGATATCAGGAGTATAGCACGTGGACCCACAACTAACAGTCAGTGGATTTATGATTCACCTGTTAACTCTGAAGTGGAGTCTAAACTTAGGAATCTTCTACTTGAGTTGGGAAGAGAGAAAATTTTAGGAATACAAGTAGGTTGATTATTTCATGCAATTCTTTACGTGCAATGAAGTTGCTGTAGAAAAATTCATATCATGTTTAGCAGTGATATCTGCATATGGTGCCTTACAGTTCTTCCTTTTCCCAGGTCTGTGCATATAAAGATGGAAAGGTTATAATAGATACCGCTGCTGGTATGCTAGGGAAATATGATCCACGGCCTGTTCAACCTGATTCTCTCTTTCCAGTTTTCTCAGTAACAAAGGGTATCACTGCTGGGATGGTACATTGGCTTGTTGACAAAGGGTGAGTGGTTAATTTCAGTATCTAATTTTTTCAGGGAAAGCTGCAATGTATTAAATAAATAAATATACAGAACTACGATGTACAGAGCCAAGTATAAAGAATTACAAAGGGTCTTTACCAATTACTAAAACTATCTAAAACAGCTGTCGAAACTCTGTACAAAAGCAGTATCATTTTTTTTCCCAAAAATTCTGTTTCAACCCAAGACAGAGGCGGATTGGGATTAAAAAAGGGCCTTATTCTGTTGTTTTCAAACACAACATGCATACACAATGAAATTTACGTGATGAAACCAAGCCCAGAAGCATGCTGACTTTTGCTGAAGTAGAGTATGCATATCGGAGTGAGAGATCCGTAAGAAAATTGATGGCTTGCCTGCACTGATGGCTAAAAGAACAATAAAAGAAAAATTGTCTCAAGCTTTGTATCTAGTTTTTTTTTAATATGCTCTGTTTGCTGGCCATCAAGTTACAGCGTTACACAACTGTTCAGTTGAACTGAGCTGAATGGTAAGCTGGAGTTTGAAAGCTTCTCGAAGCCGGCTAGCTTCGTCCGGCTTGCTTTTGAGAGCTTTGAGAAGTGGCTTCGAGATTAAAAAAGGATGGCTGAAGAAGCCAATGTGTTTGGCTTTCTGAAAAGGCAATAAACCATAAGCCCATCAGAACGAGGTAGCTACATACATAGTTTGGCTCATCCTTATGCTCAGACTGTTTTTTTGAGCGAACAGTTGCTGACTGTTGAAAAATTGAATTGTAAGCTTTTAGTTTCCTGCATCTTTATCACCTCATTCAAGTCACAAAGTTTCATGATGTTATGTATGTTCTGATGCACCCAAAAAGTGTTGAGCTTCTAGTTTATGCAGTTATGCTTTCTACATCTAATTCTTTTATGAAGCAGCTCCTTCCTTTGAATCTCTGCCAGTTGTGAACGATGATATTTAGAGAACATTGAGCATCTTTTCCCTGCTACCTTTTTCTGTATGCTTTGTCTGGTCCACATAGTGACAGCATGCTGTGATTTTTCAGGAAGTTAAAGTACGAGGAAACAGTTGCCAATATATGGCCAAGATTTAGAACTAACAGAAAGGAGCTAATAAAGGTACCAGAACTTCTTCACTTCTTTTATTTGTTGGGACACACTGTTTCTTGGGGCTAACAGACTAATAGATAATCTCTTTTGGTACTTCCTAATAAAGGTCCACCATCTTCTAAATCATACATCTGGTTTACACAACGCATTGGGAGATGCGGTGAAAACTGATCCTATGTTAGTATGTGACTGGGAAGAGACACTGCATCAGATTGCCAACTGTACACCTGAAACTGAACCTGCTTCAGCACAAATTTATCACTACCTATCGTTTGGTTGGCTGTGTGGTGGAGTTATAGAGGTATGTCTCCCCCTACTATCATCTAAATGAACCTTTTTCTTTGTAAGACAATACGTTTGTATGTCGATGCACTGTTCTAAATTCCTCAAGTTCTGACACTGCCTCACTGATATTTGACAATAATAGCATGCATATGGGAAGAAGTTTCAAGAGGTCCTAGAAGAGGCTATTGTCCGTCCTCTTCACATCGAGGGTGAAGTATATATAGGAATTCCTCCTGGTATGTAGCAGATCTCAAATAAATCAGTGGTTAGACTCTCTACAAGATCCCTTTCCAATTTAGCTAGCTTATATCTGTTCGAATATTATGCATTTGCTGTGTTGTTTAGTTCTTCGTGATTATCCAATTAAAATTGCCATCTACATGCTATTTTTTTGCACTGAAAGAGCTAAAACAGAACTACTTGAAATTTGTGAAGTACTACACTACTACATTGGAGTTATGATTTCACTATAAGCGTGATGAATGGAGCTGTCTCCATTTTATTAATATTTTTTATTCAGTTAGATAATTATGGATGATTGTTTTGACAATTTACAAAATCACGTTGTTATTTTTTTCTTGGTTTTTTTTGTCCCATGTCAGGCGTTGAATCTCGTCTGGCAGCACTGACAGTCGACACCGAAGAGCTTGAGAAGCTATCAGGAATCAGGGCAGGGCCAGACGTCCCGCCGGAGTTGCTGAGCACCGTCGCGCAGATGGCGACCGGCGTGCCGGTTCTTTTCAACACGCTGAACATTCGCCGGGCCATCATCCCCGCCGCCAACGGCCACTGCTCCGCGCGAGCGCTTGCTCGGTACTACGCGGCGCTGGCGACGGGCGGCGCTGTCCCTCCGCCGCACTCCGCCAACACCAAGCCGGCCCTCGGCAGCCATGTGCACACCCCCAAGCTCCCTACCACGCCGCCCAAGAAGAAGAAAGGCTCTGCGAAGAAGTCTGGCAGCTCCGAGCCTAGTGTCCAGGATGCGCGCCGGGCCGACAAGGAGGGGTACACCCAGCTGCGCAGCAGCGACGCCGACGAGGCGGCGGCGGCGGCGGCAGCCGGCCGGAGGATGTTCAGCGGCGCCAAGGTGGTGGACGCGTTCATGGGCGTGGGCGACTACTCCGGCATGATCCACCCGAACGGCAAGTTCGGTCTCGGGTTCAGGAGGTACAGGGACAGCAGCGGCGAGCTGAGCAGCTTCGGGCACTCCGGGATGGGCGGCTCGACGGGGTTCTGCGACGTGGAGCGCGGGTTCGCGATGGCGGTGACAGTGAACAAGATGTCGCTGGGCGGCGTGACGCGGCGCGTGGTGCGGCTGGTGTGCGAGGAGGTGGGCGTGCCGGTGCCCGACGAGTTCGCCGACGCCGGCGAGAAGGGCCCCGACATGGTGCTCAGCCTTGCGCCGCCGCAGTAGGCTCCATTGTAACCTGGACCTGGCGCGTGACCGTCGCGGATTGTATCCCCCGCCTTTGTATCATCTCATCTATCCATCTCATAATCAACGGTGAATGCCTTTATACATAAAATCTTATAGCTACCACTTGAAAAACAAATAGCTACCACTTGAAAAAATATTTATGAATGAAAAGGATGATACGAATTCAATCTTTGCCTTTAGAGCAAATTCAGGGATATCAATTCGGTTCAGCCAATACTGATGACTTGTGTTGTCATTTGTCAAACCAGCGAACGGTAAAGCATAGGATTATCACGGCATAGTGGTATACATAATGCAATGTAATATAAACATGTATGCATTGCCATTTTGATATGGCAGAAACAAGGTCTCTTACATGCTGCAAAGTTCCCAATTCAGAGATGTCAATTTGAACTTAGAAGACCGGATATTTGAAAATGCTACTAATAACTTTACAGAAAATGTATATATGTCATTATGAATTACAAAATTTTAAATAAACATCCTTGACACTCCTTCCTTTGATTGAGCTCCGGCTAACATCCGGTCCCCTCCTGCCTCACTGTGTGGGGAGCTCCGTCTCACCGGCGAGCACATCACCCACCAAGGGGCTGTTTGATTGTCTTCTCTCACGAGCCTGGCCCGTTCCACTTAGCCAGGCTGATGGGATACTGGATGCATAGATGCAGAGACGGTGTTTGGTTGAGTGTTTAGTGGGTAGGTATTTTGAAATTTATATAGCAAGTGTGGTCTAGTTTAGTTCGGAAAAAATGTCAAGAACCCATTTTTAAAATCGGTTCGGTAATCGGAGATGCTAATCAAAAGATATAAACAAAAAAGAAAAAAGAAAACTTGCGCGGAACACGAGGCTGCCATGCATGGTTTGCTATTGTGGCTGACAGTGGCCTCTTGCACAGAACACGAGGCTGTTATGCGCTGTATCTAGAGATACGCCCATTTTCTCCGTATCTCCAGAGCCAGGTTGCATGAAGAATTTTGCATCCAGAGAGCCAGGCTCAAAACTAGATGCAAACAACCAAACATAAGAAAAACAAGATTCTGTATTTGTAGATGCAAATCTCTGTGCATGCAGGCAACCAAATAGCCCCTAAGTGTCGCCATGGCCTGATCGGCGGCCATAGTGAAAGATTGGCTTAAGAGGCCTATCCCGCCATGAACGAGGTGGGGCCTCCTCGGGTCATACCGTTTAAAGGTGAAGTCCTTCATGGAATATCTTATTATATCTTGTGGGTCTAATCCCAATCACCTTTAGTAGATACTGAGATCTAATCTTAGGCCTTATACAATGCAAGAAGCTTAGAGATAGGTACCTAAGGGTATCTCCAGCGGTGTGGCTCATTTAGGATGTCCCAACATTGTAGTAGGTGAATTTAGAGCACGCACATTGTTACGGAGGTGAATAATGAATATAAAAAATAAGAATAATGATAGGGTGGTTGTTTGGAGGTGAATAGTAATTGGGCTGGGGCAATGGGGCACACTATAGATGAATAGTGATGAGCCAGTCAAACCAATTTTGAAAATAATCAACTTTTGAAAGGCCAAATTCAAAGAAAATTCAAAATTTCAACTCGCCGCCGCCTTGGGGAGTTGTGCCTCCCCTGGTGAGAAAAAATCCGAGTCGTGCTCGCTACCCCTGATTCCCAAGCGCCTCTCCCTATCTACCCCATCACGCTCTCTCTCTCTTTCTCCTGATGAGAAAACCCTAACCACGCTGCAAAACTGTCCTAAAAAGTCCACACCTATATGATGTCAATACAAGCCGTCTTGAATTTGATAGCTGTATAATATGTTGATGCTAATTAATGATTACTCATGCTTGCTCCCAGGTGCAAGGGATGTGTATGCTGGAAGGTGCATGGAAGTCTAAGAGGACAGTGCAATATTTATTTTTACAGGATAGGGTGCTCTGATTGTATTAGATTTAATTGTAATTTGTATGAAGCTTGTAATATCTCTAATTTTTGACCTTGTATGGCTTGTACTCCTCACAGTTATCTGAGATGTATGTACATGTATGTTTTTGGCACGTAGTGCTGGTGAATAAAGGAGTCCGATTGTTGCTTCTGATTATATAAACCAATTATGTTCTAAATTGTATGAAGGGACCCATTTGCGAACTTGTATGCATTTATGCATCTGTCTTCTTCTTCTTTGTATTACATGCTGGAAGGTGTATGCTCTGATTTTTATTTATACTAGTTCTGGACATGAGTTTGTGTGATGTATATACATGATATAAAGATCATTCTCTGCTGTGGTGCTGCACTTCTGATGCATTCCTTTTCTACATGTTGCCGTATTGTTAGAAGAGATTTTGAATAGTTCGTATATCTGCAGGGATGCCTATCTGCATAAATTGCACGCAGACCTTTCAAGCAAATTGCAAGCAGATATACATACATGCATATCACTTTAGAAAATAGTGAGGAGTACAAGCATTACTGTTTCAAAAATATAAAACATTACAAGGTCATACAAGTTACTTCCTCTCATCATACAAAATTTACATGCTCATTTTTTCTACCGTTTGCTTCAAACAAATTAGTTCATCTACTGTTTCTTTCTTCTCTGTCTTGGTTGCTTGCCATGTCTTTCTGCGGTTGCTCTGCTCAAGCCATGAGCTCAGCTCTTCCTTCACATGATGTGCAAACACCGGGTCTCTGCATAGGAGCTGAGGACAGTGAACTCTTTAATGTCCAGGTGCACCAGTCCTCCAATGTATAGATCGCTCTTACTGTAAAATTGTGCAAAATGTAAATATAAGCAAGATCAGCATGGGCAAACCAAAAACAACACAGCTTCGCCTGTGCTCGGAACATTGTCCAATCGGATCATTCTAAGTGTTCTTCTAGGAATGCTGTCAAGCTTGGTGACGACGAGCAGCTTGAGGAGGGCGGCGCGACTACTCCAAGGCATGGCGGGGGAGGGAGGCGCAGTGGAGAGCCCTCTCAAAGGCTGGGCTTGAGGAGGGAGAGGGCAACACGATGTCGATGGGTGAGGGCGGCGTGGCGTGGCGCGGCTAGAGTTTCCTCGTCAGGGGAAGAGAGAGCGTGATGAGGGAGATATGGAGAACTGAGAAGGCGCTTGGGTATAGGAAGCAGAAGAGAGATTAAAAAACTCAGATTGGATGGTTTGCATCAAATATTTCGTCAAGTAAGATTCGCTATAAGTTTAGGGGTCAATAGTGTAATTTTCTCTTTTAAAAAAGATCTTGTTAGTTATGAGTAATTACATACAAGGAGTCATTAATGTTGGCATGCCAGGGGCCACCATAGCTTCATGTCAATATTAATGTGCGGGTTCAGTTGTATGGGTTGGATATTAGGCACATGATAATGACTAAAGATAGGGACCACAAGGTGTAATGGCATCACAATTCACACCACCTCAGTACTCAACCGTATGCTGTCACTCAAGTGATAAGTCGTCTCCATACTATTCTTACCCTTCCTCCGGCGTTCTCTGGATCTGGTCGGACCCCTTTTCTTCTTGTTAGAGATGCCATTAGGCTTGTTGAGAAACATCGTAGGCGAGGAAGGCCCATTGTGGCCCATTTGTCCAAACTCTATATTAGGCTATAAAAGGATGAGGGATTTTCCACTTGCACATCCAAGAAAATAAAATAAAGAAAGAAAGTATGGAGACCTTTCCTCCACCTCTCTGTGTCTCCCTGTTCGAACCAAAAGTTGATTCAGTACGAACGCACGTGGGCTTAGGACTTAGAATCCTCATTAGCACCGGAAGCAAGGTTCAAAGCGTGCCAGTCAATTTGATTCTATAATTGGCAAAAAAAGACGTAATCAACTTTAAGTGGTTGATTAGACCTGCAACACTTGGAAACAAATCCAAACATAGGTGAAAGATAATAAACTATCGGTTTAGATTAGATCTAAACCAATATGTTCAACGGGGTAAACGATCTACTACAAGACTGATAAATCAACAATGTAGTAAAACAAAGGGTAAACAGACTACCAACTAGCCGATTAGATTGCCTAATTGATAGAACGAATGATAAATAGACTATCGGCAGATAGTAAGCTATAAGCCGATAGAATGAGAATAAACAATCTACCGCCAACGAATGTGTTAATCAGTAGAAAAAGATGAAACCTAACCCTGACTCGAAATGGCGATGCACAACAATATCGACAAAGATAGTGTTTCAACCAAAAGCTAATGCAAGCCCGTAAATCGATTTGAATAGAGAGAGTACTTACTTGCAGGCGATTCCTGGGGTATATCTTGAAACCGGTCGAGAAGGCAATGCGTAGCAAGTCGATTGAAACCAAAATACAATGAGACTACTCTAAATGCGATAAAAGTAAACAAAAAGTAAAGGACAAATAAAGTAGATTTGTTTGATTGATACGCCAGCAGATTTAGTAATGTGTTAGGAAAAATTGGTACAAAAGGCCGTGGATACACTTCTTGATAGCGGATCCCGCGAGCAACCAACGAGGGATGGTCATAATAAAGTATACAAATCACTTTCAGATGTAATTAAAGGTAAAGAGGGAAGGTTTTGTGAGACTCTGTTTGGGAAACGGGTCGATTACTTGGGGCGTTCCGCATTGTTGTGGGCCCTTCGCTTTCATTACATCAGTTGATGTCTTTACACGCCTCAAGAGCTAATTATTTATAGAGGACCTCGGACTCAACCGACTATGACTCTTATTCTCGTAACCTACACGAACTCAACTCTATGTCTTCTTATTATACCCAATACTACTTAATATATTCGTGCTAATTTGACCCGAACTCTTCGTTATCCCTTCTTTAGCCGATTCAGTCTTTTTTTTCTGTACTTGTGTAAGTCGGCTTGGACCCCCCCTTTCGTGCCAGATTCAATCCGTATTCCACTCGATCTAAACTGATTTCTAAAAGTTTTCAGAGCATTGGCTAATTTGCAAAATCAGGTATCAACACTCTCTATGATTGATTATTTTAAATCACAGGTGAATAGAAAGTTAGATCTACGTGGGATCTCACCTGAATCGCCCTGTCTATCCTCCTGAGGAGAGAGTTTGTTTGGTTTCAAACTCCGACTCAGACAGGAGGAGTACGTCATGATCTTTGTTCAGCATCTGGTAGCACTGATCCTCAGTTAGACTAACGTCCTTCTCTCCTGCTTAGCTCTCTAAGCTCGAGTCTAGGCGATCGCGGCGGCGGCGGTGGTTGGGTACGGAGATGCTATGCGACTATGGCGAGCTTTCCACAAGCTCAATTTCTAGCTCGAGCCGAGCCTGGCCCATTCGTTCTCGCCCAGGGTTTTTGAAATCGATATGGCATAGAAAATCGCTAGCCCTCGATTTTCAATTTTTCGAGGTAAATCGCGGAAAATCGGCCAAATTTTATGATTTAAATTTTGAATCAATCGGAGGTTTGACGAAACCCAAAATCGCCCGTTTCAGGATAAATCAGTCGATTTTTCGATAAATCGAGAAAAATCGAAATCGCTCCGGAGAATGATAAAATCGACCGATTTTGCAAAAAATCGAGATTTTTGTTGCAAAAATCATTTTGGAAGTAAATATTTGGGAAAAAAGGCAAAAAGTTATTTAAAATTATGTAAATATTGGGCATGACTTTTGGTGATTATTTAACATTTAGGTGACATAATTGAAGGCACAAAATGAGGCATCTCCTTGTGTCCATATATAACTCCCCAAAAATAAAACGTTGAAGAACTAGCGGGCAGTGTGTAGCTTCTTGGTTAAATGTATATACATACACATATTAAGTATATTCTTGTTGCTATTATCCGGTAAACCGATTTTTGATTCCGAAATAAAACGTTCCGTGGTATATTCATTGGTTGAGTACACATACATATTAAGTATATGAATTGGTTAAGTACACATACACATATTAAGTACTCAAGTGTAGTATCGCCGTTTTATTTTGGGGTATATTAGTAGGCAGTGCTATTAGCCACAAACATTGATTCGATTATGAGCTTCAAATCCAAAGGACCGACGGCGTGAAAAGCTAAACCGATCTAATAATTGCACAAATCGATGGAAACAATCGATAAATCGCTGTTGGCAGGTCAATTAAAGGAGCTGCACATGTCATGGGCCTAGATGGGCCAGTTTAAACAGTGAATTTCTGAATTTCGCTAAAACTAAATTTAAAATATCTCAAGAATCTAACGTGATTTTGAAATTTCGTTTAAGTCATTTTGTTCGTACACGTTTTTACAATTTTTAAGAATTTTTTGAATTTTAAAATTCAAATCAAAATTTGAATTTAACCAACGTAAATCGCGATTTTGACTGATTTTTAAATCCCTAATCTCTGCTCGTCGTTCGCTAGTGATGAGATAGGTCTCTTTCATCTGAGAGCCCGGGCACGTCACGACACGATTCAGAAATAACTAACCCGGCGAGTCCGTGGGCGTGCCGGCTCCTTCCTCCATCTGGAGGCTCCCTTTTGAGTTAATGACCATCTCCCTCCCGGTCCCGGCCTCTCCAGACTCTCCACACACCGCCGGTCCCCTCCACCGGCGGCGGCGCACGGGCTCCACCACTCGCCGGAGTTCAACTCTCCAACGTGTCCCTCCCTCCTGTTATTACCTATCTTTTCTCATCACGCCCCAACCGACATCGGCACGGCATCTCATCCGGCCAGAGCCACCTTCGGATTCGGTTCCCGCGCCCCCACTACCATCGGGGACTCGACTCCCCGCCACGCCCGCGCGCCATCCATCCAATCAACAAATACAGCGACGCCTCGTGACTCTCTCTCTCTCCCTGTGCCTCGTGACTCCGACTCCGCTTGAAGACGAGAAACAGAGCGACGCCTCGTTTGGCTCCTCGTCCTACCCCTCCCCGCGCGATGGCTTCGGACGGCGACGCGATCTCCGTCTCCGGCGGCGGCGACGAGTGGGCGGAGGCGTGCCCCCGGCTTCGGCGGAATCTGCCGTTGCTCTCCCCCGACGAGGTGGCTCTTCTTTAACACAATCGCGCTAGTAGATTCAGTATTGCAAATTACTAGACGCGTTCATCTTATGGCCTTTTTTTTCGTTCGAAACCGCGCTCATGTTATGGCTTACCATCCCAAATTCCTTTTTTATTTTGTTCTCACGATGCCGCAATGTGTTAGTTTCTGCTGCGATGGAGGCACTGATGTTTGATTGAACGTCTTAGAACTGTGCAAGAGCCTTTTTTGTGGTGCAATTCATTGAATTTCCCAAATAGATCGCTTCACTGTCTTCTCCTGCCACAGTGGCCAAGTCGGAGTATACTTTCACTTCTCAGGTTTCCAATGATGTAAATCGTGTTGACATGATCTTGGCGTAAACATGAAAATATGAGTTTTGTTTTACCTAGATTGATCTATCCTGTATGTCTGAAGTTTCTGAAGACTTATTTATTGGTGAACTTGGAATAATGTGTTTCTTGGTGAAATTTTGAGTTGTATTATACATATAACGGTGCAAGGTGGTTATCAATTGATGAACATCTAATCTTCCCCCGTTCAGAACCAAGAAAATGCCTATATTTGCGAGTTGAAAAATGTATCCATATTTTTTTTCAATGCATTGTATCCATATTTATTATACACCAGAACTGAGAACACACCTTTAATAATTGAAGCAACAGTGGATCATGGACCAACGGCAAGTTCAATTTTTATAATATTTGTTTCCTGTTGATTCTAGGTTGAACTTGCAAAAATGCTGTTGAAGGAGGGACAGATGCACCTGTTTGAACACTGGCCAGAACCAGGTGTTGATGATGAAAAGAAAAGAAACTTTTTTCATCAGGTGTGTCTTTGTATTCAGAAAATGTCACAGCAGTGTGGTAACATGAATATCCATGGTTATGATAGATTCGTAGAACGCTTAGCTGAATTCCCCTGGCCTCTTACCTTTCTCTACATCATCTAGGCCAAGGAAGTAACTGAGGTGGATAAAGAATAAAATAGTGTTTTTCTTTCTGCTAAAGTTTTCATCTTGTAGGTTCACCGTCTTAATTCAAGCTATCCTGGTGGGTTGGTGTCATACATTCAGAATGCCAGAAAGTTACTAGCTGATTCAAAAGCGGGCAAAAATCCATATGATGGTTTCACGCCTTCAGTAAGTCCTGCTATGTGCTATTTTTTTCAATGAATTAGCTGATTTGTATTAGAATATGCTTTCTAGTTTATGAACTGTTGTCAACTCTGGCTGACTTTATTGCTTCCTTTCTTCTAGTCTGAATCAGTGCGGATTGAAGTGCCTTTTATCTGAAACAAGTGGTGTTAACAGAGAAATCATTTGCAGGTTCCTTCAGGGGAAGTATTGACCTTCGGTGATGACAATTTCATTTCATTGGAAGCAGCTGGTGTAAAAGAAGCATGTCATGCTGCATTTGTTCTTGTAGCTGGCGGGCTTGGTGAAAGACTTGGGTACAAAGGAATTAAGGTAATGCGGCTTGAGTTGCTAATAGCGAACTCATGACCAAGCATGGATTGACCATCATGCTGTCTCTATCACTAATTAGTTAAAGGTTTTAATAAGTCATGATGTGCAGTAGACTGTAGTAGCAGGCATAAATGTATTAGTTCTTCAACAAGATGCTGTAGTACGAAAGCAGATCTAGTGTTTTCATGCCATGTAGCTGTGGTATTGATTATTTTGTCTAGTTCCAACATTTTCACTTCGATGCCTCATATTCGTGTCATGCACAGAAAATAAAATCACAATTCTCAATGAACAAAGGCAGTAGGGAATTCCAGCTTCACATTTCAAGAAAGTTGACTATAGGACTACGAATATTTGTGCAAGTCAAAGTCTACAAGTATCATTAGATCTTAGAAGCCTAGCATTAACTTTAAGTTTGTATAGAATTAAAATTATTATTGTCTTCAGCTAATCCACACTTGGGAACATGCAACTTGTTTTTTCTAGACAGTCTATTGTTTTGCTGAATGCACCTCATGCAAAGCAATTTTATGAAAGTATCACACCACTGATTTTGTTAGTTATGTCGTTGTGCAGGTAGCACTCCCCAGGGAAACAGCTACTGGAAAATGTTTTCTTCAACATTATATAGAATCTATTCTGGCTTTGCAAGAGGCCAGCCGCAAAATGGTAGAGGGTATGTACTATGTAGACTATGGTACATATGCAATTGATTTGTGACGTACCAGCATTTTCATACTATGCTTATCATTGCTGATTAGTTCTTCTTACAAATATTTCTGTATTTGCTGTAATATTATTTTAGTTTTTCTAGTAGGCATTGCTAACTTTCACCATTCCCCTTTGTTTATCACTTCCTAAAAATGGGTGATTACAAGGAAATCTTGGAACAGCTTTCTCTGCTGGTGCTTGGTAGTATGTAAAGAAAAAAACAGAAAATTATATAAATAAACCATACCAATGAATGATTTAATTTTGAGACATATGGTTGTTTTTATTCTAGTACCCATTGGTTTAGACCAATTTTGATGTAATATACTTGTATGGACTAACTGGAGAGGTTAAATCAATTCTATTTGGTTTCTAATATCTAAAACTTGGTTTCAATATTGATGGGTTTGAGTTCTACCCATGTTAGAACTTTGGACAGCAGATAGATAAACCATTTTTTTTTGGTCAATTATGTCTTTCTTTTCCTGTGAAATGGTGCATTTGGCAATAGCATGCAATTTCACAGAAGATTCCCATGTTATTTTTCTCCTGACTGATTTCATCCCCTGGACGTGCAGGTGAATGCCATACAAAGATACCATTTGTTATTATGACTTCTGATGATACAAATGCGCTAACTATTAACCTTTTGGAGTCAAACTCTTATTTTGGAATGGAACCGTCACAAGTGAAAATTCTAAAGCAGGTGGCTTTCTAATTTGATATTTCTTCCATAGTTCCATGTGCTTTTTAGGGGGAAACCATTCTTTGCTAGCTGTGTAAAGCACACAACTGTTAATTTTGGTGCTGACTGCAAATGTTTTTTTTCCAGGAAAAAGTGGCATGTTTATCTGACAATAATGCAAGCGTTGCATTAGATCCAAATGACAAGTACAAAATTCAGGTTGCTAATTTCGATATGAGGATCACTAATATTGTGTTTCTAAATATATCCTAGCCTATTATTATTATTACTATTATTCTTGAGTTTCTGTAGATCTTTCTTACTTTCTGTTTTATGATTTGACAGACAAAGCCACATGGGCATGGGGATGTCCATTCTCTTCTTTATTCAAGCGGATTGCTCGAGCAATGGTATACTTGTAAATTGAGGAAACATTCTCAATCAGGCAGTTTTGCCTGTTCGAAGAAAATTATCTATATCTGTTTGTAGTAATTTTGTAAAGTGCAAGTCCATACACAAATCTTTGAATGTTTGTCATGATACTATGCATTTTTTTATAGGAAGAGTACAGGCCGGAAATGGGTTCTTTTTTTCCAGGACACAAATGGATTGCTCTTCAATGTTTGTACACTGCCTTCCCCTACTGTATTATAATTAACGTGGTTGCAGTCGAGGTTACATATCTCTTCACATTTTTTGTAGGCAATACCATCAGCACTAGGTGTCAGTGCCACCAAGGGATACAATGTTAATTCTCTTGCTGTGCCTCGGAAGGCAAAGGAAGCAATTGGTGGAATAACAAAACTTACTCATGTTGATGGTAAGTTTTACTACATTTACCTAATTAGATGTTAGCTATTCACGAGTTTAACTTAAGAATAAACTTTGGTGCTTTTCTGAGAATAACTATATAAATCAGCAGTGATCCAGAGTGATGATCCACTGTTTCAGTCTAAGTAGAGTAGATCTGTACCACAATCAAACCAAGTATCATTTTTTTTTCAAAAGGATTTAAGCGAACCGTATTCTTGAGAGTGTCCATACTGTCATCTAATCACATCCAATTTAATGAAAGGATGCCGTTTCACGTGCTTTTCAATCTTCTCTAAAACAGTTCTGTTCTCAAAAGTGGCTTAGATACGTTCTTATGTGCAGGTAGAGCAATGGTTATCAATGTCGAGTACAATCAGCTAGACCCACTTCTTCGTGCAACTGGACATCCTGATGGAGATGCAAACTGTGAAACAGGCTATTCTCCATACCCTGGAAATATAAACCAGGTAGTTATTGTATACTGATATTTCAAAACACTAGCAATTTGGCAACTTTCAAGTGATCATTTGCTTCATTGGGTCTCCCAAATGCTGAAAGTGCGGTGCTTAAGATGACTTGTCTATTAAATACCATTTGCCGGTATGACCTTGGAGTGTAGTATCAATACCAGTTTGTGTTCTCATGGATGTTGTTACCTTCAGTACCACATAATTGCAATATAACTTGATGTTCATTGGTCACTGGTACATATTCTTCATTTCTCTAATAATGAATAATACTCTGCTGTAAGCCTTAGTATGCATGATGTCTTGGCCCCTCAGGCTATTTGTTATGCTGACTTTATGCCACACTTTTGTAGTTGATACTGGAGCTTGGACCATACATTGAGGAACTGAAGAAAACACATGGTGCTATTTCTGAGTTTGTAAATCCAAAGTAATTATTCTGGCCATTTGCTCTAAAGGAAAGTTTTTTTTACAGTGCTATTAGTGCTAGCCCATTTTTAACTTCCATTTAATTCTGGAAGTTATTTTTGTTAGTGGTCATTCAAAATTTCAAGTTCGATAGAATGTACATGCTTTGGGTTTTGCTCATTCTTTTATGGTCCCAACCTCTGCGTGCCCTTCCTATTTTCATTTTTTACTTCATGCAGGATGCAGCACATAATATGAAAATGTTTTTTCTCATTGGTCTCAATTACAATCAGCATACAAAATGTTATCTGCCCACTAACATGTGCTTTATTAATATCTCCCTAGAGTCCTACATGTATCATTAACTCTCATATCATAGTTTGTGGGCCTAGTTTCCTAATTACTTATCTGATTATCCCAAAGTACTCTAGTGGTACCCTGAGCTACTGCATTGAAAACAAACAAAATGACGAGAGTTTTCAACTAGTCCCACAAGCATTGTTTGTAATAAACTGCTGATGGAGTTTATATATCAATATATCATGTTGTGACTTTCGTTGATCACAGCTCAGAGTACTTTACGATTTTGTTAATAACTACATGATTTTGTCAATTTAGGTATACTGATTCTACCAAGACAGCATTTAAATCCTCCACTCGGCTTGAGTGCATGATGCAAGACTATCCAAAAACATTACCTCCCACAGCAAAAGTTGGGTTTACAGTAAGAGACAGCTGAACCCTCTCTTGGATCTAAAATATGATTTTCCTAGTTATAACCAACTATATGTCCTTTACTACTTTAGATTAGATATCTTGCACTATAAGTGTGTCACTGCTTCCTTAGTTCTGTTCAAATTTGGTCTTTGCAGGTCTATGTTGCGTAATCTTGCGCATGAGTGTCTCATACAGTCATACTTCTCTTAAATGGCCTCTGGCAGATGTTAAGAGCTGGATTTTTTGCTGCCAAGTACTAACAGAGAAAGATATATATGTAGAATTTAGAGAAAATGCAAATAAGATCCTCATTGAAATTTGATTGTAGGGAAGGGACCACACTATCTAAAACTAGTAACTCTTCCATATAGTATATTACTAGAACCTTAGAATAGTACTGCCGCCAAGAGAGCTCTCTAAAAGTCCCTCTTGAGGTGCTAAGTAAGCAAAGCCAACCAAAGATAAACCACTGATAAGAGAAGGTTAGAATAAAGAGCACATGACACAATAGCACATCAGTTAGAATAAACTAGATAGTAAAGCAAGAGTAAACTAGATAGCACATCAGTTCCTTTACTTGATAACATTGTGCTCATTATTCCAGAATGCTTTGGCAGGACTTGCAACTGCATGTGCCTTTTTCTTTTCTATGGAGAAAACCATTTTTTAATTGAATCTCAGGCCATAATTTTCCTTACATTAATCATGTCTTAAACCCATTAGACCATTAGCAATTCCTGTTAATATCCATGACTATGACTCGGATGCAATTGAAGAAAAGTTCTCTTTGGAGAGAAGTTTTCATATTTTGGCTCCTTACTATTTTTATTCTCATCGTGCCTTTTTTGTGTAAATGCTAGGTGACGGATACATGGCTTGCATATTCTCCTGTAAAGAATAATCCTGAAGATGCGGCTAAAGTATGATTTCAGCCCATTCTAACAGTGGAAGTTTTATATTTTTGCATCAAATATGTTTGTATTTGGCATTGCCTTCTTTTATGTTGGTAAGAAGAGGGCTCGCTCTGAATTTATGCCTAAATTGATGATTTATGATTCATGTTAAAATATATATCTTAATAGGCATGTCCGGTATTGACTTTTCCTGTTTGGACACATGAAAATCTAAACAAGTCACACTGAACTTCTAATGATGCCATCTATATTCATAGGTTACTATGCTCAATTTAAATTTGCAAGAGGTTATGGTCATACAAATATTATGCATCAGTTATGACGCAGTTGGCTTTTTGTAGTCTTGTATTTGATGATTCTCTCATACTACTTGTTTGTCATTTCCAGGTTCCAAAAGGCAATCCTTATCATAGTGCAACCTCAGGAGAGATGGCTATTTACAGGGCAAACAGCCTTATTTTAAGAAAGGTGATGACATTAGTAGGCCACTGGACCATTCTTAAATTATTTGCGCTCCAGCGTAACAAGCTCATTTCCCCCCTTCTTTCCAGGTCGGTGCACAAATAGCTGACCCTATAGTTGATACCTTCAATGGGCAAGAGGTAGAGGTTTGGTCACGCATAACCTGGAGTCCAAGGTGGGGTCTTACATTCAAGGATGTCAAGGAGAAGATCTATGGTGGCTCTTCAGTTTCTCGGAGTTCAACTTTGGTAATCAATGGCAAGAACATCGTCATTGAAGGCTTTTCCTTGGATGGAACACTTATTGCCAATTCTGTCGATGAAGCAGAGGTAATTCTAACAACATTACCCTAGAGAACCATACTACTAAACATATGTTTGGTTATCCTCTTAACAATGGATTCTTCATACTTGCCCATTGCCCTGTTTGCAGGTCAAACTTACTGGTCATGTAGAAAATAAAGGTTGGACTATCTGCCACGTCGACCACAAGGACACCTCGGAGAAGGACGAGATCAGAATCCGCGGATTCAAGTTTGAGAAGGTTGAGCAGCTGGAGCTGAACTACACAGAGCCAGGAAAGCATTGCATGAGCTCATGAAAAAGCTTTGCATGACTTCCAACACAATTTGCCGTTGGAAACATAAAAAAGCCCCTCTTTCCCGCCCAAAACTGGGTGTGCATCTGTAATTAATAAGCTCAAACTATTCTTTTTTGTTCACGAGGAATAAGGTGCATCACCAATAAGGTAGTCACCATTCCTAATGTAAATGGGTACTCATATAGTGACCTTTTATTTATGTTTTACAGTAACCATTTTTTGGGTAAAGCAACCATAAGTTGATGTTCTCTTGGATATATACTAGAATGGATGCGCACCTTTGGTGCGCCACACCTGGTGCGACGCATCCATTGATGGATTTCAGGAAAAAAAAATTGTTTTCTGAAACAAAAACCATTGTAATGCAGTTCTCTACATAATCCATCAATTCATTCATAAGCCGAAGCAGAAAATGTAAATCAGATATTATTCAGTACCATACCATGTATTATCGGTCATAGAGATGTGTAACATCAGTATATACATATATAATGTCATCAGTGCTTGATCAAATTTTAAACCTATGACCTGTAGAATGAAAAGAGGCCGAAAACAGGATGCAAATACAACCTGGCCCAAAATCTCTTTGCAACTAATTCACTATGTTTTGACCATGCTAGCAGATTTTCAGTTTAAAAATCAAGTATTTGTATTGTTCTGCTATGTGAGTGTGTGATGTATAAGTACGTCTCGATCTAACAAAGGAAACCTAGAAAAGGGATATGCCCAATAAATTCTTTGATGAACCCTAGCTTAATGAAGAATTAGTTGGATTTTCCCTTTGAGGTGTGTCTCACCAAATGACAACAATGAGGATTAAATATTAATATGGGCTTACCGAATGGTTTACCATATGGCATCAAATACTGAAATACCATAGAATAATTGTTTAAATATTAATATGGGCTTACAAAAAGGTATACCATATGGCATCAATAATGTAAATACCGTACAATAACCTTAAAGAAATATCAATTCTTACCAACCCAATAAAATAATCGCTAAAGTTTGCAGTTACATGTAAATATGGCTTACATATTATTTCCCATAATGTAGTAAAAGAGCAGAGATGTAAGGGACCTAACCTAGATGGTTCCATGTACATACAAGCAAAAAAATAATAGAACCAATAAAGCAGAAAGTTGATAACTTGTAGGGGAACTGCCCTGTAAAAAAAATCAAGGATTACGTCTAGTTGGTTAGGGACCTTGAGGCGAAAACCCAAAAGAAAAGGACATTGGGCCATATTCTGACCTTACATTGATTGGTGCTCTCTAGGCATTCCGTGAACTGAAAGGGCCTCAATGCACATAACTGGAAACAAATATATGAACATAGCATTGTAATGGCATGCAATACATGTTCTATAAGGCTAAGCTAAAGAGCAGCATTTTATACCTATTTTTTTTATTCTTAGGATAACAGACAATCATCAACTCTGAGTTCCTACATAAGTGCTAAATTCAGTTACCATTCAGCAAAATCCTAACAGTACACTTGGGTACCATTGATACATAAAGGAAAATGTATTGATTCAACTAAAACAATTAGTGGAGGGCTACAAATTACATGCCATTCATGTACAAATGTCTTCATAAACCCTGACACCTACTTATGGTACTTCCCAGTGACCAAAAGAAGAGGATTTTACATGTTATTGATGTGCTACCTAAAGGAACAGGCTCTTGTGGTTGAAGGTCTCTGTAAAGGCAGCGAAGCAAGAGCAAAGATGGTGCAAACCTGATAAAAAAGGTAAACATCAATGAGCATGCAAGAGGAGCTTACCCTCTAAGAACTGAACATGCTATGATAAATACAGGGCGTAAAACACATTGTTGTTTATAGAGTTATGAAGACAATTTAAGAGAGAGAGAGACATGTACCACAATACCAATGCTTACAGTGGTTCTATGAAGAACCAGATTCTAAATAATTTTTCCTCCGTTTGGAAGGCTGAAGCAATAATATGTGCATCACAAATATGTGTTTCCTCTTTACGCTATTATGAAATCCTCGATTGTAGCAAAGAGCAAGAAAGAAAGGCACTTGCTTATTTGCTATCACAGAAAGCTGGGCCTAATAGCTAGCAAGCCATATACATTTCTTCTACCAATATTTATGAAGACATACTTCTAATAATGAATAGTAAATGGCCTGACCATTTTTTTTTTAAAAAAAAGGCAGACATGTAGCAATGAGGTCAGTGGTTCTTTTAGTTTGAAGAGCCTTGTTTTGCACTGTTTTTTTCCCAACAGGACGACCAATAAATAATATCTCCATTTAGAGATTTGTAACATTATCTCTGAATAGTATTATGAAGTCCTCAATTATGGCAAAGAGCAAGAAAGGAAGGCATCTGCTATCACCAAAAGTTGAGCCTAATAGCTAGCAGGACATGCACTAACTCCTCCGGCTACTTTATAGATTAGAGTGGTGCTAATGCATACATATAAATTTGCAGCAAAATACTAACTCCTCTAGCTATCTTATTACTGAGTTGTAGCTAAAATTCTCAGCTTGTATAGCAATCTGTAGAAATGCTAAAATGAACAATCCTAGTTAGAAGATTGGGATGTAAAAGCACAACTTTAAATTGCTAATATGATTCATACCTTAAATGGGATGTAAAAGCACAACGTTAAATTGCTAATATGATCCGTACCTTAATCATCCTAAATCAATGATGAATTTGTCCGCGACAGTTCCACCAATTCCATGGAAAAGAACTGTGAAGTGTTCCTTAAAGGACCGGGATATCGCCTAGGGGGTGAATAGGCGGTTACAAATTCTAATACAATGAATCAGAGTTAAATGCGAAATCTTAACCGGACAATCCGGGGTTTTGGACCGGATAGTCCGATATGTACCGGACTATCCGGGTGCAATAACCGGATTGTCCGATCTACACAGAAACAGGGGATTTTGAATCCAATTCAAATTTCACAATCTCAATGATACAACCTGCACCAAAGATAATTCATAAGCAAATATGTGTAGTAGTATCACACAAGACAATGCAATAACTCAATAGTAAAATAAACAAGTAATTCAAGTTAGAGAGTGAAAGGGATAAAACCGAAATGAAGATGGAGACACGAAGATGTTTTTTCCCGAAGTTTGGATCCTTGAGGGGATCCTATGTCTTCGTTGAGGCGGCTCGGTTACACTTGAGCCGGGGCCTTTTTCAACTCTTCCCCCACCGGTGTTGCACAATGCACTCGCCGGCTTCACTCATTTGATTTCTTTTCTTGCAGAGGCGAAATCAAGCCTTCACAAACTTGACACGGCGCACCACACAAAGCTCGGTGGCTCGTGACCAACTCCTAGCCGTCTAGGAGTCCTTAACCTCCAAGAGTAACAAAAGCACACATAGAACGAACTTGGAGATGACCACAAGTGCTCAAAGATCCAAAACTTGCTCAACTTGCACTCAATCCTCCTCCCAAACCTTCTTCCAAATGGGATCACCTAGATCAAAGAGTGGAGAGGTCACTAGGGCTCAAGAACATACTAATTCTACAAAGGAATTACCTCCAAACCCTTCTTTCAATTCTCACTCAAACCCTCCTCCCAACTCTTCCAAACCCTTCTCCAAAGGGAATCACAAAGATCTAGAGTGGAGTAGGGTGCTTTGAGGCTCAAGAACAATGGGATAGCTCAAGGAATGATGGTACAACGATTATTTTCAAATGGGGAGAGAGAGGGGTTTATATAGAGCCTCCCAAGAGCTAGCCGTTGGCTGCAGGTCTGCGCTGGACCGGACTATCCGGACCCTAACATCGGACTATCCGGTTTGCAGCAACTAAGGAGCAAGAACTCAGCATCAGATTTGGTCCGGACTGTCCGAAAGACCGGACCATCCGGTGTTCCGGACCGGATAATCTGGTCCTAAAATCAGGAACAACACAGTCCGACGAAAACGGCCGTAACTTTTGACTCCAGACTCCGTTTTGGGTGATCTTGGGCTCTACGGAAAGCTAAGAATGAGAGCTACACAACCAACAAGGTCTCACACCTCAAATCCCAAGGTATAAATGCAGAACTCACAAAGAAAGCAAGGGAGACCTACAACTCTCACTTTCCGACACCACCAACACCACACTCTTTGTAGGTTTCACAAGGATGGATCATTTGAGCACTTGACACATTTAGAAGTCATTCTCTATCACATCCCTCTTAATAGTACGGCAATCCTTAGACTCAAAATAAATCAAAGATAATACAAGTCTAGAATAATCACTTGCCGTCTTCTTTCTTCATTTTGCATGATGACCTTCATCAAAGGATTGATGAAGCCTTCGCCTTATCCAACTTGACTCGATTCACCTCATGAGACTCTCGTCCCATCGACCTTGACTTGATCATCCTCCCCGACAATCTCCATGCCAAGTCGTTCTTGACTTAGTCCTCAACTCTTGGTGACACCGTCGTCTTGTTGACCTCGGTTTAATCGTCATCCTTCAACATATTTTGGTCATCACACACTCATGGGACCTAATTCTTTTCAAACCACTCATGAGAGGCATTAGTCCCAAAAGCTCCATGGATATGAATAAGTTGATATTTGTGAGCAATTAAGTACGACAAGTGTTTCATATAAACAAGACCAGCATGCGCCAAATCAATTTATAGCAATACGAAGTTTAACTCTAATTGAGACTAACATACTAGAAACAAGCAACATATTGAACTCGAGTGAATATATATGCACAAATCGATATGACATGAACCAATATGCATATATATAAGCAATATGTTACATGAAGTTCAATATGCACTTGCACAAGAGGAATGCAATAATAAATAGAGAAGGGATACCGAGATTGAATACTTCATCTTTGCTTATTCTCTTGACCTAAAGAATTCCTCCATTTGGATGAGACTAAAATGATCTTATCAACAAACTTGTTAGTCTCACAAGATAAATAAATAGTTACTAAAGGTTTGACATTAGGCAAGCACTAAGTCAAGCATTTACATAAATTTGTCATTTACAGATAGTTGTCACTATATTTATTTGTCATTACTCACCAAGATCACTTATGTGACTAGATGCACTTTCAGTTCCAGCAACATTCATCGCATAGAAAAAAAATTGCATCGAATACGGTGATGGTAGAGAACTCGGGACTGACAGCGGCGGAGGAGAGGGAGGTGGCGCCAGCAGGGGGAGGGGTGGATCTGGGGGTGGCGACCTCAGCACCAGGAGCGGCGGCGGGGACCAGAGCTGAGTGTGGGGGAGGCGGCTAGGAGGAGGAAGAGGAGGGGTGAGGGGGGCACGTACGCCGTTGAGGCCAAAGAAGGTTGGCGGCACCGCCGGAATTGGATTCTTGAGATGGCGCCATTGGAGACCGGGAGAGGGAGAGGGAGGGGGAGGGGGCGGCGGCATCGGGGCCGCGGGATGCACCATAGGGGAGCGTCGGGATGGCGGGGGGCGACAGCGTCAGCGTCAAACCTAGATCCAGGAGGCGGCGCTGTTGGAGACGGAGGGGGCAGCGCAGTGGGTGCCGTGGGGGCCGAGAGCGACGCCGTAGAGGCCAGGGGCGACGTTGATGCCGAAGGAGGATGGCGGCACCGACGGATCCGGATCCAGGAGCGACGCCGTAGGAGACGAAGGGGGTAGCCGGCAATGAGGAGGATAGCTATGAGGAGGAGGGAGCGGATGGGCTCGGTGGCGCCCAGCAACGGGGATGGGAGCTAGGAGGAGGCGGAGACATGGAGAGGAGCTGGGAGGAGGCGGGGACCGAGTCGACGAGGAAGACTGAGGGCCAGTGTATCTGGTGCGCTAGGGTTCGGGGCAGGTGGAGAGACGACAGGTTGAGAAAAAAATATGAGAGGGGCTAAACGGAAAGACGATGCAGCGAGGGCCACCTGATCGGCCGATCCAATGGTCGTGAAGATCAGAGGACGCGGTTGTAAAATGAAAAAGATGGAGGAGTTTTTTGCATTAGCAATCCGTTTTGGCAGGCTAGGGAGCAAACGGATGGACGGATCCAGCCGGACGGGCAGGTTGGATGGCCAAAATTTTTTCACTGACGTGGATACCTTGGTTGGCCACGGTTGCTTCCCCCTATAGGAAATAAGATAATATGTCCATACATAACCGTCGGTTATTATGAGATCCATATCTATAGACAACTCTAAACACTAAAGTCATAGACAACGTTTTAACGTAAAGTATTTAGTACACAGCCTCCTTGGTGCGCTCATGACTCAGCCACTTGTAACCGTCTATCCTAAATCCAACGGAACAAATTTAGGTGTGTCAATTCTACAAATTTAGGAGTGTCAATTCTTGTCCAATTTTATGATAACTCCCTTAGCGCTCATATCATAATCCCCTCCTGGTTTGATCTTCTCCATGTTGATGCCTGGGGATGGTGACTGAGGTTGTCTTCTCCGGCGACGGTGACCCGGCCGCTGGGGAGGAAGGAGCACAAGTGGTGGTGGTTCAAGAGACATGCATGGCGGCAGAGAAATGGATTTGTCAACATTTCTTATTGAAGTTAATAAGATATGCCGAAATGTTCTCCTTGTTATTCAACCATCTTTATTTTATTTCCTTTTTCTTTCCTTTTTCTGCTTTTGGGTGTGGCCATGGGTTCTCAATTCATTTATTTTATTTCCTTTTTCTTTTCTTTTTCTGCTTTTGGGTGTGGCCATGGGTTCTCAACTTCTCATTTATTTTATTTCTTTTTTTTTTCTGCTTTTGGGTGTGGCCATGGGTTCTCAACTTCTCATGCTATGGGAGAAATTATTGCTAGGTGGAAAGGAAAGGAAGAAAACAGGGCCTTTCTTTTTTAAGACCTCAAGGTCCCCTTTCGTAGATTTGGTTCGTGCTTTAAAGAACTATTCACCAGATGCAGGCCGCAATTATGTCGCCCAAAAAGCTTCAAAAGCTTACGTAAAAACAAAAGGAAACCACACATATTTCCTATTATTTATCAGTTGGGTTACAACTCAATCTCAATTAAACATGACTGTTTACCACCAAAAGGAAAATAATAAATGTCCGAAATGCCATCGTAACAGTATCATCCACAAATTACATGCAGCACTTGGGCAAACAGATTTTTTTAAAGAAAATATTTATTTATTTTTTGAGAGAGAAAATATTTGAAATTTTGCTAGTCGGGCTACAACTCGGTCTCCTGATGGGCCGGGGCCGACTGAGCCCGCTAAGGGCCCACGTAGAGAGGAGGGAAACCCTACGTCGCGCTCCGCTGCGGCCGGGGACGCCTTAAAAGGCGCCTCTCCCCGCCGCCGCCCAAACCCTCTCTTTCTCTCTCCTGCCAATCCCCTCCCCACGCCGCCGAATCCGAGACTCCCATCTCGCCGGCGGCCCCCTGAACCGAGGCTCGATCTCCTCCTCCTCTCGGCTCGTCAGGTACGGCCCTCGAGATCTCCCTCCCTCCCTCACTCCCTCCCGGTCTCCCGTTCCCGATTCGACTCGCCTTTTCTGGTGCCGTTCCGCCCGATCTGTGGTGGTGCGGAGGGTGGCCTGGCTTTGCCGCAGGTCTGGCCCGATCTGGATGCTTTAAGGGTTGGATCTGCGTAGATTTGGCGGAAAAGGCGCCGTTTTTGGCCGCGGTAAAGGTCGCAGTTTTAGGTTTTGTTGCGTCTGGTGACGCTCTACGCTTGTTTGCCATCGACGAGATTGATGCCGTCTGTTTTCTAGTGTATTTTCGCTGAAAGGTTCCTGCTTGCTACGTAAGATTTGATGATGCTATTGCTACAAAAAATTCGGGGGTACTTGATGCTTTGTGCTCAGTGATTGCTAGGGAAGCTATTTCCTTTTGGCGAAATCTTTTGTAGATAGCTGTAGTAGGTGCTGTATACTTGTAATGCATTATTAATTGGATTCTAACTAGTAGGCTAGTGTATGATTCGTGATATTATATTTTTTGTACGTGATGGCATCTTAATCGATCTCTGATGTGCGGCTAACTGCAAGGTAACCACCAGATGAAGTTATTGCGTGGATTTGTTATAGGTTCTATACTATGTAGCTATCTCAAGCCTTAACAATATAAAAAACCAACCTGACATATTCATCATATGTTTGATTGATGTCTGAAGTGTTTCCAACCGGGCTTCTGATTGTTCCTGAAAGTGTATTGTATAGTTTTGGTAACTGTATCAGTTGTATGGCACTTGAATCCTTAGAACAAGTTGTTCTACAGATTGAAGTGGCTTATCTGGAGTTAGTATGGTCATACATTTAGCAGAACCAGTGTTGCAAATTAGTAGCTGAATGCTATATATTTTTGTTTCTCCTGGGTGGTCATACCTCTAGTCGCTTGTTATGTTGCATGATGTTTTCGCTGGTGTTTCTTTTGCAAAAGTTACAGAATTTATGTCTAGATTCACTTTTTATGGTTACTATTTTGCCTTTTTGCCAACATGTTTATGTGCATGAAGAGTGACCATGTGTATCTCCGTACATAGTGTTGCATCTTCTGTGCTTTTTATCAACTAGCAGATAATCAATATCTGCTTTTCTACTGCTGTTCTCCTATAGTACTTGTCTCTTTTGGCTGACATATTATCTATTTGCTACAGCCATGGCAGGAATGACAGCAGAGGGTTCCCAGTTTGATGCTAAGCAGTATGATTCTAAAATGCAGGAGCTGCTGTAAGTAATCCTAAATAAATGTTTTATCCCAACTACCCGTTGTTTTGATCTGTAGTCCATTTAGCTATGTTATGCGTCTCCTCTGATGGATTGCCTATTATCAACTTACCGATATTCATCAAATACAGGAACCAAGGTGAGAGCGAAGAGTTCTTCACTTCGTACGATGAAGTTCATGAGAGTTTTGATGACATGGGCCTCCAAGAGAATCTCCTCAGAGGCATTTATGCCTATGGTATGCTGAGAATCTGTTGTGTTTAACTATGTTCAGCATGAGTAGTGTTAATTCATCTCACATGGTCGTGTTTTGTTTATAGGTTTTGAGAAGCCTTCAGCAATTCAGCAAAGAGGAATCGTTCCTTTTTGCAAGGGGCTTGATGTGATTCAGCAAGCCCAGTCAGGAACTGGAAAGACTGCTACCTTTTGTTCTGGAATTTTGCAACAGCTTGACTATGGCCTGGTTGAGTGCCAGGCCTTGGTACTTGCTCCCACCCGTGAGCTTGCTCAGCAAATCGAGAAAGTCATGCGGGCGCTTGGTGACTACTTGGGTGTGAAAGTTCATGCCTGTGTTGGTGGAACTTCTGTTCGTGAGGACCAACGGATTCTTGCAAGTGGCGTGCATGTTGTTGTTGGGACTCCTGGTCGTGTGTTTGATATGTTGCGTAGGCAGTCTCTCCGCCCTGATCACATCAAGATGTTTGTCCTGGATGAAGCCGATGAGATGCTTTCTCGTGGTTTCAAGGATCAGGTGAACACTATGCTGTTGTATTTTTCATGCTTCTTTTTTTTTTGTTATCACCTTGTCAATGTTGGTATTTTGCATTTGGTGTGCTGCATTATAACACTATTGACACCATTGCTTAATTTCTTGATTGAAGTGAGTAGGTATATCTTTACGTGTGCATTTATTAGTTGTAGATACAGAGGACCTCAATTTTATCTTAAATGTTAAAGTTTTGGGTAAAATGTCAGTGACATGCTAGGTTGGAAACTCTATTTGGCTAAACCAGTTGCATATGATCCATTTCTCAAATATTATGGTGTTTGATTGATTCTGAAACAAAATTTTGTTGACAACTTCATTGTTATAATATGCTTCTGGTTGGACATCCTGAAATTATTGTTCCATGGTGTGGCTCATGAATGTTGATCTCTTGTTTTTTTGTTATATGCAGATTTATGACATCTTCCAGCTCCTCCGATCAGAGATTCAGGTTGGTGTGTTCTCTGCTACCATGCCCCCTGAAGCCCTTGAGATAACTCGCAAGTTCATGAAGAAACCTGTGAGGATCCTTGTGAAGAGGGATGAGCTCACCCTTGAGGGTATCAAGCAGTTCTATGTCAATGTGGAGAAGGAAGAGTGGAAGCTTGACACACTCTGTGACCTGTATGAGACCCTGGCCATCACCCAGAGCGTCATCTTTGTGAACACCCGCCGCAAGGTGGACTGGCTTACTGATAAGATGAGGAGCAGGGATCACACAGTTTCTGCTACCCACGGTGACATGGACCAGAACACAAGGGACATCATTATGAGGGAGTTCCGGTCTGGTTCTTCCCGTGTGCTCATTACCACCGACCTGCTTGCTCGTGGCATTGATGTCCAGCAAGTGTCCCTGGTCATCAACTATGACCTTCCAACACAGCCAGAGAATTACCTGCATCGTATCGGTCGTAGTGGTCGTTTTGGCAGGAAGGGTGTTGCAATCAACTTTGTGACCCGTGATGATGAGAGGATGCTCTTCGACATCCAGAGGTTCTACAACGTGGTGATTGAAGAGCTGCCAGCCAACGTTGCTGACCTTCTGTGATCAAGTTCTAAAGAAAACACATGGTAAGGACCCGATAAGGCTTGTTTTTGTTGAAATATCACCAACTTTCTGGTGTGGGTGGAGTGATAAAATGTCAGGAGGATCTATTTTAAAGTCATGGACATGGACAATTTCCAGATTTTTTATGACATGTTTTGGGAATTTTTGTAGTTGCTAGGCTGTGCTATGTGCTGGATTTAGCCTGAGGAGGGAGACGCTGCTGGAGTCTTTTTACTTTATTTGTTAAAGCTATGTATGACCGGATGATGTTATTTATTTGTGTCACCATCCTTGACCCTTGTACCGCATGTATTCTGCAATCGGTACTAGTACTGCTATTATTCTGAGTAAAAACAGTTTACTCTTAAGCAATAAGCTGTGATGTTACTGCATGTTGCCGTTTCGGTGAAGTAGTTTCTGACAGCCGTGCCTCGCGACCCCTAGCGACCAGCTGAGAGTGCAGATGTGCTTTTTAACACGTTATGCTACCGGTAATGATCCGTGTCCTTTGGAGCATCTCAGCAGGTCTTCTATAATTCATCCCAAAAAAAGAAATTTCCTCTCTTATTAACGTTGTTGCAGCTTTTCCTGTGATCTGATATCTGATGTAGATTTTGTAGCCGATATCTGGTATAGATTTTGTAGCCTTTGCAACTAGAAGTCGTATTTTCGGTGGTCAAAGGGAAGGAATCAGAAAAGAGGGAAGCGCTCTCAAGGTAGAATCAGTTCTAGGCATCCTCTGATCTGATATCGGATAGAGATTATGATCTGACCATCTTGGCTCACCCAAGTAAAATTAGATAAAAGCAGGGGTACCTGGAGTAGCTTCTTGAAGCTCGTTTGAACTAACCTCACAGCTGAGAAACCTATTATTTCAGCAATTCAGTAAATTTTTTTTAAAAAATAAGACAAGACAAATAAAACAGCCCTAGACCATCGAGTTTACTGACGCACCTGGTGAGCACAGAAGCAGGGATGTTTGCTGGGCCTGGGTATTATAGCAGATCAATACGAGCCGGCCGGGTCGCGTTCATCCTAAGTAGTTGGCGATGGAGTGTGTCGTCCCATTTGCCGCTAGCCTGATCGGCACCATTCCATATTCTATTCTACATGTTTTTTCTCCTGCGATCTCATCAATTAATTCACCGAATCACCAGTCGTATTCCGCCACCAGCACTCGCACTCGCACTCGGTCTCCTCTTGCTTGGAAAGCCAGATGACACTGTTGTTGCACTCGAATCTCAACATATACCGAGATAATGCTGGTATTCACTCCATTTCAAAATACTTGTACTCGGCATTGTGGTTAAATTTTCGAATGAGTTCATAATGGTCTCATGGTTAAATTTTATAGTGGTCTCATGGTTAAATTTGGTAAACCACATAACCAATTTTAGGTCATTTAACGTTCCCGATGGTGTAGAATCGTGGTTTTGGTGGCGTGGCATCCGTTTTGTCCATGTTGTCTACATAGATGGCGTAATTAGTGATTTATAGGCTGTAAAATTTCTAGGAAAATTCTGAAAAAATACTTTGGCCCATAAGGATCAGGGTTTTGTAGTTTGGGGATTTTTTTTTTTGGGGTTGGGGGGTGTGGTTTGCTAGAATAAACTTTTTCAATAGTTAAGGAGTATAATATAGATTTGTTTCGTTAAATTTTGGCCAGTAATCCTA
The DNA here is from genome assembly GCA_036346145.1 of Olyra latifolia. Classification (NCBI taxonomy): domain Eukaryota; kingdom Viridiplantae; phylum Streptophyta; class Magnoliopsida; order Poales; family Poaceae; genus Olyra; species Olyra latifolia. Next base: position 2,614,694 of record CM070528.1, read on the forward strand.
GATTAATGCACTTATAAAATTTTTGAAATTATATTTATGAGAGTATTTCTTCCGGCAAATTTAACAATACCGTATGATCGGTCTAGATATACGCAAAAGTATTACTGATTGCAGATTACGAGGCTAATTTTGGCCGATCAAGGTTAGCTTCGTTCAAAACTATTGGCTTAGGCTTATGATTTATTGGCTTGGGCTTATTTTGAAATGGAGGTAGTACACTACTCCTGCTGCCTGACAGGAACATACATAAATTTGGATGCTGCACTCGAATGTCGAGATATACCGGTGGTAGCCAGTCTTGCTTGCCTGCTATCAACATACATAAAGTTAGTAGTGTGGTTACGGATGCATTATTCCCTTGAATCGTGGATGGAGCTAGCATGACGCACTTGCTCTTGCTCCTGCCTCGTCCCTGTCGCCTTTCCATTCTCCTTTCGCTTGCATGCAGCGACGACTACGAGGCGCACACACATACAGCATAGACACCTGCCTCTTTGCTTCGTCTCGTCCCATTCTTATCGACGCATCTATCATATCTATCTACGTACTGATGGATCGCATTCATGTATCTAATATACTCCTCCTTTAATTTTTAGCTGCAAGGAGAGCACGGCATGCACATCTTGGACGCAAATCGAGTCATCAAGTTTGGTGCGATCGAGGTGATTGATCCGTATATACATCTCCAGCTCCAGATGTTTCTTGTGGGTCAAATTATTCCTTTCCCCTTCTCGGCCGGCCGTCATGCTCCACTACCTCCGTCGGCCGTCGCCTTCCCATTCTCTCCTTTTCTTCTCCTTTCTTCTCACCATTCTCGCTATGATCTCCCTTTCTTCTCCTTTCTTCTCACCATTCTCGCTATGATCTCCCTTTCTTCTCCTTTCTTCTCACCTTTCTCGTCTCCCTCGTCGCTCCTGCGATCTTGCTTTCATTCACTCTACCTATATATACCATGCGACGGCTCAATTTAAGGTAGGTACATTAATGGGAAAATTTCATACATGTCACTGTGATGTTGTGATTGATTTGGCTATTATATAGTTGGATTGATTCCAATATTCGGTCACGCCTTTAAAAATGGAACCCTTTTTATTTTGCCAAGGCTTGCCATCTATTAGTCACAATCCAAACATACGTCTTGACCAATCCATTGGTATGGTTGCGAATAGTTTTTCACATATAGTTTTTAGTGTCAAGGTCTGTTTGGCTGAAAACTAACTTTGTCACATTTTACCTAACTTTGCCACTTTTTTTTTAAAAAAACTTAAGATGTGGCAAAACAGGCTGTCTAGTTGCCGGCCAGGCTTGGCCAAGCCCAGGCGTGCCAGGCAGCCTTGTTGGAGCCAGGCCAAGGTGGTGCAGGGCAGTGTGTTTGGTTTCCTTGCATTGCCCAACCCAGCCCACACGCACCAACGTTTGGTTGCCCGCACGACTCCCCTTGGGCACCTCCATAGCCCGAGCGCCAATGACCTCCTCCGCATGAAACCAAGCTCTGATGACCACCTTCAGACGAATTCAGCGCCGCAACACCTCTCCCCGCCCAGATCCACCATCCTTGAGCCTTGGGGCCGTTGGATCCGGCCTCCCGAGCCGCATCGTCGCTGGATCCAGCCTACGATCGAGCTCTGTCGCCACTGGATCTAGCCTTCTGAGCCCTACTCTCATCAGATCTGGCCTCCCCCCAGCGTTACCACCAGATTTGTCTTCCCCTAGTTGTGCCGCCGCCGGATCCATCCTCTCCGAATCATGACGCCGCCAGATCCGTCCATCCTAAGCTCCGTCACCATCAGAATTGCCGCCTGCCTGCTTGCGCTTGCCTGCCCGCATACATCCTGCGGTGCATTGTGCAGGCCTGGCTTGAGACATGGCCATGGTGGGCATTTGCCTCGGGCCAAGTCGCAACAATTTTTTGGCATGCCCAGGTTCTGGCTCCGGGCGGCGCACAAGCAACCAAACATCGGGTGCGTTGCTTGCATGGGCCTGACCACATCGGAGCTAGCCAACCAAACAACCCCTTAGTACATCAATCAAATGAGTCCTAATTAAATCTTTGTCTCCCATTCCTTCATTTTAAGTAGTTTTATTCTCTGTAGTTTTAACAAAATCTAAGCCTAGCAAGTGCTGCATGCATGCGCTGGCGTGCTAGATCAAGTTCATGCGACTTGTCTGGGAATATTGTTAGCCTGCATGTTGCATGCAAGAACCCAACTCAATGCAATGCACAGCGAATGACAGCACGTGCGTTTCTTATTGATATTGAATCAGTATACGTACGTACGTGTTCGATCGCACGTGTGTGCACGTACTTAACAGATGCTTGCTCGATCGATCTATCAATCAATCTATCTATCATAAATAAAAATTGCTAAGAAAAATTGTACCACATTACACGTATATAACTTCCGTTGAATGTTCTCACTTCTCTCACACGCTTGGTTTTTACATACCAAGTGGCCATTTTGTTAATTAGTTGATAAATAGTATTACGTGCGCTAATTGACATGCACGCACTTACACTTTTGTTTCAGAAAATTAAACCATGCTTAGAAGCACTTTCGGTTACACATATAAATATAATGCATGTTCTTGATTTGTATATTAATATATTCATGACTAGTACTCCACGTACCTAATTATTTTGGTTTCTAGCTATATCAAAATTAACATACCAAGAGAGCCCAAACTGCAACTTGTGCAAGGCTTGATCACAAGCTAATTTTGATCGTTCATCTTCTGGAAATGGTTATTTATCCTAGATTTTCTTGTACTATATATCCTCTCATGAGACATCACTATCACACAAATTGGTTCTCTCTTCTCTTCTACCTGTCCATTATGTTCATCTTTTACAAGTGTATGTAATTAATCATGCATGCATAGGCAAGCTATTTTTTTTTAAAAAATGGAACAAAGTTCCGGCATCTACGTTGTAAGACGTACACATCTTAAGCACATCGTGCCAATCCTATGGATCGAACCTGGGTGGGAGAGAAAGAACAATTTTACTCCTACCACTAGGCTATAAGCCCATCTGCATAGGTAAGCTATCTAGTGCTGTGTTTGATATATGCAAAGCATGCATGAATCATCTTGCCTTTCTTTGTTATCCACTGTACATTTATTCTTAACTATGTTATCTCGATACGATATAGCTTCACATCCATTCGAGTTTACTAGCTTTACTTCTTATCTGATGCCCTAATTAAAGTAGTAGTGTCGATTGAGCATATGAGAGCAACTTCGACCAATGTATGCCTTCCCCTTAATTTGGAAAGAGGAAAATAAAGTAGAAACTACTCCATAATTAATGGTGGTGGTGGTACAGTGAGCATGTACCTTTTATGGCAGACATATAGCAAAGATTGATTCATCAGTTGTACAATATTGTTGTGAGTGGACTAATTATACATCAAACTAGCTAATTTTGATCTACTTTAAAATTGGCGATCCATTAACTGAGTATTTTTCTGCAATAGCTCATTTGGAGTCGTACTAGCATTGATAATGACGTCAGCATTGTCAATTGGGTTTTATTAAGATCGACTCATCTCATCTGATGTTACATTTGTAAGGCCTAAAGGTCCATTATTATATGAGTACTCAAAATGCAAGATGGTATGCATGGTGTCGATGCTCAGTGCTAATTAAGGTCGACCTAACTAATCCACTGCCTACTTCTTAGGCCAGCAACATCGTCATGGCTATGTATATATAAAAGCCAGAGGCAAATTCTTTTTAAATGAAACATACCCATGCATGTGGCTACACAGTGCATGAAATCTCATTTCATGTTCGATTCCCTAGCTGTAGTAAGATCAAGCAGTCCTAATTACTTTATTGTTAATGGAGTTCCAATGGATGATTAACATGTTCTTTTCCACCCACTTTTTGCCAACCGGGCGCACCGGTTGCTGATTAAGCTAGCTAGCTGATGCATGTGTTATATGTATATATATAGAGCCAATTAAGACCAACACACACCCCACTTAGCTGCGCATATATATATATATATATATATATAACATTAATGTGCTTAGGGTGTTTGGCATTTCTTGTCAGACTTCCACCATATGTATGTACTGGAGACAAGACTACCCCTGTCTGTTTCGATCCTGTCTTTCACTCAGCTCAAATCGTATCGCTCATTCGTGCTCTCCTTGATCAATCCTGGCTTTTCTTGATTCTTGAATGGCTATCATACATAATATATTTTGCGTTGACCAAAAGCCCAGCCGAGTCCGCGTTGGATGCAATTCTGAATCAAGATGCACTGATGCATGCGTTGATCGACATGTATGTTAACTTTTAGTGTAATAGTCCATTGGGCATTATGATCTTGATCTCATTATCTAAAAGAATTATGACATGCGTATTGCGTGCTGATCGAGCATGCAGTGTCTTGATCTTCCGAAACAATGGTCGGTTAGGCTAAGCTTGGAGGAAACAAAATCTGTACAATCACATGCACATGTACATATCGAGACTGCATGCAAGGTTAAAATATTGTCTCGCGATCGTCTTTTTAATGATGCATGCATGTGGCCATATTCGAGGACAGAAGATTCTCTTGCAGCTCTCTCTCCCTCACGTTTCCCTCTACACACTGAGCTGGAGACTGTTTTTTTTTTTTGGTGGTTACGGGTGTGTTTGCGTTTAAACTGAAAATTTATAACCCTCGATAAGGACATCGGAAGGATCAAAAAATTATAGAAAAAATGGTTTTGAGAGCTAATTGAAGAAATAGTATGATCTACAAAAATTGGTTACAAAACGTCAAAGCGTTTGGCTTGTACGAAAATAACAAATTTCCAGCTTAAACGCAAACGCAACCGCAACCGCTCAAAAAAACAGTCCCCTATTTGCTCCACACATTGATCTATTTAAAAATCAGCATTCTAATTAGTCGTGGAGTGTAAAAAAATTGATTTTAGAAAATACGAAATAAATAGTAAACAAATTCAAAAAAAACGAAACTTGGTCGGTAGCTACATTTGAATGAGATGAACAAGATCAACGTTCGGATCGGTCGTTAAAAATGTCGAATTTCATAAACCCGTCGAGAGTACGGAGGAATCCGTACTCTGGAGAGTATATATATATAGTTGGGCTATGGTCAACTCAGCTGACCAACCCCATCTGTGCTTTGGTTTTGTAGCCGTCTGATCTACTTCGTGCAGGAGCTCACACGCCGTTGGATCTCGCCCTCGCTTCCACGCCCACTCGCGCGAGACCGCGCCGTCCACGCCCCAGTCCCTCTCTCGCGTGGGCGAAACCCTAACCCTAGACGCCGCCGCTGCCTTCCCCGAAGCCACCACTGCTGCCTTCCCTGAAGCCGCCGCCACCGCACGACTCCTAGGCGCCGACGTCGCCTCCCCACAGTTCACCGTCGCCTCCCCTGCCATCTCCTGCAAGCTTCACCGCCGCGCCTGCTTTGACCAAGGCCGCGCGACTGCCACCCGCTTCGTCCCTCTCCTGCGCCGCCTCGCCGCTGCCTCGCCAGGACCGCCACCACCTTTCCTCCCCAGCCGCTGAGTCAGACGCTGTTGCGCCGTCGCCGAGTCCCAACCCAGGTTGCAGTCCAGTGAAGGTCCATGAAGCAGTAGTAGCAGCCACTAATGAAATTATTGTTGATGTATGAGATCATTTGATGCCCAGATATCCAATTCTCTTTGTAATGACAAAATTGTTGATGCATGAGATCAAATGTTGATATAAAGTTGAATCTATGCTCTCTCTTCAGAAGTTTTGTTTTTTCAATGAATCCTTTTGTGTATGTCATCATTTTGTATTAAGCAGTGCTGAGATAAATTGGTGTTGAATGAATCCTTTTGTGTGTGAGATCCTTTTGTATTGATCAGTGCTGGAATGTATATGTTAAGATCCTGATGTGTATGCCATCCTTTTGTATTAATCCTTTTGTTTATTTGTTGAATGCAAGTGAGAATGTACTGAGAATGCAAGTTGAAAATGGTGCTAAAAAATGAATCCTCTAATGATGCTTGCACTTGCACTGAGAATATACCGTATTTGTTGAATGCAAGTGAGAAGTGGCAGCTACTAAAGATGAGAATGCAATGATGAGAATGGTGCTAAAAATGACAATTTTATTTGCATACAAGGACAAATTGCTTCAAATATGCTCTGGTTTGAACCTGTAATTTCAAAGTAACAGCAGCAACACATTTATCAAATGTGCTCATGCAATTGTCTTGCTAAATTCAAATCTTGCATACAAGATAAAGAGGCAACCATCTGATACAAAGTGGAATATATGCTACTGTAAGATAAAAAATTCATACAAGCTTCATCTCAAGTATATTTAAATCTGAACAAATAGGTCACTAAAACATCAAAGTACATTTAGATCTGAAGTTCACATTTAGAAAAATAAAACTTTCAGCTCCTCATTCTAAATCATACGCCTCTTCTATGTCTTCTTCTTCTGGCTAACTTTCATGCATCTCAGCCCTTCCCTTGGCAGATAGATCTCCTCGCTGTATGTAAAAGAAAACAGGTAATTAATTAGTGAATGCTTGGTATAAAAAAAAATCACCAAAACAATACTCACCAATGGGCAGGTTCTTGCGTTGTGTCCAGCTTGTTGGTTACAATAGCTGCATGTCCTCCTCTTCTTCACTTTAGTTTCAGCTGCAGGATTCAATCTCTTCTTAGAGTTACCATCAGCTGCGGGTTGGAATCTTGTTGGTTTCTTTCTTCTCCCTTTGCATTGTGATTCAATTGGATCATGCAGTTTGGACTCCTCATTTGGAGATGATTCCATTGTAGGGCCTTCCACAGGCAATGGTGCATCTTTCACTGCCATGTTAGCTCCTTGTACACAAAATTCTCCCCTCAAGTCAGGAAGACAAATCTTCAATTTGGTAAACGCATCCATAGATTTGGATCCAAATTTTGCTCTTTCATTAAAATCAGCCTTCAAGGATGCAAGCTTATATTCTGCTAGTTGATGTGATTCACCTTCCTCGGTGATTCTTTCACAATTAGGTCATTTTACCACCGCATTTTCATCTTTACACCATCTTTTCAAAATGTACTTAGAAGGGAGATCGGTAACACCAACATGTTGCATGACTTTGATAGCATGAGTACACAAAAGACCTTCAAATTCAAATCCTTTACAACTGCAATTAAACCTTGAGTTTGGTATGTCAACATCAATCATGTACGTTTCCAGGATCCAATTCCGTATGAACGGATGACTTTTAATATTTACCTCATATATATGTCACATCTTTAGAAATCTCCTTCACGGTTTCTAAATTGTTCTCCACAACCAACTCCCTAAATACTTTGAATGCGGCTCTGGTATACACTCGACGACCTTCAACATCTATTTGGTATTGAGTGTAAAGATGTGGTAGCTCATTCATACTTCTCAAATCCTCATCACTTTCTCTTTGCCAAATGCCTTATATCAAATTATCAATTTTTATTGCAAATTGATAAGTAGATGTATGGTTTGAAACCCATAGCTTCATAATAGCGTTCATGCTCTCACTTCTTTTAGTTGTTGACATGTCCGCAAAGAAAATGACTCAAAAGAATACAGGGACCCACTCTCTTCTTTTATCAAACATGAGCTCAAAATGTTTATTGCTGGACAGTTCATACCTGTCAACCATTGCCACCCAATTCTCCACAAATTATTGTTCAGACATGCTGCGATTAATTACAGCACCTAACTCATCCATAAAACCCATATTTTGCCCGTAAAGTACTTCTAGATGCTCCCTAGCTTTTCTCATCACATGCCACTGGCAACATCTATGCACGATTTGAGAAAACACTTGTTCAATCGCCTTTCTCATAGCCGGATCTTGGTTTGTTATTATGGCAGTGGGGTGTTTTCATACATAGCTGACAACCATGTGCTAAATAGCCAAACAAAGTTTCTAGCATCCTCCGACCTTAGTAAAGCCATCCCAAACAAAATTGAATGCCTATGATGGTTGACCCTAATGAATAGAGATAGTGGCATGCTATACTTGTTGGTGTTGTAGGTGGAATCAAATCTAACAACATCACCAAATACTTGGTAGACTCCTCTACCCCTTCCCTCCACCCAGAACTTATTTCTCACTATACCATCTTCTCTAGAGTCAATGGCAAAGAAAAACTCTGGATCTTGTTCTTGTTTCTTGAGAAAATATACTAGAGTGGTTTCAACATCACAACCTAGTAGTTTTTTTTATTTTGCTTAGATTTCTCATTTCTTATGTCCTTCTTTTTCATCCTTAAATTCTCTCTACCACCGTGCTTACCACTTAAGTACTCATAAATTTTAGATGTTTCCAAACCTTGCGCACTTAAGTCATGAATTATCTCTACATCCTCGTGATTGATGGACCTTTAGGACCTCAAATTACGTATCTTCGATGGTGAAGCTACTAAGGGGTGGTTGTGATTCTCTTCAAAAACAAAGACTTATCATTTTCCATCTTTCATACGTTTCACCCTACACAAAGCTTTGCATCCAATTCTTGTGATTCATTTCAATTTTTGAGGACTCTTATCAACACATACACTACCAATTGGCTTGTCGATTTTTTTTCTCTCTCACAGATTTACCTTCTCTATTGCATGTAAACCTAACAGCCGACAAGCCAACCTTTGTTTGAGTTTGGCTTGCTTTCCTAACACTAAAAGCAATCCGTCCCGCATATGCATTATAAAATGAGTATGCCTCCTCCACAGATAGGAATTGTTGCCTAACAAATGGCTAACCCAAAGAACCTTCTGAATCTTCAAGCTCAATGTATTCTTTGTCACTGTTTGCATCCTCAATACCCACACACACCCACACACTGACATTGATGGAGACGATGGGGCAGACACTTGGGCGGCGGCGACGTTGAGGCTTGGGGGGAGAGGAGGTGACACACGACCTTGGTCGAAGTAGGCGTGGCGGCGAAGCTTGCAGGAGATTGCAGGGGAGGTGACGACAGACTGTGAGGAGGCAACGTTGGCGCCTAGGAGTCGTGCGGTGACGACGGCTTCGGGGAAGGCAGCGGCGACGTCGCGCCGCTGCGAAGCTTGCAGGAGATGACAGGGGAGGCGATGGCAGATTGTGGGGAGGCGACGTCGGCGCCTGGGAGTCGTGCGGCGGCGGCAGCTTCGGGGAAGGCAGTGGCGGCATCTAGGGTTAGGGTTTCGCCCGCGCGAGAGAGAGGGGCTGGGGCATGGATGGGTGGGGGGCGCGGTCGGTCGGGTCGGCCCGCGGTCTCGCGTGAGTGGGCATGGAAGTGAGGGCGAGATCCAACGGCGTGTGAGTTGCTGCGCGAAGTAAATCGGATGGCGGCAAAACCAAAGCACGGATGGGGTTGATCAACTGAGCTGACCATAGCCCAACTCTCTCTCTCTCTCTCTCTATATATATATATATATATATAGGACGCCAGTTTGCAGCTCCATGGAGCCTAGGCTCCATTGTAATCTACCTCATTTAGTAGTCATCAACTATTGTTAGATTAACGGGTCTCTGTCCCTATACCCGTTACGCAAATAGGATGGTTATTAGCTTTCCTTAATTAATTGCGATTTACTGCCCATGCTCACTTATTAGATTAGCTAAATTAGTTTTGAATTCAAATACCTTTACACGCTTGCATGTAAATATTAGCTGGTGCACAGGGAGCAAATTAATTAAATATCCACTAATCATGGCAACTATATTTCCAAATGTAATGAATGTTAACTCATTTTCCAAATTGTCTTCGAAAAAATGGATACTCATCTGTTTGAAAATGGAACTAGCCTAGGAGTCAACATTCACCAATATATAATGCATTTTATACACATCGAACGTGTATTTATATATACACACACGAACTCAACTGATAAATTTAGACGTGTATACACAATAACAAGTGTATATTTTGTTGGAATAATAATGAATTCAATGAAACGTGTATATATACATGGAAGTCGGTGTTGTAGGGGCAGCCACCCCATCTCCAGGAGAGGTGGATGTCCACGAAGATGTTGTGAAGATTCTTCATGTAGATTGTTACCCGAAGGGGTAAGTGACGAAGCCTATCCGAGATAACCTCAAGTCAGACCATGAGTGGTAGACTTGGACATGTGCGAGGGGTCGAGAGAAGGACGCGAAGGGTAAAGTATTCCGAGGGCATCTCAAGCAAGGAGAGTCCTCGGGATTTCCATTGAAGGATGGCGGAAGGTGTTGTCAAGGGATTCACGAAGACCCTTCGGAAAGACCGAGAGTGTGATCTTTGACAAGTTTCGGGTCAGAAGACGAAGACTTCAAGACAGCCTCTGACAAGAACGAATCGAATCAAATCAAATCAACAACTTTGTCAGAGTATGTCCCCCAAGGGCGTGTTAGGGAGTAGGTTAATGTGGATGGTAAGAAAACTAGTTTAGCCATTGATTGTAGGATCGACGATCCAGGGTTCAGGGTAATCTTAGTATTCCCCCATGGGTCAGGGTACTTTGGATATTTCCCATGCATGTAAACCCTGGTCCTAAAGTTGCATAAATTAATAAGCTCATCAATGAAAGAGGACAAGCATTCTGATCATTCGCATTAGCACTAGTTTATTCGCTGAGCCCTCTGCTCTCTCACCACCATTCTCTCTCGGCGTCCTCTCCATCACCGGGGAGGGGCGCTGAACCTCACCGTCGGCGGGATTTCCCAGCGACAGTTGGCGCCGTCCGTGGGGAGAGGCGAGCGGTTGCAGTGATGGCTAGACCCAGGAGGAGTGTCGCAGCGGTCGGAGGCGAGCCACCGGAGTCAGGGCACGATGGAGCGTACGCAAGGCAGGAGCGGCAAATCCAGGACGAACAAGATATCACTGGCGAGACGATGGAGGGAGCGGCCCAAAGGGCGATCGCCACCGCACCAACGACTGAACGTCGGCGGGAGGACGCGCCGGCGCAAGGCCCTGGCTGAAACATCCCAAGAGCTCCCGGCATCAACTTGCAGAGCTGGAGGAACCAGAGCCAAGATGCCCCGGACGTAGGCGGGGGAAGATTCGACGAGCCAGGACCCAGCAGGGTCGTTCGAGGGGAGATGCAGCAAAACCCGCCCACCCATCCCATGCAAGAGCGTCAACACGAGGACCCTTCATCTGCCAAGACATCTCGCGAGATAGGAGAAGGCATTGGAGGAACAAATCGACTTGTTCAAGAGAGCTCGTGACAATGCAACCCCAACGGCGCTTACGCGTGCCCGGCGATACCATACCCAGAGGAGAACCATGAGCAGCATCGGCAAAATGTAATGGTGGCACAGCCGAAGAAGGCTACCGAAGGGCCGCTGAGCGCACACCTTCGTGGCAAAAAATGGCCCGAAGGATTCAACATGCCAAGTGTGTTCAAGTTCTCTGGAGAAACCGACCCAAATGAATTTCTGGATGTATATGACACGGCAGTTGAAGCAGCGGGTGGAGATGACGATATTAAGGCAAAGAGTTTGCTGTTAACACTGAAGGGCACTGCACTCTCTTGGTACACTTCACTGCCGCAAGGATCCATACACTCATGGAACCAACTCAAAGATGCCTTCGCTAACAACTTTCAAGGCAATTATATTCAAAGAATGGTGGAAGGGGACCTCTTTGCCTTGGAACAGGGCAAGAAGGAAAGCACAAGGGATTACTATAAAAGATTTGCTGCTATACGATGCCAGATCAGGGATGTTTCTGACTCTTCGGTAATCAATGCATTCCGAAGAGGTTTTCAACTTGGACCACTTCTACACAAGCTGACTTAGGACCCCCCACAAATAGCTACGCTTCTGTACGATGAGGTTGAAGGGTATGCAAAGGGAGAAGAGGAGAATTTGAGGAGACAAGGCCAGCTGAACACAAATAAGGAATGTGATGGCCACAAAGAAAGCAATTCAGAAAAGAACAAGAGACATCACAATTCAAATAAAAGGGTAAGCAACATTGAACCCAAGCAAACTGACGAGCGAAGAGCCATTGACAACAACAGGAGAGGGGATTATCCCCGAAGAGAATATAATTCCCAAAGGGATGAGTACAGAAATCAAAAAGATAATACGAGAAGAGATGATCGAAGGAATGACAATTACCGGAGGGAGAATTATCACAGGGATGACAGATCCGAGGAGGCAATCAGGGGAAGGAAAGGAAATACTGCGCGGTGCATGGTGACAACTATTCACATACAACCGAGGAATGCAGGGATGTTAAAACGCAACGTGAAAACTACCAAAACCAAAAACGACAACGAAGGCAAGACCAGCGTCCGAGGGACCAGCACCGCAGATCCTCCGAGAGAGTTCACAATGTTGAAGAGCCAAACCGAAGATTTATTCATGTCATCACCGGAGGATCCTCATTGAATCTCCCATCAAACAGAAAGAGGAAGGAATTCATCCGCGAAGTGTCACATGTCTCCGTATCAAGTAAACCAAAACCGGCTCCGCCGATAACTTTCGATGTAACCGACGCCAAAGGCGTCAAATTCCCACACCAAGATCCCTTCGTGATCACAGCTGAAATCGCAGAATATGATGTCCAAAGGACGTTGGTGGATGGAGGAAGTTCGGCAGACATAATCTTCGCCAGCGCATTTAAACAACTCAATATACCGGAGGACAGGTTGACACCATTACACATGCCTCTCATAGGGTTTGGGGGAGAGCTTGTGGCCGCCATGGGCCAGATATCATTGCCAGTAACCTTCCGTGAAGGCAAGAGAAGGATAACGAAGAGTATATACTTCGATGTCGTTGACATGGAGTACCGCTACAATGCAATCTTTGGGAGAGGGATCATCAATGCCTTTGAAACAATCATACACCACAGCTACTTATGCATGAAAATGCCGGCCGAAGAAGGAGTCATTACCATTCGAGGAGATCAACAATCGGCAAGGAAAAATAAACTTGAAGACATACCGAGGCTCAAGCCAGTCCAGACCACGGAGAGGATTGAATCTCAATACAGACCGAAGGGTTATAAGCCCCAGGTCAGGCCGGAGTGCGAAACGAAGAAGATTCGATTGTTCCCGAAAAATGAAGAGAGAACAATATCCATCGGAACCGCCCTCTTCGAAGAAGAAGAAAAAAGAATCATCAACTTGCTTCGGCAAAATGGTAATATCTTCGCTTGGGCGCCAAGAGAGTCTAAGGGGATCCCCAGAGAGACAATCGAACACTCGTTGAACGTGAAGATGGATGCAAAACCAATCAAACAAAAACTTAGAAAAATGGGGCCCGACAGACAAGAAGCGGCGAAGATGGAAGTCGAAAAATTGCGTCAAGCTCAAGTCATCCGGGAAGTTGCATACCCAGAGTGGCTCGCAAATGTCGTGATGGTGAAGAAGTCAAACGGTACATGGAGGTTATGCGTTGACTTCACAAATCTTAACAAGACCTGCCCGAAAGACGATTTTCCCTTACCAAGGATTGACCAATTAGTTGACACGACAGCGGGTTGTGAACTGATGAGTTTCCTGGACGTCTACTCGGGCTATCATCAAGTGTATATGAGAAAGGAAGATGACGAAAAGATGGCGTTCATAACACCCTTCGGCACATACTGCTTCCAAAGGATGCCTTTCGGCCTAAGGAACGCAGGCGCAATGTTCGCAAGACTCATTGCGAAGGTCCTTGCAAAACAGATGGGAAGAAACGTGGAAGCATATGTCGATGACATTGTTGTCAAGAGCAAGTGGAGGAGGGATCACTGCGAGGACATTCAAGAGACCTTCGCCAGCCTGAGAGCGGAAGGTATAAAATTAAACCCGACGAAATGTGCCTTCGCGGTGGAAACAGGAAAGTTGCTGGGATTCCTTATATCACACCGAGGGATAGAAGCTAACAAGGAGAAGATAGATGCAATCCAATGCATGAAGGATCCAGAAAACAAGAAACAAGCACAGAGCCTCCTGGGAAAGCTGGCGGCCTTAGGGAGATTTCTTCCGAAGGCTGCAGAAAAACACAAACACTTCTTCAACACAATTAAAGGGACAGCACCCTTCGAGTGGGGACCACAATGTAAAGACGCCTTCGCAAGGCTGAAGGATCATCTTCAACAATTGCCAAGACTCACCAGCCCGAAGGGGGCAGCACATCTAACCTTGTATCTAGCAGCAAGCCACTTTGCAGTTAGCGCAGTCCTTATCAAGGATGAAGCCGAAGGGGGACAAATGCCGGTATACTATGTATCGGAATCATTGCAAGGAGTAAGAAGAAACTACATCGAGCTGGAAAAGATAGCTTATGCATTACTTATGGCATCAAGAAAATTACGGCACTACTTTCAAGAATTCAAGATAAAGGTGCCCACAGCATACCCTCTCAGGTCTATCTTTGAGAACAAAGACGCCACGACAAGAATAGCAAAATGGGCCGCTGAACTAGCACTCTTCGACATCACCTTTGAGCCGAGGACGGCCATAAAAGCTCAAGCACTCGCCGACTTCATCTCTGAGTGGTCAGCTGAAGTTTCGGAAGAAGGCCTAGCACTTCCCCCTTGTGGAACATAAAATCCGATGGTTCTTTCACGCGAGAGGCGGGAGCGCCAAGAATTGTAATCGACTTCGAAGGACTAATCTGAGTACTCACTAAGGTTAAACTTCAAAACAACGAACAACGCGGCTGAATACGAAGGACTGTTGCTGGGTCTTCGGAAAGCAAAATCCCTCGGAGCAAAAAGAGTCGTCATCCACACCGACTCTAAGCTAATAGAAGGACATATCACAAAGGACTTTCAAGCCAAAGATGCCGAAATGGAAAAATATCTAGAAGCAGTAAGAACAATGGAGAAGCATTTCGTGGGGATCTCTGTGAAAACAATACCAAGGGGGAAAAATATGAGAGCAGACGAGTTGGCCAAAGCAGCAGTATACTTCACAAAAATACCTGATGGGGTGTTTTATGAAGCGATATCACGAGCGTCTATATGTCCCGAAGTGCAACTTATAGCAAGATCCCTGGAGGAAGACTGGCGAACAGTCATCGTCAAATATCTTCGTGATGGTGAATTACCCGAGGATAGCAAAAAAGCTTACACAACGAAACAACGTGCAATGATGTACACAATGATGGATGACCTCCTTTACAAGTCGGGAATCGGCACGCCGTGGATGAGATGTATTTCTAGAGAGGAGGGAAAGAAGGCGCTGGCAGAAACGCACGCAGGAGTCTGTGGTTCGCATCAAAGCCCAAGGGCTCTAGCAGCGAAGGTGTTGCGCATGGGAATATATTGGCCAACGGCCAACAGCGACGCAGAGGAGTTCGTAAAAAGATGCTGAGGATGTCAATGAATGACAAACCAGCCGAAGGCTCCGCCAACAAACTTGCAGCCCTCACCCCCCGTGTAGCCTTTCTCAAGGTGGGGGATTGATATTGCGGGGGAGCTCAAACCGGCCTCGGGAGGGTTCAAATGGATTATTGTTGCAATCGACTACTTCACCAAATGGGTTGAAGCAGAGCCATTGACGAACATCTCAGCTGCGAAGGCCCAGCATTTCTTTTGAAAAAATGTGATATGCAGATTTGGCATACCCAAGAGGTAGTGGCTGACAATGGATCACAATTTATCTCATCAAAATTCAAGTCATTTTGTGAAGACCTCGGCATCAAAATATACTATGCCTCTGTAGGACACCCACAAGTTTAGCGGTGCGATGGAGGAACGGCAAATCAAAACATCATGAAATCAATGAAAAGAAGACAAGTGGATGAATCAAAAGGAAAATAGCCAGAAGAGTTGGAGAAGACACTCTAGGCAATTCGCACAACACCCACGAGATCAACGGGATATTCACCCTTCAGACTGGTGTATGGCGAAGAGGCAGTAACCCCAACTGAAATCCAAGCTAAGACCCTTCGAATCATAACAGGTGGAGCCAACATTAATGATCAACCACCAACTGACACCGTCGAGGAAGACAGGCTCCAGGCAAAGCAAGCCTTACAAAAGTATAATGGGCTAATGAGCAAAACCTACAACAAGCGTGTGAGACCACGGGAGATCCAGGAAGGGGACATGGTCCTTCGAAAAATGCAACAACGGCCATCCAAACTAGAGCCCACTTGGGACGGACCCTTCATCGTCTACAAACAAACAAGACAAGGGTCGTTTCACCTCTCCAACCTTGACGGCTCTTCGGTCCCAAACACTTGGAACGCGAAGAGCCTGATCAAATATTACCCATAAGACAATGTAAAAGCGCTGAGTACTCTTTTCTTCGACTTGGTTTTTTCCCTAGCGGGTTTTACGAGCGGAGATTTTAACGAGGCTCAGGCGCCGAAAACCGGCTGCGACCGAAAAAATCCTTCGGGAATGTAATCTCCACGATGTAACTTCAAATGAAATGAAGAAAAGGAGCATTCCCGTGCAGACATTTTAAACTAACCAAGGGGCTGGCACGAGACCAAAAGCACTCGCGCCAAGCACCAGAAACAAGACCTTCGCGGGCCACGAGCCTTCGCGAAGGTATAACGCGCTAAAGCGCCAAGGGGCTGGCGCGAGGCCAAGAGCACTCGCGCCAAGCGCCCGAATTGTATCCTTTGCGGGCCATGAGCCTTCGCGAAGGTATAACGCGCAGAAGCGCCAAGGGGCTGGCGCGAGGCCAAGAGCACTCGCGCCAAGCACCCGAATCGTACCCTTCGCGGGCCATGAGCCTTCGCGAATGTATAACGCGCAAAAGCGCCAAGGGGCTGGCGCGAGGCCAAGAGCACTCGCGAGAGAACTCGTGCCAAGCACCCGAATCGTACCCTTCGCAGGCCATGAGCCTTCGCGAATGTATAACGCGCTAAAGCGTCAAGGGGCTGGCGCGAGGCCAAGAGCACTCACGCCAAACACCCGAATCGTATCCTTTGCGGGCCATGAGCCTTCGTGAAGGTATAACGCGCAGAAGCGCCAAGGGCCGCACGGTTAAGAGCATCGGTGCCAAGCACCCGAATCGTACCCTTCGCGGGCCATGAGCCTTCGCGAATGTATAACACGCTAAAGCGCCAAGGGGCTGGCGCGAGGCCAAGAGCACTCGCGCCAAGCACCCGAATCGTATCCTTCGCGGACCACGAGCCTTCGCGAAGGTATAACGCACGGAAGCGCCAAGGGGCTGACGCGAGGCCAAGAGCACTCGCGCCAAGCACCCGAATCGTACCCTTCGCGGGACATGAGCCTTCGCGAATGTATAACACGCTAAAGCGCCAAGGGGCTGGCGCGAGGCCAAGAGCACACACGCCAAGCACCCGAATTGTATCCTTCGCGGGCCATGAGCCTTCGCGAAGGTATAACGCGCTAAAGCGCCAAGGGGCTGGCGCGAGGCCAAGAGCACTCGCGTCAAGCACCCGAATCGTATCCTTCGCGGGCCATGAGCCTTTGCGAAGGTATAACGCGCTAAAACGCCAAGAGGCTGGCGCGAGGCCAGAAGCACTCGCGCCAAGCACCCGAATCGTATCCTTCGCAGGCCATGAGCCTTCGCGAATGTGTAATGCGCTAAAGCGCCAAGGGGCAGTGCGAGGCCAAGAGCACTCGCGCCAGACACCCAGAATGTCACCTTTGTGGGCTAGGAGCCCTCGCGAACGTGCAAAAATCTAAAGTGCCAAGGGGCTGGTGCGAGGCTAGAAGCGCTCGCACCGAGCACCCGAAGCACAACCTTTGCAGGCCACGGGCCTTCGCGAATACTGACTACGCTAACGATATTACGCGTAATGCAATAAAGCGAAGAAGCAATAAGCTCATGCCAAATGAAAGCAAAACATCATATAGATAAACATGTTCACTTACAAATACGTGACAACTTAGAAACAAAAGATTATGTATTACATTAGCAAAGATATTACAATCTTAAAACTACCACTATTCTACTCCGCTGGTTTCTTGCCCTTAGGATCTGAAGGATCTTTGGGAGCCTGAGGAACAGGAGTTGTCGGAAGACCTTCGCTTGACACTTGAGGCCCCGCGGTCCTTGGTGGAGGAGTTGAAGAGGTCTGCCTCCTCGCATGCGCCATGAAAGCGCGGCAGAAAGCTGGGCCCCCGGTTCGCCAGAAATTGACAAGAAAATCCCGAACAACTTGGCGGGAGCCGCGGTCGAATGAGTTGGCCGTGAAGGCCAAAGGATAAGACACGCTTGGAGATGAACCGCCTAAAAATCGTGCACCAGGTTTTCAAAGATTGTTGAAAATGCGAAGACGAATCGACGGCGCTAGCTCGATCCAGAAGCGCAAGGAACCCTCTGCGAAGGTCCCGATTGCCTCCTTCAAATATTTGAGGGCAAACGCCGGATTCTTCGGAGGGGCGCTCGCAGCAATCGTCCCAAGCCTAGCGATCTCCTTGGCGAAGGCCTGACTTAAAGAAAGAAGCTCTCCTTGCAGCGCCTCCAGTTGTTGTTTAACCTTCGCCGCCGAGCTTCGAAGGGCCCCAAGCTCCACGGCTCCATTTCTCACTTCGTCGCGTAGGCCATTGCATTCCTTGCGCGACGACTCCAGCTCGGCCTGTTGGGCCTCGAACTCAGTACGAAGTGCAGCCAGGGCCTCCTCTGCGGTTTTTGCACGCTGCTCTGTCTGCTCCTTTTCGGACTTGAGGAGGACCACCAGCTCCTTCTCCTTCGCGCTCACTTCCCGAAGAGTGTGGTTCTCTTGGTCGAGTGTAGCAACGCGACCCTCGAGAACAGCACACCTCTCCGAGAGGTCCACCACTTGTGCCGCGGCGGCACGATTCCAAATCAAACTCTACAAGACGGGATAAAAACGTAAATAACACGAAAATCTTAAGAAAAATACATAACAAGTAAATGATAGTAATGTGTATAGTACCGAAGCAAGACTTAGCTCGACGTTGCGCATGTTCACCAGTAAAGGGAACGCCTCGCAACGATCGAGGACCGAAGATGGAACGCCCCCGAGGATAGAATCCACATGCTCATCTTGGAGGATGGTGGTGGGCTCCACGGAGAAGTCATCGGAAGCAGGTGCGACACTGGGCACAGGTGTAGCACGTGAAGCCCCACCCTCTATAGTCGTTGCCGCTGCCAAGGATGTAGCGCCGAGTGCGGGGGTGACGGGAAAATTTGAACCGCCAACGCCAGGCGCAAGTGGGGCAGAAGGTGAAGGCCCCCTCTCCGTGAAAGTGGCCGCCACCAATGCCAGTATGGCATCAGCTGAAGTACCGGCACCAGCGGCCTCAGAGAGGGGCACCGAAGGTGGCTCCAGGTTGGCCCTTTCTAAAAAAAAACATAAGGAAAAAGCTAACAAAGTGAAAAAATATACCGAAGGTTAACAAACCTTCGGCGGAAGGAGAATCTGCCAGCCAGAATTTCGCGTCAACAACGAAACCGGCGGTGTAGTCCTCAGCTTCCGCCTGGACATCAGCGAAGCCTCCTTCAGGACTCACGGGACCATGTCCCGAAGGAAGAGACCCGACTCCATGGCTGTCTTAGAGCTCATTGGAGCCATGTCCGGGATCTAATGGTCCCGAAGGGGTCTTGCTGACCAGGACGTCCAGTGGATCATCACCACCACTGGCGGCGCTTTGCGCATCTGGTGAAGTGTGATCGTCCTCGACCGTATGACCCTCTTCCTCAACCTCCTCTTCGTCTCCTTCCTCGTCCTCAGCGCTCGCAGCTGAGTTTTTTTTTTTTAAAAAAATCATCAGTCAGAAAAGACAGACCGAAGATATATAGCGGTAGGAAGAATACTCACCACGGGGACACTTGGATGGGCTCATGGCGGTGCCCTCAAGCGATTTCCTTTTCCGGCCCTCTTGGCTCGGGCTCCGTCCAGGGGGTAACTACCCCAAGGATGCGGTTGATGCGGGCGCCCACCCCGGCCAGCGAGCCAGCGATTGCTCTGAGTGTAGCGGCCCGAACATCCCTTCGGCCCTCTCCGCGGCCGTTTCCAACTTCCGAGGACGGTGATCCTTGTCACGCAGCGCGAGGTGGTCGCCTCCCACATCCACAATTACAAATCTCTCCCAAGAGCGCATCACGCCCCACTTTGGTGCACAGAGAATTCCTAGGCGAGGCAACGCATAGAGAAGCGTTTGCTGATCCTCTGGAGCAGCAACCTCTGCGCCTCTTCGGAGCCGGTGAGATTTTCCACCGGGAACTTGACACAGTTGGCCGCTCCCGGGGTGTACCTAAACAAAGAGTCAGCTTCATCAACCTTCTGGTAAAACCAGAACAGTTTCCAACTTAGCCCCGCAGCGCCATCCCACTTCTTCTTCGTAGCCAGGGACGGAAAATCTGTGAGGTGTGCCGTCTTCACGACAAAGTTCAGACATCCGAAGGGGCTGCCGCTGGTCTTCCCCTGCCACCGACCTTCGTGAAGAAAACCGAAGACTCGGGCGCTGGGTTGCGTTCCATGGCTTCGGAGCGCCCATTCAAACACCGCAAGCCGCGCCACGGCGTTCGGGGAGAGGTGTACGAGCTGCGCCTTGTACAGCTCGAGGATATCCCCGACGAGGCGAGTGCAGGGAATCCGAAGACCCGCCTGCACCTGCGAGTGGAAGACGACGGCCTCGTCGGCATTCGACTGAGGAGTCGTCTCTTGCCCCGGCAACCTGAAGTCGTCCTCCTCAGCAAAGGAGCCGTCCGACACCTTCAGCGAGCATATCCGGGTCATCCTAGATCGCCCTAACTCCCAAGACAACAAGACGAGGTCTCGCTGGCTCAGATTTTCTTCGGAGCCATCGAAGATTCCGAGAACTGCACAAGTAGTTGAAAGTCAGCACTTCCGAGAAACAGCCCTTCGGGATCATAGATATAAAAAAAAGAGGGAAGAAGACGAACAAGCACAAACACCATGAATATTCGACCGCGAAAACTTCGTAGAATGTAGTACTACTTTTCAAACAAAATGGGGATCGGTGTACGAATGGTGTCGCAAATGATGCAAAATCTCTTTGCAAGTTAAATGCCGAGCCCACTAAACACCAAACAAAAGCCCCATACCCCAAATTGAGCAAAAACACGGGCGAGTGGCATACCTGCAAACTTAGTCTGCGATGAAGAATGGCGGAGAACCAGCGACGATGATCTACTGGCGGCAGGAGCACGAAAGGACAAGCAAACCAACGGTGGCCGGAATAGGGCACAGGAGCGGGAGAATTAGCGGCGGCGGACGAAGTGCGCAAGAGCAAGAGAACCGGCGGCGGCGGACGGAGCGCGCAGGAGCGAGAGCAACGGAACGGCGGGAGGTTGGGTTTGAAGAGCGCAAGTGTGGAACAAGAACAGTGGCGTGGCCCCTTATATAGAAACCAACATGACACGGATGAACGCTATGTGTCCACATCAACGGCGACGATGCGCCGCGAAGAAACCGAACAGGCACAAAAAAGAAAATATACATATATAGAGAAAATCCCAACGGGCGCCTACAGATCTGATGACATGTGTGACGATTAACGGCCAGGATCAACGCGCCGACTTCGAGACCACTGACAATGTCAGAACGCCAAGTCCAAGTCACATCAACGGGTGAAGATATCATCGGAGACAAAGAAGAAACAGCATCTTCGGGAACACCACCTCGACGTGGAGAAGGGGGGCTGGATATTCCGGCCAGACACCACGGCGAGGTGGCGACGTGACCGTAAGGGGCTTCTGTTGTAGGGACAGCCACCCTATCTCCAGGAGAGGTGGATGTCCACGAAGATGTTGTGAAGATTCTTCATGTAGATTGTTACCCGAAGGGGTAAGTGACGAAGCCTATCCGAGATAACCTCAAGTCAGACCATGAGTGGTAGACTTGGACATGCGCGAGGGGTCGAGAGAAGGACGCGAAGGGTAAAGTATTCCGAGGCCATCTCAAGCAAGGAGAGTCCTCGGGATTTCCATTGAAGGATGGCGGAAGGTGTTGTCAAGGGATTCACGAAGACCCTTCGGAAAGACCGATAGTGTGATCTTTGACAAGTTTCGGGTCAGAAGACGAAGACTTCGAGACAGCCTCTGACAAGAACGAATCTAATCAAATCAAATCAACAACTTTGTCAGAGTATGTCCCCTAAGGGCATGTTAGGGAGTAGGTTAACGTGGAGGGTAAGAAAACTAGTCTAGCCATTGATTGTAGGATCGACGATCCAGGGTTCAGGGTAATCTTGGTATTCCCCCATGGGTCAGGGTACTTTGGGTATTTCCCTTGCATGTAAACCCTGGCCCTAAAGTTGTATAAATTAATAAGTTCATCAATGAAAGAGGGCAAGCATTCTGATCATTTACATTAGCACTAGTTTATTCGCTGAGCGCTCTGCTCTCTCACCACCATTCTCTCTCGGCGTCCTCTCCATCACCGGGGAGGGGCGCTGAACCTCACCGTCGGCGGGATTTCTGTCCTGGCGACAGTCGGAGTAGATACATGCAAGATTGGGGTGAGCAATTAAGATTGTGTATTAAATGTTGGTTTGTATTTTAAAATCTTGCTTAATAGGTATAATCCTTAAGAGACCCAATAATTCACGAATCTGATCATGGCAAATCAATGGTGGATAAGGATGGAGCCTAGGCTCCATGTAGCCTCATGTATTATTCATATATATATATATATATATATATATATAGCGCTAGGCTATAAGTCATGCATGGTGACGGATCGCTCCGTCGCAAGCGGTTTGTTCTAAAATCCGTGATCGAATTTGACGATCGAATAGACTATCTCGCCGTCTCGATGAAATCTCACTCTGACAAAATTTCACATTTTTTGATTTTTTTCTATTTTTTCGTATTTTGAAACCGGATTATTGGACGGTCCACAACTAATTAGATCATGGATTTTCAAAATACGGAAAAATAATAAAAAATCAAAAAAGTGAAATTTTGCTCAGAAGTGAGATTTCAATGAGACGGCTGAGATGGTCGGTTCGATCACAAATTCGATCACGAATTTGTAAAAATGTCTGGCCGACTGAAGCCATGACTCACCATAGTCACACCCTATATATATATATATATAGAGAGAGAGAGAGAGAGTTGAGCTCAGGTCGCCCGCGGCTGACGGAGCCGTGACTTTTTTTTTGCAAAATTGGTGATTGAATTCGACGATCCGAACCGACCATCTCCTTCATCTCGCTGAAATCTCACTACTGACAAAATTTCACATTTTTCTGATTTTTTACTATTTTTTTCGTATTTTTAAAAATCCACGATCTAATTAGTTGTGGACCGTCCAATAATCTCGGATTTCAAAAATACGAAAAAAATAGTAAAAAAAATAAAAAAAATGTGAAATTTTGTCGGTAGTGAGATTTCAGCGAGACGAAGGAGATGGTCAGTTTGGATCGTCGAATTCGATCACCGATTTCACGAACAAGCCGCGGTTGACGGGACGATCCGTCAGCCGCGGCTGACCTGAGCTGAACTCTCTCTCTATATATATATATAAAAGCTGGCAACCAATTGATTCCTTCTCATTTTCCTTTTTCTATACACTAAAAACAACTGTAAAGTTTATACTCCTATGACACAATCTACTAGCATCCACCGGCTCTAGTGATAATGATCCAGCTTTCCAAACAGTATGTGAAACTGAGACAGATAGAATTAAAGCATTTCAGTTAAAGTATGTATATCTTCCGTTCGACTTTCGCTTAGTCTGAACTCATGATCTTTAAAGTGTATATATATAAGAAAGCATTTCTTTCTTCCATTCTTTCCAGATCACTTTGATCAATGATTCCTGGCCGGCTTTATTCCTAGGACGGTTCTGTTCTTTCCACTTTATTAATTTATGTAACTTATTTACTTATATAGCTTATCTTATAACTTTGAGACTTTTCGAGATAACTTTAAGAGTCGGATTCACTTCGTTTGACTTGTGTTTTAGAGCTTTTAGATAAGTCTTCGAGATAAAAAAAAAGCATTCAAGAAACTAAATTATTTTTAATTTAAATGAAGATAAATAAATAGATAGATAAGTCAGATAAGGTGAGGAGAATAAGGCCCAAAATTGTCAATCTCCGGCTCAGTCGTTGTGGGATGCTAGCTATCTTATATAGCTATATACAAATATTTGCATCTCGATGGATAGACTATATATTCTTTGTCCTTCTCTCTATATATGTGTCCAATGGTGATACATCGATGGTATAATATGTGTACCCCAACGGCCACGACAGGATGACAGGTCTGCCATTACCGTTAATGCCATGCAAATGTGGATCAAGTAGCTAGATGCTCCTCTCGATAGCCGTCATCTTAACCTGCTACCGCTTAATTTACTATTTCAGTCCATCTCAACACGGCGAAAATTGATACGTAGCAGCGCACAAATATATATTATATATGCATATATGTACAAGGTAAACTAACATGTTGAAGGCACCATATATTTACTTAAAAAAAGGTACCATATATATACACTGCATGTACGTAAGCGTGGATGCATTAATCTTATCCGTTGATTAATTTGTTCATTGTGTGTACGATATAAAGCTTAGGTATGCACGAGTATGTACGATATATAATTGACCAAGGAAAGTAAACGCTGATGGATATCTGGAGCACTTCGGTTGGTTTCAGCGTCATTCATTTTGCAGGCAGACGCATGAAGAGATCGACATCGACGTGTTCAATCGTACTCCATATTATCTTAAGATTACATACGTGGTGACACTCGTCTCAAGATAAAGTAAAGAGAAGATGAGAATGACAGAGAGAGAGAGAGATTAGGCGACACGGTTGTGACGATGGATCGATTGATCGAGCAGGCAAGCTAGCTAGCTAGCCAGCACTAAGGATTTGCCACACGTAAAACGCTTCTGGAGTACTACAAATTAATTAACATCATGCGTACGTAATGCATGTGGCTGAAATTAACCTCGCGCCGGCACGCGCCGCGCGCGTGTCGCCTCGTGCACCGACGTGCGTCCATATAAGATGTTTCTATTATTAAAAAGTGTTTAGTGCTGGTGAAATAGCCAATTTTTAATTAATCTCCCTCAATATACATTACTCTTTCGTCCAAAATTTTTAATTAATCTCCCTCAATATACATTACTCTTTCGTCCAACAGACATACATTATAAGGATATTTTTCATTTTATTTCGTCCAACGGTCCATACATCATGAGGATATTTTTTATTTTATTTACGCTGCTTTCTTATTTTTGGTATGTTGTAATTTTAGAAGATTAGCACCAACACTTTATCTATTGGTTTGGTTTGGTTTTTCTATTTTACTGTATTTGTAATATAGGAAGGAATCAATAGTAGTCATGAAAAAAAATAATTAGAGCTAAGGGTATGTAGACGGGTGCAGTCGAGCATATAAGCATAGCTAGATGTATGGACCAAACACATTAATTGATCATAATGTAGTAAGACATTATTTGGTATTCTTTTAATTCATAGCAAAGTAGGAGCACTTGCTAGTATATACTATACATGTACATAGCTTGTGTTTTTAATGTGATTTTAAGAAACGTCTAAAGAACTATTATAGGTTGTTTGTTTTAATTACCTAATCAAACGGCCCGATCTCTTACCTCTAGAGAGTGAGACAAATGAATACATTTTATATAACTGTACATATATATTTGATCCAATTGCTTGGTGATCACTTACTCATAGAAGAGTAATTTTTTAAAAAAAAATTCAGATCCTACAATACATATACACATAAAATTATATGAAATGAACCTGAAATTCCTGTGTTTCTAAGGAATCCTTGATAAATAGGCAAAGCGGTGACACGGAGGAGGTAGAATTAGCAAGTTGATTGTTAACCGAAGCTAACGCGCGCCTAACTGCATGCTGATTCATCATGCCTGCCTGCCACGAGGGGTGTGATCAAAACGGGCCGATACGGGCGAATAATGCTCTTTTCGTATTCTAATACATATGTTTAACATGGATATAGATACAGATCAATGCATATTGGGATAAGCATGGTCGATCCCAAGATGGATTTGGATCGGTTATAGATAACTTAACAGACAGTTTGGACGTAAAGAAAAGATAAAACTTCATCAACAAAATGCTAAATTAAATATCATATATAACATATATATAATGTGACATCCTAAAGTCTCACTACTAGAAAAACGAGCATCACAAGCGGTATATCACAAGCGGTTCGATGCGCACCGCTTCTAATAGTTGCAGACAAGCGGTTCAATAGCCCAAGCCAGAAGCCCTCTAGAAGCGGTTCGTATCTGAACCCCTTCTAAAGGCCCTCTAGAAGCGGTTAAATATCTGAACCCTTCTAAAGCCCAAGCAACGAAGGGGTTAGTGTCACGAACCCTTTCTAAAGCCTAGCACCTCTAGCGGCGGTTAGACATCTGAACCCTTCTAAAGCAAGCAGCGAAGGGTTCAGATATTTAACCGCTTCTAAAAGGGGCTTTAGAAGGGGTTCGTATTACGAACCGCTTCTAGAGGTCCATTTTTCGAATTGTTAAAAGAAAAGCTTGCTTTATCTCATCAGAGAGCACGTGTGGGTAGGTTGGCTAGCTGGGTAAGGCGTGGGTCACGAGGAGGGGTGAGGTCCTGAGTTCAAATTCCACATACCCCAATATTCTTTACTATTATTCTTTACCTTTTTAGACACCACTAGAAGCGGTTCGTAGAACCGCTTCTAGTGCTCCCGCGAGCATTAGTCTCGGTTGCTTAGAACCGGTTATATAACCGCTTGTGAAAGTGGTTACGAACCGGTTGTGTTGCACTATTCCCTGGTAGTGTCTCTAAAACCCAATTTTCCCTAAACTAATCCTTAATTTCGAAAGTAATCCCTATAATCTAGCTCCAGTCGGGTTCTCTCTCTAAAACTCGAGTTTAATCCTAATCCTAACCCAATTTCTATCCCTAACCAAATCTATCCCTTAATAGGTTTGTCGCTAAACCGATTCCCAACCGAATTCTATCTTCTAGCCGTTGGGCTCATCCCCGATTCATCCCCTATATAAACCCCAGGATCCCTTCCCCCTAAATCCATCAAATCCCCTCAAGCATTCCCATCAAATTTCGAAACCTAGGAGTCGACGACGTACCTCGGTTCATCACCGCCGTGGCTGAAGAGGAGGTAGCCTCCGTCCTTCTCCTCTATCTTCTATCCAAGAGCATCGCTGCTCCGCTTGCCTTTCCACATTGCCATTGCCATAGCCGCTCGGTGTCACCCATCTGCTTGCGGCACCACCGCACCTGAGGCCAGGCTGAGCTA
This sequence comes from Olyra latifolia, assembly GCA_036346145.1. Classification (NCBI taxonomy): domain Eukaryota; kingdom Viridiplantae; phylum Streptophyta; class Magnoliopsida; order Poales; family Poaceae; genus Olyra; species Olyra latifolia. The sequence goes on from CM070528.1 coordinate 2,641,806, forward strand.
GAGCATCGCCATCTCTGACTCACACCGCCGCCGTCACCATAGCCGTTCATTTCCGTCCACCCGTGTGTTGCCGTCGCCACAATCGCTCGCCGCTGCCATCCCGTGCACCACCGCCACATCCCGCAGCTGTCGCTATGTTGCCAAGGCAACCCGAGGCCGTCGCCACCACCGCATCGCCGTCGCTACTTGCCTCGAGCTGGAGTGTTGCCGTCCCCAACTCGCGCCACCGCTGCCGCTGCTCCTTTTCTCTCTCCCTTCCTTCCTCTCTTTCTCTCTCTCTCTCTTTGAGCTAGCCCGAGCCACCCCTTTAACAAGGCCGAGCTGGTCGGCTGGGCTGGTTGGGCTACATTAGTGGCCAAGCCAAGATGAACAGTACTATTCATTGAATTTTGATGAACAGTGACCTTTCCTAATTTTTATCTCGAGATCCGTAGATCCGATTCTATCATCACAAATTTCTAAATTCCTATTTGATATAATCTACTTTCAGTAATTTTCTCATGTTTATTTGATTTTTTCTTTTTGGTATTTATTACATCTCGATTTGCGTGTAGACGTTGCCACCGGTGACGCTGGAGCTGCGACCGCTAACAAATTCTCGGTAATCGTTCAGTACTAAGACCATGGCAAGCTAGTTACCGTTTTTCTAGATTTCAAAAGTTGCCTGCTATTGATAATAGTATTTTTCCTGCTTAGGTCATAGTTAATGCCTATATCGTGTTAGTCATTAATTAACATGGTTCACTGTCCATTCTGCCTAGTATGATTTATTTCTGTATTATAGCCATCCTTGTTTTTACTTATGCTAGATGCTTAGTATTGCTACGATACGATTTGTAGATTTTATTATAGTGGGAAATTATTCAAATCTTGGTAGAGAGAATCTATTTTCTATATATGGTTTTGGTTCAATCTAATCAAACTAAAATCAATATGGCATGAGTAGACACGAGGTGGTGGCTTGTTAGGGTGATTGTATGCAGTGGCGTACGCAAGACAATTTTAGAGGGGGTGCTAGTCTAGAGACTATGGAAAATTTTTGATACATTTGAATTTAAGCAAGTTTTGTCAAATTTGCTGACATAGTAAAAATCCAGTCTTACTGGAAATTTTGGCGTTTTCTGACCATACAAATATGCAAACTCGAATTTTGTAAAAAAAAAAGTGTCCCTCCATAAAATTTTGGATTTTTGTGACAACTAGTTTGATAAATAGTTGTGCAAAATTCATTTGTCCATCTTGTTTTTTCTTGTACAAATCTAAAATAAATTACAATACATATGGGATATTGGGCAATAAAAAATTAATTTAACTAAAATCAAATCAATAAACATACAAATATAAATCACATGTATTAACAAATCACCATCACTACATCACCTAGACAACCATTGCTTGATTTGCTTAATACGCCCAGTCGCCCACAGCTTACTGCTCAACGCCACAATGCTGCAACATGCTTGGCGCCTAGCTGAGGCTCGCCCAGTCGCCCTTGCCACTGCACGAGCCCACGATCCCCGTCGGCCGTCAGCAGCCCTTGCACCCAGCGCCCAACTTTGAGCTGTATTGCTCGCTGCCACCCTCGCCATGTGCCCCGACGCTATAGCTGCCACCTGCCGCTCAGGGCTCAGGCACTCCCTGCGTCCTCGAGCGACCGAGCCACCGCCTGCCATTTTAGGCCATGTTCTTTTGGGCTTATCTAATGTGACTTATCTCAAACTTCGAGAATTTTCTAAGGTGGCCTCGAGAGTCGGATGGCATTGATTTTTAGGATTTAGGGAGCTTTTAGACTCGCCTACGAGATAAAAAAAGGATTCAAAAGTAATAAAAAAAGTCAGATAAGTCAATATTAGTCAGATAAGTTAGACTTTTTTCGTGACTTATCTGACTAATATTGACTTATCTGACTTTTTTTTATTACTTTTTGAATCTTTTTTTTTATCTCGTAGGCGAATCTAAAAGTTCCCTAAATCCTAAAAATCAAGGCCATCCGACTCTCGAGGCCACCTCGAAAAATTCTCGAAGTTCGAGATAAGTCAGATTAGATAAGCCCAAAAGAGCAGGGCCTTAGATTTTCAATTTGGAAATTGGAATCCATGAATTGGGATTGATTGGTTTGAATCGTTGCCTGCCATTCCATGGCTTTTCCATGACTTGAAAGGCCAGACCCAAACGTGATGGGCGATCATTGATGGATCGGCTCGATCTTGACTTGCCGGCGCCAAATCTTTCTTTTTGTCGATCCGGCCGTCAAGACACCCGAGATGGTCATGGAATGCCGGCTATGATACACACGGTTAACAAGCGCGCTGGCCCGAGCTCCCGCGTGCGCCCCCAGGCGCACCGGTGGTGACTCCGCCACTGATTGTATGGTTCCGTAGTATGCCATCTTGGTCGACATAAGGACCGAATATAGTGGATGATCTAGCCAAGTACAATCGTACAACCATGAATGCTACTAATGGTAATGCCTTAGCTTGCTACTCTAGAAAATCTAGTTTTAATCTGTCATGGTGGTGTGGGTGTGTTTGATTAGCACCGGAGACCCATATAGCACATGAGGGGACCTCTAGCTTGGCGAGGAAGCTGCCGGGGTGAAACCTTAGTGAGGCATTCTCAAGTCTAGATATACCGGGATAACAGTTTCGTCTCACTCTGGTGAGTCCCATGGGTAAAGTGTGCACACTGATCTGTAGAGTTAAAACTATCATGATAGATGTGCTCACGGTCAAGAACGGGTCTGGACGGCTCTACAATGTTACCTCACCTTTTTAATAATTAATCTGGTGTAGAGATAGGGCAGGAAATACCAGACAACGAATGCCAAATAGAGATTGTCGTGTAGAGTTGGCAGCGAATGTCATCTCGATTTCTTGTTGAGGAAGCAGCTTAATGTGTTGAGAAAACATGAGTTTTACTTTATATTATTATTCTTCATAAATGATGCCTACAACCGTTAAGAATTTCTTAAACTGCTCTTTATACAAAATAACCATCCATGATTTCTTGTTGAGTTTGTATTCATACCTAAGGACGAACACTTGTTGAGTATATGTGTCTCATAGTCACCCTTACATTTTTGCTATTCAGACTAGCAAACAGGTGAAGGAGCTGAGGAGTACATTGATTACAAGGTTGAGTTGGACAGAAGTGACCCCGGCTACTAGTCATATTCCCAGTCAGATGCTTATGGCGTATGGATGGGTCTACCAGCTGCATGTTAAATTTCTTTCTTTCATATGCTACTATTATTAAGACAAATATTGTAATAATTGGCATGTTGCCATATACTTTTATGTAAAATTGTTAAGTAAAGTGAACGGTGTGATTTAGTTCTGTTTACCCCATGCGTACTAGCTATGATCTGTTGGGACTAGTACCGCAAAGCATAGATGTGTCAATTTTACAAAACCGTGTTCCGACATATAATCATCCTATTATTTATTAATTAATGGCTATAAAACTTATTTTTTTAGTAGAATGTATAAAAATATTTATATTTGTCGGATATATATTTTGTAGATTCATGTGATCATATCTTTCGAATATGCTATGAAATAGAGATATGATCAAATATTTCTTTTTCCCTATATATGCTAACGCATATTATTTGGTATTTTCCCATATGAATATGGATAATTAATATATGTTAGATATTGATCGAAACTTAGAAAATAGTATTCAAAGTAGCTCTTTTTATATGGTATTGGACGCTTAAATTTCTCCCCCATACGTTTTCACCGGATTTGTATCCTCTGACTTTACCCTTCTCTACCGTGCCCCTGGCTTTCACCTCACATATCACTTTGTAGCTACTGATAATCTCTGATAACTTCTGCTTGATAGAAATGGGACTATTTGCTACTGATGATGATGCTCTGATGTTTTCTTTGCGATCTCGGCGTTATAGACACATATTACTGTGAGTGTTTTGCTACAATCTCTGACGTTATAGACACATATTACTGTGCGTGCCTGACTTTGCCAGAGGATGCGCGTCCGTTTTCACCATACCTGCCACACTAGGGAATATCTAGATCTATGTGCAAATGGAAATATATATACACGTAGTTCAAAAGAGTGTGCCATCTATATAAATAGAGAGAACTCTTTTAGGTAGACAATGATAAATATAATATGATGGTACGTAGCATATATAATTTAAATCTAACTTTGTTTGGTGCAGAGACTGGAAGTTACTTATATTATTAAAATATAATTTGAATCTAACCCTTTTTCAAGAGATCAGCCTTCAAAAAACATATGCACTATTATTACAGTAGAAATACTATCCTAGTAGTATCAAAAAATTAAAGTCAATCTATACCGTTAGAAGAAAGAAATAGACCGTTCGCACGCGTGTACCCTAAAGTTTCTTTGGATCATATAGGTTCAGTGCTGATCATGATCGCCTAGCTGGTGCACACAAGACGTGCCACAATGGTGTCAAATCTGATTAGATGCGGTAAGCAAGCGTTAATGCTTAGTTGCTTCTTCACCCCTGCACATGCCTGCCTGCCCATATATGTTGGCTTTGCCTAGCTTCGACCTGCACCAATGGAGGAGGAGATCGATCTATGGAATCCATCTCCTCTGTACTATTTGGTTAGGGCCGTCTTGTCTTGTGTAATTCTGTCTGCACAAAGCAGAACCCTGCGTACTACTATTATTGGATGCACGCATATATATCTTTGATCTTTGATCTTTCCCATTTCCCCTGACATGTATATCTTATGGTACAGTGCACTGTCTGCCGGGATATAAGACAGATCGAGCGGCTGAAAAGCAGCAGCGAACTCTTGCGATTTGATGTGTCGTCTCCGGAACCTTAGGACGTGTTTGGTTGTCTGCCCCCGCCTGGTCAGGCTCGCGTGAGCTAGATCCACGTGTGTTTGGTTACCTGCTCGCCGCTCGAAGTCTGCACCTGCGCATGCAAAATCCCTGTTCGGGCCTAGCCCGAGGAAAACGCCCGCAGCTGTCGTTTCCCCCCGAGCCAGGTTCACGCGGGTGCGGGGCGAGCGGCAACGTAGGGCAGGAGACGGCGGCTGCGGCGACCCGAGAAGGCACGGGGAGGCCGGATCCGGCAGTGATGCGGCGCGGTGAGGCCAAATCCAGCGACGGGGCCTCGCGGGGAGGCCGGATCCGGTGGTGTCACGGCGCGAGGAGGCCGGATCCGGCGACCGCGACGGCGGGGCAGTGGTTGAGGAAGTCGGCTCCGGCGACGTTGGCAACTCAGCGCACAGTTAACAAACATACGCTCGTTCGGGCCAGGCTCAGTTGCTGCAGCGCAACCAAACGCGCCAACCTACACGAGCACGGCCAGGCTCCGGCTAGCCTGGGTGCGGCAACCTGGCTCCGGCTGGCCAAGCTGCCAACCAAACACGCCCTTAGCTGTTTTAAATCGTTTTTGCTTGGATTCATCGTGTCATGCAATTGATGAATATATGAAACTTGGTCGACATTACCGCTGCTTTCTAGCAAGCAGTATATGTAAATGTTTCCGGTTAGGAGAGATTGCTGACGTAGAGAGGTAGATAAGAAAGAGGGAGAGCATAGTTATTTTGCATGTAAGAAATGGTTCGCACTAGAAGCCATACCTCATTTCTATATTTTTCTTATTCGGTCCATTGTACATATCTTGGCTCTTTCTTATCTTACATGTGTAATAATTTTTATGTTACAATGGAACAGCATTTTTTTAGGAGCTCTAAATAAAGTCTAGAAACTATGTTGAAAATTACCAATGCATACTCGAGAATGCTACAAGCATGGAGAAATTGCAAGAAGAGTGATATTTTTCATGAAGTTTCTAGAAGAAGTGTAAATGATGTTTTATGGTAAAGTTTGAAATGTTCTAGAATACTTAAAAATAGCCATGAAGCTAAAGTAGAAATATCTAGATATTAGATATTTAGTATGAAAGCTTTAGACCTAAGCTTTCATGACAAATAAAAAAATATCTAGAAACTAGATGTTTATGTTACGAAGAATGTAGAACTTAGATATTTAGGATGAGAATTCTATAGGTCAAATATTTATAGGGATAGTTCTAGAGTTATATTTATTTCTTTGGAGGGTTAGGATGATGACACATGTCATCCATTCAATGGATGTGTGCTAGTATAAATGGGGTGTCCTCCTCTCTCATGTATATGCTCCCTACTGAGTGTGCTCTTATGGGTGTGCTCTAAAATGCTAAGTGAGGGGCATGGCAGAAGTGTGAGGTAGGGAGAGAGTGGTAGGGTAGCCACTTGAACTAGTGTACTCCTTTTGTAATAGTTTTCACACTTTAATAAAATATCACTTTGTTAGCCGTGAGTCTGTAGTAGCATAGGTCCCCCTGAAAGTGTGGGTTGAAGGGCTGCCACTGAATAACCAACAAACTATACGCTCAACATCCACAAAGCCTGTAATTAAGCTATAGGACCGAATAAGTAAAAGAGGGGTGGTGAGTAGGAGTCAAATTAATTACGACCATTTCTTTACGACGTGTTCTTTACGACGTGTCTCAAAATTCGAAAGTTTTAATGAGCTACCATGCACTTGAGGAAGTGGACTACTGGCAAGGGCGGCGGACCAGGTCTACAGGAGACATATGCGTGGGGGACCAAGGGTCCATGGGAAATGTGTTCGTAGGGCCGAGGGTTCACGGTGAACTGACAACACGATTTCAAAAACAAATTCTAGATAATTTTTGATTGAAAGGTTGGATCGACCCCAAATTTGAAACACAACTACTTTAAGATGTTTAGCACCTAGTTAGAATCGAAGTTAGTGTCTAAAAACTCAACCTTTTTTGAGTTCTATCTATTCTAGGTCACAGGCTAGGTAAAAATCAAAAGTTCAATATATCCATGACCAAAATCCATGGATAACTCATATAAGATGAACCTAGATGTGTTACAACACGTTCTTTGATACTAAGGCTCAAAGATATCAACCAAAACAAGAAAAATAAGATCTAACAGGATTTAAGCTAAGAACACTTAAGAACAAAGCAAAAAATCAAACCGAAGGCAAAGGACACAAAATCAAAACATGAAGTGAAGTAAGATTAATAATTAAAAAGGAATGATTACATAGAAATAATTGAGAAGGATTAAAACAAACACATATCCAACCATACTTTGAACGATTTGGCTAAACCTTTTCTCCTTTAAGCACCTTATCTCTTAGTCATAAAACCCTTATATAGGGAGGCTCAACCAACCATTATAAATGGACTCACCCCAAATCTGATAAGACACCGGATTTTCTCTCTCATACTGCATGTTTCTCAAAGCGGTTCATACATGATGACCTAATAATCCGTTTTGATCCATCTTACTCTCTAAGGCGAAATATGACCTAAACCACTTTCTCTTTGCGCCGCAGTTTCTCCAAAACCGTCGTTCTACTTTGTCGCTAAGTCCGCCATGCGTCCAATTCCCCCTGGACCGCTTTGGCTTGCGTACCTCGAAGCCTTCATCGACAGTTAACCATGTCTACGTGCCTAGACCAGTTCCGATCAACTCGTGTGAACTCCTGATCACCTAGACCATGGATCACCCATCCACATCCTCGATCCCCTTCGTCGATGCCAATTCACTCTAGTCATCTGCACACATTAGACGAGCATACCATTTTTCAAGAAACAAGTATATTTCAACTTGATTCATATTAGTCTATACACACCTACACAACATTAAAACATCACAAAACTGACATTAACCACAATACCATCCAAAGAAATTTGTCATCCCTACACAGTTAATCATTTGTATACCCCTCACATTCAAAACAACAGTGCCCAAAACAATTTTTATAAATTCATCAAAATTTTGCAGACAAGGAACAAAACATACCAAACTTAAACAAATACATTGTCAATAACTCATCACATGATCTCTCATAAGCATCCTATATCATGTTTAGAAGTAGCATCTAAACTATTGTGCAGCCTTTAAGAACTGCCTCTATGTTAGAAGCAGTAAGCATAGAAAGCATTAAATTATTGCCTTTGATAAGTGGGTCTATTGTGGACACGAGCTTAGAGGCAATATTGTCTCTAACTATTATGGGAACACTACTATAGAACACCTCTTCTGTGTTGGCTCTTCACCGCTGGTTCGCTTAGAAACGGCAGTGATAACTTATCACTGATGGTTTCTAAGTCCCACGACCAAGAAAAACTAGCGGACATAAAAACAGGCAGTAACAAGTCTTATCACTGCCAATTCTAGCACCTAGCCGGCAATGATACATCACTGCCGATTCTAGCACACAACCGGCAATGGTAAGACTTATATCACTGCGGTTCTAACACCCAGCCGGTAGTGATATATGAGACATCACTACCGGTTGTAGCCCCCAACTGGCATTGATAAGCCGAATTATCAGTGGTGGTTCTGTGCGCGAACCGCCAGTGAAAGTATCACTCGTAGTTAGCGCACAGAACCACCAGTGATAATTCAAAATCGAGAAAAAAAAGTAACATTAACATATCAAACAGAAAGAGATGAAATGATCAAATGATCCAGTATTTTTATACTATTGTATCTATCGGTCATCACAGAGAACATTATAACATTCAGCTATACATTACGGTTAACATAACATAATTAACATAATGAAGCACTTCGGCATGAGACATTAACATTAACATTAATTACAATAGTGGCATGCGCGATCACCACTTGCTGCTTATGGCCGTGCCACCTTTCTCCCCTTTCCGATAAGGTTATGACTGTTCCTGCCTAGTAGGACTATAGCTTGAGCCTCTTTAGCCTCCTCGCTATCAAGCGTCATGCCAGCTTGCCTCTAGAGAGCGTGGCATCATCGACCTAAACAAGCTTTGTGTGATTGATACTTCTGTGTGCTTTGCAGCTTGGCCAATTATGCTCAATTTTTTAAAAGATAATGCTTTGTATGTCACTATAGAAGAACTGTATTTTTTTTTTCTGCCATCACCGGAACAACTCACCCCTTGTTGCAATGCCCGTACTGTGCACTGTACCCAGTACCCACGCACGCACGCGCATGGCTGCGTTCTGGTGTGCAGTACGGATTGGAGCAAATGGTTCATGGATTGGAGCGCTCAGCTAGCTACTCTCCTGAGTGATCGATGCCTTCGCTGTTCTTGGCTATATATATCATTGTTAATTTTTTCTCTATTTTTCAAGAGATAATAATATGTCACTATAGAAGCCTCGTAGCCCTTCGCACACCGTTGTCTCTCCGTGTCATCGCTTTTACGAGCTATTCCGTGCTATGCGGTTGTCGACTATTTTTTTTTTAAAAAAAAGTCCTATTTTTCAACGGGAGGTACACTCCAGCGCTGTACCCAGACGGTTAGCTACGACGATCGAGCACAATATATATATTACTATTACTATATTACCATGCGTTCATGCCTAGCACAACAGTAATTAAAATTGATTTATGTACGTACGGGACTCACTTGCCATTCGTACGTTGATGCCACCGCTTAATTTTCTCCATGTTAATTAATTGAGCCCTTATATTTGAACACTAAAATAACTATGGAGCATCTGTTCCTTTTGATTGAACAGTTTAGACCATTTTAGTTTTTTTTGCAATACATGTGTGACATGTATTATAATTACATGGATAACAGTCCAAGCTCGAAAATGTACCACCTCCAACTGTTATATACGGAAAAGTATGTCTAATTAATTAGTATTCACAAGTGCTCCGGGCACAGTAATGTTATACATCTTTTGTAGGGATTTTGCGGGGAAACAATTTAATTTCTCCCTGAATCCGAAAAAATATATTTGAATGCTCTAGACGAACGAGCATATATAGCAATATCAGGGTAGCTGTAGGATTGGGATAATGATAATTAAACTAGCTAGATCAGACCATTTATCAGGTGATCGATATCTCCAATATCCCTCTACAAGAATAAGAACATCTGTATGTAAGTATGTATGGATAAATCAAATCATTCACATGTGCTACCTGGCTGGCTCGAAATTGTATTATTCAAGTTGGACGTACGGTCGATCCATTTAGAGGGATGAAAGGGAGCGAACGATGGCGTATCAGCCACGTCTTATAAGCGGGGCTATTTTGAAAAGCAAACATTTTGGTTAACCACTAGACCATTTTCAAAAACCAAACATATTGGTTAACCATATTTTTTATCTTAAGGATGCTTCTTAAAACTTAAAAATAAGCCAAACGAAGCCAACAAACCTTTTGAAACAGCTTCAGAAAGCTCCTAAAGTCAGCAAATCAGTAACTTTAGCGATTCAACCTGGCCCACAAGAATAGGAGCGACCAACCACCCATCAAAAAAGATGGAATAAGCTCTCTCTATGTTAACTCTCCGTTAACCCATCCGAACAATATAGTATCATATTAATTGTGTAAGATGTCAAACAAAAAAATCGGGTTAAGTTAATCTGACTGGTTATGGTTAGCTTACACGGGTAATCTAAACCTGAATCAAACAGTAAAGCTAGTACAAGTGGCCGACAACCCACCAAAAAGATAGAATCTCTATCTCTGTGTGAACTCTCCGTTAACTCATCCTAAGAGCATCTACAATACATAGACAGCTGTTGTCTATAAGAGTTGCTATGTCACCTATTTGCTAACGTGGATGAAAGAGAAAGAAGGTGTCTACACATTTGTATCGATTGTCGTACGAGAACCAAGGTAGTTGTATGTAGAGATGAGTTGTCTATAAAGAAAGTGATTGTCTGTATCATTGTATAGTTGTATTTAAGGTTGTCTATACGTGACATGGTAACTTGCTATAGACAGCAGCTGTCTATATCATTGTACATGCTCTAACAATGTAATATCCTCTATTAATTGTGTTTGTTGCCCAACACAAAAAAATTAGGTCGAGCTAACATACTGGGTCAAGGTTAGCTAAAACGACTAATCTAACGGACCAGGATCGATCCTAGTTAACTAACAAACTAAATCAAACCATTGATCATGCCTGTGATATTGAGAAATACTACTACAAATGGCCGGGGAGTTTCATGCACATGGCCATTCACTTTTCAATCCAACCACATTGATCAAGAAGAGATAAATTCCATCTTCATCGCTTATAGTTATGCCATGTTTTATAGCATATCCGGAAGTTATTTTTATAACAATGTAGTTACGGTATAGCGGTTGATAGCCTTAAAGTATACAACTATACATGCCGATCACAAATCTAAGGATCATATAGATATAGTGCTCACGACATACTGATGGCACATGTAAGATAACAATCTCAGTAATGTCTGCATCGGGGTGGGTCTATCTAACACTATATTCTATAATATGTGTTTACGTTATTGATTTAATATCTCCATATCTTATATCTATAGTATGTGAAACATTATCATCAATTAATATATGTGTTGGTCAAATCATTATAATATCACATAATGATATGAAACTAAGAATCATTTAGAATAACATTGCATAAACAATGTGTCTCACAATCATTGCACTCGATGAATAATATAAATAATATTTATTCATGGAACTGATAACATATTATCCAAAAGTATATAAATATAGACTTGATACAATCATCTCCATGATCGTTTCTAGGGCATATCACTAACATTCGACTCCCCTCCTCTCCTAGATCTGGCCCGACCGGCTACCCCCGCAGAGCCCTACTGTCGATGATCACCGCGCCCTGGGGCCCCACCACGGGGCCAACCACTTGATCTGGCTTCCGGCGCCTCGGGCATATGAGTGAACTTGGTTTGGCAGAGTTGAGCAAGGGGGGACTTCTCGATGGGTATAGTATCGATAAGTTGGACTTCTGTGAGCACTACATTTTTGGTAAGCACAAGAGGGTGAAATTTAACACTTCCGTTCATACAACAGAAGGTATACTTGATTATGTGCATGCTGATTTATGGGGGCCGTCTCGCAAGCCTTCTCATGGTGGTGCTCGTTATATGTTGACAATAATTGATTATTACTCTAGAAAAGACTGGCCATATTTTTAAAAGCATAAATCAGATGCGTTTGCAGCTTTTAAGGAGTGGAAGGTTATGGTTGAAAAGCAAACTGAAAGAAAAGTAAAAGTCCTTCGTACTGATAATGGGATGGAATTTTGTTCACGTGCATTTAAGTATTATTGCAGAAGAGAAGCAACGTGAGGCACTACACCGTTTCGTACACCCCTCAACAAAACGATGTAGCTGAGCGCATGAATAGGACCATTATTTCTAAAGCTCATTGTATGTTGTCCAATGCAGGCTTGGGCAGCAGTTTTTGGGCCAAGGCCGCTTCTACTGCTTGTTATCTCATTAATTGGTCACCCTCCACTGCTATTGATAAGAAAACTCCAATTGAGGTATGGTCTGATTCCCCTGCTAATTATTCACAATTGAGGGTTTTCGGTTGCATTGCATATGCACATGTTGATAATGGAAAACTAGAGTCTAGAGCTATTAAGTGCATCTTTCTTGGTTACTGTTCTGGTGTAAAAGGTTATAAGCTGTGGAACTTTGAAACTAAAAAGATTTTGATTAGTACAAGCGCTGTATTAAATGAATCTGCTATGTTACATGAGAATTTATCAACAAATGCTCATGACAAGGGACAGCAAGAATAAGTGTGCAGGTGGAGCATTTGGATGATGGAGAACATACATCGGACAATGGTAACGCTGCTGTCCAAGATGCACAGGTTACTAAAATTTTACCATTTGCTACTGAATCATCCATTATGGAGCATTCTTCTTCAGTTGTGCAGCCTCCACAATAGTCCATTGCAGTTGATAGGACAAGGAGGAATATTGTTCGGCCTACTAGGCTAACTGAAGGATGCAATTTTGTTGCTTATACTTTGTGTTGTGCAGAGGAGATTGAAAGTAATGCAGAATCTTCAACTTACACCGAAGCAATTATTTCTGTTGATCACAACAATTGGATGATCGCGATGCAAGATGAGATGGAGTCACTTGAAAAGAACAGCACTTGGGGGTTAGTCCAGTTGCCAAAAGAAAAGATGGTTGTTAGCTGCAAATGGATCTTAGTGTCTCCCACTGAACCGGTAATGTTTAAGGCAAGGTTAGTTGCTAAAGGCTTCAATCAGATTCTAGGTATTAATTACAATGATGTCTTTTCCCCTTGTTATAAAGCAAAGTTCGATACGTACTCTCCTCAGTATTGTAGCTATGCATGATTATGAACTTGAGCAATTAGATGTTAAAACTGCATTCTTACACGAGGAATTAGAGGAAGACATCTATATGGACCAACCTAAGGGTTTTATTATTTCTAGAAAAGAGAACCTTGTTTGCAGATTAAAGAAGTCGCTTTATGGTTAGAAGCAGTCTTCCAGACAATGGTACAAAAGGTTTGACTCATTCATGCTCTCAAATAGTTTTAAGAGGTCTGAATTTGATAGCTGTGTATATATGAAATTTGTCAATGGGTTAGTTATATATTTACTTCTTTATGTTGATGATATGTTAATTGCTACAAAGGATAAGTGAGAGATAGCTAAATTAAAGGCATAATTAAGTAATGAATTTGACATGAAGTACTTAGGTGCAGCAAAGAAGACTTTTGGTATGGAAATTATCAGGGACAGAAAGTCTGGCTTCGTCGCTTTAATATGCATGAGGCAAAACTAGTGAGTACTCCTTTAGCTTCTCATTTCAGATTGTCTTCTTCTCAATGTCCCAAGTCTAATGATGAAATTGAGTACATGTCTAGAGTTCTTTATTCCAGTGCTATTGGTTCACTTATGTATGCCATGGTTTGTTCACGTCCTGATCTATCTCATGTAATGACTATTGTCAGTAGATACATGGCTAATCCTGGTAAAGAACATTGGAAGACCGTTCAATGGATTTTCAGTTATATGTGTGGTACATCTAATGCCTGTTTGCAGCTCGGAAAATCTGGAGATGAACTAATTGGTTATGTTGACTCTGATTATGCTGGCGACTTGGATAAGAGAAGGTCTCTCACAGATTATGTTTTTACCATTGGTGGTTGTGCCATTAGTTGGAAAGCAAGCTTGTAGGCTACTGTTGCTTTATCCACCACAGAAGCTGAATACATGGTTATTTCTGAAGCATGTAAAAAAGCTATTTGGCTGAGAGGTTTGTATGCTAAGCTTTGTGGAGTTACGACTTGCATTACTATATTTTGTGATAGTCAAAGTGCCATATGTCTTACAAAGAATCAGGTGTTTTATGAGAGAACAAAGCACATTGATGTCAGATATCATTATGTTCATGATGCTATTGCTCAAGGTAACATTAAGATATGCAAGATCAGTACACATGATAATCCTACTGATATGATGACAAAGTCAGTTCCTGCTACTAAGCTTGAGCAGGTGTTACAGTTTAAGCCCTAGTGGTTTTTGGTGCCGACGGTTTTTCTTTGTTGTTCAAGGAAGATGTTTACTTTGAATTTGTTACAAGATGGAATTTGTCTCAAGGTGGAGTTTGTTGATATATAATCCAAATTCAAAAGGCCAATGTCTAGTGGACCGTAGCAGAGGCCCGTCGCTAGGAGTTGTTTCCGAGTTGGACCCTAGGTCATCACCATCTATAAATACCTCTTGTAAGCCGTACGGGGAAAAGAATCACATTGTAATCCACTGCGTTTGTAACTGTCCAGAAAATAGTGAAGTTTTGCCGACCGGCGCTCGTGGTTTTTTCCCGCAAGGGTTTTCCACGTTAAATCTATGTTCCTTGTTCCTTTTGATTTAATCTACTTCTTGCTTTTGTGCCTGACGATATATTTATGTTTTGATTAATGTAACTTTTATTTGGCCCGCCTTAAGCTGATTGTAATAGACTTAAATCGAATTGGTGTGTATAAACTAGTGTACATCTCATGATGTAGAGAACGCAATTTTATTCCATTATCTAAAAATGCCATTCATCAAATTAACTGGACATCACCAAGACCTTCAACTCTGTTAGCCGGAAGTATTTGATGAGCCATATGCCATATCTAGGCTTTGGAGCATGATAGAGGGAATGCAGTATCCAGCGTCGTCCTCATCGCATGTCTTACTCAATGGAGATAGCCGGGTCAGTATATCCTTAGGCAAAAGGACCATCGCTATCGACCCATGCATCGCAGCGTCTCCCATGTATACTCTAATTACAGAGAAAATTAATTAAGGAGGCAAAGATCATTCGATGTTGCATGAGCTTTCACATGCACTGTGCATGTGGTCATGTGGACATCTGGTGGCACACGCTGATGGAGCAATGTATGTAACCTGATTCCGTTTTCTGCCGGCAAATTATAAGCTCACACAGTACCTGTGTGTGAGAGGTAGTATTGTTTGTACCTAGCTAGTGATCAGTGGACGAAGCGAAAGCAAAGCAAGCGGCCATTTGGAACAGTTTATTTCAACTGCTCCTAAATTCTACGCAAAAGGCTGCAAAGTCAAACCTAAATATCTGATTATCCAAAGTGGTTTCTCGAAAATATTAAAACCGCTCTGTCAAAATTTATAAAATTTGCTTGGATCAAACACTCATGCTTACAAGTTAGGCTAAACATATTAAATAATGGTGATCAACGCAATAGTTGTATATAAATGTGGCGGAGACGCAACCTTTGCCATGAGAGTATAAAAGGCAGGGTGCCTTTACCGAGTCGATCGACCATTGGATCAAATACGGGCGCGTGATATCAACTCGAGCACTATAACAACATTTTCTTAACGACCCTTAAAGTTATAATGAAATCTCATTTAGCCATAGAAAGTTCAAAATTATTTTCTCGCCTCCTTAAAATTGTTTCCATTTGCAGTCAAGCCCCTTGCTTCGTGCAAGATTCCACGAAGTGTTGATGCGACCGCCGACGTGGTCCTATCGGCACAATTAATGTGGCGTTAAAGACAAATAGAAAATACAATTCATCGCTTTAAAGTTGTCGCATTTTTTTCATTTAGCATCTTAAACTTGAAAATTAGTTTCTACACCCCTTTAGGGCTTGTTTGGAAACTGGATTCCCGGCCGGGATCCCGGCCCAATCCCAGGGCTACAAAACCCACGGGCCAATTTTCCCGGCCCAGGCTGGATGTGCGTTTGGAAGTCAATAGAGGAGAATTTTCCCGGCCCATTCCTCGCCGTATCCACGGGGAAGTAATCCGCCTCCTCTCACTCGCGGAAAAAATCGCCTCCCGACCCGACTCTTCCCCATTCTCTCTCGATGCCGCCTCGTCCCCAACCCTAGCTGGGCACTCGCTCACTCCACTACACCGTCGCCGCCAGTCTACACCGCGTTGCCTCGCTATCCCACCAGGCGTAGCCGACGCCGTCGCCGCCAATCTCCACCGGGCGTAGCCGACAGCATCGCCGCCAGTCTCCACCGGGCGCTACCCCAAGATCCGACGGCGTCGCCGCCAGTCTCCACCGGGCGCTACCCAAGATCCGACGGCGTCGCCGCCAGTCTCCACCGCGCTGTCGCGCTACCCCAAGATCTGACGCCTTCGGTCTCCTTCTCGAGATCTGACGCCGCCTCCCCAAGATCCCAAGTATGACTTCGGCCATCTTCCTTCTCCTTCAATTTTTCAGGTGCAGCATGTACATGCGCTAGAAGCAGATTTGAAACTTGTGCAAGCAGATGCAAGTGTGCAAGCAACAATAAAAATGGGCACAAGCATCCTGATTTCGTAGTTACTCCACGTGAAAATGGCCATCTGATTTTTATTACTCCACATTGAAATCTGATTTCTACTTGCACAAGCATCCTGATTTCGTAGATTTGAAAAACAATAAACATGTTGATTTAGGTTCATAGTATAAATAAATTTGTGCTTATAACTGTCCTCATTGGTTCAAATGATTCAGCTCATTCCTGCACATAGCGTGTTATACCAATGTCAAATTTTTGTGCTTTTCCACTTTCTGCGCTTAAGATTCTTATACTTATTAGTTATTATCTTGATTTTGGTGGGAAAATATGATGTGTGGTCCAATGTACACTATGAACATTATGAAGAAAACTATTTTTTCAACACTACTTTCTGTATTTATCTGCTTATTTCTTTCCTTCTGTTATATTAATAGAAAATGACCACTAGAAGAGAGCTAATTAGAAGGTTTATGCTAGAAGAAGAGGAGGAAGACGATGAGTTGTTTCTTGTCTTGGTTCCGACCTTGCTTTCTTGTCTTTATGCTGAAAAAAGGGCAGTACACACATCTTCTCTTACCGGTTCTGAAAAAATCAAAAAAATCTTAGAAGGCCATGAGAGTTGGTGTATGGTTAAGTTCAGGATAGAGCCAGATATATTTAGAGCTACCGCAGGATTTCTTAGGAGAGAGGGTTTGCTATGTGACACACGTGGTGTCAATGTTGAGGAGCAGTTAGGAATGTTCATGTACATGATATCTCATAATGCTAGCAACAGGGATCTTCAAACGGTATTTCAGCATAGCGGTGAAACAATCCATAGGAAGATAAGGGAAATGTTTCAGATAATTCCTATCCTAACTCGTAGATTTGTCAAGCTTCCAAGTTCAACCCAACCTCATGTGAAGATTATGTCAGACCCTCGATTTTGGCCTTATTTTCAGGTGAGATATACACACAAGATGCATTAGTGAGCCCAACATTTCTCAATCTTTTTCTTATGGCTAGTTTCATTTCTTTATATGCAGAATTGCATTGGTGCCATTGATGGTACACATATCCCCATCACTATTGCCGAGGATAGAGCTGCTCCTTATATGAATAGGAAAGGAACCTTATCCCAAAATGTGATGTTAGCATGTGATTTTGATCTAAACTTCACATTCATCTCATGCGGGTGGGAAGGGTCAGCGTCTGACGCAGGAGTCCTTCGATCTGCTATTAACAAAGGGTTTCAGGTTCCAGAGGGAAAATTCTATCTTGTGGATGGTGGATATGCAAACACGCCATCTTTTCTTGCACCATATCGAGGAGTTCGCTACCACCTTAGTGAATTTAGGAGGCGCCGGTCATCTCAAAGAAATGATTATGCAGATTATAAAGAACTTTTCAACCATCGCCACGCTATCCTTCGCAACCACATCGAAAGGGCTATTGGTATTCTAAAGAAGCGATTTCCAATACTCAAGATTGGCACATTTTATCCCATTGAATCTCATATTAAGATTGCTGCTGCAGCAGTTGCTTTTCATAACATTATCAGAGGTCAAAATGGTGAAGAAGGGTGGCTGGATCACCAACCTGATTATATAGATCCATCTGAATTTGTTGCTATACCAGAGGGTGACGACTTAAATTATCAAAATGACGTCGAGTCAAATGCTGGAAGTAATCTTAGAGATCAAATCGCAATGCAAATGTGGGTTGACTATAATAATTAATATTTGGTACGTTTTGCTATATTTTGTATTTTAATAATAATTAATAGCATGCTGTCATAATTTAAGTAAATTACTAATTTAACTATGTTATGGTAAGTGTAGCTATGGCTAAAGAAGGATCAAGGGCTTCATGGAACTATACATATGAGAAAGCTCTTATTGAAATACTACTTGACCATAACAACTCAAAGTTTAGAGGACAAAATGGATGGACAACTGAAGGGTGGAAAAGCGTTGTCAATAAGTTCAATGAAAGATTTTCGACAGTTAGTTTCACAAAGCAACAAATACAAGAAAAGGAGAAGGAACTAAAAGCGAACTATAAGGCCATACGAGATGCTCGGAAACAAAGCGGAATTGGATGGAATGATTCTCTATGTATGATCACTGCTGAACCAATTATTTGGGAGAGAATAATTTCTGTAAGACCATCTATTCTCTTTATTAATTCTTTTCTTTATGCTATAACATTTACCACCCTTATCCAAAGGTATTTAAATGTACAATAATTAAATGTATGTTCTCTCATTTAATTAAATGTACGTTCTCTCATTTAACTGTACGTTCTCTCATTTAATAGGCTTATCCAAAGGCGAAAACATCAAGTGCTCATGTAGAAGCTAATGAAGTAGAACGTGTTCCGTCTGCTTCTTCTGGGCATAAAGAAGATGGTCATGGAAGAAAGCGCAAGCAAAATCAGATTGCTGGGGTTCTTGAAAGTTATCTTGAGTTCAAAAAAGAGCAAACACAGAAATTTGCAAATGAACTAAAGGAAACAAAAATGGATAATGAGGAGTATTCAATTGGGAAATGTGTTGCTGCCCTAGAGTCAATTGATGAGCTGACGGATGTGGAGAAGGCAAAGGCACTAAGGCTGTTCAAGTGTGAATTGAATAGGGAGATCTTTTTTAACACAAAGAACCCAAGTGTTCGCCTCCTTTGGATCAAGAGTGAAATTACTCTCTAGGTATGTAAGCAAACTTGTCTAAATGTTGTTGCTTTCAGCTGTTCAGTTGTGCATTCAGCTGTTGCTTTCAGTTTAGGACCAGCATTAGGTTCTCAATGTGTTGTTTGATGTATGTCAATGCTATTTTAGATTTTCTGTTAGTAGTAGCAACTAACTGTGTACTCGTAGTTTATTAAAATTGCTGCTGTCTTATCAGACATGTTATTCATCATTTGCTCACAGCAGGAAGGCCGTCTGTTATGCTGATAACACCAGGAGCTGTTGTTATGGTGATGACACTAGGAGCTGTTGTTATGGCGATGATACCAGGGAGGCCGTACATTCCAGGAGCTTAATGTGTTGTTTGACTGCTGATTTTTGTTTGCTGGATGTGAAACCTGTATTGGTGTTTGCTGGATGTGAAACCTATATTGAAAACGATTTTGGTTTGTTGGATGTGAACCTAGATGTGAAAGTCACAACTTGTTGGATGTGAACCTGGATTTTTATCCCTTGCTAGTTAGTAGTGATTTCTGCTTCTGCATATACCTTTTGAATGCTTGTAGAGAAATTCTGCATGCATCTCTACAAACATGGTTGTACGCGCTGTTTTCTGAATTTTTTGGATGGCTGTACGTGCTGTTCAGAAACTCTTGACCTTTTGGGCTGCAACTGATGAGTTCCTTGAGCAATTTTATCTTTTTTCTCTGAATCTTGCAGGCTGTGAGCAATTTGGATTTTCATAAAATTTTTAATCCAACATTGGATACGTACTTTGTTTATTGGCGAACTTTGGATATACACCAAGAATGATATTGATTTTTCTATATTTTTTATTTTTCTGCATTTTAATTTTTGTTCTGGAGATGGACGTTGTCAGCAAAAAAAAAAATTCACATTTTCTGAACACAATCGTTGTCAGCAAAAAAAAAATATTTGCATTTTCTAGACACAAAATATAGCGGCTGCCCAGTTGCTTGTGGAGACCGGGAAGTACAGGGAACGCAGAAGCGTTTGGGGAAACAATGCCATGGGAATTATTTCCCTAGGGGGAGTTCTAACGTGGGAAATGAAAATCCAAAAAAATCCCCACCAGGGATTATTTCCCTAGGTTTTATCCCCTTTGTTTCCAAACAAAACCTTAAAGTTGTATTTGTCCGCCTCAGGTCGTATCTGACCCATTAAGGGCCACCTAAGACCTGTTAAAGGGCTTATGCAACGCTAACATAGACTTTGATTAATTAACACGTATTTTTGTAGAAAACCAAGTTTGTAGCGAACGCACGGGCCTTTATAGACTGTTAAGGGCTTGTGTGATGCTAACCCCAATTAATTACCACATACTTTGTAGAAAACTAAAAATATCAGAATTCCCTTTCCTAAGAAGGCCATTGCGGTGCCTTTTTAAAAAAATCGTGGTCCTATAGCTCATATTTGTGATAACCTATTTCTTAAGCATAACAATTAGTCTTTTTCTAAGCTCATAGAAATTATATCCGTACTTTCTGAATTTTCAACGGCCTTCTAGCACATATTTTTTTTGGATATTAAAAAACAAATTGAAGAGGTTGACAAACTAATTTTCAACTTTGGGGGTGCTAAGCGAATAAATTTTATAACTTTAAGGGGCTAAATTCTACTTTCTCTTTGCCTTTTACGTTACGTTATCAGACAGCTATGTCAATAGGACCACGTCAGCGGCCACATTGGTACTTAACAGAAAGTTTGATGTAAGCTGATGCTAGAGTGCAAACGGAAACAACATTAGGGAATGAAAAAGTAATTTTTAACTTTTAGAGGCTAAGCGAGATTTTGTTACAGGTTTAAGGACCGGTCACATTGTACTTTACTCAACTATATGCCGTTATGTCGAAGCTTGCATATTTACTCCTCGATTCAATGGGTTAGATGGAAAAATTAAAGGGGTACTTTTTTAGAGAGAATTAAAAGGTACTGACCGATTACCCAGAGGAAAAAGGGCAAAAAGAAACAAATAAACTGTACGATGCAAGGGCCTCTAAATCAAACATCAAAAAAGAAAACGATGTTCTCTTGCGCTAAAAAAATTTAGTTACTTTAAAACTGAACTTTAAAAGCCTTAGAGGGTGGTTTCAAAAAATAAGAACTGATAATCAAAATCAGACTTACGAGCTTTAATTTATACAGAATTGCTAATTCTCATACGACTGAAATTTTTTTAACTATCAGTCAATCTAAAATTGCACTTTAATAAGACTAAAATTGCACAGCTTACAAAGGTGCAATTTTAGTATCAAAATTGTTACTTATCAATCATCAGTTTTATTTGTTGATTTCTATACTTTGTTGATGCGTAAATTTGTCGAATACACGTGCTTACATGCTTTTATTTTCCTATGTTTCAAATCATCATGTTTGTTTCAGTCAATCTAAAATTGTATGCTGGTAAAACTAAATTTGCACTTATTTAGAATGTGCAATTTTAGTATAGTTATAGTGCAATTTTATTAATAATCGACTGACACTTATTTTATTATCAGGCAACTTACTCTTAGTCACTCCCTAATTTATATATTGTGCTGTGACTTTAAGAACCACTTTGAAAAGCCAAATCAACACATTAGCACGGCGAGTCGGCGACAAGATGCGTTCCTAACCTCGGATGCAAGATGTGGATATGCGTGCGTGCGTGTGTATCTAAACCTAGCTAATCTGTCCGTGCCTGGTTTGTTTCAACCCATCGTCGTTTCAGTGGCGCCCACACTTGTGCACGTAGCCCAGATGCATGTCAAGATGCCTTTGGCCTTTGCTCCATCGCGCCATCTCTGTATACTGAACCACCCTGCAGCTAGCTACTAGATTAACTATATTGATCGTACAGTTTAAGAGTGCGTATATATAATACATATTTGTTATCTATAAGTTTTACCACGTAATACATGCAGTGTGATCGATGTGAAGTACAGAGCTAGGTCATTAAAATACAAGAATCTACCTAGCACAAGAAACAAAAAAAAAAAAAGTATATACAAAAGAGTTTTCTACAATGACATGCAAAGCAGCGAAACTCATACATATGGTTGTCTATCACATGAGATAGGCCACTGTGTCCCTGATTAACCCAGCCCCAGATATATATATAGAGAGAACGAGGTAGATTATAGAGCTGGCCTGGGCATGCTTTCTAAAATCACTAATCCAGCGATCATCGAGAAGCTGATTAGTAGCGCACCATGCGTGCATTAGTGTGTGTATATATACATACACACAAACGCATCTCCTGGCCACAAGTAGAGGCGCACGTGTGGCACGCAGGCAGAGAAAGAGAGTTGGAGAGGTATACCGGCTGCGGCCGTGCGCCGGCGATCGGCCGGCCGGTCAGAATCCGCCGGCGCATGAATGCACGCATTGCTTACAGATGCATGCATCCAACTTGTTGGTCTCGAGCTGCCGTTCGGATTTCGCGTACCTGCTCGCCGGCCTCCTCCTTATTCGATTCCACGTAGGCTGGTTGCCGGCCTCACGTACCCTATCAACACGTAAGTCCCTTCCAGCGAAGTCCTCGAAAGCCGGCCAGTTTGGTTGAATGGTTGTCCGAGGTGACTCAGCGCGTCGTCCATCTCCTCCGGAAGGACCATGGTCACGGCGCCGCAGTTTCCCGTCGAGCTCTTACTTTTAAGGTATCTACGTTGCCGTAAATTTTACGGGACGGTATAGTATGTCTGATTTAGACTGATTTAGATTTATTTAAACGTTCATTTCAAGAATTTTTCTCACAAAAATGATATACAGGACAAGAGTTTTCTACACCATTGGATCAAACATATACGGTTAAAAGTCATCATCTAACGACCACCTAGAGGGCAAGAGATCACTCAATGAAGCAAAATAAATTAATAGCCCACAATAGTCTGTGCGTCTTTACAAAATCCCACAAAAATACACTAATTGTTGTAGTATAATTAAATACTACGTGGTACTATAAAAAAATCAAAGTCAATGAGAGTTATATCGGGAGGATTACATGGCTCGTATTTATTTCGCTGTACCATATTCACTACTACAAAACTGGCCTTCGATACTGGCTCATTAGTATCGGTTAGGAACGAACCGGGACTAAGAGTTACAACAGTCCCGGTTCAACGGCTACTGGGCTACCGGGGCAACTCAGTACCGGTTGGAGGTACCAATCGGTACTGACGCTCTAATATTAGTACCAGTTCATGTCTCGGACCGATACTGAGGAGCCCCTTGGCAGGCGGGTACAGGCCAGCTAGCACGGGGGCTTATTAGTACTGGTTGGTGACATGAACCGTTACTATGTCGCCCTATTTGAACTTCTTCTTTCTCCCCACACTCTGCCCGACCAAAATCAGTGCAGCACCGGCTAGAGCTTCAAGAGAGGGGAGGTGTTGCCTAAATTTAAAATTTTGGTCATTTTACTCCAAGCCAAGTTAACCAAATTTAGTAACATCATTCCTCACTACATTTGGTGTTGAATAGAGCTTTTTCTTTGCTTGAAATATCTAAAAATTTTGATCTTTTTCCATGATCGATGAAAGATTATGAATGTAGAGATCTAACTCGATCTTTTCAAGTAGGTTGCAAAAACTTATTGTGTGAGCTTGGAATTTGTTTGGATTAGATGTAGCTCGCATTCAAGGTGTGGATCTAGCTCAAATTTAGGTTTTGGTTTCATCGATCGATGAAGAATTTTGAATCTAGACTTTGATCGACCAATTCTTTTAGCAGGTTGTAAAAACTTGTTATGTAACCTTGGATTTTGCTTCGATTATGATGTAGCTCGCATTGAATGTGTGGATCTAGCTCAAATTTATGTTTTGGTTTCATCAATCGATGAAGAATTTAGAATTTAGATTTTGATCGACCAATTCTTTTAGTAGGTTGCAAAAACTTGTCGAGTATGAATACCTGAGCAAATAATCATTATATAGAAAAATATGTAATGAAATATACTCCTTTTAAAAATATATAATGAAATAAAGTCATTTAAAAATATAGTTGTCTTAAAAATAATAATTTCTATTGAAAAAATATGTGATGAAAGATTATCATTAAAAAATATTAACTTTTTCCAATGAAATTTCACCTAAAATTAAATTTATCCACCTAAAATTTTTAAAAAAATTAAATAAATTAAATATTAGTTTAATTTGGATTTTAGGAAATGTTCAATAATTCATTATCGAAAAATAAGCTAACAGTTGCCTTGATGTAACATAATATAGATGGACCGGCGATGGATGTACATGGACCGACGCTCCCGGAGTTCTTGCAGGGTTTGCAAGTTTTTTCGTGCGGCCGATGCATATACGACGTCAGACTACATATGTTGTCTATGCATAGACTGCAAGAATAAGGAGTGGCCAAAATTCCGTCACTTTCACTTCCATTTGCTCGCAAGAGGTTTCATGTCAAACTATATCTGTTAGACCAAGCACGGTGAAGAAGATATTATACAGAAAAACGGTGAAAAAGAAGAGGTGAAGAACAATATCCCGGAGGCTGGCCAACACGGTTCTTTCGAAGATACATTGGGGGAGTTTGGTGATGATGACATAGACCGGATATTGCTTGATGGAGAGAAAGAATACACCGATGAAAGACATTACGAAAAGTTCCGGCGTCTGTGAGAAGACCACGGAACACTGTTGTCCTGTGGCGCAAGAAATACATCAATTTTCGAGATGATGTGGATGTGTCCTCTCCACGAAGAGACCTCCTGGACGCGAACCATGGCAGAAGAAGCCCGACTCCTCCAACACCTCCCGCACACATAAGCGATGCAACTACGGCGTCACCTCCACCACCTCCATCTGCACCGAAGAAGATGCCCCCAGAAGAAGCCCGTCTCCTCCACCACCTCCCGCACGCGTACTCTAACTCCAACATCGGCTAAGACAAGCCAACCTGCTAGGCCACCAGCAGCTCCCAAGAAGGTGTCGGCCAAGACAAGCCAGCCTGCTCGGCCAACAGCTCCCAAGAAGAAGGGGTCCGCCCAATCCAAGAAGCTGGCTCCACTTCCAAAGAGGGCGCATGATATGACCGAGGAGGAGACCGACAAGGTAGTAAGAGCCAAGGTAACTAAATTTTTTAAACCCAAGTCACCAGAGAAGAAGGTTCAGCCTGGTATGGAAGAATTTCTAAAAGGCTTGAAGACTATTAAAAATTTTAAGGATCAAAGAGAAATGCCTCTATCAGACTACGAGCGCACATTGACTAAGAAAAGTTACAAGAAGAAGACGTCAGAGGAGAGGACATCAACTGAGCAGAAGGCCACGCAGATCAAGTTTTAGGCAACAAGAAGATTGAGAATACACAAGTAAGATGGCCGTATACACCGGGCGCATCATTGCTTAGGCGTGAGGAGCTTCCCTAACTAACAACAAAGATGCGGGAATTCCATGAATGGTACCTGGAAGCAGCCTAACATGGTCTAGAGTCGTTCACCGTCAAGCACAAGGAACAAGGTTTTTTTCCAAAGGGACAGTGAATTTTGTGTCCAATGGAACATCATGTATGATCTATACCATACAGACACCCTCAACGTGGCCCTAATGAGTTGCTTTACTCTATAAGTGTCTTCTTTGTAAAAATCCACCGTGCGTGTCCCTGTACTATACTAACTTGTAAGTCTAACTAATTTCTTCTTGTGTAGAATGGAGATACAAAGATATAGAAGGGAGAGAATTTTCGACAAAGACTTCATCGACCCATTAGTTATCGACGAGATAACAGTTAGAAACCACCGAATCGAAACAGGGACCAACATATATAGGGCGCTAATAGGACAAAGATATCACCCAATAATACTTCTACCCTACAACTTTAAGTATGTGTTTTTGTACCGCCTCGTTCTAATCCTTTTTTATAACATGATTTTAGGACTAATTAGTTACTTACGACATACATATGTACAGCTTTCACTGGAATCTTCTTATTATCGAGCTAGATTGTAGCCTGATTACAGTTATGGACTCGAAAAGGAAACCAGTTGAAAAGTACCAAAACTTGATCGACATGTTCAACCGGTATTTTTATTCCTTTCATTATTGTGCTAGTTCTATTTCCTTCCATTTGAAACAAATTCTAATTATGTACAATTCATAATCACGTGTGTAGTGCATTCGCACGGTTCCGTGCTAAAAGCAGGGGTGAGTTTAAGGAGAAATTTGATATTACAATTGCCTCTCAAGTACATATATCATAATGCTAGCTTTTTAGTTAGTTAACTTAATTTCAATGCATCCATTTCACACTTTTTAACTTTTTTCATCACAGGTCTTGCGTCAGCCGTCGGCCAACAATTTATGCGGCTATTATATATGTGAGTTTATGCACACCCAAACCGGAGGTGCTGACCGCATGCTAAAAGGTGACAAAGGGGTGAGTAAATATAATTACTAGCTTAATGATGCCTAGGTACTCCCCATATCTTGTACAAATTCAAAGATTGATTAGTTAATGACCTAATTAATGACAGGTGCCTGAATATTTGGCGGAACAAGGTTCGGAACTCTCGCCATTGCGAGTGAGAGCAATCCAAGAACAATTTATCGGCTTCATTTACGGTGAGCTCATAAATCCGAAAGGCGAGTTTCACGAACCACTTCTAAATAGGTGGGGCCCTTCGATAAGGACCAGTAAACTATCGGGGTCGACATCTACGCCTAGCAAGAGCGATGCACGTAAAGATCCTGATGAACAGAAGGAAAAGATTTAACACTATTTAATTAACTTTTATTTGAATTGTGTACATATGTGTACTTATATATAGGCTAGCTAGCTAGCTCTAGCTATTGTAATACGTATTAGTTGTAATTAAAGTTGTTAATGAAAGTTTTCTGTGCTTTAATTATCAATAAATTGTGCATGATTGATTATATGTACTTTAATTAATTGTGATTTAACACACACAATATATATATATATATATAATAACTAGTGGCCGGTTGTACAGGGGCACTAGCTCATCAGTACCGGTTGGAGACACCAACCAGTACTGATAGGGGCGTCAGGGGACTCACGGGCTAGAGCTACGTGTGGTCTCCAACCGGTATCGATACTATATCAGTACCGAGTGAGGGAACCGGTACTGATGCCCTTGAGTATCAGTCCCGGATGGCCTGTACCGGTTTAAAAATCGGTACTAAAGGCCATTTTGAACCGGTACTAAAGGCCAGTTCTGTAGCAGTGGCATAAAATTTCTCTTCCTGTCTATCGGAATATTGCATGCCACTTCTTTCCAACTGCCCATTCATGTGGTTGTTTTGTACAACTGTTGTGGCTGAGTTAAAATGATGGGTTTCAAGACCTTTGGGAGGCTTGAGAAACAGCTTGGTTGTAGCTAAATGACTAAGTTTAAATGATATAGGCTTTTTCCTCAAAAAAAAATGATATAGGCTTCAAGAGCTCGATCCGATAAGTCAAAACGGTTTAGAGAAATTGAAGCTTATGACTTGGTGAAAGGGAAAAAGAATAAGTTGTTCGACCGATGTGACGTCATACGGTTCCAATTCATGCAAGGATGTATGAAAACATACAAGTAGGATGACTATAATTGTAAAAGAAAATATAAATGACTTACAGACAAACTATATCATTTGCGCTCGTAATAATTAATCTCTACTGTGGTAGTGTTCCTTTCAGCATTTGTGTTTGCATTTGTTTATAAGTTAGAAATTTGTTATTTTCGTACAAGTCAAATGCTTTGACGTTTGGTAGCCATTTTTTGCATGTGCTACTATTTCTTCTCAAAGCTCTCAAAATCATTTTTTCTATAATTTTTTGATCTCTCAGATGTGCTTATCAAGGAGCAATAAATTTTCAGCTTATAAGCAAATGCAAACGCAAACGCTGAAAAGAACACTGCCTGTTAAGAACCTATTTATACTAGTAAAAAGAAGCTAATAGTGGTGAAACATATGTAATTAATCCCAATCATCTATCCTCAATACAACGGTCTAAACATTGTAAATATATTTTTTTTATTTATTTGGCTTGCTGCTCTTATTTTAGTAATTATATTTTAACAAATTTTACCATCACCTTAAGATATAATAAATCACTTTATTTATCGACTAAGTTTAAATGATGGACTTTAAAAGTTTCATGAAATCGAAACCTTTGGTTGACTGGTTTTGAGGGACTCGGGAAACCGTTTAGGGAAGGTGAAGCATATGGCTTGGGGCACTGCCAATGGGCCACGTAGACGGCATCTAAGCAGTTTTCATACTATGTCACATAGGGAAAAAACTGTTTTGGAGGGTCATTAAGAACGTGTTTGGATGCCTGCGCGGCGAGGGCATGGCTCGCGCGAGCCTGGCCTGTGGGAAACGGCAGCCCGCCTCGTTCCCCGCGTGCAGCCGCGCGCATGCAAATATACTGCATGATGCATGAGCCGGGCCTGGCTATGCGAGCATGCGCGGGCAACCAAACGTGCGTGAACGCACGGTCAACGGCATCCCGCGGCCCTGGCCACCCTCAAGCTGACAACCAAACACACCCTAAAAGAAGAAAGTGATGTTCCATGCAAGACAACATATTTTTTTATTGGACTAAGGCGCATAGACACCACGAAAGTGCCACTAGGACTCCAACAATTTCTCTGGCACGTGCATTAGTGGTTTACTTTGGATTTTCTGTGCCATACGAGATTCAATTTGATGCTGTGTGTGGCTCTTCTCACACCAGATCACAGCACATGCATGAGTAATTACTCATGACTTTGGATTACTAAATATATACATTACCTATTGGAAATTTGCTATAGACATCGTATAATAAATACTCTATCTCCCCTCTCCAATCCTCTAGATGTTGCTATACACACTACCCATTGGGACTGTCCTTAAAGAAAGGGTACAAGGTGCCAAAATAAGCAGTTATGGTGAGCCAACTTTCTCTATTTCCCTGTCCGACGACGCAATGTCATTCTTCTAAGAATATATAGAAATATACATGTAGAGTGACAATATAATTGAAAAGGAAAAAATAGAAATAACTTGCAGATAAGTTATCTCCTTCATGCGTGTAATAATTAATCTATACCATTTAAAAGACCTAATTACTATTAAAAAAGAAGCTACTGGTTGTGAAACAATTCTAACTAATCCTGACCATCCATCCTGAGTCCAACAATCTGGATAACTAAAAATATTTTATATTTATTGGCTTGCTGGCCTTATTTTAGTAGCTGCATTTTAGCGAACTTCCTAATCTTAGTGCGTCGTATTTTCTAAATTTTCGATTGGTTTTAAGATAAAAAAAAATGAGAGGGTACAGAATCATCACATTCACATGGTCGAGTAAAGCAGGTTCGGATATAAGATGATAGAGCCGATCTAAGATGACAGAGCGAAAGTGTGGAAAAGCACGATAAGATCAAGTGAGAAAACGGAGTTATAATGTGAACCACATACGTGTGTGTGGGAGTTCAAGACTCCATAGAGCTTAGGCTTTATGATTGAATATCCTATGTTGTGCTTTAAGATTTATATTATTTGATGTGTATATCTTTACATACCTACTAAATAAAATATTTGAGATACTAAACTCCGAAAAATTAAATTCATTTTCAGTTTGAACTATATTTATCTTAAATTTAAAAATAGTTTAAACTGGAGTTAAATTTAATTTTTTTGGAGTTTGACGTTTTAAATATTTTTTTAGTGGGTATATAAATATACAAATACCAAACATCACAAATCTGAAAGTGCGTATAGTGGTAACGGATCATGGAGCCTTATGTGTGTGTAAAGCAGTTAAAGGCTCCATGGAGCCTAGGCTCTATGATCGAATGCTCTATGTTTTGCTTTGAGATTCGTGTTATTTCATATATACTTTTTACATACCTACTAAATAAAATATTTGATATGCCAAACTCCAAAAATTAAATTCATCTTCAATTTGAACTAGTTTAAACTATATTTATCTTAAATTTAAAAGTAGTTTAAACTAGAGTTAAGTTTAATTTTTTTCGGAGCTTGACGTCTCAAATTTTTTTTAGTGAGCATATAAATATACAAATACCAAATATCACAAATCTCAAAGAGCATCTAGTGGTAATGGATCATGAAGCCTAGGCTCCATGGAGCTTTTATGTAATATATATATATATATAGAGAGAGAGAGAGAGAGTTGAGCTCCGGTGCTTTGCAAAGACCGGAGACACCGTGCTTTACGTCTAGTTTATAAAATTCGAGACTCAAATGGACGATCCGAACCGTCCATCTTGATCTTCTCGTTGAAATCTCTTACATGAACAAATTTCGTAGTTTTGAATTTTTTATATTTGTTTTGTATTTTTGAAAATCACCGATCTAATTAGTTATGGAGCATCCAAATTTGCTAGTTTTCAAAATACAAAACAAATAGCAAAAAATAAAATAAATAAAATTTGGTCATGTAAGAGATTTCAACGAGAAGATCAAGATGGACGGTTCGGATCGTCTATTTTGAGTCTCAGATTTTATAAATTAGAGCCAAAACACCGGAGCTCAACTATATATATATATATACTCATACATACATACATACATACATATGATGTAATTCCTGATCGGCTAGTCAAAATGAATGGGAGGACGATAAATTTATATGGTTCTTTTTTTTATTTTGCAGGTACGGAATACGATTCAAAACGAAACGAGTTCGGTGAAAGAAGAAGAGGTTAATATGGGAGTTGCGTTTGGAGGAGTTAGTAATTTAAGGTTTGGAAGTTGCACTTAAAAACAGGAGCAGTTGCGCTCGGAAGAACAGAAATAGTTCAGCCAGTAATCCATCGTGTGATCACGCATGAATCCCCAAGATTCCAACTTTCATTTCTTTCCCAACTCCTGTGCAAATTTTATAAACCAAATCTGGCGGTAACTGCACTTTTCGAATGAAATGTTTTAATCAGAATTTAAATTTGTAATTTGCAGTGGACGAAATCCTCAAATTTTTTTTGATAACATCGATTTTTTTAAAAAGAGATTTTTTTAAACTGAACCTTCCGGTAACCATGATAATAGGTTGTAATAGCATCCACACCAGAAACTCTATCCCTATTTTCTCTCTCTTCTACTCTATTTTCTCTCTTCATTACTCTAAAATTCCTTCGCACTTTACACTACATCCTAAAAGATTCATTCCCTCCATCAGAAACTCTATCTCTAAAACTCTATTTCTATACCCATATAGAGTTTCTGTTACGGATGCTCTAACCAACTTAATCTCAGGATACAATTTTGGAAAAGGAAACTCTTTGCCACTGCATAAGTCTTAAATCTCGTTTGTGACATCACTGACATTGCATTTACAGGTTGTCTCTTTATATACCAATAATAAAATTTCTTATTTTTTATTTAAGTTATGTAAATGATTAAAAAATTCTCAAAAGAGCACGGTGTTACTAAAAATTCAAGACTTTCAACCTATAAGTTTTGGTATTTTAAAAAATAGGCGTGTGATAAAAAATTTATAAACTTTCAATCAATATTTCCTGCCTAAATATCAACTATACCATTAAAACGATAGGCATTGAGGCCTGCTCGCCGTGGCCACGTCGGCCGAATGACGCCGGCCGTCCGATCGTCGGGCGAAATGGGATCCGGCCGTCCGTTCTTACGTTCTATATAAAAGCATTTTTTCCTTTTTTTTTTTGGGACGAAGCGGACGAAACGCTCGGCTGGTTGCCAGCGCTAGAACTCACGCTGCCAGCACGAGTTCGATCCTCAGCCACGCACGCACGTTTTCCCCGGTAGCCATTCGTTGCCTTCTTTTTTTTCTTTTTCCCCCTTTTCTATTTCCTTTTTTCTACGCCGTTTAAAAAATCCGAAAAATAAAAAGTTCGCAAAAAAAAAGAACCATGCCTACACAAAGAAAGTGCATAAAAAGTTTGAATGTTTTTGAACGTTTTTTAAAATTAGGAATTTTTTTGCTGCCTCTGCCTTCTTCTTTTACTTCCTTTTTTCTTTTCTATTTTATTTTTTCTACGCTGTGTAAAAATTCTAAAAAAATTAGCAAGTTCCCACAAATGAAACCATGCCTGTACAAAGAAAGTTCATAAAAAGTTTTGATATTTCCCAAAATTTTTTGAAATTACAAATAATTTTTGCTTTCTCTACCTTCTTCTTTTACTTTCTTTTTTATTTTCATTCCCTTTTTCCTACACCGTTTAAAAATTCTAAAAAAATTCGGAAGTATGTAGAAATGGAACCATGCCTGCACAAAGAAAGTTTATAGAAAGTTTAGATTTTTAAAAATTTTTGGAAGCTAGAAAAATTTTCAGTTTGAAAAAAATTCTCGCTCTTATTTTTTCTCTTTTATTTTCTTTTCTGTAGGCTATTAAAAAAATCTAGGAAAAGAAAGTATATTTTTAAAAAAATTCTAAAGTTAGAACAATTTCGAAATTTAATAGACGTTTCGCTCTCTTTTCTCTTCTATTTTCTTTCTCCTATACAAAATTTGTGTCCGTCCTATTCAGGTGACTATGAGACAAAGCAGGGACGACGACGCCGTGGGCGCAGGTTTCTTCCTATATATTAACCCGGTAGGGATTGCCAAATGCCTAAGGTATCCATGTGTCCTTTTGCTAAGGTAGCAAGAATTTGAGCCTAAGTCAGCTATTCACGTGGCGTTTATCCATCTGTTTGACAATTAATCCGGATGGCCAATCCATAGTTGCCCTTTTCGTCTATTGCACTCTCACACAGTGGCTGTGATGTCCCTCCCGTGCTGTGTGCATGCATGGGCATGCAGTGACATCAGCAACAATGTTAGCAATTACTAGAGATATCTTATTTTTTCCCTTCCATAACTTTTGACTGGAGACTCCAATTCATGAACGCCACGTGTCACTCATATCTTCTCACCATGTGGGACTCTCTTATTGTGCCATGTCGTCTTTAAAGACCCTAATATCACCCTCCACGTTGTGCCACGTTGCCCGATAAACCGTCTCCATGCCATCACCCACATTGCACATATCGGGCCATCCAATAGCAACACAGATTTAACCGTCTTATGTACTAACGTTGTGAAAAAACACTTCTATTTCGCAAAATCTAACCGCGCTTCACGTCTAACCCACAAACTTTCCAAACAAAACCTTCCGGCTTACACAACAAAAAAAATTATTTTCAGCAATCGTCTATATGCATACAGGTTATATTAGCTATTAAAATTATTTTTCTCATATAACGGCGCGCCATTGGCGCGCAAATATTCCTAGTGATTCTAGAAATACCAAAAAGGTTGTGATCGATAGCCTTGGTTATTTTAATAATACTTTTTTAAAAAATAAAATTATCATGCATGTTAACTAAAAAAAATTAAAATTTTACTTATGACATGCTTAGAAATAAACTCAAATGACGTGTAGAAATAAGATGCTTTGTGCATACAATATTCTTTTCCTTCACCTTTTCATGCCCCGTCGCTCGCCGGGTGTCCCCTCATCAATCCTTTAAATACTCCTACCGCCGCTCGCCTTCTCTCCCCCAAGTTCGCTTCTTCTTGCCCACACTACATGAGCACAACCACCACCAATTCTTCAGCACCGGCTTGCAGTTGCTGGTTCCAATCGCACTGTGCCTTCTTCTCCACTTGATCGACAGCGAGGTAAGGTAGGCAGCAGAGCACGTTAATGTCGTCGGACCATGCGGTTAAGCGGGTTCCTGAACCGCCGGAGGGAGTCGGCCGGCACGCCAAGATTGCTGCTCACTTCTTGCCATGTCACATGCAGGCTTGGCTTGGCTTCCAGAGGAGAGAGACTAGAGAGAGAAAGAGGCTAGAGGGAGGGAGAGAGAGAGGAGGGGAGATGGGGGAGGCGGTGGAGGTCAAGAAGCACCAGAAGAGCTACTTCGATGTGCTGGGGATCTGCTGCCCCTCGGAGGTGCCGCTCGTCGAGAAGCTCCTCCAGCCGCTCGAGGGCGTGCACAAGGTGACCGTCATCGTGCCGTCTAGGACGGTCATCGTCATGCACGACGCCGCCGTCGTCTCCCAGTCCCAAATCGGTAAGAGAACGGTGGTCTTCCCCAAATCGCCGTTGCTTTCCGCCTCGGATTTATCTTCCTTTCTTGGATTCTTGCTGCTGTGAATTTGATCCGCTTGATGTGGATTTTACCGAATCGCGCCTGCTGTCATGCATCGACTGAGCTTTCCTTGTGCAATCATGTGTTGGATGGAACCGGATTGACTCGCAAGGGACTAACACTAACCAGGCCAGAGTCGCAACCGCCAGGAAAATAAAAATCCGATCTTTCGATAGCAACATGCCTCCCCCTCACTGAATTTGACGCGCTCGTGAACGAACACCTCTGGTCTTGCTGACCTTTTTTGCTTTGCTCCCAAATAAAATGAATCCTCACTCGCACCAATGGAAGAGCATATGGAACAACGGGAAGCATCATGCAAAGTTCTTTCTTAATTTTTTTTTTCCCTAGATGATCTGTTCTGTTCTTGTTCTTTCTGATTTTCTTTCCGTCGATCAGAGAACCGACCATTCAGAAACGGTGCCGTGCAATCGTTTGTTTTCTTGATTCGAGAATGGGGACCACTCATCGTGTGAGCCAAGAATCGCAAATTTCGGTCTGCAAATCCGAACTGCTTGGCGTGAGCGTAGCAACAAGGGGGGCGGTTCCTAACTCCCGAGAGACCATGTCATGATGCGGTAACCATTAACTGTTACGATTGCGATATCTGATTGATTACCTGCAATTAATCGTGCGTCCATACAAAAATGATTGGTCACCCTGACCTCAGCCACCGGAAATCCGGCTAATTTTGCAGTTCCTGTCACGGGGAAGGGTGGACTGTACTATGTCAGAACTGCTTGCTCTGTGTTTTTGAACTAAAGGGCAGGGGCACTGCCATTTCATTTTCATTCGAGAGATGCCATTTCATTTTCATTCGAGAGAAGAAAAAATATACAAGTGTGTGAATAGAGAGAGTCAGAGGGGAGGGATGGGAGGGCCGGGGGCCAGGGGGGAAGAGGGTAGGGGAGGGGAGGGGAGGGGAACATGAGGTTAACTATGCGTCAGGAGAATTGATCCGGAGGCCCCACAAGCGGTAGTTCTCTCTAATTCTCTGTCTACAATGGTCTGAGAAGGCAAACTAACAGACTGGAAAATCCTACTGCTTGCTCTGTGAAACCGCCAACTTTTACCTGCATTTCTCGCAGCATCCACCACAATTTTCGACACGAATTACTGTGGGGAGTTGATTGATCTTTGCTGTTTTCAGTGAAGGTGCTGAACCAGGCGAGGCTGGAGGCGTCGGTCCGGGCCTTCGGCAGCGGGACGGAGAAAATCAGCAACAAATGGCCGAGCCCGTATGTTCTTGTCTGTGGAGTTTTTCTGGTCGTGTCGCTGTTCCAG
The DNA here is from genome assembly GCA_036346145.1 of Olyra latifolia. Lineage (NCBI taxonomy): Eukaryota > Viridiplantae > Streptophyta > Magnoliopsida > Poales > Poaceae > Olyra > Olyra latifolia. The sequence goes on from CM070528.1 coordinate 2,677,426, forward strand.
CATTTCTGGCACCCGCTGAAGTGGTTCGCGCTGGTGGCGGCAGCTGCTGGGCTACCACCTATCGTCCTGAGAAGCATTGCAGCCGCCCGGAGGTTCACCCTGGATGTGAACATACTCATGCTGATTGCAGGTAAAAAGAACTCCCTATGTAACACTGGCTGAGACTAATGATGTTTCACTTGTACTGTTCCAAAAATAGGTTTTTATGTGATTTATAGCTGGGCTTTGTATAGACTAGAGAGATAAATATGCATTACTAGATTCATAAACATTTAACAATATCCTATGGTAACAAACAATTATATAATTGAGGTGCATCATTCTGTTGAATCATGTCATGAACATAGAACTTATCAATACTGAGCCTAGTAAAATAAATCATCTTGTCACGTCATGATCGTCGGGGCCACCCACACCACACAGCCTAGTTGTAGAACGTAAGGTCATGGATTCAAAGCTCCATTCTTAAAAGCATAGAGCGGATTCTCCTTTTGTTTTCATAATTTTCTCTCGTTCGTGTAAGACACCGACACAACACCAGCACTTTGGGGTATATATTCAACCACAGATTGAAATTATTGATGCTGCTGTTAACTGTTCTACCAATGTGACAAAAGGGTAACGCAAAAAAGTGGGCCAAGATAAGTTGTTTTTCCAGGACCAATATGGTGGCTGCTTAGTGGGAGAGCAGAACTGATCCAGCCCCTAAAGTTTATGTCTCACTTGCTCAAACTTTTCCCTTCAATTATTTCTGGAGGGACCCCCACATTCCAATGAATTAAAGGGATATGTTGCTCAGTTGAGGTGATGCTAATAAATATGCTAAATGAACAGAATTCTGTTTCTTTTCCTCCATGTGGCGATGTCACCTGATAAGGCATTGGATTCCTTTCAGAAGAAACAACTTATTGTTCAAATCGTTCTTTCTAGAGATTTTGTTTGTGGTATCAAGGTGGCTCAATTCCACATGCATATGGCATACAGGAAAGAACCAGAATAAGAAATGGGATATCACATTTCGCTCCAACCTCCCCCCCTCCCCCCCTCTTTTTTGTTGGGGGGAGTCTGTTTCAGTTAAACTGAGAAAGATAAAAAAAAAAGTGTTAAATTCTTAAATCATTTGATGGAGATTCAATTGAGAGAGGATAGAAAGAGAGAATTGAAGGAAGGGGTGGGTTTCTATTCATAGTAATTTTAAGAAGTCATGTAGTATCTATAACTTTTTTGCGCTTTACAATATCCCTGTTCTTTACAGGTTAAAATCAGATTTTAATCTACAACTTGAAGTTTGTCATTTTTGTACAAGCCAAACGCTTTGACACCTTGTAACCATTTTTATAAGGCTTTTAGTGATTCTTCTCAAAGCTCTCAAAACCAATTTTTATTAATTTTTTCAGCCTCTTCGACCCTCTTTTTGAGGACCCTCAAACTTTTTAGCTCTAAAAAACACAACACTTGTTGGTACTACCTTCTCATATAGGATGGCCATGATATTTTGTCATCACATATGGTGTTTCTCATATTCATCTGTCATATTTATCACTGGTAGGAGATGGATGGCAACCCATAACCAAGTGCTCACATGTATTACTTGCTTTCTTTGCAGTTGCTGGGGCAATAGCTCTGAAGGATTATTCTGAGGCTGGGTTTATTGTCTTTCTCTTCACTACAGCTGAGTGGCTTGAGACCCGGGCGAGCCACAAGGTCCCTTCATTTCTTTAGGCTAATTTCTTTTGTCTCAGAAATAAAATTCGTTACAAGATTGCCGAGGTCACTCAGGAACCCACTGATCAGAAAATGATCTATTATTTTGGACATGTCGCAGTTATGAGCACATACATACCATACTAATGCAACATAAGTAACAAAGACCCATAGATTCGGATGCGCGCTGACCCCACTGATGGATTGATGAATGGATTTTGGTCTGCCATTCTGGGCGTAGGTTGGACCAGAGTAAGGTCCATAGTGCTGATTGTGTCACCGTTTTAGCATGTCCTGCCCCAAAATCCCCAAAAAAAGACAATTAAACTTTATATCTAGTGGACTCAAAACATGCATATACACTCATGCATAGGTGTAAAGCATGGTTAATGAGGCCAAGTTAGGTAAGCATTTTTGAAAGGTGACAAGCAAAATGCAACAACTAAAAGCAATCTCTTTTAGAACAAAAGCAACACTAATCGGTATGCATTTTTTTTTAGATAATGGAAGTATAACTTCCGGCCTCTGTATGTTTATGTAGGCACTAGCTGCATTTGCTTAGCTGCTTTGTCTTAAAAACATACGATTGATGACCAAATGCTTCTTTCAAATATAGGCCACTGCTGGGATGTCGTCACTAATGAGCATGACACCACAAAAGGCTGTTCTAGCAGAGACCGGGGAAGTAGTCGCAGCGCAGGATGTGAATGTCAATACAGTAATAGCTGTCAAGGCGGGGGAAATTATTCCAATCGACGGTGTGGTTGTCGATGGACGGAGTGAGGTCGACGAGAGTACCCTCACCGGGGAGTCCTTCCCAGTGGCCAAGCAGGCAGACTCCCAGGTCTGGGCTGGCACACTCAACATAGATGGTAATATATATTGTACAGTCACTTGAATTGATATCCCTAAAATCCTAAAATGTGCCACCGGTCTTGTGGTTATTCTGTATAACTGTATTGGTGGTGTGACAGGTTACATTGCTGTGAGGACAACTGCTAGGGCTGACAACTCTGCGGTGGCTAAAATGGCAAGGCTGGTTGAAGAAGCACAAAACAGTAGATCCAATACACAGAGGGTGATCGACAAGTGTGCCAAGTACTACACACCTGGTAAGCTAAATGGAGGAGACTAGGCCTGTAGCAAAAATTTAGATATTGAGAAGTTGGATCAGGTGGTTTTCTTACTGTTATCTTTGATTGCACCTGCAGGTGTTGTTTTAATGGCTGCTGGTGTAGCAGTTATCCCGGTAATAGTGAGAGCACACAACCTTAGACGCTGGTTTCAGCTGGCCCTAGTTCTTCTGGTGAGCGCTTGTCCATGTGCTCTAGTGCTGTCGACACCAGTTGCCACCTTCTGTGCGCTACTGAGGGCTGCAAGGACAGGGCTCCTCATCAAAGGAGGGGATGTCCTGGAATCCTTGGCAAGTATCAAGATTGCTGCTTTTGACAAAACTGGTACAATTACTAGAGGAGAGTTCTGTGTCGAGGAGTTCCAGGCAGTTGGCGAACAAGTTCCAAGGCAACAACTTCTTTACTGGTGAGTGCCGTCTATCGGTAGATGTCACACTGCACAAACTTCATCACTGGCACTGAGTACTGATTTTTTTTTTCTGGTATATATATTTGATGTCATGGCTATTGCAGGATCTCAAGCATTGAAAGCAGATCAAGCCACCCAATGGCAGCTGTCCTTGTTGATTATGCTCAATCAAACTCTGTGGAACCAAAATCAGAGAATGTTACTGAATTTCAAATCTATCCTGGTGAAGGGATTTACGGTCAAATTGATGGACAAAGCATATACATTGGAAACAAAAGAATTTTGTCAAGGGCTTCATGTGAAACAGGTTGGTAAAAATGTGAACCCAATATTTCTCAAACGTGTCAGAATATTGTCGATATTCTATTGCTAGTACTATTGAACTTTACTGTCAAATCAGTAAGCAGTAACAGAGCCTACATTCCATGCATGAAGTCTCTTTTAAATGGCTCCACTTTAGAAAATATTAATGAATAGCGGTCATTTTGAAAAGATTCTTTGCTTCATTGTTTCATTGTTTTCTGTTTAGCTAGAGCACGATTTTTACTGAAAATTTGAGCTGTTGAACAATCATGTGCAATTTTTTTATTATGTTAATAGTTCCAGAGATAAAAGATATGAAAGGAGTTACCATCGGATATGTGACCTGCAACAAGGAGTTGATCGGAGTATTTACTCTCTCGGATTCGTGCCGAACTGGATCTGCTGAAGCCATCAAGGAGCTGAGATCACTGGGCATCAAGTCGGTGATGCTTACCGGCGATAGTGCTGCCGCTGCCACATATGCACAGAACCAGGTAATGGAATTTTAAGAAATTTTATCCGTCTTATTGTTGCATGCTTTCCTCGTTATCTAGGGAAGACAAGGTCACACAACAGCTTCTAATTTTTCTTCTGTTTTTCTTTATTCCAGCTGGGAAATATCCTAGCAGAGGTTCATTCTGAACTTCTGCCAGAAGACAAAGTGAGAATTGTCGACGAACTCAAGGCAAAATATGGGCCTACACTGATGATTGGCGATGGCATGAATGATGCCCCAGCATTGGCTAAGGCTGACGTTGGAGTCTCCATGGGTGTGTCTGGTTCAGCTGTTGCAATGGAGACCAGCCACATTACTCTGATGTCGAATGACATCCGCAGGATTCCAAAGGCTGTCCGACTGGCAAGGAGGACACACCGGACTATCATCGTGAACATTATCTTTTCACTGATTACGAAACTTGCAATCGTTGCACTTGCACTCGCCGGACATCCGCTTATTTGGGCAGCGGTCCTCGCTGATGTTGGTACATGCTTGCTGGTGATCATGTACAGCATGCTGCTGTTGAGAGAGAAAGACCGTCGAAAGGCAAAGAAATGCTGTGATACTTCTCACCATGGATCTCATGCGAAGAAGCATGGCACTTCCCACCATTGCTCAGATGGTCCGTGCAGATCAACAGGCAGTTGCAAAGATTCATCAGCTGGTAAGGGAGCTTGCCATGATCATCACCAAGAGCATAACCACTGCAAAGAGCCGAGGAACCTGCATTCCGCAAGCAAGCATGGTTGCGATGAACATAGCCATGGCCATGACCACTGCAAAGAGCCGAGCAACCAGCTGGTTACAAACAGGCATGCTTGCCATGATCATGGACATGGCCATGACCACTGCAAAGAGCCAATCAACCTGCTCTCCACCAAAAAGCATGATTGCCATGACCATGAGCATAGCCACTCCAAAGAGCCAAGCAACTTGCACTCCACCAGAAAGCGTGATTGCCATGACCATGAGCATAGCCACTGCAAAGAACCTGAGAGTTTGCATCCTAGCAGTGAGCATGCTTGCCATGGCCATGAGCATCAGCATAGCCACCATGAAGAATTGAACAGTTCACGTTCTACTGTTGAGCATGCTTGCCATGAGCATGTGCATAGCCACTGCGAAGAACCAACCAGTTTGCATTCTGCCGATGAGCATGCTTGCCATGACCATGACCGGGATCATGAGCATCACTGCTGTGATGAACAGCAAACTTTGCACAGTGCAGATACGCACCCCTGCCATGATCACAGTCATGACCATGTGGAGGTTGAGCAATCAGGGAAGGACTGTCATGCTGAGGCACCGCACCACCACAGCCGCTGCTGCCATGAACCCAATGATCACGTGAAAAACTCAGCTGATTCAGTTCAAGAACACTCGATATCCATCGACGACGCATCATCTGATCATCATGAGCACGCTCAAGAACACACACAGGAAAACTCTGGGCATCATCTGAAGGGGAAAGACTGCGTCCACATCCCGCCCCCGTCCCCGTCCCCGCCCCCGCCCCCGACTGACTGCAGCAGCAGCAGGAACTGTTGCAGCATGGCCAGCAGCAAGGGTTGCTCAAGCTGGGAAGCTGGCCGTGCCAGAGAGGCCAGCCGGTGCTGCAGAAGCTACGTGAAGTGCAGCAGGGCGAGCAGCTGCTGCAGCCACGGCGTAGTGAAACCGCCTGAGATCGTAGTGGAGTAGTATAGAACTGAAGTATATATGTGTGCGCGCCTCATCGGCATGAGCTAGATGGCTGGTAAAGAAATAGTCTAGGTCTAGCTGCGTTGCTAGTCAAGAAATGGTGTGTAGAGGGGTGTCTGTACTTTGGCGAAGCAGGCATGGTGTCTCGAGGGTAACTGCTATGCTGTTTTCGTCCTGTTTAACTTCTGCATTACTGCATATCCTCTCAAGAATGAATTTGAGGATGTGCTAATAGAGTTTTGAGCCTAGCTGTAAATTTTGTCTATGAAACGCCTGCAATGCCTTATAACGTGCGACTGTGGACTGTGGTGATATATAGTTCATCTGTACAAGGAGCTCCTAAAGCAGCAGACAGTAGAAACTGTCGGCAAAAGCAAACGTAATTGGCAAGGTAGTAATCTTTGTTGCTTTTTAATAACAAAGAAACTATTTTTTATTGCCAGTTATCTAAATTAGTCTGGAGATTAGTTCGGATTGCTTTAGGAATTACTGAGCGTGGGTTCTTTCCAGCTTATCTTATTATGCTTATTTGCCTTATCTGGTAACATCGAGAAATTTTTGAGATAACTTCGAGAGTCGGTTGGCCTTTGTATTTGGGGTTTATGAAGCTTTTAGACACGCCTACGAGATAAAAAAAACGGACTCAAAAAAGTAATAAAAAATGAGATAAGTCAAATAAAACACGAGATAAGTCAGCTCTCGAGGCTATCTTGAAAAATTCTCGAAGTTACGAGATAAGACAAATAAGTAGGATAAGATAAGCTGAAAAAAACCACCCTGAGATTTTTGGGGGCTGGCTTTCGGGTTGTGGTTTACCAGAAAAAAAACATTCTTGTCGGCTTGGTTACTTTTTATTGGGCTATTTGGATTGGTCGTAATGGTATTATTTTTGACAAAAGAAAAAATATCATGTTCTAATAGGCCATCTTTAGAGGAGTTTACTAAATACGCTAATGGTCTTTATTACATAGGGAAGAGAACAAGGACACTTTTCTTCGGGCTAGCTATTCGCTGGAGGTGATTGCTATGAAGTTCTTTTTTAAACATGAATGGCTTTATAATAATAGATTAAGTGGTGCTTAAGTTCCTTGTTGCTTTTGATTTATATTTCAGTGCACAATAACCTGTAAGCTGAGATTACTGTAAAGTCTGTGTACGTCCTTGTCCGTGGAGGCCAGAATTTATTCCTTCTCTAGAAAAACTCGGTTTGAGTTGTGCCAAGTGATCGTGGACGGTTTGACATGAGCATAGCTTGTGCCGGAATCTTTCACCTTAGACAAGGTGTAAAAATACAGGAATATATCACTGCATCTTACACGAGCCTCTCAATTCACTCGCTTAAATATAGAATTAGCATTACAAAGATGGGATCTTTGCGGTGCTTAAGGGCCTGTTTGGTTTGAGACCAAATTTGACTAAATTTGCCACGTATAAGTTGGCCAACTCATCTAAGCTTAGTTTGTAAATTTCTCCACCACACTTTAGCCTACCTAAGGGAATCTTGCCACATTTTTATAAGCCACCTGTATGTGGGACCCGTGCAAAAAAAGAGCAATCATGCTGCAAGACTACAAGTGTGGCAATAAACCAAACGCACGCCTAACTCGGTCAAACTTGCCTAATAAGCATTGTTCCCCTAGGCGGCGCCTAGGCGCTAGGCAGTGGCGTCCCGACCTGCCTAGGGCCTAGACAGTGACCTAGGCGGCTAGCCTGCCTTTGTAGTCCGAGATAGTAACTAGGCGGTTCAAGAGACGGTCCTACGAGATGTCTAGATGATGATTATATGGTTTTAAATGGTAATTAATAATTATAGCTTGATTAGATAGAAGATTTTATTTGAAAAAATATAATTTGTTCCTAACATCTTAAATATGACATATAACACTCAAATTAATTTGGCCGTCTAAGCGGCGCCTAGCGCCTCGCCTAGGCCGCCTAGACGCTAGACGGTCGGCGTCTAGCACCTCGAATAACCATGCTAACAAGAGACGTGTTAGAGTGTAGCAACGTTAAACGCAACCAAACATGCTAATTGCAAAGTGTATCCATCATGTGAGGTGCTGTGGTGCCTCGTGGGCCAAGCCCACCGCGGGGCTGTGCCCTTAAGGGCAGAACGCAGGGGAGCAGTGGGCTCATACCCCAGCTGCTCCCGTCCCTGTTTTCCCTGGTGCTGCCCTGCTCTTCCCCGGCGCCGCCTCTTCCTTTGCCCTCCCACGCGTTGCCTCCTGGACGCCGCCCCTTTGGCTGCTCCTAGCGCTGCCGGGGGTAGAGAAGAGAGGAAGATGGGGGCCGGCTGAGAAGAAGAGGAAGAGAAGGGGGGGAATCGCTGCTGTCCAGGGAAGAAGGGAGAGGAGGTAGGAAGGGGGAAGGGGAAGGAAAATAGGGTTCCTTCGGGGTCCCCTCCGATCCGCTTTTGGGTGACGACTGATTGGGAGTGGAGTTGAGTGAAAAATTAGCATCAAGCCAAAGAAAATAGGAAAAGATGGAGCGTTTTGAGTTTGCCTTTTGCTTTTGTTGAACAGTGCATACTCTATTTCGAAGTTCTTTCGGTGGTGGCGATTGGTGAGGTTTTAGGGGTTTTTGTAGGGTTTCTTATGACGCGCATGAGGAGTCAATGTCTGAAACGTGCAAGCAACGTTCATATTTGCATTAGGAGGCAAGGAAATTTACAGGGTTGTTAGTACAAGGTTGAGAACCAACAAGAAACAATGGCAAATTGTTAGGTAGGACAAGCAGCGTCAACCGAAAGTATTTCCTCCCTCTTGCAGTCATGTAGCTGCATCCTGTAGATTTCAGATCAAGGCTGCAACTCTCATAGGAATTTTGTCTCAGTTAGGTGCCATTACTCTTTACGTTCTATGGCCGACTCCTCAATCGGTATTCTCTTCTGCTTAAATATGCAGTTGTTACACGCTTGCCGTGTCAAAGATCACTAGTATGACTGAAAATGCCAGTGTCATTGTGACAGTTTAGATAATATATGTATATATTTCTTCCATTTTGAGCTAAGGAAGCTGGTCTGCTCTGAAAGCAAGCAACTTACATCCATGTTTTCATTTAATTTTGGTGTCTTTTGGTCTATAGGTCAAATAATGATGTGAAAAGAAGAGTCTTATCGTTCAATTATCTAGCATATATACCCATCGTTTTGATTAAAAATGACTATGGTTTTAGGTAGTTGCTTAAGTGACAAAGTTCTTAGAATTAAAATGGTTTTATCCCCTCTGCTTTCGCCTAGTCATTTGTCATGCACTTCTAGATTATCAAGACATTAATCTGTGGCCAAAAGCATTAACCTCCAACTGTCCTGTTTGCTATGTTTTCCAGGTTTTCATATGTTGAGCAATTTTACCAGAAGATTGCATTTGGATTGTTGCATACATGAAGCTTGCTAAATGTAGATTCTGAAGTCCTGCCTTTGCTCCATATACAACTGGATCATGGCACCTCGCTATAGGTCTTCATCTAGAAGGCCTCTCTGGATCATTGTCTTGATTGCTTTTGTCTGTGCAATAGTCATTGGAACTTATCTTTACAAACCCCAGCACTACACAGCTTGCTACTTGGTATCGTCAAATTCCTGTAGTTCTCAGCCTCCTCCAGAACCTGCTAGGGTATATACAGATGATGAGATTGCTGCTCGTGTTGTCATGAGAGACATCATTTTGGCACGGCCGGTTCAGTCAAAGAATCCAAAAATTGCTTTCATGTTCTTGACACCCAGTTCATTGCCTTTTGAGAAGCTTTGGGAAAAGTTCTTTATGGTATGATTTTCTGCTATTAGCAAAATTGCAACATAGCACATCTCTGTCTAGTCTGAACTGATTGTTTTACACCTAAATGTTTGATCTTTGATCTTGCATGATATAATACTACTAATGCCTTCTCCTATTTGATAAAAATGACTTATTAATCATTATGCATGCTTATTTTGTAAAAGGGCTTCAAATTAACACGCCTATCTCATGAAAGAATTGGAAGTACTCCCTTGCTCGGGTACCGTACATGTGCATCAACCTAAATCTAGCTGCCTGGATGTACTTTCAGGGACATGAAGACAGATACACCATATATGTACATGCATCAAGAGAAAGGCCAGTTCATGCAAGTCCGATATTTGTTGGCAGGGATATTAGGAGTGAAAAGGTAAGGTGTCCTCATTTTTCATCCTTTGCATTGATTTACAAGAAATGGTTTTCCTTTTTTCTCTTTGGTACAATTTTGCCGATATGCAGGTAGTATTTTCTCTATAAGCACCATCTCTGTTAATTATAATTTATAGGACTTCCTACCCTTTGTTGTAATGTTTAAATTTTTAGACTAGGATTCAGGATCTGTTAATACTGCTGAATAATTACCATTACCTATCATGGCCTGTAAATTGCCTGCTGGCTGATAAGCATTGCCAGATGATCCAAGATTCTTTACACCTCATCATTTTACTTGCTGTAGAATCTAACTGTTCAGTTTGTTTGTAGGTGGTCTGGGGTACAATTTCTATGATTGATGCAGAGAGGAGGCTTCTGGCCAATGCACTGCAAGATGCTGATAACCAGCATTTTGTCTTGCTCTCTGAGAGGTTAATCATTTCCTTTCGTCCTCATCTAAATTTGAATCCAATATTCCTATCCTAATATTTTGTTCTCATTGCAGTTGTGTACCACTGCATAACTTTGATTATGTATATAGCTATCTCATGGAAACGAATGTCAGCTTTGTTGACTGGTAAGCAAACATCCTAAAGGCTATATTATGAATGACTATACATAGAAGCATTTTTTTCTATTTAGAGTTGAACAAAAGTTTAATTGATTATATGCCGTTTCCCTCTTGTTCATGATTGGTAACACTTAACAAATATCATAGTTTCAACATTGACATGCCAAATATATTTATTTTTCAGTTTCGATGATCCTGGTCCACATGGAACTGGTAGATATTCTGAGCATATGTTACCTGAAATTGTTAAGAGAGATTGGAGAAAAGGTGCACAGGTGATAATTTCATATGCTTGATTTTACTAAGAAATGGAATCATATGATTGCAAAATGTTACATTGCCTTTCCCTTTTCTTCTCCCTTTCACAACTTCTTTTGAAAAACTGCTATGAGTTTCTGGCTTTCTGCAATCCTCTATCTTCTAATTCAAGTATTCTTTTAAACCACTGCTATGGTTTCCTACAGTCCAACTTCCCACGTTCTGATGTGCTCTCTCTCTTGCAGTGGTTCACAGTGAAACGACAACATGCAGTTCTTATTCTTGCTGACACCCTTTACTATGCAAAGTTCAAGCGCTACTGTAAGGTAAAAAAATCAGTAATAGGAAAATGAATTCAAAAGTTTGCTTTTTTCCTTGAGAATTATCTTGCCACTATCAACCCTAGGTATTCGTGTAAGGTATTAGACCTTAGCAGTGTATGTGGCATTTTGTGGATTAGTAACAGCACATTGGATATAATAGGTAAATCTCCATTGCTCTTGCATGACAGTCATTTCAGTTAATAATTGTTCTGTCTTCATGATTTTGCCTCACCATCCAAGTGTCCAAAGCCCCACTTTGTAGTTTTCATGGTCACGAGTGTAAGGTTGCTCTTATAACTTTTTACTATGCGCTGTATGCAGCATTGAGTAACTGTAAACCATACAAAGCAAATATTCATACTTCATTGGTATATAGATGTAGTTAGTACTCCCTCCATCCACTTTTATAAGGCGTATTTTGATTTGAAAAAGTCAAAACTTTATAAGCTTTGACCAATAATTACTCAAATTATATGCATCGTTAGTGTACAAAAGTTGTACCAATATGCTCATATTTTAAATTGCTTTTGATACAATGTTATTTTGTGGCAATTCATAATATATAATAGAGAAATTTAATGGTCAAAGACTTTCTCAAATCAAAATACGCCCAAATCAAAATACGCCCTATAAAAATGGATGGAGGGAGTACTACTCTTATTTTTTTAGTTAATTTCCATGAACAACAAAATAATTTATTCCCTTCTCTATTTTGATTATTATCAAATTAGTCTCCTCCCTGATTTGTGTTTCTCCGCTGATCTTGTGACTGCACTTTGCAGCCTGGGAATGAATGGCATAACTGCTATTCTGATGAACACTATTTGCCAACCCTCTTCAACGTAAGAACTCGATAGGCTCGAAAACAAAGTGTTTTAGTTCTCTTCACCCTCTTGTAATATGGTGCTGGTCCTGTGTGTGCAGATGGTCGATCCAACTGGAATTGCAAATTGGTCAGTGACACATGTGGATTGGTCTGAGGGAAAATGGCATCCTAAAGCTTATAGAGCTGTTGACACAAGCTTTGAGCTGCTTAAGAATATCTCGGTGAGCTCTTTGTTATGCTTTGTACGTGCATTGAAAAAAAACAGCAAGATTGGTGTTTATTTTAGTTCAATTTTTTTTTTGCAATGAATGTCTTCTATATAATTTTCACAAAACTCATAGGTTTGGGATTTGTCTAACTGAATATGAAATGCTTGCAGTCCATTGACGAGAGCATTCACGTTACCAGCAACGCAAAGGCAAGAGTCTTGTGGTCATTTGGCTCTCCTCGTTTTCCAATATCAATGCCTTCACCCAGAATCTGATATAACAAAATCCTCATGTGTCGTGCAGCATCAGGTGCAGAGAAGGCCTTGCCTGTGGAACGGCATGAAGAGGCCTTGCTACCTATTTGCACGGAAGTTTTATCCCGAGGCACTGGACAATCTGATGAACATCTTCTCCAACTTCACTGTAATCTAAGGAGGGATGGACGGAGACAAGAACAAGGATACTTTTGCTCGCCGTCCCCTGACGACTGAGATACAGTCTAGGCATTATTGTTGTACTTCTTGTTGTAATTCTGTGCCGAGCAAAACCAGAGATGCAGAGGACTTGTAGTGAAGCTGGCTAGGTGGCTATCTCTGAGCTCTTGGAACGGCAAATTTTGCTGAGTGTGTAGACAATGGACAAGGTGGTGATCGAGCTGGTGATAATGCTCTGTTGTTAAAGCAATCAGTTGTCTGATTACCCAGTGAACATCCGAACATCCAATTAACACCACATTAAATGAGTGATCCAACATAAACACATAAAACATCATTATCAGCATGGTGAACAAGCTCAGCGCACTTCAACACATCTGCTCAACTTTGTGATGACAGGCAAAGTCTTGATAGTTTTTTGACGAGAAAAGCAAGATGACAGAAATGCCAAGGATAGCATAGCAACATGATCACACAGGAAAAGAGAGATCATTCAAGAATCACTTATATCAAATAGCACTTGGCAAATAAGGGCACATAGAAGTAGAGGAAATGCAGAATCACATTCCTTTCCTTGGATCATGCTCTGAGATCTGTGCACAGCCATTCCCCTCTCACCATATTTCACCAAAAGCCCCTCGAATAAGTCAAATTCTACACGGGGGTGTGGGGGATATGATGAGATGTTCCCACCCTATTAATGTCATCCTTCTACTATTCAGCAGAAGAGAAAGCAAAAAAAACCATTTACAAATTACAGGTTACACGTACGACAAACTTAGGCGCTGTAGGCACCACAACACGCAGTATCACTTGAATTTGTCTGATAGCGATGGCATAAGGGCATGGTAATTTATCTACAATTTATTTCCATTGTTATTAGTTAACCATGGCATAAGCTGAACATTTTGTCTTTCTACCCGACAAGCGCTCAACATGCCGTGCCACAGATCTTGCAAGGTTATCAGCTGCTTCCGTGGTAGATGCGTATACTTTTACCACATCCTCGGTTCCTGAAGGCCGCACAAAGCATCGCCCACTAGTGTAATTGGCTGAAATAAAATTCATAATTTAGTACAAGTTCATCAATGGTCAGGAAATTGGATCTAAAAAAGAAAGGTGTTGTGCAGTTAAAGAATATGCTACTCACCAACTTCCCTATATATCAATTCTTGCAAGCCAGGAGGCTGGCACACCCTTGTTTCCGCATCAGTTGTAACAATAGCAGCTCGATCTTGAACTTTAACCTGAAAAGGAATTACGTGATGGAAGCACAATGTTGATAAGAAGCTTGTCTTAAAAATGTACAGAAGAAGCGCAATAATCTCTACTACTTAGAAGTGGCTTGTGGTGAGTGATGATAAGTGGTGGTCTATTTTTACTGTTATGATAAATAATAATATGTGGGCAAATTAATATATTGATGTAAAAGTAATTAGTCAAAAGATGTCTCTTGGTGAAGAAACATCCTTTAGTGAAAAGGTGTCTTTTTGACACATCCATTCTTATTCTATATAAAGGGGCTAACCCCCTTATTGTAAGTGACTGTTCATTCGTGATTACTGTTCACGGGTACTGTTCATTCACGTGACACTGTTTATTGTACTGTACACAGAAGAAAGAAGCAATAAAGAGATTACTTTTGTCTCTCAAACATCTCTCTCGCTCACCACCACTGAGTTGATTGGAATTACAACACGTTATCAGCACTGCCTCTACAATTGGTGAGAATTTCTCTTCATCAGTTCTAATTACAGTTCTAATTAGACAAGAAGAGGAATCAGAGAGGGAGAAGGATGACGGTTCCACAATATCGTCGTCGTCTCCGCCCTGAAATCTGGTGCTAACGCCATGGAATTCCAAGAAGCAACAACGATCCATCTATGGTGAGGTCGCTCCATCACACTAGAAGGAAGCAGCAGCAATCATACTTGCGCATCCATAGACGAACTTGACTCTGGAAGAAGCAAAACCAAGGAAAATTGGTAAGAGCAATTTAAGTGGTTATTGTCTTTCTTCCAAAAGCAAATTAAGAAAATCAGAAGGAAGTTGCATTGATCATGGAGAGAAACAAGATTCTGTCGATTTCTTCCGCGGCAAACAATTATACTCGGTATGTTTCTCCCAATTACAGCACTAATTACAGTGATTAGTGAAATCCATGGCAAAATCAAAGATGGATATAGAAGGGGGCACGTTCGTCGCCTTGGACTGGGACGAATGGAACCGGTAGGGTTCCCCCTCACCCTTAGTCCACGATGGCAAACCAAAGAACGAAGATTGTTTCGAAATATTCGAAGCCATCACTCCATCCAATCCTTGGTGTTTCAATCATAGAAGGAGAAGGGGATCGGAGAATTTTAACTGTTTGGAACAGGGCAACCGTCGAAGAGACGACAGATAGCAATGGGAATCGGGGTAAAGACCATGCTGTGTGGCTATTGGCCAACGTGGCCGTCGCATGGGCTCGTGGAGACCGGGCTCGTCGTCGCCAGGCGGTTGGACTTGCGACCAGTGCGGCGGCGGCTCGAGCACCAAGCGGCGGCGGCAGCCATGGGGGCTAGGGTTGGAAACCCTAGCTGCCCTTGGTGGAAATAACGGGCAACAAATGGGCTGAGCCCCATACGGTCGGCTGGGATAAAAATCCGTATAATTTTGCAATTTAGACCTCACAGTTCAAAGGAATTGCAAAAATGCCCAGCTGATTGAAATCAAAGGGCTAAATTTAACAGTTTTTCTTCTATTTTAGCCCTAGTTACTTTAAATATTACCTATTTCTGTTTAATTAATAGGTTTACTATTGTTTAATTACTTAGAACAACATAATGTGTTATGTTTGTGCTATTAATTGCGATGTAATTTATCCCTGTAAATATGTGTAATCGCAATTAATATATATTGTTTTGTTCTAAGTATTGTATCATTTTCTAGCATTTATTACCATGATTATTTGCATATGGTAGATGACGATTACCTTAAGTGCTTACGCACAAGGCTTGGGTCCTATGGTTAATATGACCATAGTGAGAGTATCTCGCCCATAGCTAAAAGGTCTACGTCATTGCATTAATTTACTTTTGCCATATTGCACATGGTAGAAGACGATTACCTTACTTGCTTACGCACAAGGCTTGGGTTCTATGGTTAATGACCATAGTGAGAGTATCTTACCCATAGCTAAAAGGTCTACGTCAAATTCTTTTCTGCATTGTTGATTATTTTATTTCAATTTTAATTGCAGAAACTGTGACAAATTGAATTGCTAGAAATTATTTAAGACCTTTTTTATTCAATAAAATTGCAACTTTTATTCAATAAAATTGCAACTTATTCATGCTTTTGATTTACTTAGTCAAAAGTAAATTAATTAGAATTGCATGATTATTATGTAGATATGGCTGATATCTCCAAAAGGGAGTTTGCCGAACTTGCTGTGGATAGCAATAATTATTTAACTTGGGCTATGGATGTTAAAATAAATTTGGCATCTAGGAGTCTAAGTGCATCTATCAATGATCCTATGGAGGGTGACGCCTCCATACCGGAAAACTACAAATATGCAACTCTGCATTTTATCAGGCACCACCTTCATTCAGATCTCAAAACTGAATATCTGATGGAGGAGAATCCACTAAGTTTATGGAAATCCTTAAAGGATAGATATGACCAACAGAAGGAGGTCATATTGCCTGAAGCTCAAAGGGAATGGTCTATGTTACGCTTTCAAGACTTTAAGTCTGTTGCTGAATATAATTCTTGCGTGCATAAGATCAATTCCAAACTGAGATTCTGTGACAAGGCTGTCATAGATGAGGACATGATTGAAAAGACACTTTGCACTTTTCATCCTTCTATGAGGATATTGCAGCAGCAATATCATCAACAAAAATACACTAAACACTCGGATTTAATCTATACTCTACTTTAGTCAGAAAAACATAATGAATTTCTTATGAAGAATCATCATACACGCCCAACTGGGGCAATGCCTGTACCTGAGGCACATGCCAATATTCCAAGTACTAGTGTTAACAATAATCAAAAGAAGGATGGAAAGAAGATGAAGAATAAGAATAATGCAAAGAAGATGTCCAACAAAATGCAGAAGGGCAAAAGAAAGTTTTATGGCAAAGGAAAATTCAAAAATAATTCTCCAAGGGAGAAAAATACTCTTTGCCATAAATGTGGTTGTAAAGGTCATTAGGCAAAAGAGTGCCGCACGGCTAAGTATCTAGTGGAGTTGTACCTCCAATCTATTGGCAAGAGCAACAATAAAAGGGAAAAGTTGAAGCTCACTTCGTTGAAAATCCAAGTATGGATATTGATGAAAGACAGGATAATACTGTCATGGATGTTGATACCAGTGCGTTGGTGCAACAGAACGAAGCTGAAATGGGCATAGATAACATGCTTGTGGAATATGCTTCCCAAGACATGTTTGGAGACACTGTTTAAAGTCTCTTAAATATCCCTATTGATGTAATCAGCATATATTAATCTACATAGATGTTATATATTTTAGTTGAATATTTGTATGTTTACATAGGTCTTATTTGTTGCTCATAAGGAGCATGTAATTGTGGCTCAAAATGAGCAAAACAATGTTGTATGTCATCAAACATATAATATATGTGTTTATATACTTGTTCTATAGTGAAGTTAATTTTTACTCTTCTTTTATATAGAACTTGGTGATACAATCCAATGAAAGGAGAACTTTGTTTGGTTGACAGTTGCACCACTAACACAATATTAAGGGAGATGAAATATTTCCAAACTCTAACTAAGAGGAAAGGAAATATTATGACCATCGCTGGTAGTGATGCTCAAATTGTTAGTTCTAGACGAGCCATCATCATACTCTCTATGAGTATAAACATTGTGATAGAGGGTGCTTTGTTGTATCCTGAATCTACACGTACCCTATTGAGTTTCAAAGATATTCGCATCAATGGTTTTCACGTGGAAACTACTAAAGAGAGCAATATTGAGTATTTGCTCTTAACCAAAAATAATGGATGCGAAAAACAAGTGGTTGAAAAGCTTCCTTTATTTTCATCAGGATTGTACTACACATATATTAAACCCGAACCACATGTTGCGTTAAAGACAATTTTCTATAATCTTGATAGGTTCAAGATTTTGCATGACCGATTAGGTCATCCAGGTTTGGGTATGATGCATAAAATAATAAAGAGCTCTGTTGGCCATAACATCAAAAATACTGATTTCCCAAAACATGATGATTTCATGTGCACTGCGTGTGCTAAGGGAAAATTGATTTTAAGGCCTTCGTACCTTAAAATTAAAAATGAGTCGTTGAATTTTCTGGAAAGAATTCAAGGCGACATTTGCGGACCTATTCAGCCATGGTCTGGGCCGTTTAGGTATTTTATGGTACTAATAGATGCATCTACAAGATGGTCCCATATATGTTTACTCTCTACAAGGAACCATGCCTTTACAAGATTAATTGCCCAAATAATTCAATTGAGAGCCAATCATCCTGATGATAGGATAAAGTCCATTAGATTGGACAATGCGGCTAAATTTTCATCAAAGGCATTCAATGATTATTGTTTGGCCTTAGGCATTAATGTAGAGCATTCTGTGCCATATGTTCATACGCAAAATGGCTTAGCAGAATCTTTCATAAAGAGGATAAAGCTTATTGCTAGACCTCTATTGCAAAATTGTCAATTACCAACAACTTGTTGGGGACATGCGGTCTTGCATGCCGCAGCTTTAATCCAAATTAGACCAATTTCATATCATACGGTTTCCCCGTTGCAGTTAGTACGTGGAGATGTGCCAAGCATTTCCCATCTGCGAAAATTCGGTTGTGCTGTCTACACACCGATTTCACCACCGCAGCGTACACAAATGGGTCCTCAAAGAAAATTGGGGATATATGTGGGGTATAAGTCTCCGTCAATTATTAAATACCTTGAGCCACTAACAGGGGATCTGTTTACGGCTAGGTACGCTGATTGTATTTTTGATAAGGACAATTTTCCGACATTAGGGGGAGATATGTACCACAATGAATGCCGAGAAATAGATTGGAATGCCACAAGCATTTAGTCCTTAGATCCACGTACAAAAGAATCTGAACAAGAGGTTCAGAAAATTATAAATTTGCAGTATATTGCAAATAATCTGCCAGATGCATTTATTGATTATAAGGGTGTTATGAAATCTCATATACCCGCTGCTAATGCACCGAAAAGAGTAGAGGTATCAAAGAAAACTACTCTTGCCCCTAATACAAATAAGAGGGGGAGAATTCTGGTTAATCGGGACTCAATTTCACGGAGACGTCCGCAGAAACAACAAAGGACCGATAATGGCAAATCAATAAATCAAATTGAGAAAAATGTCAGAAATTCTCAATTGATTAGTAAACCCAACATTAATGTGCGCACAAACTCCAATGTTGGGACATCGGAACCCTTGGACTCAATCGTAATGGGAAATCATAATGAGTCACAAGGCAAAGAATTGTTGGATGAAGAAATTTCCACTAATTATACTGATTCGAGAGAATTGTATAATAGAAAGACTACAATTGCCGACATATATTTCGCCTCTAAAGTGGTTGAATCTATTCAACTGGATCCAGAACCAAAGTACATGGCAGAGTGCATGAAGCGCTCAGATTGGGTCAAATGGAAAGAAGCTATTGAGGCTGAATTAAACTCGCTAAGGAAAAGAGAGGTATTTGGTCCTGTTGAGGCAACACCTCCTAAAATATTTTCTGTTGGAAATAAATAGGTTTTCATTCGAAAGAGGAATGAAAATAATCAGGTGGTGAGATACAAAGCGAGACTTGTAGCACAAGGGTTTACGCAGAGACCCGGCATCGATTATGATGAAACATATTCACCGGTGATGAGTGGAATAACGTTCCGATATTTACTATCATTGGCAGTAAATATGAATTTAACAATGCAGTTGATGGATGTGGTGACCGCATATTTGTATGGGTCACTTGATTCGGATATTTATATGAAAGTCCCTGATGGGATACCAATTCTGAATCCTAAAGGAAATCGCAACATGTATAGTGTCAAATTGAAGAAGTCACTATATGAATTAAAGCAGTCGGGTAGAATGTGGTACAACCGACTAAGTGAGTTCCTTCTTAAAAAGGGTTACTCAAATAATGATGATTGTCCTTGTGTGTTCATCAAGAAATCCCAAAGTGGATTTTGCATAATTTCAGTTTATGTTGATGATTTGAATATCATTGGAACCACACAAGATATCAAAGAAGCAAGCAATCATCTTGTGACGGAGTTTGAAATGAAAGATTTGGGTAAAACCAAATTTTGCTTAGGTTTGCAACTTGAGCATCTCCCTGATGGGATATTTGTGCACCGGTCTGCATATACTCAAAAGGTTTTGAAGAAATTCAATATGGATAAATCATATCCATCTAAGACCCCTATGGTTGGTAGATCCCTTGATAGGGATAAAGACCCATTTAAACCAAAAGGTGAAAATGAAGATATTTTGGGACCAGAAGTCCCATATCTTAGTGCTATTGGGGCATTAATGTATCTAGCAAACTGCACTGACCTGATATTTCATTTGCAGTTAATCTCTTGGCTAGATTTAGTGCAGCACCAACAAAGAGACATTGGGCTGGCATTAAGAATATCTTCAGATATTTACAAGGAACACAAGATCTTGGTCTATTTTATAAGAAAAACCAAGATATGAGCATAGTAGGTTATACTGGTCTATTTTATAAGAAAAACCAAGATATGAGCATAGTAGGTTATACTGATGCTGACTATTTGTCTGATCCCCCACAATGCCAGATCACAGACTGGATTTGTATTTTTGTATGGTGGTACGGCCTTTTCATGGAAGTCTAGTAAACAGACTTTAGTGGCAACTTCCACTAATCATTCTAAAATAATTACATTATATGAAGCATCACGTGAATGTGCTTGACTTCGCAGAATGATTAATCATATACAAAAATCATGTGGTATTAACACCTTGGAATCCCTTACCATTATCTATGAGGATAATGCAGCTTGTATTGCTCAAATGCAATCAGGTTATATTAAGAGCAACATTACCAAACATATTACTCCTAAATTATTCTATCCTTATGAACTCCAAAAGAGTGGAGAGATAGAAATTTTACAAACAAAGTCTTGTGAAAATCTTGCCGATTTATTTACTAAGTCTCTACCAAAGTCCGTATTTTTGAAATGCGTTCATGGAATTAGTATGAGAAGACTTTGTGTATTGCAAGTTTCAGGGGGAGAGCCCTCTGAAAATTAACCTGATTAATTATGAAATATTGTACTCTTTTTTCCTTTATGAGTTTTACATAATGGTTTCTCATAAAGGTTTTTAATGAGGCAATATAAATACAAGCTTATGCATAATGTACTCTTTTCTCCATCCATTTTTCCCACAGGGTTTCTGGAGGGAGTTTTTAAGGCAATATACAATCATTTGCCCAATGGGAGTGTTATGATAAATAATAATATGTGGGCAAATTAATATATTAATGTAAAAGTAATTAGTCAAAAGGTGTCTCTTGGTGAAGAGACATCTCTTAGTGAAAAGATGCCTCTTTGACATACCCTTCTTATTCTATATAAAGGGGCTAACCCCTTACTGCAAGTGACTATTCATTGTGATTACTGTTCACAAGTACTGTTCATTCATGCGCCACTGTTCATTGTACTGTGCACAAAAGAAAGAAGCAATAAAGAGATTATTTTTGTCTCTCAAACATCTCTCTCGCTCACCACCACTGAGTTGATTGGAATTACAACATTTAGTAAACCATTCTATCCTTCGTGCTTACATTAACTATACATATACCTAGCCTCACTACCTCCCTGGTCTATTCAAAATTTCAAATCACCGTCGGTGGAGAGGCAATATTTTGAAATCATTCTTGAAATTCTACTACGTAAAAGTGGCTTGCGGTGAGTGATGATAAGTGGTGGTCCATTTTTACTGGACCAATCTACCCTTCATCCTTGTATTAACTACATATATACCTAGGGATGGCAACGGGGCCTCATTCCCCGATCCCCGCCGGGAATTTCCCTATTAGAGAACAGGGATGGAGAGAAATCTCTCCCCGTGGGGATGCAATTAAGAGAAAAATAGTCCTCATCGGGGATCACGGGGACGGGTCTGTTCCACCCCTCCCCGTCCCTGTTCCCAGTTTGGGGACCCGATAATGCCCTGACAAGTGGGCCTCCCTGGTCTAATGCCAATATGCCAGTATGCCACAGGCCACAGCCTGCTCCGCGCAGTCTCAAATGCCTGATTCCCAAACCCGCCCGCAGCTTAACCCTAGCCGCCTCAACCTCTCCAAAATTTTAGATCTGTGTTCCTCACTTCCTCTGGGTTCAAGCGTTCGGCTGGGCGCGCGGCGGCGCGGGTCTCGTCTCCGGCTGGGCCTCGTCTCCGGTGCGCAGCAGTCCGGCGCGCGGGTCTCCTGCACGGCCTCGGCTTCTGCCCCGGCAGGCTCTGGCCGTCGCGCGCCCACGCCGACCGGCTGTGCACGCCGGCCCCCGCCCGCAGGTGGCGGCTCGCTGCCTCCTCCGCCGCGGCGTCCAGCGGCTCCCCTGATCTGCCTTCGTCGGCTCCGTCGTTGGGCGCTGGGGACGACTAGGCCGCCTCCTCCTCTGGGTAAGGCTCTCCGTGCAGGCTATCGCCGAATCGTAGCTTCGAGCGCTCGGTGAATCGTGCTGTATGGGCAGGTGTGCTTGTGCCTGTCCAAGCTATAGTCGATCTTGCTTCGTGCCATGGGTATGGATATGCCATACAGATATAGGGGCTGGATTTGGATTAGCTACAGCATATGCTTGGTTTAACTTTTCTGTCGATCGAGTATACGGGAATAGGATGGATCTGATTGATAAAATGTTGGCTTTGAACTCTCGGTGAATTCATTTAGGTATGTGCACATCGGCAGTGAACTTGGAACATCCATTGATCGGTTGATCCTTTGTGATTAGTTTTTGCCCTTTGGGTGCAGCTTCTATCTGTTTGTACATGAGATTGAGTTCTTTTGGTTATATCTTCCAGTGAGTTATGCAATTCAATGTTGCTAAAATCAGTATTGTATGCATTCTTTTGGTTCTTTGTCCTTTTTTTTTTATTGTACATAGATTCGCAGATTGAGAATACAACAAAGAATAAAAAAATGCTGAACTTGGAATATCAATTGAAGAAGCTGAAAGAGAACTTCCGGATTTTTCATCATTCATCCCATTTTTGCCTCCTCTAGTACAGATCCTTGTCGGTTTATTTTCCCTGTCGGGTCCCTGTGTACCCGAACGGGGACGGGGATGGAGACGGGGAGAAACCATCCCCATGACCGGGGACGGGGACGGGGAGCGGGGATTTTTCTCGACAAGGGGATCGGGGACGGGGGGTACTCTCCGCCGGAGAATGCCCCGTTGCCATCCCTACATATACCTAGCCTCACTACTTCCCTCGTCTATTCAAAATTTGAAATCACCATCGGTGGAGAGGCAATATTTTGAAATCATTCTTAAAATGGGTATTTACTTCGTTTTGATCCAATATTTTAAAAATGTAATAATATAATAAAAACCATGCTGTAAGCTAAAAAAAATTGCCTAAAACAAGAAGACAATATTTAATTGCTTCAAAAACATAATACTTTATAACTAGCGAAATTACTAGGCAGTTGACATTGTATATAATAGATTCTAATATTTTTTTACTATTTATGTTTTCGTAGAAAAACGTGTGAATAAGAACTAGTGTACAATTGATCTAAACTTAATCGAAGTCGTTTTTGCTGGGGATGGGCCGATGGGAGCACCTACCTGAAGGGGGGGCATTGGCGATGACGTCGGCGAAGGGCTCCCAAGCCTGCGACAGCATGCCACCATCAGGATCGACGATCTTGACGCCATTGTCACTGCGACGCCGTGATGACCTGCCCCACGGCGGCGCCGCCTAGCTTCACCGACCGCAGCGCCGCCACGATCCCAGCGCGGCACACCGGGGCGGCCATGGTGGTCCCCTCCGCGCGGAACCCCGCCGTACCAGACGAGAACCTCGAAGCGTCGCGAAAAAAATCGGGAGGCTCCGATAAACCCGATATAGCCACTGTCATCGGTGACTGTCGTTTGTTCGAAAAAAAAAAGATAAACCCGATATAGCCGATTATCGGTGACTGTTGTCCAATAAAATAATCCACAATGCTTGCTACCTCATAAACCCCCCTAATGGCATTACCACATCACTCACCGCGCGCCATGCACCTCGACACTTACACCTAAGTATTGATTACTTCTAGTTATTTGAGTATTAATTAATTGATTCTCACTATCTTATGTACTAGTATGCAATAGAGAAAAGCATGCATTAATCTTGTAGCTAGGCGAGTATTAATCGTTGATCCCAACTATCTAAGTATGAGATATAGAAAACATTAATCTTGTAGCTATATGTGTATTAGTTGATTCCAAATATCTTAAGTAGGAGATAGATAAAACATTAATCTTGTAACTATCCGAGTATAAGTTGATTCCAGATATCTTATGTATGAGATATGGAGCATTAATCATGTAGCTATCTAAGTATTAATTGATTCCAAGTATCTTATGTATGAAATAGAGAAAACATTAATGCATGGTACAATAAAAATGGAAGAGTTGATTCCCCTGATTTACCAACCAATGCATCTATATATATATAAACACCATCGAGAGAAACATTCTACATAGGCAAATCGATCGTAAGAACAACCGTGTAAGAAGAAGGTTAGCTAACTAGCTTCTCCTATGGAGCTTACCAAGAAGAACAAAAGGGCTATATGCTTGGCAGCTCTTGTGATCACGTGTACTGCTTTCTTGTCCTGCCATGCAGTTGGTACGTTCCTCTGGATTCATTCTTTATTTTTTGTGGTTCTATCTATTTATACACACTTTTGCAATGTTTCAATTTAAATGGTTTGTGTGTAAACTATATGACTTATTGGTGATCGATAATGCGCTTCATGTGTAGGTGATGCTTATGGGATGATGTGTATTGCCTACCCCAACTGCACGGACAAACCATGCAAGTTCTACTGCCAAAACCATGGTTACGACGCGGCACAAAGCTCATGTACCGACGACTCTATATGTTGTTGCCGAAAGAGCTCGAAGCTAGTCGTCCAAGTGATGGATCATACAAATTAAATATAGCTACTCTTTTGCGGGTGAAAGAGTGAAGCATATGGATGCACCCGTGATCTGAATTATTTATACAATAGATTTAATAAAAAGGAAATGTTTGCTCGATGAATTTTTGTGCCCGAGAAATTCATGCAATGAAATAAGTCTACATTAGTAATAAACTGAATTGTTTAACTTCGTCTACTAAACCTCTTGAACTAAAAAATCAGTTATTTTGTCCCCCTACTTTTAAAACTATCGCGAACAACCTTTGAGGCGGTTGTGAAGCGTGGTATTACCATCTTGATAGTCCAACCGGTAGATTTGCCACATATACAACACATGTGGCATTTTCTTTTTAAATCTATTTTCATTGGTGGGCCCTACATGTCAACCTCACTTGCACATGAGGGGTTTGGTCCTAGGACCAATTGCTCATCACCGACCTCTCCTATACGCCATTGTCAGCCTCTCCTCCTAACCATCCCCAATTGGATCCAAACCATCCCTAGGTCAACCCAAATCCCATCCCAATCCAGTGTCGATCTAACCCTCATTGCTCGTCGCTTTAGGTCTAGACTCCGGCTCAAGCTCTAGATATCACATAGAGGCGGTAGATGGCATAGCGTGGGTCATAGTGGGGGCCGCACGAAGGCGGTGTTGGCTCACGACAACATAAGAGTCGTTGAGAATACCAGTGCAACTAGTGTATAACTCTCAATTGGGTGGCCCGACCTGGTCAGAGAGAGAAAGAGAGAGGGAGAGATGATGACAATGCGTTGTGCAGTTACCACCTCCACCCAAGCGTTGGTATCTTATATATGAAATAGAGAAAACATTAATATTTTCTTAAAAGAAAAGTGGGAGAACTGCCTCTTGATTGAAAGGAGTAAGACTTACAACAAAGACAAATGAAAAAAGAAAAAGGAAAGGAAAGCACTTTACAAGCATATAGGCCTGGGGAAGTTTTAAGGGATCATACAGGAAATGTATCTTGCTCCTATGCCCGCCCAGAGCCTGAAGTCCTCCTTGATTGTACTAAGGATGGCAATTGAGGTGTGCTTAGTCTGTCTAAACAGGTAAGCATTTCACTCAATCCAAATTATCCAAAGGATGCCTAGAATGATGGAGTTGATGGAAGAGTGCAAGGCTTGTTGTGCATGTGAAAGGATGTCATCTAACCACCATTAGATGAGATCCTTGTGACACGTCCAATAGGTTGGGTTTAGGCTCGAGATCTATAACCAGGTTGCTATACCCTTCCAGACAGTTTAACTAAGTTGCCCTTAATGAAAAGGTGACCGATTGTTTTGAGGAATCTGTTGCGTAGCAGGTAGAAATACTTATATGGAGAGGAACTGCTTAGTAAGATGCTAGCTATGAGGATCCTTCACAGGGTTACGAGCCAGGCAAAAAACTTGCATGATTTGGATGGTGCCTACGACAGCCAAATAATGATTTGTAAGGGTGAGGTACTTCTCCTTGGAATTGAAGTTTGTAGGCCGATTTTTAGAGCATTGTCCATCAATTAGGGGAAAAAGGCCAAGTGATTAGGTCTTGGGTATCAATTTGTAATGGAGTCCCGCTACCAAAGTGCAACATATTCTTGCAACACTTATGGGGTGAAACGAAGGCACACATCATCTATTCAAGACCAAGTGTTGTTTTTTAGGACGATCAACATCATATCTATTCTTCCTTGTTGAGGCCACAAATAGACTTGGAGCTATCCGTGCTATGGGGATCAGTTGTCTAGCCAGTTGTGTGTCCAGAAGGATGTGGATGTACCATCTCCATCTATTATTAGTGTTGCCACATGAAAGAACTTTTTGTCACCTTCATTGCATTGTGTTCTGTGCCCACCCAAGGTTTGGAAGGGGAGGCCTTTCTATGCCAATCAACCTAGTCAGAGAGCCCTACTGAAATCGATGAGGTCTAAGACACCCTAGCCTCCATGGTTTTTATGGGGCGACAGACTTGCTTTCAATTAATACAGCGGTGACCTCTACTCGTGGAAGTTGTCCCCTGCCATAGCCAAGCACATCTCAGTTTGTTAATTTGCAGCATGACTGATTTCGAAATGTTAATGAATGATAGTGTATTGTAAGTGGGAATGGCTGTTGGTACTGCCTTATGTAAAGTTGATCTTTGACATTTGGACATTGATGGCCCATGCCATCCAACTAGGCGGTTGGCAATCTTGCCAATGAAAGGTTGAAAATGAACTTTACGAAGCTTCCTGATGGATAGCAGGAGCGACAATATTTGAGAGGAAAGGTTGTCTATTGGGCAGGGATGTTAGAAATGATACTATCCAAATCCATCTCACCGTGCCTAATAGGAACAACTTTATTTTTCTACAAATTTGTCCACAGCCATGTAATATCAGCAAACCATTATTGGATGTGGACCAGTGCATCAATTTCAGCCTTTTATGTATGGAATAGAGAAAACATTAATCTCGTAGGCATCTAAGTATTAATTGGTTCCAACTATCTTATATATATGAAATAGAGAAAACATTAATCTTATTTTCATCTGAGTATTAATTGATTCCAACTATCTTATGTATGGAATATAGAAAACATTAATTCATGATAGGATGAAAAGGGAAGAATTGACCACCCCATGATTTACCATAGCATGTATATAAGCACCAGCGAGAGAAACATTGCTACATAGGCAAATCGGTAGTAAGAACAATTGTCAAAGAAGAAGGGTAGCTAGCAAAGCTTTTCCTATGGAGCTTGCCAAGAAGAACAAAAGGGCTATGTGCTTGGCAACTCTTGTGACTGTGTGTACTGCTTTCCTGTCCTGCCATGCAATTGGTATACACATTCATCTAGATTCATTCCCCCTTTTTTTGTTCTATGTATGTACACTCTTGTAATGTTTCAAATTAAATGGTTAATTTGTGTGTAGGCGTTGATTATGATCCAGGGATGTTGTGTGTCACCTATGACAGCTGCACGGACAAAGCATGCCAGTTTTACTGCATGGTCCATGGTTACGATGACAAGAAAAGCTCATGTAATGGTGGAACTACATGTTGTTGCCAAATGATCTCCAAGCTACGTACCTAGCCATCCAAGTGATGGGTAATACAATTAATAAACTGTAATAGTGTAATATGCTATATGCATGATGCACCATGATCTGATCAATTTGTGCAACAGATTAATAAAAAGAAAGAAACGTTGTTTGAACATGGGTTTTTGCGCCTAAAAAAATTCATGTGAAGAAATAATTAGGCTGAATGAAATGAGCAAAGAGGCGGTGGCCTCAATAGTCAGTACAATGTTGGTGGATGAGTACATCTACGAATTGGTCATACAAAAGTTGGGGGGGATGTGACATGACGGAGCTTGTCATCAGACTCCTTTTGTTCGGCAACAGGTAGATATAACATCCCAATTTTGGGATTAGGAAAATTTTTGAAAAAATTTTAAAAAACTTAAATATAAATTAATCCTTTAAATGCTTTAGACCTATAAAATTATCTAAAGAAAAAACTTAAAAGACTTATTTGCTTATCTTCCCTAAAGTTTTGAAACTACTTTAAAGCTTATTTCAAAAATACAAAAGCATAATAATAGCTATTTGATAAATGTATAAATATATATACACACACTAGGCTCAAGAATTAAAGCCCTTTACTATTTTCAAATGAAATGGACTTATCTAAAATTGAAATGTTATTTTGGGTATATTCCAATATTTTCAAACTATGAATAGTGTTTTCAAGATTTTGAATAGTACTTTCCCAACTCTAGCTATAGAATTCAAATTCAAAACCTCCTATTCTTGTCATCTTTGATCTAGCACCATTTTAACTAAATTCAAATTTGATTACAAATTTGAATTGCCTAGTAAATTTACTATCTTGCCTTTGGCCAAGCCCAATGGTTTTCCTCCCCTTTTAGGCCTGCTCGGCCTAGCCCCCTCTCTTCTTCTCCCTTGGCCCAGTAGAAGCAGTAGTGGAGGCCCAGCTGGCCCACCTTCCTCCCTTCTTCTCTCTTGGGCCAGCCTAGCCCACCTCGATCTGTCCTTCGCTCTCTGCTCTCCTAGCTCTCTCTCTCTCTACACTGAGCCTTGAGGCCACTTTGGCGCACTATACTGCTCCTCTGACCGCGTCATGCCACCACGGACACAGTCCTGCCACGTCGAGCCCGTGTCAGACACGCTCGTGCACACGCGCGCCCCGAACCAAACTGAAAGTGCATCTAGGCACTTAAGTGATTTTGGTGATTAATGACAAACACATATAATGACAACTATTTATAAATGACAAATTTGTGTAAATGCTTGACTAAGCAATTGCCTAATGACAAACCTCTAATATGCTTATTGCCTTGAGACTAATGTGTTTATTGTGAAGATTTGTTTAGTCTCTTCCTATTTAGAGGAAAAACCCTATATAAGTCAAGTGGGCAAGCAATCCATCCTAACAAGGTATGCGTTATACTAATCATGTTGTTGAGACTAACACATTTGCTTGTTGATCTTATTTAGTCTCATAAGTACAAGTAGGTTAGATTGCTAATTGAAGTATGTCTTAGTTAGAGTTAAACTTCACATTGATATGAATTGGTTTGTGCATGTGTACTTTGTTTATATATCATCTCATGCACATCACTTAGTGAAGTTTAATTTAGATTGTTCCACAACTTCACTCTTGCTTAAATATGATTTGCACATGTGTAATTCTTGTATATTCTATCATGTGCATCATTAAGTGAAGATTGTGGTACTTGCCATGATCTAGTTGATTCATCTTTCTGGCAATCATCTCTTTAGTGCATATAGATTAATTGTATATTCATCGTGATGCACTTAGTAGAGATCTTTTTTATGTCAAGTGTTTCCATTTAAAATTGTGCTTATTTATATGAAACACTTGACACACCTTAATTGCTCACAAACATCAACTTCTTCATATCTATTGAGCTTTTGGGACTAATACCTTTCATGAGTGGTTTGGAAAGATTTAGGTCCCGTGAGTATGTGTGATGACCAAGGTATGTTAAAGGATGACGGTTAAGCCGAGGTCAACAAGACGACGGTGTCACCAAGAGTTGAGGACTAAGTCAAGATCGACTTGGCGTGGAGATCGTCGGGGAGGATGATCAAGTCAAGGTCAATGAGACGAGAGTCTCATGAGGTGAACCAAGTCAAGGTTGACGAGGCGAAGGCGTCATCAATCATTTGTTGAAGGTCATCACGCACAATGCATCCAAGGAGAAGACGACATGTGGATTGAATGTAAGACTTAGTTTTCTCGTTAGAATTTGAGTCTAAGGATTGCCGTACTATTAAGAGGGATGCAACGTCGAATGACTTAGATATGTCTCAAGTGCTCAAGTGATCTATCTTTGTGAAAGATTGAGAGACACAAATCACATCTTGTACACCTAGGTGTAGGTGGTTTGGTGTGAGGGGGAGAAGTGTTGGTGGTGTCGGGAAGTGAGGATTTTGGGCCTCTCTTGGCTTTCTTGTGGTTTCTGCACTTATCCTTTGGGATTTGGGCAGTGAGACCTTATTGGTTGTGTAGCCCTTGTTCTTAGCTTTCCGTAGAGCCCAAGATCACCCAAAACGGAGTTCGGAATCAAAAGTTACGCCCGTTTTCGTCGGGCTGCGCTGTGTGCTGAATTTTAGTATCAGACTATCCGATCCAAGATCCGATTGACCCCTTGCTGTCATAAAACATCGGATACTCCGATATGGACATCGGATATTCCGATATGTCGCAGAATGATCTCAACGGCTAGATTTTGGGGTTCTCTATTTAAAGCCTCTCCTTCCCCACTTCGTGGAGACTTTTTGGGAGGATATTTCTGGGTGGAATGAGAGCTAAACCCTTGTGTTCTTGAGCCCCAAACACCTCTCCACTCTTAGATCTTAGTGATCCCTTTGAGAGAAGGGTTGGAAAGAGTTGGAGGAGGAAAGTGCTATGGTTGTGAGAGATTTGATCTAGTGAGCACTTGAGTTCATCTCCAAGCTTATTCTTCGTGGCATTTGTTACTCTTGGAGGTTGAGGACTCCTAGACGGCTAGGAGGTCGCCTACGAGCCATCGGTGCTTTGTGTGGTTGGCCGTGGGAAGGTTGTGAAGGCCCAGTCTTCGCCTCCGCAAGGAAAGGAGCCAAGCGAGTGAAACCAAGGGAGCTTGGTGCGGATCTTGGTGAGGGAAAGGGTTGAAAGAGACCGGGCTCAAGTGTGACCGAGCCTACCTCAATGGAGACATAGGATCCCCTCAAGGATCCGAACTTCGGGGAACAAATCGACGCGTCTCCTCTTCACTTTGGTTTTACCTCCTTTACTCTCTTTACTTGATTCTCTTGGTGATTGAGCTATCATTTTGATTGAGTAGCTTTGCTAGCTCCTACTGCATATTTACATACTTGAGAATATTTGGTTGAGGGGGTAAACTTGATTGTGAGCAGATTTGAGCATTTCTACTCTGAACATATCGGAGTATCCGATATAAACATCGGATAGTCCGATCCACATCGGAGTATCCGATATCCATATCAGATAGTCCGATATTTATATTCCACTGCTTAATTGTTTTAAATTTGTAGTCGCCTATTCACCCCCCTCTAGGCGACATCCCGGTCCTTTCACAAACCCAGGCCACGCTACGCCCTTGCGCACCATGCTCTTTGTCGGCTCTTGCTCGCGCACTGGACGTGACGCACCCCGCCGGCATCCTCCCGCATCCTAAACCAAGGCCACGACCGTGCCATCCCTGGCACGATCCCGTCACGGTGCACCTTAGCCTAGCTCGTCGCACTCGCCATGCCCTGCGCCCGTGCCCGACATGCTTCACGCACTCCTGCGCCATGGATTGCATGGCTACCGCGCGGCCACGACACCCCCGTCCTTTGTCCTTCTCCTCCTCTCCTTTTCTAATCGCTCGCAGCTAGGCGCACCCAGCTCTACCCTCTCTCCCTCTCTGCCCTTCTCAGTCTCCCTTCTTCACACTACACCTGGGCCCGACACAACCTTTTCCTTGATGCCAACCCCTCCTCCAAGCCACCTCGAGCTCCTCCTCGCCTTTGAAAGGTCAAGTTCAAACTCATTCTCTTCATCCCTCTCTGTTTCTCCTATATTGTCTCCATTCGGCATCGTCTCCCTCCCGTCCCAAACCACACCGAGCCACGGGCTTGCAGCCACGGCTTCCTCTCCGTCTCCTCTTCTTCATCCTCAAAGCAATCGGCCTATAATGCCCAGAGCTCGCGGACGTCAAGGCTTCCTCCCCGTTGGCCGAGTCTACCCTCGTTCGAATTTTGGCCTCCACGGTGAGTCTTGCTTCGATTGCTTGCGCCAAGAGCATCAATGGGACATCCCTAAACTCCTCCTTATCTTAACCTTGCAAGTTCTTTTCCAGAGTTCGCCCGCGACTACGCCCCTGTTTTTGGCCACCACTACCCTCCACGGCGCCAGTCTGCCTCGGCCCTTTTCCGGCCTCGCCTCTTAGCTAAGAGGGTGAGTCCGACCGGCTTGGTGAGCACCCACTGCCCCTCCTCATGCTCACGTGCATCTTATTCTACGATGGATAGGCTTGAATCGTCGTAGCACAGTCTACCCGAGCTTAGCCCTGCCGCCACCCATGGCGCCGCTGCATTTAGCCACCTTCGGCCATGACGCCAGCACTCACGAGTGCACGAAGACACCACAAACACGTAGGTAGCACCCACTCGCCTTGTCATGCCTCGTATCACTAGCGCAACGCGATTCTTTCCCGCGGTCATGCTCCTGAAGAGAGGAAGACAATAGTAGTATCATGCTGACGTAATGGCACATGTTCACCGTGCACTTTTCAGTCACTAGCTGTTGGGACCCACCAGTGTAAAGAAATTTATTTTAAAATGGTTTAAAAGATCTAAGTCACTGACATGTGGGGCCTATCAGGTTTTTAAGCTGGATTAAACTCCCGCGTGTTAGTGATGACTCACTAACATGTGGACCAGTGGCCCCGTCCATCAGATTAAGTGGAGACGCACTCGACGGAATATGCCTTCCCCACGGGATAGCGCACTCCAAAAGGCGAACGCCGCCCCTGGCTCTCTTAGGCTGTATGGTCCGCAGAGTAGTGGCCCTCCGACTGAATAGTATTGGGTGTCGGCCAAATACTGTTTAAATGTTTTCCAAGACTTTATCTATTTTAATAATTCTAGTAAATAAAATAACTTTCTATAAATAGTTTGGGATATCTACAAATTATGGAAAAATTATGTAAAATACTTCATGACCTACTGGATTTATGAAAAATATAATTTTGCATATTACACTATTCAACATCTCTGTAAAAATATTAATAGCCCTTTCCTAGCTCTTTTTTGTATATAGAATAATCAGTAAATGCTTATCAATTTATTTACAATATTTTATGGCTTATAAAAATTTTGGAACATACTAGATTCTATAATGGACTTGGGAAAAATATATTTTGTCATGTGCTATGACTATCTTACCCCTGAAAAATTAGAATAGCTATCTGTTATTGTTTTCCCTATATAAAGAAATTCTAGAAATGATTTTTTATTAAAAATACTATTTGATCTCTAAAAATCTTGATTTTTTTTTGTAAATACTACAAAGGATATTTACCTCAAGAAAAAGGCAAAACCTTATATGTTAGTATTAAATAAATTAATAGAAGTATGAAACCCTCCTAGGTCTAATATTTAATTCCCTAATGGATATTTTTCTGTATATTTCTGTACTTAAAATTATGAGGATATTTCTATAAATACTATAGAAGGTTTCTATCCTAAGAAAAATACTGGATCCTATATGATTATAGTAATTAATTTAATAAAAATAGAAAACCCCTCCTAGGACTATTATTTAAATTATAAAAATGATTACATAGATATTTTGTATGCTAATATTGTATTTTATATTATGGGATTATACTTAAGGGTATTTAGACACAGGTCATACATTGCATACCCTAGCGGGTATATCGAGGTGTTCATGGAACTCCCTTGATAAGTAGGATTTATATTTATATAGATAATCATTAAAATAATCCCAATGTGGAATGTTACCAACGCGATTAGATGCGATTGCATCTCATGCATCATGTTTTTGGCATACTTGGTATTTATCTGAATTATTTGATTCTTCGCGATAGATCATGAAGTTGCAGAAGAACAGTCTGAAGATCAAGGCTCGGACTTCAACACACCCGATCCAGACGAACCAATACCCTAGTTAATTCTTCCAACCCATGATTTATATAAATTTATGTTGATCTAAATTATGAATCTGCATGCTTTACTTTTTCGTATTATCGTATTTGCAATGAAATGCTATTAGAGCTGGTCTAAATAATGCCCATTTGCTTATATGTGTTAAATTGAGCACAACATCATCCTTGACATAATTTCCCACCTTGTCCTTTGGAACCTAAGAATTAATTCATAAACTCACTAATTAATAAGTCATTGGAAATGATTAGTTGGCAAGTCTAGGTCAAATGGGTCGATTCTTGGCTATCAACACTTGCGGTATAGATATGACGGATCGATCCTATCAACATTGCAATGGTATAGCTTGCTATCAACGGTGCAATAGTATATATAGCTAGTCGCTGGTCCTGACTATCAACGTAAATGGTATAGACAGAAGCAAGCTCATTGCACTTGGGTGCCTGCCTGAAGTAAAGTCTGTCAATTACTCATGAATTACACTTGATGATATTGTGGATCTAAGGAAAACAACATATTTTTTATCTATTAGCTTAGGCAAATTTTTTTAGGAAAACAGCATAATTTTTTTAAAAAAATGACAAATGCTTCAACCACATTAATACTAATTTTAGAAATTTTGAATTCCCTATATTTCAAATATAAATTTGACAATTTTGAATTTAGGCCGATTTTAACCCTTCGTTTGCCTAATTGAGCTGGTCCGATACCAGCGATTTTCACCGTTATGGAGTGAATCATCATAAGTGTAACCTGCTCGAGGCTGTTCTTTTTAATTTATCTTATTTGTTTATCTTCTTATTTTCTTATAAGTTGAACATCGAGAGCTTTTCGGTGTAGTTTGAAAAGACCGGTCCACTTCGTTTGACTTGTTTCTAAGAGTTTTAAGACATGGTTTCGAGATAAGAAAGAAACGGACAGCAAAAATCAAAGTGTTTAACTTTAGAGATAAATAAATAAAAGAAGAAGAGAAGCTAAAGGCCAAAGGAGTACGTCACATGCGTGCCATGAGGAACAGCACCACATGCAGAACTCTGAACCCTTTCTAAATTCTAATGCATTAAGTTTTACCGGATCTTTGTCTCGCACGTAAAGTTTGGTAGAACGAACAGCGTTTAAACTTGGTGTGCCACTGCTAAAGTATCCAAACCCGTTGCTGTCAGCAGCAAAGCATGGTACTCTCTATGCCATCACATTTGAAACCGTGTTCTCTTCTATACCATCTGGTCTTATTTGTTTTAAGTTACGTGAACATTCCAACAAATTGTTAAAAAAAATCATAGTGTTATCAAATACCAAAGGCTACTATCACAATGCTTTTTGTATTTGTATGATTAATATTTAGGTTGAAAATATTGATTAAAAGTTTATACATTTTTGTTACTACCCGTCTTTTTGTAAAAGTACCAAAAAAATATACGTTAAAAGTCTTAAATATCTGGTGCCAGTATGATTTTTTTATAATTGTTTGAATTATATACATAGATTAAAAAAAAGACAAAATTTCAACATTAGCATAGAACAGAGGGGTGCCATGCTTCGGTGATGGCAACAATAGGTTTGGGCACTTCCACAGTGGCACACAAAGTTTAAACCCAATGTTGTTCTCTTCAACTTAAATTAAAATTAAAAGTTACAGCTGGAAATTTGTTATTTTTATACAAATCAAACACCGTAGCACTTTGTAGTCATTTTAAGACTTTTAGTGGTTTTTCTCAAACCTCAGAAAACTATATTTTCAATATATTTTTCAGTCTCTCCAAGACTCTTTTCAATAACCTTTAACTTTTTAAATTATAATCCACCGCTCCTTTTTTCTTTTTTACCGGCAAAGAACAGCCAAGTCTGTTCTATCATTGAAAGATACGGCTACGTTTTCGGCCCGTGCAGAGATGAATGGTATCTGTGAAACCGCGGAATGAATGGTGTTGGTACGGTACGTGTGCGGTACGTGCACACAGTTTTGTTCTGTTCTTTTCATCCGGAGTGCGTACAGCGTAGTAGCGTGCATGCGCCCATTGACCAATTCAACGTCCACTCTCTAGTCCACAGACGAGACGGGAATCCCAGATAGAGAAATTATTTAATATATCAGTTGTATACGTATACATCCGCGCAATAATGCCGGCATTTACTTTATCGGAAAATATATATATTTGGTTCAGGCTAGATTAGCTAATATTAATCCATAGATTAGCTTACCTATGTTTGTGTTTAACGACTAATCCAATTAATCTTGTGCATTAATTTGAATGGATTGATGGGTTAGAAATATAGGGGCTGTTTGTTTCCGTGTTGCGTTTATCGCGGCCATGTGTATTAATAGCACACGCACGTCATGCCGCGGCTGCGGCCACGACCGCGAACGCAACGTGACGCGCAAACAAACGGTGCCATAGAGAGATAACCTACTAAACCCTTTTGTTTATTATGGTTAGCGAGATTAAATGGTGTTGGCAGCATGTTCTACACAGTTTTTTCTTAAATTATTTTATTATATTTTGAACACTTTGACTTTTTTATGTCGTTTCTTAAAAATCACAAAGTCTTAACATCAATGTTCTTAAATCTAGCTTCAATTACCAGTTTCAGATTCTTAAACCCACTAGCCAAAACGGTAAAAATACAGTTTCAATCTATAATCAGATAATTTCAACGCACCAGACCATGCTCACTTAATTCAGAGGTGTTTGCCGAGTTAAATCTCTAATCCAACCCTTAATCCAATCGGAATCAAACGCATGTTTATAATCAATACATATACATCCATAAATACAAAATCCTTATCGTGCTGGTGGTCGGCACGGGTACGCCACGTGCGCTGCCCCGTCGTCGCCGGCGCCCCACCCCTGGGTTTTCCCACGTCCCCGCGGATGCCAAGCTTTATTATAACCGAGCGAGCTCGCGACTCCCGAGTGCTGTCTCGCCGCCTGCCTCCAAGCGCCGGCCTTGGAGAGCTCCGACGTGCCCATGGGCTGCGCCTTCTCGTCGTCGCTGCCGCCGTTCGCCGGCGTGCGGGTCATCCACATCAACGGCTACGTCGAGGACTTCGACGGTCCCGGCGTCGTCACCGTCGCGCGCGTCACCAGCTGCAAGTCCTCGCGCTACGTGCTCTGCTCGTCGGAGCACCTGCTGCAGCCGGGGCGGGGGCCCTTCCGCCCCGACGACCCGCTCCGGCCCGGCACCGTCTACTTCCTCCTCCCGCACTCCATCTTCCAGTCCGAGTCCTCCGCCGTCGACCTCGCCTGCCTCATGAACCGCCTCACCGCGCTCGCGCGCAAGGGGGCCTCCGGCGCCGCCAGCCCCAGCCCCGTCGAGGCGCTCTTCGCCGGCCAGCTGCACCACGCCGAGCCCGACCACAAGCCGCCCGAGCCGGCCACGCGCCCGCCAGTGCCATGGAAACCGCGGCTCGACCGGATCGACGAGTCCATCGGCCGCGCGTCCATGCGGAGCACGTCCAGCTGCAGCGACGCATCATGAATTGTGAGCAATTCCTTCTCTTCTTTCCTTCTCTCTCTCTTTCTTTCTACCTCCCTACAGTGATTTTCCGCCATTTTCATCTAATCAATGGTGTAGAATTAGCTGCAGCTAATCATATTGTACCAGTATTCAGATTGGATTCAGCTCTCATCCTTCCTGTTTATGTATGAATGTACTCAGAAATGGTGCTATATGAGTAGCAAGCAGCATCGATGCATGGTAATCGGAATTGGGGTCCAAGATTACATTTTTATTGGCATGCTTACTTCTGATCTGTATGCAGTACATGTTCATTCAGGCCATAGATTTGGAGCATGCATCCAAGCAGTGATATCAAATGAGTGAGAAGAGATGTGAAACTGACGCTAGGTTTGGTACCGTTCCAACTTACAAGTCTTTCGACTTTGCAGGCATGTGGAGCCCAACTGTTTTGACTTGGGCGCATAGATTTCTTTCCGATATTTTACTAGCAAAGATAGTGATAATTAGTGAAAGATAGGAACGGAGGTCTCAATTCACTATCAAGGCTAATTGGACTGGATCAAACACCATCTTCCCTTTCGGAAGCAACAACACCCACCCCACAATCTTATCCTCTACTGTCTTTTACTATCCTACAACAACCACCATGCAGATGCAGATGCAGATGCAATCATGCAAATGCAACATAGAAGCTGAAACGACAACGTGCATGTGAAGTAGTAGCATGAACCTGATCGAGTTCACCTTGAGTTTTTCCTCGTTCAGGCGAAAGGGCAGAGCCCGAGAACTGCCCTTAGGGGCAGGTGGTAAGATGCTTCTGAAGCCGGGATTGAAGTCTCTATGGCGACGATAAAAACCCAGATCTCATTCTTCGGGTGCCATAGCTATGGGACCGAATCACCGGATCCCCACGGTAATCCTTAAAAAGATTGCAGAGCCCATCTGTCTCCTTGCCAAGCCACTATAAATGTATTATGCCCTGCAAACAGGACAAATAGCATCACTATTATGTTCATCAAGTCTTTGTCGTACAAACACGGCACCAACAGAACCTGAGACATTCACACGCCAAATCTCTGGGCAATACCTCCCAACGCTGATTGATGTTCAGCACCAGATCGGATGGGTGGTCTCTTTCGGTGCCTGCAGCTGTCTGGCTGAGTGCTCTGTTCCTAACCCCCATAGATAATACAAAAAGGTGTTCTATTAGACAGACCTATCAAAGTTCCAAGTTGCATTGCCATTGATGTTGGTAGACTGAGCCCAGGAAGAATTGCCCCCTCAGGCGACTAACTTTTGATTTGGCCACCGGTTGTAGCAACCTTTGAATCTTTGAACATGACTACCACGGCAGCATAGATGACTGGAACGTTTTGTTCAGGACATCAGCTCAGCATACATCCTGAGTTCCAAACCGGTCAAAGTCTTTGGCGAACCTAGCAAGACTGCAAGAGTACGTGGACGGAGAAGTGTGGCCTGTACGGACGCACAGGTGGTGTAACTGCCCAAATTTGGCAAAGTTTGAAAAATTCACAAATTTAAAACAAACTCAAAGTATTTATTATTCACCGTCCGAAAATTCAAATTTTGATTCAAATTCAAACCAATTCAATCAAATTTATCTAAAAATAGAAATTCGGGTTTTTGGGCTTGGCCCACCGTGCTCAGCCCATCTTGGGCCAGACCACCTACCTTACACCCTCTCTTTCTCTCCCTCTCTACCCTCCCTTGATGCACCACAGCACCGCGCACACGTGCTGGAACGTGCTCTGTGCACGCCGCACAACCGTCCTGTCGCATCGCTCACGTCAGCAGCGCCAGGCCTGTCACCCCGTCACTCTCACCCTGCCACTGTGCCACTCTAGCCCTATGCCGCGTTGCGTGCATCGCTTCCCCGCTCTGCTTTGTGTCATTCCTCGCTATCCCACGCACTCAACTCCTCTCTCGAGCCCAGCGCCAGCGGAGCACCGTTCTCCTCCTCCAGTGAACCTCTTCTCCCTCTTACAGCCGCAGTCCCGTCCTATTTTTGCCCCTTCTCCCGTTTCGATGCCGCCGACCCCAAATTACCCCCTTTTGCCTCACTTGCGTCTCGATAAGCCACCGACCGATTCCTCAAACCTGTAGCCTCTCCTAGGACTGCTCTCACGACCCTGTCGTCAATTTTGCCCAAGGTTCGCCAGAGCTCCCGGGGCAGCGCGACCCCTGTTTGGGCCGCCGCCACACCCATGATGATAGCTTGCGTTCGGCCTTCCCCAAGCTTGGCATTGTCTCAGGTAGCCTCCTAATAGTCCCTAGATTCTCCCTCCCTCGATGAACTGGCCACCGCCCTTTCCGTTCGTCGTAGCACCATGGTACCATGGCGTATCGCCGCCCGCGCCTATGGCGCCGCCATTTTAGCTCACCGTCGACGATGCTCCGGCCATCACGTCCGAGCCCAACGCTCGTTGGTCCCATTCCGACAATGTAGCAACTTAATAGTAGACCGTAGCGCCACTAGTACCACGCCGTAGGTTCGCCGAAGCTTGACTGGAACACCGGATGAGGCCGTTGCCTCGCTAACATCACTCTGATGTCGGCTAGCGTGACTGAGCCACTGACACACGGGACCCCAACATTTTTTTAATTCTTGCCTGACATGTGTGCCTTGGTCCCACCTGTCAGCAAGGCCCACATGTCAGATTAAGTGGAAGTGTATTCCTTCGGAATACGCCTACCAAAGTTAGTGGCATATGTCCATTTCTAGCGTGGGAGCACCCTGATACCTGTCGGTCGCTTGCACCCACTGCCCGGTAGGTCCCGAGCCCACTAGTTAGAGCAGCCATGGGTGGGCTAACTATAGGCCACGCGCGTGCGTTGCTAGGCCGCACAATAGCTGGTCAATATAAATAGTAGCAGGCCGAGTCCAGTACTGTTTATTGGATTTTTGAAAAATTTTTGATTTTCAGTAAATCCAAAAATAGCAAGTAAATTATTAAAAATAGTATAATATATCAAAAAATAGAAAAATTCTAGAAAATACTAGTTGTAGTACTGGACTTCGGAAAAATATAATAGTTTAGATTAATTTAAATCTTGTGCTCTAGAAAAATGATAGAAGCTATTTAAACATTTTTTCTTATTTATATGTTGCTAGAAATCCAGTTAGCTTTATTAAAAATATGTAGGGGCCTATGTAAATCCCCAAATTTTTTCCAGAAATTAGTCTAACTTGGGAACAACTGAAGAAAAATATTAAGTCAAGTATTAATCTTATATGAATTACAAAATTAAAGGAAACCCACAAGGGCTTTATAAAATAAATAACTTAGCACTTTATTTTTTCCAAAAAATATTTTTTCAGCATGTATATCCTATCTAGGGGTAATTAAGGGCATTTTCATGTATGGCATACGATGACACGTAGAAACCTCGCTACCTTAATTAAGAGATGATATGCTAGGTGCAGATAACCATAAATAAGTCATGCATCCATGCATCATCCCTTTTTGCATATGTTTATACATGGTTTTAATTTTCACGAATAGATATTGAGGACCCAGAAAGAAGATTTGAAGACACTGAGGAAGAATACCGTTCCCTAGGACAAGGCGAGTTAACATCTATAGTTCATACCCAGTTTTACATAAGTTAATTTAATTCAACTAAGAAATTGCATGCTCTATTATATATTGTATTTACCTGAACTGCTAGAATAGCTATGTATATTCCTTAATCATATTGTACACATGCCCTGTTCCTCCTTGCTATGTTTGATTACCATATCTGATTGCCTTGATTATCATGTTATTTGGAACTTAGGCTAATTACTAGATAGTTTGGAGTCATAGTCCATGGGTAAAATTTGCTTAGATGTGCTCAGGTCTAATCTATGATTTTCGGAGTATAATTGCCCCATAATGGTGAACGATAGTTCTTCACTACATCTACTCACATCTTAATATGAATTGGTATACATTGAAACTAGCATGAAATTGAGGTCGGTTATTGGGTATCATGGGATGCTAAGTCTAGTTTGGGCTACGGTGTAGTAAAAGGGGTTAAGATTCTGTGACTATACCTATGGGTCCATGCAGGACAAGGTAAAATGAGGTGTATATCTAAAAGTGGGATTGAGAATTGGAGGTCGGGACCTGAATAAGGGTGAGGCAGGGAGTGGAGTACAGGATCTCCGGCTCCCGGGCAATGAGAAGCGAGACCAAATGTGGTCACTTGAACTTGATCTGCGGTCCGACACAACGCATAGCCATCGCGCTATAGTGCGGGTATTAGAGTCCAGTTGCTTGCTCCAAGGAAACCCTAGAACAAACTCTAGGCCGAGGCAAAGGCGAAAGGGCACCGTTACCGAGAGTGATCTAGGTCATGCACTTGCTAGACCGACAATCCAGTAGAGTGATGATCCACAACGTTTGGTACAGAGGTGGAAAGGGTTGGGTGGAAGGTTCTAATGGGAACCACGAATCATTCAACAAATACATAGCTATTTAACAAGGATTTAAACTGGCTAAGTCATAGGTTTGTGTTATCAGTATTTTCAACTGACTTTATGCAAATAAAAGAACCTTTAGCGTTCTCTTAGACCTTTATCATTACTTGCATTAAGAGGGTGTTACCTCACAAGTGTGGTTTGATTGCGTATTTACTCTTGCACTCACACACTCTTTTAGATAGAGATCAACCCGAAGATCCTTATGAGTGCCATGAGGATGATGATTTTGTCTACAAC
This sequence comes from Olyra latifolia, assembly GCA_036346145.1. Classification (NCBI taxonomy): domain Eukaryota; kingdom Viridiplantae; phylum Streptophyta; class Magnoliopsida; order Poales; family Poaceae; genus Olyra; species Olyra latifolia. The sequence goes on from CM070528.1 coordinate 2,719,524, forward strand.
GGTCATGATGAAGTTTAACGCGCCCCTCCAGTTGTTTGCAAGATTACATAGCTGCTAGATGATCTTTTAATGTCTTTAAACTTTCTGCATTAACATTGAATTCTGAACCTTCTTTTGTGATGTGCTATCACATTTGGTCTAATCGGCCCTGTTGTAAACTATTCACCAAAAAGCGCTATTTCAGTTAAGTAACTAAAACAACTCTATAACGTGTGTATGCAATTGAACCAGCTATGTAATGGTATGCATTAGTCTACCGATTCATGAACTAGTGCAGGAAACTCAATGGCGCTCAAAGTGAGGGCTTGCAGGTGCCACCATTTGTCTCTTGCAGTAGCATCAGTGAAGGTTTGTGCTTGGTGCACCTCTTAAACTCAAGAAACCCAGGTGCAACATGTGAATTATCATTTTTTTAAAATTTGGATACCAAAGTTTATGACTTTTTAGAGGGGGCGCTATCAAATGGAAGCAACATCCACAGGTTCGGGGCTGGAGATAAGGGGCTATAACACCTCTCTCAAACCAGTGACGCAGTTTTTTGACTTATTTTTAGCTAGAATATCAACTTGCAGAAGAAGCATTCACATGAAGGTCGTAAACATGGGAAACAATACCAACTATTAATTTATCTGCAAAAGATGAGCTCACATAAGCAATATTGACACAGATTCTACATACAGAAACAACAGCTGAATTCCTCCTGTTCCTCTGGACGTGAGGTTATTATAGGAAACAATACTAAGCAACAGTTTGAGATATATGGATACCAAGACGATATTTCTTCGAAAATGTTCACAGGACACGTGTCTTGAGTGTTGACACATGGCTGATAGGCGATAGCAAGACTTCACCAGAATGATGGAAAAAAGATATCTTAAATATATTGTGGTAATAACCTTTTCAATCTTTTATTTTGAAGGTAGAAATATCCTGTTTTACCAGCAACACAGTTCTTCCATCTTCCGCAAAAGAATAAGCCCTAAAGCAAAATTCTTTCCCCAAAATTATTCTTGTTTAGTATAAAATATAAACAATTGCACTTGCTACCTACTGATAGCAAATAAAATTCATTATTATACTTCAAGCATATCTAAGTAGTGGAGTAGAAAAAATTACTGGTGATGCGTAGAAGACAAGTTTTCTGAATTTTCTTGACCATTGACTTCAATGTAACACAGAGCAGAAGCGCATCTTGAAGTCCTTTTCCACACTCCCATCTCCTCCCTTAGACCCATAACACGTCTCCAATCCTCATTTGCAGCATACAAGTTTGACGCTAGCACATAATTACCCCCATGGTCAGGCTCCATGGCGATCACATGATCAATCACCTTCCTTGCTAAAGTGGCATTGCCATGATCCCGACATGCTCCGGTCAATACACGCCATATTACAGGATCAGGTTTCACAGGCATGGCCAGGATGAACTCAAACGCCCCGTCCAACAAGCCAGCTTTGCACAGTAGGTCCACCATGCTTCCATAGTGCTCCATCCATGGTACGATGCAATACTCTTCGACCATGGACTTGAACAACTGGCGCCCTTCCATCACTAGCCTAGAGTGACCACAAGCATTGATCACGCTCAAGAAGATAACTTCATCAGGCTGGAACCCTTGCCTGAGCATCTGCGTAAACCGGACAAGGGCAGCCACCCCATGCCCATGAACGGCGAGTGCCTGTATCATGGCCGTCCATGAGACCACGGTCCTCACACTCATGGAATCAAATATCTCACAAGACCTCTTCACTCTCCCAATCTTACCATGCATATGTATGAGTGCATTGGCGACACGGGTATTCTCCAAGAACCGGTTCTCACATATGTACTCCTCCACCCATTCCCCCACCTCCGACGTGCCATCCAACATTGCGCACGCCGAGATGACTCCAAGCAGGGTGACATCATCGACCTTGCCTCTGGAAAGCCTCATTTTCTGGAACACTTGCAATGCCTCAGCAGGGCTACCATTCTCGCAGCAAGCATTAATCATGCAAGTCCAAGAAACCGCACTCTTCATACTCCCCATGGCATTGAACACCGTTCTCGATTCAGCCAGCCGCCCGCATTTCCCGTACATGCTTACCAACGCATTGGTAGCGGGCAAGTCAAGAGTAGGGAGATTCCTCACCGTATACCCATGGAGCTCTCTCCCATGTACTGAACTCCTCAGCCGCGCGCACGCGGACAAGAGGCTCGTGACGGAGACAACGTTGGGCCGGGAGCCCGCGCGCACCATGGCGGAGGCAGCAAGCAGGGCGTGGTGGGGGTAGCTGGAGCGCGCGCAAGTGGACACGAGGGTGTTCCAGAGAGGGACATCCGGGTGGGGGATTTCGTCGAACAGCTGACACGCGGAGGCCAGGCGGCCGGGGCCGGCGTAGGACTTGACGAAGGCGGAGCAGAGGCGGAGGCAGGAAGGAAGGAGGCCGAGCTTCAGGGCGAGCGCGTGAAGTTGGCCAGTCGATGAAGCGGCGGCGGCGGTGGAGAGGGCACCGAGGATGGCCGCGCCGGTGCGCAAGGCGGTGGCGCTCATGGGTCATGGCGGCGCGGTCGTGGCGTCTGAATGCTCTGGTACAAGACGCGGGTTCTTTCGCACAATAGACCTGGAAAGACGGGCCGCCCTGACCGGCCCAATAGAGCACGGCCCAACTTGTCAGCCCATGCTGGCTAGCCTGTTAAATCTTTAGGCCTTGCGCGTGTGGCCACTACCACCTTCTCTATCATTTTTACCTAAAATAATGTTTCCTCTCAAAAAAAACATCGATGCATATTTAAAAAAACAAATGATCATGTATTTGCAAATCAATATCAAAGCCGTTTCCTAAAGCCAACTCAAATCCAAGGTTCGTCAAAGCTCTCACATTCCACTTCTCAAAGCTCTCACAGATTCCATGCATTGGAACAAGGTTGGATAAATCATACATGGAGCTCTACCGATCATGTCATAGAAGGCTTGAAATACCCACATATATTTTTACAGCATGGTGCACAGGCATATACCACAGAAATACTACAGCATTGTGCTAGCTCTTATTTTCCAACTAAGCTACAAAAATTACAACACTCCTCAGCTCAAAGGCTCCAGAGGCATACTCTGGCACCATGGCACTTCTTGCCTATCTATTTGAATCCCATAGCCACTACTGGGATTCTCACAAGGTGACCTCGGTCGCCTTTCATCACAATCTCGCCGAAGCTGTAGGTACCGGTCACTGACCTTGCTGTGAGGGTCGCCGTGATCACCCTCGATGCTCCAGTGAGCACCGTTACTGCTGGGGGCGAAACCTCCAGCGCAACCTCTGGCGGCATTCTTGTCTTGATGGTGTAGGTTTCGGTCTCAGTGGCCACGTTCGTGACGGTCCGCTTCACCGTCTGAGTGCCTTTGAGATGAGAGATGGTGATTGAGGGGATGTTGAGATCGTAGGGGAGCTGCCCCTTGGAGCTGGAGTTGCAAGACGAGCCAGTTATGTTTGATACTTCGGTACGATTGATGTCGGGGATCGAGCACAAAAATGTGATGTAATCTTGATGAGCTGCCAACACAAGTAGAATTAGAATGAAGGAATTCAACTAAGGACCGCTTAATTGATAAGAGACTTGCCACTGAACAAGGCAAAAGAACCATTCATAAAAGAGAGATTGAACTTACTTGCATCTAGAACAAGGCCAGGATCCAGGGCAGCTTTTGGGTTAACCGCACCGCTACCATAATCAAATGGTGTGGCCTGTGTAAGTGTCATTATTTCTGATGCAGAGTATTGCTGTGCTCGAAGAGGATGGCTCCCTTTGTCCAGTGTATTGGCAGTCGTCATCAAGGCAGACTTTATTGCTGAGGGGCTCCACTTGGGGTTCTTCTGTTTTATTAGTGCCGCAATGCCCGCAATATGTGGTGCAGCCATGCTAGTTCCAGACATCATTGCAAATCCTTCTCCTAGAAAAACATCAGCATAAGATAAAATTCAAGTTAGCTTACACAGAATGAAATGTCTTAAATTTTTATGAACTGTCACCACCACATGAAATACAAGGAAGAAATGGAAATCCCTCAACAAGTCAGCATGAAGAGGTGCATCTATCAATTCTTGAGAAACAATATTAGAAACAATGAATGTATTTGGATGATGAGTAGTATGAAATGGCAAATTCAACAAATCTGGTCTAGCAGCATTCAGTTATGTGGTCAGAAAAAGATGTACACTACCATTTCTGAATTAAACTAGATTAAAGATCCATAGTTCCATACACAGGCATGACACATAATGTGACCATAACAGCTGAAAAGAAGCATGTGTGTTTCATTGAGGGAAAAGTCCAGAGTCAAAGCTTATTGGCATGCATGCCCAGGAATGATACAACAGTGTGACCATAACATGATAAAAAGAAGCATGTGTGTTTCCTTGAGGAAGAAACCCAAGGTCAGAGTTTACCGGCATAGTTTGCTTCGTCTGTTCCATTAGGTGCCCATGCGGCCCATATAAGATTGCCAGGAGCAAGTATATCAGGTTTAAGAACATCAGCATCTTGAAAGCTAAAGTCTTTTACATCAGGTCCTCGAGAAGAGAATAACGCAACCTGGGGAGCTGAATTGTATAGCGTTGGTGCCAAACCATCTGCAATGCCTGCTGTTGCTTTGAAAACTGTAGCCCTTCCAGCCCAATCTCTTATTGTAGAAGAGTTATAGTAGTCTATAAGATCCTACAGAGCCAAAAATAAAGTCATCTTACTATATCAGAAATTTTACTATAAGAACCTAACATGCATAGGTATTTTATTTCCATCCACTTTTCTCCTTTATTATGTCACCCTATAATTGCAGCAGGTATATACAGTTCATGTCACTGCTCTGGAAGTATCTGCAAGTTATTTCCATTGGTATGTAAACTTATGGGGTTCTGACTTCTGAGAACAGCATATGGATAACGACACCAAAACAAGATTTATGGGTCTAGCAAGCTTCTACAAGAATTATGGCAACCAAACTTCTATACATAAACAGGTTGATCTATTTCAATTTTATATTAGAGGTTGCAGTTGTGTATTGGTATTTCTATACTTCTTATAAATGTTCTGTCCATATGCATAGCATTCACACATATCTGCACAATAAGGCTCCATTGGGGGTATAATACCTTAGTTTTGCTGACATCTGTGATAAGAATCCCAGGGATATTGACAGGTACAGGATCAAATTTTGTTCCTGGGTAACTATTCTCCACAGCAACAATAAAGCCAGCTGCACTGAGATTCCTGGCTGTCTGAGACACCTTCTTGATTGAAGCTGTCCCAGAAATATAATTAAAAGAATAACCGCACAAAAGAATCTTCCCTTGAACCTTTCTAGCATTCAAGAGTTCTGGCCGTTGACAATCTAATGCACTGTACTTGGTTGCAGATGAACCCAGCAGAGCATCAGCAGCAGAAATTATGTTGAATGACTTATTCCCATGTGTTGCAGCTGTAGTCAGATGAATGAATTGTTAACAAACCACAAGTGGAAATGCAGAATACCAGGATCACTCAAAAATCTTGCCTTGCCTTCACAAATAGTTGTTGACAGTAATTATAAGCCAACATAAAAAGACTACAAGTCTACAATCAAGAGCCACCACAGGATCACAAAGGTAGACAAAAACAGAATTTTTTTTAAGCATTTTCAAAATTAAATAAAAAGCAAGGGGGTAACATAAAGCCCTCTGAAATAACCTTTTACCTCTACATAACAAACTTGGAAACCCCATAGGCAGGCCTTTTAGAATAGTTCACTGCATTGCAATGCCCCACGATTGGATACAATGTACACATATTGTACTAAGAATAAGTTAAAAGATGGCACAAAAAAGAACTTACGGGATACTCCAAGTCCAGGAATAACTATTCCATTTCCTAGCATCAAATGATTCTTGTATCTGCGGTCATCGACTCCAGCGGCAACAGTGGTTATCCATGGGCTGAATGACACCAGTGTTTTGGGAAATGGTCCTCCATTTCCTGCAGCTTGGGCAACAAACACACCAGCTTTCACAGCAGAAAGAAGCGCTGCATCGAAAGGATTCAAAAATGTAGTTCGTGTAGCTGTTGGTGGGCTATTTGGTCCAACAGAAAGGTTGAGAATGTCAACACCATCCTGAACAGCCTGCAGATAGACATCCGTGCATTAGCATTAGCCAGCTCCTAAATACTGGAGGCTTATATTGACTGGCAGGTGTTCTTTTATTCATTATATACAGTATGAAGAAAACAGTAGAGTTCAAGTAACCATTATCGGGTATTCTTTGTATATTTGGCATAAAAATGAACTCTTCAAATATAAATCATACTGATCAATGAACACCATTATATACTCGAGGGTTTATCAAGAATAAAAATAATAATAACATCGCTATTTAGAATAAACCTTGGGGTTCTATTTGGAACTGATTTATTTTGTTTAAACAACCTTGTCTTTATGTAACTGCCAACTTGACAGGTGTAGTCAAACTTTTACACAGCCTTACTCCTTACATCAGAAAGCATATCTTCCAACATACAGCAGGACAATAACCAACTTCCCCACTAAATGTCAAGTACAGTGCAAATTGCCAACTGGTGAAAGGAATTATGCTTTAAAAAACTTTAAACACCTGATCAATGGCTGCCACAACATCAGATACATAACCGCCAAACAGCCTGTAAAGAACCTTGTAGACAGCTATCCTGACAAGCATAAACTCAAGAAAGTAAGACATTTGAAGGTAAGGAAAAGCAAAATGGCATTCTCAGAGTATCAAGGTACAAGGATACTGATTACTGATGTGTGCCTCTATGCCTTTCACCAATTAAAACTACTAGTATCATGCTAACAGAAACTACTAGTACCATATTTTGGTTAACAGGAGAATGCTACTCAGGAAAGATAGGAGGAAGCAAAACCACAAACTAGTTCACACTTTTTGAGGTGATTAAGCATTGTTCATAGTTGTTTGAGGTGATTTTAGTTCAGAAATGTTTTTTTAAAAAATCAAAACATACCTGGCACGTGGGGCCATGCCACTTGCTTTGCCAAATTCGTGACCATGCATTCGCACTGGGATCCCATTGTTTCCAGCAGCAATTGCAGCTGTATGACTGTGAGGGAAAAAAAGTATATATGCATCAGAAAAGTCATGTCATTCTTCCCAAGACAGAAAAATAATAAAATAAATAATCTGAAGAAAAAATGCTTCAAACGGAAAGGAATCTTTTACAGGCTAAGCATCATGAAATCAAAAGGATGCACATACTTGGTATTTATAAGCAAGATACAATTTAAATGTCCAGCATTTTCTTAGTGAGCTAAGAGAATTATCAGGAGCATGACCTTCCATGACCATCGCCATCTAATGGTGACGCAAAGTCAACATCAGGGTTAAATGCTCCAGCAGCAATTGCAGCTTTCGCAAAATGCTGGGCTCCAACTATCTTCCCATTACAGAAGCTTCTTCGTGTTACTGGATCCATCTCACATTTCCCTTTATAATGAGGAACGGGTCCAAAAGGATCAGTTTTGTGGGCAGCGAAGCTTGGATGCTGGGGATAAATTCCTGAATCCACAAAGCCAATCACAACATCTTCACCAGCTCTATCAAATCCACCTCCTGTTGGCCATACCCCTGTCGGCAGTCCAAGGAACTGCGGGGTGTGTGTTGTCAGCTTCTGTATCTTCATATCTCTCTCCACATGCTTAACTCCTGGGGCTTTCCTTAGGAATGCGGCCTAACACAATGAAACATTACTGTGTTCCGTCAAGATAATAATCCAAAACAGGAAAGAAGAAGTTACTTTGTGATGCTAGATACCTGCATGGATGACATGTGAACTGCAAAACCATTGATAAGATGATGATAGCTATAAAGCTTCTCATAAGTGCCTGCTACAAAAAGTGAGTCTAGAAGCTTGTCATGATGCCTTCGAAGGTGGAGCGAGTACGATGTCACAGCCTCACTGCAAACCAGAAAATTTGGAGCTAATCACCATTATATGCACCATAAGCACAAGTAGAGTGCAATGAAAACTTAATGAGGAACTATCGGTTTTGCTCTCAAGGAGCCTAAATGTATAAAAACAATTCGCAAGCATATTTATTTAATTATTTAAGGCTTCCAATCACAATATGTCGGAAGATGTAGTAACACTTACAAGTTAGTTATTTCAGTGAGTAATGAACACACAATTCAAACTTCATCTTCATCCAATATATGTATCTGAAGCATAAACTAAAAGGAAAAAACAAGGAAACCATTTCCATTGACACCCTTTTTAGGGAGCTATTTCCCTCAATAGAAAGGTCAAACTGCAATGGAAGTTGAAAGATGCATTTCAACAACAACCAGTCCTATGTTCCAACTTACAACATGTGGAGTTTTCCAAGAATATAGACTTAATGAATCGCTGTGTGGCAGGCAGTACAAAGGAAATGTTCAGAGATATGGTAAAAAACATCACTAGTAGTACAATACCTGGTAATATCCATCTCTTCATCCAAATCTGCTGCGGTCGCCGGGAATCCTTCGACTCCGCCTCTGTAGGTCACAACCGGATCCCCTTCCATAGTAACAATGTACACATCGTGTGTTCCGAGGACTAGTTGTGGCACAAAGATAAGAAGCAAACAGGCAAGCTGAACCCCCTTCATCTTCATCAACGTCCAAACAGCGACGCCTCTGAACCTTCTAAATAGAGAAACTATCAGGGACAAGCACTTAGCACAGACATCATAGTTGCAGTTCCCCGGCATTAGTTGGATGCATGAATGGCAGGAGTGCAACGACTACATGCAACATGCCCGCGCTATATCTTTAGTAAATTACACATTACCCCAGTCACACGACTGCTCCTGCTGTGCCCACCACTGTTCTGTGATGCTGGAGTTTCACACATCATAGTCTCATGGGGTATGCATTTATTAAACCTCTTAAATTAGGGTGCTCAGTGATATGAAATGGCTCTTCAGAATGATACTGGTAACATAAACGGTTACCTTGTATGTACAACATATACATTTTTAATAACTTCGTTATCCTCTCTTGGTAACAGAGATGAAACTAAAATTTCATATTGCATAACTCGAGGATCACACATAAATAAAGATTTGTCGGTAACTGATAGAATACGCATCTATTCCACAGTAATCAACGGTGAAAACAGCTCGGGTAATTTTAAAAAACAAGGGGATAAATCAACCTGGTTGCTTGAAGCTATGTGATCATTTGATCAATGGTACAGCCAGCCGTGGGCCAACTGAAAAAAAAAACATTTTTTTTCTTTGAAACCGTAGCTCATAGGAAAAAGGAACACAAAAACAAGCAAACAAAAAGAATCCCCGAAGAATGTGGCCCTTTATGCTATTATTCTAGCTTGTTCTAGGTTGTACTTAACACCTCAAAAATAAAATAAAACCACAGAAGGAAATAAGAAATCAGTGAAAAAAAATCGCTCTTTACACAGTCAAAAAATGCAAAAAGGGAAAATCAAACATAAACAGCAATGCACCTAAGAGACCACACCACCTGAGAACTCAAGCATTCCCCGAAGCTCCCAGCCGCCACCCCGCGCGGAAACGAACGGATCAGTCGTGGATCGCCTCGGTGGCGGCGTGCGCAGGCCGGAGGAGCGGCGACAGGGCACGGGACGGGGGCTAGGGTTTACGCGTGCCGGGAAGCGGGAGTGGGAGTGAGGAGGAGGCAGCATAGCACTACTGCACTAGGGAGTAGCGAGGTGTGGGCTAATGGCGTTGCCTTTGTCTTTAATGGAGGGAGAGGCAAGGAATCTCAAAATCTTTTTCTTTTATTTTTAATACTCTCCTGCTTACGCTTTTGCCACCTCGCCCTACGCCTACGCATCGCGCACCCGGTTCACGTGGACCGAGGGCTCGTGGGTCTGCTCTGTCAGAGACCCCCCCATATCGTGGGGCCAGAGGAATAAGCGTGTGGGATCGCTCCGTTGGACCCACCGGTCAGCGGGCGTTCGCGTATGGCGCGTGGTGAGCGAAGTGTTGGGGCCTGGGGCGGTGCTCTCCACGTGCCACCGCTGCAGGGTGCGGCCGTGGGTCCCTGGAAATGTGGGTCCGGACTGAGGAGGGCCCCGAGTGTCAGTGAGATTCATGCTGGGCGAGAGCGTAGTGACCCTGACCCTGACCCTGACCCTGACCCATGGAGCGTCTGCCTCGGGCTTGCTGAGGTTTGGCCTCTTGCCCCTGACGAGGAACTTGTGTCGGGGACGGAGGCATTGACGCGTGCCTGCGTGGAACAGTTGCAGTAGACCAGTGCCCACGTGGCGCCACGTGGGTCCGCGGCGCCGCGCGCCGACGGTCGCTGTTCACCGTGGTCCACGGTGGAATGAATGAGCCAACGGAAGAGTGTTCAGTACAGCGGGTTGCTCGTGATTCGGGGGAGAATGAGAGACGTTGGCCTGTGTGGTTTCAGCTCGTCCTCTTGGCTTGATTTGATCCGTCCTGGTTTTGTTTCGTTGTTTGTGTTGTGCCCACCGGAGAATGTCGCCGCAGGTACGGCGGCGCGGCGGCACGTGAGCGCAACGCCGGCGCCGTCCTCCTGCACCCTTCGACTCCGTTTTGGCCATGCTCGTGTGGGCTAAGCCTCTGTCGGAGGATGCTCCCGTGACACCGGCAAGCAACGGTCTAATTTTTTTTCTCAAATATTTGTTTTTTAAAAAAATAATAAATAGATGTTTCAAACCTTACGAACATATACCTCCGTTGACAATTGAATGTCGGTACGAAGAAATCGGTCACAACCACGGCACATCTGGTTTTTCCATAAATGAAATGACAACCTATTTTCTGTTGTTTTCTAAACAGCAATATTTCTATCATTTTCGTATATGAGAATGAGGTATAACAAATAAAGACTTAGAGACAACATAGGTGTGAGAAGATGAAGTAGGTGGTGCTTAAAATATTTGGTCGTGGCTCTTGTACATAATTTAGGACTATAGTTGCCATTAAGTTCAAAATGGCTATTTACCTACTACGCCTTTTTAGTAATGCCAAATTTTTTGTGCAAATGCTTCAATTAGTGCAACCTATCAACCTAGGCTCTTGGATCACCCTTGGATGGCTAGATGAACAAGGGTGGAACCCTTTCCTACTTACACAATTTCTCGCACAACACTCTAAGTTTCTTCCCTTTTCTATGATTAGCCTTCCACATCTGCCCTTGCTCTCTCGTGCTCCACATCGTGCTGCCCCAACTTGATCCTATGCACACTTTCACTTGGCTTCTGCTATATCAATTGTTTGGATGTCATCATCAAATTTGTAGTCTTTCCACGACACAAATCTATCGTTGAATGCAGCTAGTTTGGTGCATCTTCACTGAACGATCGCTTCAACACTCATGTTAGACTCTAAATCCTTTCACATGGTTCGAATTATGTAGTTAATTCTTCTGCTAGTCCACCCCATCTTTGACTTCCTCAGTAACTTCATTATCATACTCATCTTCCCACAGACGGTAGCCTTGTGACAATTTGAACCTTGCTCAGATCTCAAACAATGTCCATACGTTTTAGATTAAAAATTTAAACTACAACGATTAAATAACTTTTTTATTATTGCAGACATCCTAAAATCAATGTCTAAACTATTAATTGAGCAAATGGACACACTTACTTATGTTTTTCACGACTTAAAATGACACATAATTATGTTAACGCATTTTTACCACTAGGATGGTATTTACACCACATGCAAATGTGCCTGACTATCTATACCTATGTATTTCACCAGTGATATGTTTCACATGGCTATTTGGTATCTGTAAATTTACAACTAGAACAATGACTAAGTAAAAACTTTTTATTGTCCCAAACCTCCTTAGTATCGATGCCTAAACTAAACTACTCTCTCCGTTCCTGTTTGTAGGGCATATAAAATTTTTCGCAAAGACCAAGACTATTGAGCTGGATTATTAATGTTCCTTATTTGCCCCTAATTACTCATGTACTTATAGATCTCTCGACTCTCGTACGCATGGTACTAATGCCTCTCGTGCGCATGCATAGTACTAATGCCGAGTAATTAGTGCATGGAGTACCAACCTTACATGCATTAATGCATATGCTGGACCAACGAACTGTTCGTTTTTGCTGGAGGCCGTGCATCCTCACGCGTCCATGTATGCGGTCGTTACTGGCTAAGACCAGGGCAAAGCTGAAAAAAAACCTAACTAAATCACTAACACGCCCTACAAAATGAAACTGCTAGCTAATTTTTATATGTCCTACAAACGAGAACAGAGAGAGTATTAACTAGTCCTTACTATACAAATTTAACTAAGAATTGAATATAAATACATATATTTTTCATGACTCAAGACGGCTAGGATGTACTATCGATTACTCCCTCCGTTCCAAATTATAGGTCGTTTAACTTTTTTGACACTAACTTTGACCACTCGTCTTATTCAAAAAATTTGTAAAAATATGAAAAAGTTCAAGTCATGCTTAAAGTATATTATATGATAAACTAAATCACAGTGAAAATAAATAATAATTATAGAATTTTTTGAATAAGACGAGTGGTCAAAGTTGATGTCCAAAAAGTCAAACGACCTGTAATTTGGAACGGAGGGAGTACAACTGATATCCCTTCTGACTCTCCGCCTCCCGAGTCCCGAGTCCCGAACTCCCGACTCGACTGGTAAACCCTACCTTCCCGCCACGCGGCTCAGGATCGCCATCATGTCTCCGCGGGAGAACTCAAATGGCGGCGGGGGTGGCGCCTCCTCCTCGGCCGCCCCGTCGGAGCCAGCCCCACCGCCACCGCAGCAGCCGCCGGCGAAGGCCAAGGGGAAGAGGAAGGATGAGAAGAAGGACGACGATCTGGTGAGCGAAGCCGCCGCCGCTTCTCATCCGCGCAGTCCTTCCACGCGCCGCCTCCACTTGCTCTCTCGCGCCCTCTCTTACGGACGGTTGTGTGTTCTGCGTGTCGCAGTCGGAGGAGGACCTGGCGCTCAAGGAGCAGCTCGAGCTGTACGTGCTGCAGGCGCAGGACCCCGATCCCGGCGTCCAGAAGCTCGCCCACGAGAGGATGAGGTAATGCCGATTCTTGGGCTCCTGGGGAGTATCGAGGTGCATGGCCTGTTGGCCTGTTAATTCTTAGGTTTCTCTGGCACGGCAATCGAATTTATGGGGATATACCCCAATTCCATTTATCTGACGAAAACCTAATCACAGAGTCTTGAGCATTGGTGTTAACCATCCAACAACAAAGACAAAAACCAAACTAATGCTTCGCTTGTAGTTTTTGGGTGAAGGCGGAGCTAACGAATTGGGGTTTGTTTTTGCCATATATGTTGGTGGCAGTGTAAGCTTTGGATTGCCTGATTCACTGGTATACTGCAAGTAGGCTTATGGGTGGAGCTCATGCAAAAGGTACTCTGTGAACTTCATTGCCATATTGAAAGTGTTTGGTGGGCTCCTGGATGTGCTGGCTAATTGCTTATCACAAGAGTATTGATTTGGCTCATAGTCGGGGGCTCAGTATTCTCTTGATCTGAAAGTTGAGAGATAGTTAATACTAGGAAATCACAATTATTATTATGAGGTCATGTTGATCAAGGTCTTTATCACATAACTGTGAGATCGATTTGGCTCACTCAGTTGAAATGTTGCATCCTTCTGCTGCTATTGGTGTCAGTAGTTTGCATTATTCAACCAGTTGTTTCATACTCCTTTTCCCTGTGATCTCCTTGGTTCATAGTTAATGGTAATTGATGCCTGACAGGCAGGAGATTCGTTCAGCAACAAGTTCAATGACGTCCGTCCCAAAGCCTCTCAAATTCCTCCGCCCGCACTACGGAACTCTGAAGGCTTACTTTGAGACAATGCCAGAGTCTGACCTGAAGGTATGGACTATTGATCTCTCAGTTTAGCTTGAGCCATGGCTTAGATACTCCTTGGTGCTCATACAATGTTCTCTGATTATTCTGCAGAAGTATATGGCTGACATTCTGTCAGTATTGGCCTTGACAATGTCTGCCGATGGAGAAAGGGTATGTGTACCATGCATAGTATTTCACAATTTCCTTCTGTTAATAGTGTTCTATAATTATCTTTTGGTGATGGACATGGTAGTTTGGTACATACAACTTTTAGTTACAAAATATATTAGAACCTTTTCCCCACTCACTATTTCTTCACTCCCCACTACTCGCCACTTGTAAGATGATTAGTGACTTTTTATGTGAAATTCTAAGAGGGATTTTATATTCTATAAAAAAAACTATGCATGTCTCTCTTGTTGTTTAAAATGACAGTTTCCTTTAAGAGCCATAAACTTTCTGGAAAGTGGACTACCAAAGCACATGGCTAGCTTTTCACCATTATCTTACCGCTTTGGTTCATCAAGAACTGTCTTGCTAAACTTTATTTCCCTTTCTTGTTTCAGGAGAGTCTGAAGTACCGAATGATGGGCTCTGAAGGTGACATTGGCTCATGGGGTCATGAATATGTGAGGTAATAACAATTAACAATTTTCAAATGTCCTGACTCATGAGTCCCAAGTTCAGTTCCAATTTGCGTTTCTTTTCTAAGGTAGTTGCTTCTCGTGAATCCTAATTGTAGCAATTAAATTCTGTGTTGAAGGAATCACTTAATCTTCACCAGCCTTCCATGTTTGATATTTATTTATTTCTTTCGTGTCATACCATCAAGTTCAATACATGACCTTTTTATATTCATAGTGCATGTGCAGTCAAATACACACACCTGCTCTCAGTGTTTTAAATAATATTGAGCTTTCAACTATAGGAATTACAAATAAAATACTATTATACAATAACCTTCATGTTTCTGTAGATTTCATGCATAGTTGGTTATTTGCTGCCTACATTGGGTTTAGCATCAGACTATTTTCTGCTGTATTTTGCTGGCTAGCCCGTGTTGTGTGCACCTAGCTCTGATACCAATTGTTGTGTGAATGCTTGTACACACAATGAGGGGGTAGACATCGGCGCCATGGAGAGGCGAACGACGGAGATAGGAGCAGTACGACACTACTGGCCTGTTGATCGGAGGTACCGCCTGTTGGCTGTTAGTCGGTGCCACTGCCTTAGAACTGATTTCGGCACAACAAAACTCGCATACCTTATAGGCTAAGCCTTTACATGGACAAGGAAAAAACCGCAGGAAATATAATACCAAATCCTAACAAATCGACTTATTCCACATACAACATCTTTTCTTCATGGGCAAGCCAACCTTCATGTTGCTGGTGCCATGGCTGGACAAACGTGAGGCCCGTCTGGGCCATCCTGGGCCTGCATGCATGGCTCGTGCTAGTGTGCTTGATCTGCATGTGCCCATCTTGAGGCACCATCGCCAATTTAGACGATTGCACAGCTGCTGAGCTGCTGCGCACAACAGCCTGCCTTATATATAATGCTGAAAACTGAATAATCATTCTTACTAACCTTTTATGGATTCTATCGATCTATCCTAATGTACTTCATTTACAATCCATGTTTATTTGCCTCTGGCGTGTAAAGGTTTAGCTGCATTATTTGGAAATAACTTTGGAGTTTTACTTTTGCTGTTGTAGTTTTTTCTGTTGTCAAGACTAATGTCCTGCTGTTTCAACATTTCTTTTCCTCAAATGAGTGGATTCTAACGATTTCAATGTCTTGTGTGTCAGAAACTTGGCTGGTGAGATTGCACTAGAATTCCAGAAACGCCAGGTTGGTGGACCCTAATTGATGTAATTGTATGAATTGCACAAATTTTGTTTTTACCCCAAACAATTATTTATATTCCTCGTAGTATTATATTCTGTAGTATGGCATGAAGTGTGTGGTCTAGTTGCTGTTGGTTCTAATAAAGTGTTCTAATTGTTTTTTCGTTGAACCTTTTGACTTTATCCTCCACACCTATGCCTTACTGCCTGATATACAATAGTTTTAGTGGCTCCCTCTCTCTCTCTCTCTCTCTCTCTCTCTCTCTCTCTCTAATTGTGGTTTCCAATTTGATATTTTTTAGCGTGTATCATTTTATTAGAAGTTCCATACATCTTTTCTTTTGTTGTCTATGTTATTTTTTGTTCAACTTTTAGTTGTCCCATGTGTTTGGGCTGAGGCACTACAAACTTTGAGCTCAAATCTCCTGTCTACATGGTAATATTTTTTGTTGTTGTTTTGCAGTACGATGACATGCCAATTGATTCTCTAATGGAACTAGTGCAGCAAATTGTTTCATTTCATATGAAGGTTGGCTCTGATTAGATCATGTACAATATATTATATATTATAGTAATTATTAAATCGATGGATTGATATGTAGTTCTATTGTTTTTGTTACTGCAGCATAATGCTGAGCCTGAAGCTGTGGATCTTCTAATGGAGGTATAACATACTTTTCTGTTTGTATGAATCAATTATATATTTGTTAATTCACAACTGATATGATATTTTATTGCTGCGCAGGTTGAAGATCTTGATTTGCTACTTGAGCATGTTGACTCTACATACTACAAAAGGACCTGCTTGTACCTCACTAGTTCTTCTAGGTATATGACTAAATTCCGTTTTGCTTCATTAGAACTTTGTATTCTCTAATTTTACTGAGATTCAACTTTTGTGCTCTGTTGGGATGGAAACACACAGATACCTTCCTGCTCCTGATGATATGTTAGCACTTGACATAGCTTATAACATTTACATGAAGTTTGGGGACCTTGCTAGTGCTTTGCGGATCGGTCTTCTGCTCGACAACAAGGTGGGTGAATGAATGGTATCATGCCTTTTTTTAAAAAAATCAGAATTGGATAACACTAACATGGATTTCAATTGTTTCTAGTCCCAGTATGTGAAGCGGGTTTTCACAGAAACTGATGATTTTCTCCTGAAGCTGCAATTCGCATATATCATAGCACGCCATGTGAGTCTCATCCATGCACGCTTAAAACACATGCAAAGTTAACAGTTTGTGCATCATCTTCTGATCTGTAATAATTCTTATACGTAGATAGTTTCTGTTTATAATTTTGATATTGTCGGTAGTCTAAACCTTTCAACAGTTTTGTTGCCTTTTTGAATCAACAAACTTTTCTTTATTGAAGGGTTTAAGCATGGAGATTGATGACGAGATGGCTGCAGATGAAAATGAGAAGGAGGCTTTGCAGGAAATAGTTTATAACACTAAACTGAGTGAGGGGTACCTTAACCTTGCACGTGACATTGAGGTTATGGAGGCAAAATTGCCAGAAGACATATATAAGGTGACTTCTGTTGTGATATTTGCTGATTGCATGCTTCTGCAGATTTTTTTAGCCACTCCTGCTAACATTTTTTTTAAAAAAAATGTGCTAATTCCTTAGGTTCATCTGATTGATGGCCGAGGTTCTATAAGCTCCAGCCTTGATTCTGCAAGACAGAATTTGGCTGCAACATTTGTCAACGCATTTGTGAACGCTGGATTCGGCCATGTTAGTTTTTTATGTAAACTTCTTCAGCGTTTGTAAGTAAAGGAAGATATTGAGATCATATTATTGTTGCAGGACAAACTCATGACTGCCCCATCAGATTCTTCTGGTAGTGGTTCTTCTGGAAATTGGTTATTCAAGAACAAGGAACACGGGAAAGCTAGTGCAGCTGCTAGTCTGGTACTTGAATGTTTTCGTTTATTTCTATGCACATGGCCTTTAGATTATTGGGTGATCATAGTACTAACAAATTCACCATTTTCAGGGATTGATTCTTCTCTGGGATCCTGATTCAGGACTTGCTCAACTTGACAAGTACCTGCACAGCAATGATACCCATGTTGTTGCTGGAGCTTTGTTAGGTATTGGTATTGTCTCTTGTGGTGTGAAAAATGATTGTGATCCTGTATGTGCTGCCTTACCCCTACTCTCTCCATCCTAACACCTGTCATTATGTAAGTCCTCTTTTGTAATAATCTGATAACTTTCCCAGGCACTTGCTCTTATTTCTGAGTATATGACCAGGGACGAGTCAGTTATACGAATCGGGGCAATCTTGGGTCTTGGTATTGCTTATGCTGGCTCCCAGAAAGACGAGGTCAAATCAGTACATGCCCCATTAGTTACCAAAAGGTTTTTTTTTTTTTTGTTATTTTGTATTTACAGACTTTCTGAAATTTCAGCTTAGAGTTCTTCTCTCAACTATACTGAGTGACTCCCAAACACCTTTGGAGGTGTTGGTCTTCTGTGCCATATCCTTGGGGTTGGTGTTTGTTGGTTCCTGCAATGAAGAGATTGCACAATCAATCATATTTGTCTTGATGGATCGTAGTGAAGCAGAGCTTGCAGAGCCCATCATACGACTGCTTCCTGTTGCCCTTGGCCTTCTATATCTTGGAAAACAGGTAATTTGGACTGTTCCTTATCGATATTCCAGCTTCCACTTAGTGATAAAACATATGTACTAAAGATTCTCTGCAGTCTGCACTATACTGTTCTGAACATCGATTTATGATTACATGTCACACCCAAGCTCTTGTGTTTTTCTCTTCACTGTTTTTTGCCATCATTAAGTTTGACTATCTGCTGAAGGGATTCAGTTATCTGTATGTTAAATGCCTTTATCTGTATGTGTACACATGCAGATGCTCATGTGCTTTGCCTATTCAATTTGCTGATCTTAACTCTGATGTTTGAGGTTTCTGTTTTTTAATCACTGCTATTTTTTCTAGGTTAAGCATTGTTGATTGTTTGTCAGTACATATAGCAACTATGCATTGTTGATTGTTAAGCGTTTCTGGTTATATTATTTCAGGAGAGCGTGGAGGCTACCGCAGAGGTTTCTAAAACATTTGATGAAAAGATAAAGAAATACTGTGACGTGACTCTTATGTCACTGGCATATGCTGGGACAGGGAACGTGCTTAAGGTAACTTGCCTTTGGAAAATTTATAGATTGTGGAAAGGTTGCAGGTATATAGGTTTTTTAAGTGCATAGTTTGTTCTAATGAGCCTTCCCATTTGGTTTGCAGGTTCAGAAACTCCTCGGTATTTGCTCACAGCATCTTGAGAAAGGTGAAACCCACCAAGGGCCAGCAGTCCTTGGAATTGCTCTCATTGCCATGGCTGAAGAATTAGGAGTTGAAATGGCTGTACGCTCCCTTGAACGCCTTCTACAGTATGGTGAGCAGAATATTAGAAGGGCGGTTCCTCTTGCTCTTGCCATGCTCTGCATATCCAATCCAAAGGTATGTTTATACAAGCTTTAGCATATGTGCCATGTTTTTTCTGTGCAACACTAAATGGCTATAGATTAAATCTAAGCTAAATGTTGAGCCTTTGAAATGCGCCATCAAATTAAATGAAAACATTTATTGGGTTGACTAATGGATTGCTAGATGGGCCATGTGGCGTCTTTGCAGACTTGCAGTGTTGCGCATTGTATGCTAACATACTTGTACTATATTGATTTCTGTGTAAGAATTAGGCAATAAGATGTTATCTTGGTTAGTTTTCACTCTGTTACATCATCTATTTCAATTCAGCACTCTTGAATAACATTCTTTGCTAGGCAATTATTTTGTTTCAGAGACATCTAGCAATTATTTTGTCTTGGTTCTCGGAATCAAATAGTATGACGCTTTATTCTTATTTGAGTCTAGCTCATTGAGTGTCAGCTAGTCTTGTATATTTAAATAAGTAGATTGCATTTTTAACCCATCTAGTTTTCTGATGTCTACTTTCATACCTTCTGTTGTCATTCAGGTAAATGTTATGGATACACTGAGCAGACTCAGCCATGATGCAGATGCCGAAGTGTCGATGGTTAGTAACTTTATCGTCAGGATCTTAGCATATTTACATGTGAGCTTAGATTATATATATGATTAGATTGGTACGTGCAGGCTGCAATCATCTCACTAGGCTTGATAGGTGCTGGAACAAACAATGCCCGTATAGCTGGGATGCTTCGTAACCTCTCAAGTTATTATTACAAAGAAGCTGGGCATCTGTTTTGTGTAAGTGCAATCTAGAATAAACATTTTCCTTGATTGTTTTGACAGAGTAACTAGGCCTGTGGTTGTGTTTAAGTTTCATCTCGTTCTTTTCATTTGACTTTAGGTGAGGATTGCTCAAGGCCTTGTTCACCTTGGGAAGGGCTTGTTGACACTTTCACCATACCACTCGGACCGGTTCCTTCTAACCCCGTGAGTAATCCATCTCATAAGCTGTGGATTTTCATTTAATATAATTGGAACCACGTTTTGAAGAACTCCCATTGTTTTTCACTCTTCAGTATGGCACTTGCTGGTCTTGTGACTGTTCTGCATGCCTGTCTTGACATGAAATCCATCATTCTTGGAAAGTATCAGTACATGCTCTACATCCTTGTCCTAGCCATGCAGGTATACATCTCCTACAAAGAGATCACTGGTAGAGATAAATTGCAACATGGATTTTTTTAATTGTTTTTCTGTGCTGAAACAGCCTAGGATGCTATTGACTGTGGATGAGGATCTCAAGCCCCTCTCCGTTCCTGTTCGAGTTGGCCAAGCAGTTGATGTGGTTGGTCAAGCAGGAAGACCCAAGACGATCACTGGATTTCAGACACACTCTACACCTGTATTGCTTGCTGCAGGGGAGCGAGCTGAGCTAGCAACTGAGAAGTAATTACAAAACAACAACAAAATTATTACTATCTTGTAAATTGCCTGTCACTTGATCTGATTTTTTTTATGTGCAGATACCTTCCATTGACACCAGTTCTTGAGGGTTTTGTGATCCTGAAGAAGAATCCGGGGTATCATGGAGATTGAGGGGTCGGTGTGGTGCAAGCAAGATATCGAATTTTGAATTGACGCAAAAGCAGGGGATAATGAGCCCGGAGAAGAGACTGCATACTTTGACATGCCGAAGGGCCGAGCTGTAACAGAGTTTAGGTTGCAATGACTAATGAGGTCAACGCAATAGGAGGAACAGCTTTGTCAGAACTAGGAGCAACAGGTGGGCGTCATGGCTGCATAGCATTAGCCTAAATCGTTGTGCTTTGACACACTAGACCAGGATGAAAACGACAAAGTTCCTCGCCACGTGCATATATATGTACATACCATAGTGCCTTCAGATACCATTACTTAGTTGTCTGTTTTTTTTTTTTTTAAAAAAAGAGTAAATTGCATTGCGGGTCTTTAAAGTTGTCCCATATTTTCACTTAGGTTTAAAACTTTCTCAATCGAATATTTAAGTACACAAAGCTGAAAGCTGTCTTCCGTTTTGATTAAGTGCAAAATGGTATGGAGTGGATAGTTTTGATGATATGGGTTGCCTATGACCACGTCTCATCCTAAATTCATAAAAAAAATTTATTTTTTAAAAAAATTAGGAAATCCTAAAAGTCATAAAAAATCTTAGGAAATCCAAAACTTGGTTAAAAATATAAATAAATTTTCTTAGAATTGTTTTAGGAGTTTTTGAAGGTTTTTTTTTTATGAATTTGGAGAATTTTTATGGCTTTCTGATTTTCTATTTTTTTACAAATTTTATTTTTTTAGGAAGGTTGCTTATTTGTCTATCTCGTTTGCTTATTTGATTTATTGGGATTTTTTTAAAAAAATTTGGATTTTTTTTTTTCTATTTCGAAGGCGTGTATAAAAACTCTTTAATACAAGTCGAACGAAACGGATCCAACTCTCGAGGCCACGTCGGGAAGCAAATAAGCAAACGAGACAAGCAAATGAGATAAGTCGAAAAAAACCCCCACCTATGACCATTATTAACGGCATCTCTTTCTCATTCCTACTCCCTTTGTGGAGGGAATCATGTTCTCGATTTCGGCATCTCTTTCTCATTCCTACTCCCTTTGTGGAGGGAATCATGTTCTCGATTTCTTTCGGAAGAGATTTTCTTTTTTATTTCTTTTAGGAAGAGTCTCTTCGTTCTCTGTAGTTCTTTTCGAAGGGATACTGTTGGAGATGATGAAAAATAAAGAGAGACAATGGTATAAGGAATTAGAAAGGAAACTAAATAAAGGAGAAATAATCAGGAATGGTCTATGCTTGGAGTTTAGCCATGCACAATGGCTGACATAATGTCATTGTAATGCAGCAAGGAACTCTGAGGGCAAGAACATGCATACTTAACATGCAGCAAGGGATTCTAAGGGCAAGAACATGCACACTAAAGATGGATTGTTAAACTATTGACCATAAACTAATATTACTCACAACAGATAAACTATGGTTTGCACACTTAAGACCATCTTCAATCATATTCACTTGATTTCGTTAACTTCCCCACCCTAAAGGGGATTCCTTTCCCATATTCTCCCTCTTCCTAGAAATGCACTCTAACAACAATCCCTTCTCCATTTCTTTCCCTTCCTAAACTCTATATTTTAACTATTCATCTTAATCGCCACAGGGCGTACAATATTATTATATTCTATATTATATACCAATACATACGTACGATGTATAATTTTTGAATTAATTTGCACGTTTTAACATTTTCATTATAAAAATTGTAAATATGTGATGGGTATTTCATGTCGTATATGCGTCGAAGAATTATACTTGAGATTATATTCATATGTGCAATGCAATACAGTGAAGAGCAATACGAAGTCTTGTAGTGGAAGATATGTCATATTGAGCTTCGAAGAGAAGGAATCGTGTATGAGAAGATTGCTTCGAAGAGAAAGAACCATGCATGCAAAAATAGCTTCTAGGACAAGATACATTGATAGGCCTATAAATGAATGGAGTCATCTTCATTTCATTTCCATCCCAAACATCGAGCACATTCAAAACCATGAGTTAGAACTTATATGATTCGAGCTATGGCTTAGATTTCTCTTCATTAAGTGATGATGAGGAGGAAATCCTCCTCCTTGCTATGATCAGGGAGAAGGAACTCGCTGCGTGAAACTCAAACCGCTATCGGGGCTCAGTTCACGGCCACACGGTTGTCGATCGAGGCCACCTCGAAGGTCATGCAAGACCAAGACTGTACAGGATTACTTTGCGAATTCCCCTATGTATGGCCATACGTAATTTAGGTGTAGGTAATGAGAGATGTGTAACACAAATATTTATCTTATATGCCAACCCTAGTATCGCCATATGTTTTGCTTCTGGTGTGTTTGCGGGTTTTGGATGAGCTGCAGGCTTTTCCTCCACATTGCATCTACTGTTGAATAACACGATGACTGGTTCAAACAGAAGCGGGATGCCATTGGGAAGCTTGGCTTGTCATCGCTACAAAAGGTGACAACAGTTATTCACCAGCTGGCATACGGGGTGCCTGCAGACGCCATTGATGAGCACGTGCGTATTGGGGGGAGCACATCCTTGCTAGTTCTGAAGAAGCTCGTGAAAGTCGTCATCGTATTTTCAAGGATGAATATCTTCGAGCTCCGACTGAGGAGGACACAACTCGACTTGTAGTCGTTGGCAAGTAACAAGGCTTCTAAGGAATGCTCAGAAGCATCGATTGCATGCACTGAGTTTGGAAAAAATGCCCAAAGGCATGGCATAGTGCATTCACTGGGCATATCCACAAGTCCACAATAGTGTTGGGATCGGTGGCTTTCTACTATTTGTGGATTTGGTATGCCTTCTTCGATATGCCCGATAGCTTGAATGATATAAATGTTCTGCACCGTTCTAATGTTTTTTCTAGGCTGACGGATGGCACCAGCCCGAAGGTGAACTACTTAATCAATGAAAATAAGCACAACATAGGTTATTACCTAACTGACGATATATATACCCAGAGTGGGCTATTTTTGTGAAGCTAATCTCAGCTCCATAGGAGAATAAGGGATGCACTTCTCAGGAGTGCAAGCCGCAACACAGAAGGACGTCGAAAGAGCATTTGGTGTTTTGTAGGCGAGGTTTGTAATAATCTGAGGCACGGGTAGTTGCTGGAAGCAATGTACGCTGCACAGTATCATGACAACATGTGTGATCATGTACATCATGATAATTGAGGATGAGGGACAGACCACCATAGGATGTCTACGAGGGTATAGGAGAACATGCTTCTGTTTCTCGTGACCCTGACAGGTTAATCCTGCATTGCATTGAGGCTAATCAGGCGATTTGAAACTAGCAAGTGCATCGTCGCCTTCAATATGACCTAGTGGAGCACCTATGGCGTTGTCATAGAGGGGAGTAGAGTGGGTATGTTGGTGCAAGTGTTTGTAATGATTGGTGCAGCTTGGTAGGAGGTCTGCTACCTTTTAGAGCTAAGTTCGTGTCCTTAAAATAAAGCTCTATATAGTTATAGTTCTAGTCGTCATAAAAGCTCAGTAGAGCTAAGTGTATGTACTTTCGATGTTAATTACAAAAGCTCATTACAACTTCGTGTCCGTAATTCCGATGCTATATCGATTTAGTAATGCAAAAAACTTGTTGTCAATGGGTCCAATACACCACCACTTTACAAATGCATGAAACAATATTCAAGCGTTTGAAATATGACATGGAAAATAGATAGTACCACTCAACATAAATCATTACACACTGATATAGATTAAACAATACCGAAATGCACACATAGTTTCAAACAGGAACGTCGTCACATAGTTTCACAATACAACCTAGTTTTGCGCATCACATTTGTTCAACTCGAGCCATATCTCGTGAACCACTTGTGTAGTATGTCCTCCTAGCGCTTCTTATAGTACTCCCTTAAGTGGCCACTACAAGCATCCAAGTCAATCTTCATAATCCTCTCTTTCTCAGCGTTCGCTCTGAGCTTGGCGTCGTTCTTCATGATAGCAATTTATGCGCGTTTCAACTCAACCATCACATGCTTAGTTTTATTCAATCCTGTAATAGCAGTCATGTGTATGCTACCGGTCACAAAAAGACCTATCGCTCTAGACGACGCACCTTGTGCCCTTGTTGTCTTTGCAGCCTTGCAGCCTATCAGCCTAGGTAGCTCACCTGATGTTGTAGAATCAACCTCCAAGGCTACATCGTTAAAATAGGCTGGACTGGCTGCGAGCGACGCCTCGACGTGGGACTTCTCTCGTTTATTACTCACGCACGTCAACCACTTAGGGTGCTGTGAAAGAAGACGCCAACAATGCCCAAATGCAAAGGTCTTGCCCTCAGTCCCCTTGAACATTGTACCGATTTGAATGATCTGTTTCATACATACAAACAATTAGATCACTTAACTAATACAAACCCTAAACCCTAACTGCACCCATCGAACATAGAATCTTTACCTTGTCGCGATCAGTTGTTCCACTTTGATTAAGACGGTCAACACTAATTAAATACACGCAGAATTTGCTGACCCTTCGTTGATTGACCCCAGTGATTGATCAATGCTTTGTGCGTCCGCTTTTGCATGATCTCTTTCTTGTGCAAGTGGTAGTACTTGTAGATTCTGTCCTAGTAGCTCTCGGATGACTGGTCCATGCCCAAAATAGGGTCGACTTATAGATCCTGTCCCAGTAGCTCTCGGATGACTGGTCCGTGCCTAAAATGGTGTCAATGCTCACGTTCAGCCAAGCTGAGACCAACAATTCATCCTTGTTGGTCGTCCACTTGGTCCTATCGATCTTTGGCCCGATCGCCTTCTTCTTCTTCGTAGGGGTAGGAGTAGGTTCCTACGGTTCTGAGCTAGCGGCGTCTGGTGAACACCGAAGGCAGTCCTTCGATCTTCTTTGTTACGCTATTGAAAGTCTTGAACAAGGTGAGAACTGCCCCCATTGTTCCTACTCCGAAAGGCACCCCTGACATTGTCGAGTCAATCCAGGACATGCCTTGCACTCCCTCGTGCAGCATTTCCTCCAAGAAAGGGTCCATTAAATCACTGCATTTGCCAACCATAGGCCAAATTAGTATGAAAGCTTTCAGTTTGAGGACAAAATTGTAAAGCTCAACCTTCTAATTCTATAAATTGGTACAAACGGACATACTAGGCCAAACAACTTAAGTTAATTGCATTGCTCACAAGTTCCATACATACGAATGGCAATACATGACAAACGACGTAGCACCGAGTAGCTACGACGACATATGAGCAACATGACGGAGTACAATGTTAAACAAGGACGATTACAGACAAGGATAAACTTCACCCTACATAAAATTGTTGCCCTAACACAAACAATTTAGAAGTAGCACAAATTCCAGGAACGATCCGACTCGTAGTCAATGTCGTTCTCCTGGCAAAACTCCAAGTAGTCCATTGGGGCCGGTTCATTGTCACTGTTGTAGTCGGTGGGGATGATTTCGTCTGGGTCGATGCCCATGGAATAATTGTCATCATCTACAACAGCTGCAACACCGACGATGCACAAGGTGGCTACCTCGCCGGCCTTCTGCGCTTCATCCAACACCTGCCCGACCTCTAGGAAAAGCATGTCCAGGCGTGTGGCCACTGCCTCCACGTTTATAAGCGAGCCGTTCATCTCTGTGGCAGCCGCTGACTCGCCAAGGCAAAAGTTATCATTGACAAGCTTCTTCAGTGCAAAAGACTCACTGTCGATCAGTTCAAGCACCTTCGCCAGCACGTCAGCGAGGCGCTAGGTTCCATCCATCTACATTCAATCGACAATGCCATGGACTGATGAAATTCTCTCAATGAAATTCCTCCAAATCAGGGTACGGTTCGTGATGAAAACATGCCGCCACATCCCCCAAATTTAGCTTTTCCCTAACCTAACCTTAGCCCTCAAATCGGCCCCAAATCCTCCTAATCCTCACAGATCGTACCTCTCGTCGGTAGTCGTGTTGCTGTCCTCTCCACGAGCACTCATCGTGGACGTAGGGAGCTGGCCGTTGCCATCGCTGCACGATTCGATGACTCCCCTTTGACTGGTTCGAAGCGGTTGCCGCGCTCTGCAGGCCCTCCGCCTCCCACGTCCAACGGTCTCACATGGTGGCACCGGAACCCTATGCTGCAGCCTCCCACCTTGCACCCGGGATTCGAAGCAACACGCGACGGAATGGTCGTTACGCGGAGCCATTATGGCGAGCGTTGAAGATATAGGAGAAAGGATCTGGGACATAGCGATTCTCTCTCCTGTCCCTCGCGCGGCCGTCCGGGGAAGGGACGCCGTTGGAGCGCTACCTTCGTTCCCCTCCTGGTCTTTTCCCCATCACAACGCGAATAGCGGAGGGGAGGCCTCGGGGATGGTCTAAGATGCTCCGGTACTCAAAGCACATTGCTAGCCAACAACTAGACGTGTTATTTATTAGACTCTTAAGCAACATACATATGCTGATCAATCAAAAATTTAATTTTCCTTTATACTTTGTCAGTCACTGGAGGAAAGAACAAGCAAAATAACACATAGTTGGATAATGGGCATGCTATGCATGAAATAGATGAAGTTAAAAACGTCTAGGAACAAAACAGCAGAATCAATTCCAATCACCATAATATCAAATCAGAGCTATGCTACTTTTGTATCAGAACATTCAGATCAGATCAAGCTGCTGCTTCCATGGAGAGGGGCACCCTGAGGTAACCCAGAATACGGATCACCGAAAGGATTGGACTGCGAAGAAGCAGCGTACTGAGGCTGTGGCATCATCCCTAACGTCGTGTACTGCTGGAAATATTGCTGCTGCTGCGCCATCATCGACATATGAACACTACTCGGCAGCGCGACGCTCGTCGACACGGCGAATGGATCCTGCCCGCTCCCATACCCATCTGTGGCTGACTGCTGCCTCCTCGCTGCGTCCTCGTATAAGCTGTCCAGAAGCAGCTTGTCGAAACCCCCAGCCTTCAAGTTCAAGAACCATGAATCGGATGCAAATGAGAGCAGATAATTGAGTGTGTGTGTGCGCGCGCGCGCGCTAGCAAGAAGAGAAGCTGCACGGCGTTCTTTACCAGTTTGCGCTCTGTCAGCTGGCTGCTGCTGCTGGTGGTTGTGGTCTGTGCTGTGACCAACGCTAGCTCCCAGCCTGACGATCCAGCTATGTCACCCAAGCCACCAGCAGATGCGTTGCTCCTTCCACCTGAGCAATGGAGAATTGGAGATCGATGTGATTTTTGGCACACATTGTGGAGCAGAGTTAGTGGCTCGTGAATCCGATGGAACAGCAAGCAGGAGTGAAAATACTAGTACGAGAGGAGGGAGAGGCAGCTTCAGTTCTTGGTTTCCTACCTGGTGGTGCAATGGCCAGAGCCAGTGCGTTGCTCTCTTCAAGTTCAGCAGCAGCTGGGTTTACCTCACTTAAACCCTGCAATTACACCAGCAGATTGGGCAACACTGCTGTCATTTGCTGCAGCACAAAGATAAACGTCAAGATATGCATACACTGGCAGAGCTCACCAGTAAATCGGCCGTGGTAACAGGTTCAGGCTCACCATCAGCCTCAGCTGCTGGATGGGGTTCTTGTGCAGGTTCAGGCAGCACGTCCTCCACAGCAGGTTCCTCGAACGCCTCGGGCGGTGGTTGAGGAGGTTGTTCTTCCTTGTTAGCAATGAAATTCAGCTGCCTATATTCCTGCCAAGTTGCATCAATCTACTAAATATTTTTCTACGTTCCATGCAGCAATGCATTCATCAACCAATGATACTAATTGAGAGGTAGAGAAGACATAAACATCATATAGAAATGCATTGCACTGCACTAAATTTCTAAAATACTTTGTTATAGTACCTAGCAGATTTGCTATAGAGAAAATATATCTGGATTTTTTTTTTGTTTGCATGTCAACTGCCATCGATCATACCAAAAACAGAAAAAGACACAGACCAACAGCAGCACATGAACACTTTTTAGCTCACAGAATTATATTTGATTTGAAGATGTGGTAGGTTTTTTTTGGGTTTGTGCATGGTAGTTATATATCCTTGTGTATTTTCTTAGTGACTCACAATGGTCTCATTTGGTACAGGAGCAGTTCTGGGGGCTTCGCTGATGTACTCTTCCATTGTCCCAAGAAATGATGACGGCGGCTGAGGAAGATACAGAAAAGAATAATTTGGCATCAAAACTTTTCGGGTTGTGATAGGAGAGAAACCAATGAAACGCTAAGGTAAAGGTTGCTGCCTCTCTTAGAACTGGAAACTGAAAGTTTCTGGCGAGTTCCAAACCTCGGCAGTGCTCGTAGAATTCAGATAGGCTTTTTGCCTGGTATTCGAAAGAATAGTAGCTTTACATGAACAATTAGCTCCACAGAAGACATGCAAAATATTTTTATGCAATTATACGGAAGAAATACAGCCATGCTATAAGTGTACCTACCAGGATTCCTGTTCTTCTGTAGATGTCCAGAGCTTTGATAGCATCAAGTTTTGTCATGTGAAAGAACTGCATTAGGTCACAAAATTTAGTATGATCAGAACCAAGGTCGGCACCCGATCTAAAAAAATCTAGTAGCAGTGAAAACTGAGGATAGTAAGAAGTTACCACATCAACAAGATTGATGATCCCATCATTGACTGCGCAATAGATCTTGAAGCTTTCCTTTAGTACCTGACAATGTGATTTCATTGTCATTCACCAGCTTGAGCAATTACATGGATTATTCTAAAAAAAATACTCTCAGAAGTGAGGTTACACATACCAGAGCTAAGGCATACTGTATAAGGTAGTTTCCAAAAGCTGCTCCTTCAGGCTGCAAGCACCATTACATCACATCAGTACAAAAAAAGTCAAATGTAATTTAGAACCATGTCTAATTGATATAGGAAGAAGTTACAGAAACACTACAGAATGCTATACTGTTGGAATGGTATCGCAATTATCATCGATTATCATGAGTTTCACATTGCATGATACTCCATAATACTATATTATACTTGCGGTTCACACAGTATGATCCTCGATGATATTTCCTAACCGCAAGTTACTCCATGATACTCAATGATTTTTGGTATGTAGCTGCTCCAGAGAAGTTATGTGTAGTACCTGACAGCCGACAAGCCGGAAGAGCAGCTGCTGCAACGCAGGCAGCTGCTCTAAGAGGTCATCCTGTCCCATGCTCCTCGTTCTACTTTGTACCTGAAAATCAGGCTCACGTCACAAACTGAAGAACAGCAGGCAACAAGATCACCCTGCACTGCCGAACAGCTAGTGTCACTGAAAGCCTGAATGATATTCAGAAGCCAGCAACACAATCACACAGACCTTTGGAGTGACCCCTGCATGCCTGAGGCGCTCTGCTTCTATATCATATCTCAGAACTCTGAAGCACTCGAGCCGCTCCTCCAGGAACAGCGCGTACGTGCGCACCCACGCGGAGCAGTCCCAAGCTGCAGTTTCAAGTAAAAAAGAGTGATTTTTCGTTCAATTTAGCAGACAAATGCAGATGTGCAGAGGAGGAGCCGGGAGGTGAGACCTAGCGGGCTAGAGTCGTCCTTGAAGTTGGACATCTGCAGCGCGTGGCCCTTGCGCCGGTAGCTGAGCAGCTCCTCCCTGAACGCCGGGTCGCCTTCCCTCAGCGCTCGGTGTATCACCACCAGCGTCTTGAGAGCGACCTGCGCGCCCAAAGATGGAAGCATGCGTGATTGTTCTGCGTCGAGATACATGGCAATGGCGCGGCGTGGCGACGGGCGTGCGTGCGTACCACCCAGTTGCGTGTCTTGGAGAGGCGCCTGGCGAGAGCGTGGACGCAGTAGGAGACGTCGGTGAGCGGCCGGGCGGCGATGATCCCTGCGACGGCGACACCATGACTGATGAGAGCAAGATCGATCAACCAGAGAAGGAAGAAAGAACAGAAAGATGCAATCTTGGTGCAGAGGGCGATCGATCTCACTGGCTAGGTGGCGCTCCTTGGGCGGGCGCTCGACGTGGTCGGTGGCCTTCACCACCGCCACGTCCAAATCCTGCGCAAACCATCCATGGATATACATGCGCGTCAGAGCAATGCCTGCTACGCGCGCGAACGGGAGGAAAAGGAAATTAATCGGATCGGACTGGATCGGATGATCGGACCTTGAAGTCGCGGCTGTTGACCTTGGCGAGCCCGACGGTGGTGGAGTCCTTGATGGCGCCGCACGCCTTGCGCCAGTTCTTCTGCATCGACGTCGTGCCCATGGCGGCGCCGCCGTTCGTCCGGTGGCCGGTGTGAACCGCCGCGGCGGAGGAGGCAGCTAGGGGACTCGGGCCTGCGGCGCTGGTTCGCGCGGGCTTAGTCGTCGTGAGTCGTGGCTCGCGAATGGCCAAATTTCTCCTCCATATGAAATGAAAGTGTTCTTCTTTCCCAAGAATACACTCTACTCCCTCACCTGCTTCCTTATTCTCAAATGTAGAAGAATAGAGACGACTGACGAGCCCTCTAACGGTGATCAATTTCTCAACTCCACAGGGGCGTGGATGCTAAACACCGGCCATGACAAGATCCAATAATGCGACGTGCAGCTTGCATCCTTGCATGCAAAATGCTTTTTTACCAAATCAAATGATTGAGCGCCGGCCGGCCAAAATTCCTTCCTTTTTTCGATGTTTCCTTCATTCCCTGGCTGTTGCCAATTCCCATCTGGGGCTTGCTATGTCGTCCAACCGAGTGCTTGTCTTTAGCAAATGGCCATCTTGTTCCCAGGGCACGAAACAGCTTTCATTCGCAAGAAACCAGAATACACACAAGCCAACCACAAGGATGTTCAATACTAGGTCTTAAAAAATTTTTCAATGCTATCATGACGTTTGAAAAAATAAAACATGATACATTCTCTCGCCCTTAGAATCGACAACACATGCTGTATTCAGAGATGGCAGTTCAGGTGTGAAATTTTACATATATAGACTTAACAAGTATGATATGCTCATGAATCTGCCATGAATAACATTTAGTACAACCAAACATATGTCATGTGTTTCTTTCACTATTGACATACAGTGTGAACAGATGCATCCATCGGTTCTGTTAACGATTTATTACACAATGCATTCCCCAAACAGATTGAACTTACTGTCGTCATATGCTGAACCTTGTAATGCTGGTGGAGCTTCGGACCGAAACTGGGGTCATGTTGCCCTCCGTTCTAACTTACGGTTGTCTGCATTGAATCCGATCAATCTGGATTGTACATTGTTTGACTGCACTCTTCAACCACTTTTGTTGGTGCTTTTGCTTTAAGCATCATTTCATTGTACTCTGATTCTGGATCTGACAATGCTACAATTGCACCACCTGCCCCTACTGCAGCTTCTCCATCTTGGAGGACAATCGTTCTGATCACAATATTCAAATCAAATGTGTGGTTATAAGAAAAGAATCCTATCGATCCTGAGTAAACACCCCTTGGACTATTTTCAAGTGAATCAAGAATCTCCATGGATCTAACTTTTGGAGCACCAGTCATTGAACCTCCAGGAAATGCAGCTTTCACACAATCAACAGGGCTTCGGTTCAACTTCTTTGTTCCGCGGATGGTACTCACCATGGTATGAACGGTTTTATATGATTCCACATCCATGAGGCGAGGAACATGCACGCTCCCAGGTTCAGAAATCTTACCAATATCATTTCTTAAGAGGTCAACAATCATCAAGTTCTCAGCCTGATCTTTTTCACTGTTGAACACATGCAACAATAAAGAGTTTCAGCATTATCAGCACCTTGACAACCAAATCCATGAATTTGCAGGAATAACAATTATAGCAATTAGATAGCGGAGAAACCGAGCAGCCAAGAAAGATACACATGAATGGAATGGAACACATAAAAAAAGAAGGGTATTCACATGGTTACCACCATGTAAACAAGGAAAAAGAGACATAATCAGGAAATGGACATGTCATATTTTTATGTTAGAATTGTGACAGTGGATGTCAAGAACTAAATAGTTTTCAGCACGCGTAGTCTCTCTGCAGGACTACAGAAATAAGCTTAACACAACATATAAAATCCTTGCTTACTTAACACTCAAAAGGTCCTATCATTTGCCAAGCAAATTAATTCAAAAAGATCAATTACGAAAGCAACTTAAAAAACTATTTGTGATGATTAAGAATAGGATGTAAAAACAAATCATCAGAACAAATAAATAGCACCTCCCAAGTTCAAAATTTCCAGAAATTGTTAGAAAGATGATGTCTGAACAATGATGAAAAATATATATTTCATACTTGCCTGTATTTCAACTGCGAACGCAGGCATTCATCCTCCTCTGGTGTTCTGCCACGTGCTATAGTACCTTTGATTGGTTTTGCCTCTAGAATTGCCTTTCGATCTAGTCGCAGAAACCTCTCAGGGGAAGAGCAACATATACTCAACTTTTCTGATGAGAAGTTAAGCCAGGCTGCATAAGGGGCTGGATTTTGTTTCCTCAATTTACGGTAGAGTTGCAGGGGATTTATATTCTCTATTCTTCTCTTCATCTGAGTAGTAAAGCACAATTCATAGCTTTCCCCATCTCTTATATAATCCAGGCAACTCTGAACATCTCTGATATATTGATCCTTCGATTTTTCTACAACAAAGCTTTGCATATTCACATTGGATGATCTAATAAACGACTTCCCATTGAACATCAACCCTGGGGCCATAAAATCCATCCTGAGAAGTCTCTTCTCAGTCTCCACTAACCATGAATCATGTGTTGAGTTCATGTAGATTCTATCTCCATTATTTGAAGAATATTCATCATATAATGATAAAATGTATATGTCCCCATTGTTGTGATCCACTACAACAAGGTTATCGGCAAAGAAGAAGCATGCATCAGGAGTACTTGATTTAGCCTTGTTAGATGATGCATCACATTCAATCTTAAGGCCGTACCTGGTACGAACGGAATACTAACAAAATCAGAAATAGATAAGAAGGTTTCAAAAATATACATATGCAAAGAGAGTCAATAGAGGCATGAAAACTGCAGAAATGACCATGTACGACAATATATGAAATGAGGGGCACGGATTGAAAAATCTGATACCAAGTAGTCTTTTCTCATTTTAGGGTTCACTCCTTTGTACTCTATATATTGCCCTATTGGGCTGTTCAATAGAGGCAACCATTACACACACTCCCTCTTCTAATCTTATCATGGTATCAGAGCGGTTCAAACCTTAGCTTAAGCCACCACCGCCGTCTTCTGCTACAGCTGCCCCCGGGAGGAGCTCTCTCCGCTCCCGGGGGCGGCCATCCCCTTAGCTCTCTTCCTTCATACAGCAGCAGCAGCAGCATCTTCGTGCGCAGCAGCGCGCCGCCGCCTCCTGGCCACGCTGCGCCGTGGCCGCGTCGCCGCCGGGTCTCCCCGAACCCGCCGCCGCCGCCACGCGACCTTCCCCTCGCGGCCTCCTCCTCCTCCTGGCCGGATCCAAGCAGCCGGCCGCCGTCGGCGCCGTCCTAGGCCTTCCCTGGCATGGATCCGCCACTCCCGGCCATCTCCCTCGCCGAATCCGCTACCGCCAGGCCTCCCCGGGCACGGACCCGCCGTCGTCGGGCCTCCACGGGAACGGATCCACGCCGCCGGGCCGTTCCCGTGCCGGATCCGGCCACCACGGCGCTCCTCGGTCATCTCCCTCACCGGATCACACGAGATCCGGTCCGCCTCCATCGAGCGCCATTCCCGCAAGCTCGACTCCATGAAGTCCGGATCCGCCGGCAACGGCGCCTCCAGCTCTTCCTCCTCTCAGCCCGCCGCCTCCTCGTCGTCGCGGGCCAAGAAGATGGATCGCGTGGAGACCAGCCTCAAGGACGCCACGCGGGAGCTGTCGCTGGCCAAGCTCAAGTCCGGCGCCGTTGTGGCCGCCGCCGTGCTCTTCGTCTTCTTCGGCCTGCTCAACTCGCTCTTCGAGGGCCGCGCCGTCGCCGAGCTGCCCTTCGCGCCCGTGCCGCTCGTCCAGCGCATGAGCCACCGCAGCATCCCCGGGAACGACCCCACTGTCTGCTCCAAGCTGCATTCCTTGCTGACACACTAACATGGTATGGAGCAGTGATGGGAGTATGGGAGGTCATCTGAAGCATGTGCTTTACCTTCAGCTTCCTAAGCATCTTCAGCACCGCACAATCTTTGGTCCATCTATCTGTGACATCTTTGTCACTCTTTGAGCGAGAGCACGCCTTTGCAGCCATAACACCCATTTCCTCGGGTCTCCTATAAGCCGGTCTTCCTTTCCTTTTCTACCGATTCGGCATCATCCGACATTGTTGGCCTTGCCATCGTCGCTTCTTTTGCCATTTTTCGGTCATTCCGGCTTCCTTTCTATCCCGACATTCGCCGACATTGCCACCGTCGGGTCTTTCACTGCACATTTGCTCTTAGCCGCTCTTAGGTCTCTCATGCCATTACTTGGTGCTTTTTGGCGTCTCTTAGTGTTTTGTTATCCTCGCTGTCTGTTGTCCTTGCTGCTTGTATCTCGCTGCCTGCTGCTTGTATTTTTGCGTCTTTTTCGTTTCTAGTTTCCGTTGTGTCCATCCAAGTCCGCTGTTCATTCGCCTCAGTTCGTCGATGCCCATGCTAGTGCTACATTCCTCGTCAATCAGCCGATTGCTTTGCTCTGCTTCCTTTTCCATCATGACAGCTGTTGTCGCTCCTTGATCTCGGCCGTCATGATCTCCCACCTTCGTGACGCATCATGTTCTTCTCTCTGTGATGATGCCTTCCAAGGATGTGATCGATACTGCCATGTTTCTAGCCTCCTTCCTTCCTCGACTTGATTTGACGACCTCTCTTTTGCCACTATCATCACTCCATTCATACTCTTCCTCCTGGTTGTCCTTTCTTGACATGGCTAGCTCTATCGAAGTTCCTTGCAGTTCGTGGAAGTTTTTATCTTCACAAAGACTTGGCGTCGACTTCTTAGTCGTTGCTCCTTGGTCCTCCTTGGACGTTGCGTCCCTCCCTCCGTCGTGATGCATCACACTCTCCTTCGTGATGATGCCTTCAAGGCTGCGATCTGCGCTACTTTCTCCTTCGGGCTCGTGTCTCGTCACAGTTACACCAGATGGATGAGGTCATTATGGAGTTCGGCATATTTTCCCTGAGTTGCACGCTTCGATGACATCGACAAGACCCGGACTTTAGATCTTCCCTTTATTAGAGTGTGTGTTTTCTCTAAATGCAAAGCTATTGCATATGACTTGCATTTGAGGGGGGGGTGTGTTAAGAGTATTATAGTTAATTGTGTATTGTAGGGGTAGAGTAGTCTTTTCTCATTTTAGGGTTCACTCCTTTGTACTCTATATATTGCCCTATTGGGCTGTTCAATAGAGGCAACCATTACACACACTCCCTCTTCTAATCTTATCAC
Source organism: Olyra latifolia (assembly GCA_036346145.1). Lineage (NCBI taxonomy): Eukaryota > Viridiplantae > Streptophyta > Magnoliopsida > Poales > Poaceae > Olyra > Olyra latifolia. The sequence continues at coordinate 2,755,656 of CM070528.1, forward strand.
ATATGTCCTGTAAAAATGTACATAATAATTCAGAAAAGTAACTTAGATGCAGGAGGTCAAGACAGTGTAACATATAATGTCCAAATAACTACAGGTGTCTAATACAAGTTACAGATATGCATTTAAGTCACACACAAAAAAAACCTGCTTACCCAAGATATCCAACTAATCCACCATGGAAGTCAAATGGAAGTCCTTCATAATCCTTTTCATTGTACCGAATAGACTTAATCTCCTGCAAAATGTAAAACAGTGAGAAATCTAAACTCCCAGACAACTTGTACATATTTTCCCTGAGAGTTACAATGATCTTTGCTGATTTCATTAAGAGGAAGAAAAAAGTTAACAAGAGGGGGTCAAAAGGCTAGAAGGGTTCCTGGTGCCAACATGGCCGAACACTCAAAGAGGAATCCTGTCCCCTGGGGTTAAAGCTAGATTCAGACTTGACAATAAAGCTAAAGGATTGGGTTATGTGCAGAATACAGATATTGTATTGATAAAGCTTCAGCGTTTCATACTGATATTCCTAGGACCAACGATTTTTTTTCCCCGACGTTCAAAACTATGCAATTGGCACGTAGCAGCAGAATACAAGGTTATAATTATTGTCTTTGTAAAGCTTCAGTATTTTATTTTTTCCCCACGTTCAAAACCACACAATTGGCACATAGTAGCAGAATACAAGGTTGTAATTATTGTCTTTGCAAAGCTTCAATATTTCATACTGAGATGTCTAGGACCAAAGAATTTGTTTTTCACATATCCAATACTACATAATTGGCTTACAGCAACAGAATACAATATTACTATCACAAATCAAATGTGAAGCTCAATTTTCAGCATACATAATTTTCGCCTTATACCTTGTCAAGGAATTCCAAGAAACCATCTTTGAGAAAGTTTCTGACAACAGATCCATGTGCATCTCGAATAATAAGGTTTCCTCCACAATTAGCTCTGGAAAAGAATTTGAGATGCAGAACGACATGAAGGTTTATGTTACATACACCATGCCCTGAAAGTATGTTTTCTTCTGTTCTGGGAAGTGGGAACCGGGAAGTACCGTCTTACCTTTGATTACAGAGGTGAAATGTCATTTGCTTCCAAAGAGGCCCGCCCTTACCACCCATGAATGAAAAACGTGCCCTATTCTGCAAGCAGCAATAGTTCATAACACAAAAAGAAGGGTCATCTCCTTTATAAATGTGAATGGCTGAATGCATCATCTACATGAGGGAAGAAATTATAGGTGTGTCACATGTAAGTTCTGGCATATTTTTAACTTTCACACTCAACTAGACACTGATTGAACTTATATCATCCACGGTTTTTTTTTTCTTGTTATTTTTTCTGCCCACTTCATCTGCTAGAATGAAGAAATCAAGTAAACTGAATCAGGGATCAGGGTAGTATATTTGTTTGTGTGTGTGTGAAGTAAAGTTCCACATGTCTATGACATCCAGTGATTTTTGTTGATAGCTTAAAATTATATTCTCATCAAGCTTCACATAGCATCGGATGAAATCTACACGGTAAAAATACTGAATGATAAATCGAGAGTGAGCTGATTGAGCACCTGATCAACTGATGAGCTATCCAGCCAAAATGTATCTTCAGCATTTTGATGACCAAAAAGCACTGAAAAGATGTTTTCAGAGCCACCTGCCCGACTAAGGAAGTTGTCAATTTTCTTCCATAGCAACCGTAAGCATTTGGTCCCATTGATTCTCTTTGCAGGCATGCTTGCCCCAACAGAATCCCAAAGTTTCAGTCTTCCGGTGTATAACAAGTCACTTGGAACAGTATTGCATAGATCTGCAGAATTGACCTGCTGGGCAATAAGAAAGTCAACTATAATGAAGTATGATGGAGATCCGAAGGAAATACTTTAGTCATATATAGTACTTGAGATTTTTCCAGTTTACTGTGAACCTTTCTATCCTGAAGCAACGATGACTGCAATCCAAATTCAGTTGTTATCCTCTTAAAGTTACGAAAAATCTCTCTCCCATAATGAGTAGCAACACTCTCTGGATGAAACTGATCGAAAAAATAACCATGTATAAGTGCAGTAAAAAAAAATTGAGAGAAAACATCGCATAAAAATAGCCAGGATACCTGTACTCCGTAATGAGGCCTGCTAGAGTGCCTGATGCCCATGAGGACCCTGTATCCATCTGCATCACTAGCATTGTTTATGTTGGGCATTTTTCCACTATTGTTACTGTGCTCCAAAGGGTCTGATACGAGGAAGTTGCCCAATGATCCCCAGAAGGTGCTACTATTTACATCAGACTTATCACTTTCAAGGAAGGATAGCATTTTTGGAGACACGGTCCATGCTATTGATACAAGGTCTTCAGATAGAGAGCTTGCTTCTATTATGAGTGAATGATAGCGAACTACCTGAAAATTAGAACCGGTAAGTGCATGGCTCTGTGCAAAGCATATAGAAAATGCAGGCTGAAAGCCAAATGATATGGGACCAGCAACATGGCCAGTATACTAACCTTGAATCCAGAGTTTACACCTGATGGGATACGATCAAAGAGGTAGCATCCGTTATGTTCAATTTCACTGGTATAACAAAGAGAGATGTCACAGGCCATGTGTTAATTGTAAGAATAGCTATAACTTAGAGGATCACGATACCACACAGCAAGTCAGCAACGTTGCTAAAGAAAAAGACTTGCACATGTGCATAGCGGGACAAAAGTATATATATAGCGTGTAATATAATTCAAGGTCTCACCTAAGTCGCCCATGTATAGCTTCAGGGGCATGGACAATCTTAGCACCATGAACAAACCCCAGGGCCTGCAAAGGTCAAACACGAGGGCCATTTCAGGCCAAGTGACCACCACATGGTCCATAAATTTCCCCCTTTTTTCACAAGACTGAAAAAAAAACAATTCCAATGGAAGAAACATTAAAAAGGAAACCACCTGGTGGCCAAGGCAGACACCCAAGATGGGTACATCTCCACACTCGCTAAGTATTTGCAGACATATCCCTGCAAAACAACATACTACAGTGATAAGTAAATGAACAAACATCCTCCTTCGAATTCTCTCTTCTTTCAGGTGATCTAGAGAGGATGGTGCATGCTCACCAATGTCGCTGGGGCACGCCGGAGATCCAGGGCCAGGCGAGATGACGATGTTGTCGAAGGCCCTCTCCTTGTACACCCAGTTGAACACGTCCCTCCACGTCCACTCGTCGTTGCGCACAACCACGGGCGGCACTGGGAACACAATTGACCGCAAAAATGTTCACCAACCACTACCAGTGAGAGTTGGTGAGTGCAAAGAAGGCATCTTTGATCCTGCTCCTGTCCCTGGTTGAGAGAGAGAGAATCAGGAGAGAGAGAGGGGGGTGGCTCACCGCCGTTGACGACGGAGAGCTCCTGGAGGATGTTGTAGGTGTAGCTATCGTAGTTGTCGATCAGGAGCGTCCTCACCGGCGCCTCCGGCCCCTCTTCTCCCCTGGCCCGCCGCGCCGCGAGCCGCCAGGGACCCCGGTGCGGCGAATGGAGCCACCGCGCGGAGGACGGCGGCGGGGTCCACCGCGCGGTCGACGGGGTGGCGAGGCGCAGCGCGGCCATCTCGCCGGTAGGTGGAACGAAGAGGGTAAAAAAAAGAGAAGTTGGTGGAACGAGGCGTCTCCTTTTTTGGGGTGGTAGTCGATTATCATGACTTTCACATTGCATGATACTATATTATACTTGCGGTTCACACAGTATGATCCTCGATGATACTTCCTAACCGCAAGTTACTCCATGATAATGATTTTTGGTATGTAGCTGCTCCAGGGAAGTTATGTGTAGTACCTGACAGCCGACAAGCCGGAAGAGCAGCTGCTCTAAGAGGTCATCCTGTCCCATGCTCCTCGTTCTACTTTGTACCTGAAAATCAGGCTCACGTCACAAAGCGAAGAACAGCAAGCAACAAGATCACCCTGCACTGCCGAACAGCTAGTGTCACTGAAAGCTTGAATGATATTCTGCGCCACCGCCACGTCCAAATCCTGCGCGAACCATCCATGGATATACATGCGCGTCAGAGCAATGCCGGCTACGCGAGCGAACGGGAGGAGAAGGAAATTAATCGGATTGGATCGGATCGGATGATCGGACCTTGAAGTCGCGCCTGTTGACCTTGGCGAGCCCGACGGTGGTGGAGTCCTTGATGGCGCCGCACGCCTTGCGCCAGTTCTTCTGCATCGACGTCGTGCCCATGGCGGCGCCGCCGTTCGTCCGGTGGCCGGTGTGAACCGCCGCGGCGGAGGAGGCAACTAGGGGACTCGGGCCTGCGGCGCTGGTTCGCGCGGGCTTAGTCGTCGTAGAAATGAAAGTGTTCTTCTTTCCCAAGAATACACTCTACTCCCTGACCTTCTTCCTTATTCTCAAATGTAGAAGAATAGAGACGAGCCCTCTAACGGCGATCAATTTCTCAAACTCCACAGGGGCGTGGATGCTAAACACTGGCCAATAATGCGACGTGCAGCTTGCATCCTTGCATGCAAAATGCCTTTTTACCAAATCAAATGAATGAGCGCCCGCCGGCCAAAATTCCTTCCTTTTTTCGATGTTTCCTTCATTCCCTGGCTGTTGCCAATTCCCATCTGGGGCTTGCTTTGTCGTCCAACCGAGTGCTTGTCTTTTAGCAAACGGCCATCTTGTTCCCAGGGCATGAAACAGCTTTCATTCGCAAGAAACCAGAATACACACAAGCCAACCACAAGGATGTTCAATACTAGGTCTTAAAAAAAATTTCAATGCTACCATGACGTTTGAAAAAATAAAACATGATATATTCTCTCGCCCTTAGAATCGACAACAGATGATGTATTCAGAGATGGCAGTTCAGGTGTGAAATTTTACATATATAGTAACAAGTATAATATGCTCATGAATCTGCCATGAATAACATTTAGTACAACCAAACATATGTCGTGTTTCTTTCACTCTTTGACATACAGTGTGAACAGTGTTGTGAAACATTTTATGTGAGCAAATAAATAAATAATAATATTTATTAATCATAGTTAATCACAGTATTAACAGCACAGGAAGTAGCACTATTTCATGGTGAAGCATTAGACCGCGCAGTGACAATGCATGTAAGGAAAAGGTGTGACTGCCAAAAGGCAGTTCACTACACCAACATATACAATTATAAAAGGAGAGCACTGCCCACTGTACATTATACTGTTTTACAGAAGAAATAAAGCAAAAGTTCACTAGTCTCTCTCGCTCACCACTGACTAATAGAGTACATCAACAAACAGATGCATCCATCGGTTCTGTTAACGATTTATTACACAATGCATTCCCCAAACAGGGAAAAGGAACACAAACAAATAAGTAGTGTACATTGCGATTTTCTAGGGAAAACAAAATTTGTGTCAACTGTAAACAGTTGAGCTGGTATGGGTGATCTTTTTGTAATTCTAGTTCACATTTCACTGTAGATGCCTTGTCACCATGAGTCTTGGCTCCAACATGCTCTTCCACCACCTTGCCAGGCACTTTCCTTTCCTTTCAACGAAGGAACTGTCCTTTAGACGTTTCTGTAGGAATAGGTATGCGACCTGTCCTACTATAAAAGTCAAGAGATCAGATTTGCCAGATTGAACTTACTGTCATCATATGCTGAACCTTGTAATGCTGGTGGAGCTTCAGACCGAAACTGGGGTCATGTTGCCCTCCGTTCTAACTTATGGTTGTCTGCATTGAATCCGATCGATCTGGATTGTACATTGTTTGACAGCACTCTTCAACCACTTTTGTTGGTGCTTTTGCTTTAAGCATCATTTCATTGTACTCTGATTCTGGATCTGACAATGCTACAATTGCACCACCTGCCCCTACTGAAGCTTCTCCATCTTGGAGGACAATCGTTCTGATCACAATATTCAAATCAAATGTGTGGTTATAAGAAAAGAATCCGATCGACCCTGAGTAAACACCCCTTGGACTATTTTCAAGTGAATCAAGAATCTCCATGGATCTAACTTTTGGGGCACCAGTCATTGAACCTCCAGGAAATGCAGCTTTCACACAATCAACAGGGCTTAGGTTCGACTTCTTTGTTCCACGGATGGTACTCACCATGGTATGAACGGTTTTATATGATTCCACATCCATGAGGCGAGGAACATGCACGCTCCCAGGTTCAGAAATCTTACCAAGATCATTTCTCAAGAGGTCAACAATCATCAAGTTCTCAGCCTGATCTTTTTCACTGTTGAACACATGCAACAAAAAGGAGTTTCAGCATTATCAGCACCTTGACAACCAAATCCATGAATTTGTAGGAATAACAATTATAGCAATTAGATAGCGGTGAAACCGAGCAGCCAAGAAAGATACACATGAATGGAATGGAACACAAAAAAAGAAGAGTATTCACATGGTTACCTCCAAGTAAACAAGGAAAAAGAGACATAATCAGGAAATGGACATGTCATTTTTTTATGTTAGAATTGTGACAGTGGATGTCAAGAACTAAATAGTTTTCAGCACGCGTAGTCTCTCTGCAGGACTACAGAAATAAGCTTAACACAACATATAAAATCCTTGCTTACTTAACACTCAAAAGGTCCTATCATTTGCCAAGCAAATTAATTCAAAAAGATCAATTACGAAAGCAACTTAAAAAACTATTTGTGATGATTAAGAATAGGATGTAAAAACAAATCATCAGAACAAATAAATAGCACCTCCCAAGTTCAAATTTTCCAGAAATTGTTAGAAAGATGATGTCTGAACAATGATGAAAAATATACATTTCATACTTGCCTGTATTTCAACTGCAAACGCAGGCATTCATCCTCCTCTGGTGTTCTGCCACGTGCTATAGTACCTTTGATTGGTTTTGCCTCTAGAATTGCCTTTCGATCTAGTCGCAGAAACCTCTCAGGGGAAGAGCAACATATACTCAACTTTTCTGATGAGAAGTTAAGCCAGGCTGCATAAGGGGCTGGATTTTGTTTCCTCAATTTACGGTAGAGTTGCAGGGCATTTATATTCTCTATTCTTCTCTTCATCTGAGTAGTAAAGCACAATTCATAGCTTTCCCCATCTCTTATATAATCCAGGCAACTCTGAACATCTCTGATATATTGATCCTTCGATTTTTCTACAACAAAGCTTTGCATATTCTCATTGGATGATCTAATAAACGACTTCCCATTGATCATCAATCCTGGAGCCACAGCATCCATCCTGAGAAGTCTCTTCTCAGTCTCCATTAACCATGAATCATGTGTTGAGTTCATGTAGATTCTATCTCCATTACTTGAAGAATATTCATCATATAATGATAAAATATATATGTCCCCATTGTTGTGATCAACTACAACAAGGTTATCGGCAAAGAAGAAGCATGCATCAGGAGTACTTGATTTAGCCTGGTTAGATGATGCATCACATTCAATCTTAAGGCCATATCTGGTACAAGCGGAATACTAACAAAATCAGAAATAGATAAGAAGGTTTCAAAAATATACATATGCAAAGAGAGTCAATAGAAGCATGAAAACTGCAGAAACGACCATGTAAGACAATATATGAAATGAGGGGCACAGATTGAAAAATCATTTTGTGGAGGAAGAAACTGTGCATATGTCCTGTAAAAAATGCACATAATAATTCAGAAAAGTAACTTAGATGCAGGAGGTCAAGACAGTGTAACATATAATGTCCAAATAACTACAGGTGTCTAATACAAGTTACAGAGATGCATTTAAGTCACACAAAAAAAAAAATCTGCTTACCCAAGATATCCAACAAATCCACCATGGAAGTCAAATGGAAGTCCTTCATAATCCTTTTCATTGTACCGAATAGACTTAATCTCCTGCAAAATGTAAAACAGTGAGAAATCTAAACTCCCAGACAACTTGTACATGTTTTCCCTGAGAGTTAAAATGATCTTTGCCGATTTCATTAAGAGGAAAGAAAAAGGTTACAAGAGGGGGTCAAAAGGCCAGAAGGGTTCCTGGTGCCAACACGGCCGAACACTCAAGAGGAACCCTATCCCCTGGGGTTGAAGCTAGATTCAGCCTTGATGATAAAGCTAAAGGATTGGGTTATGTGCAGAACACAAATATTGTATTGATAAAGCTTCAGCATTTCATACTGATATTCCTAGGACCAACAATTTTGTTTTTTTTTTTCCCGACGTTCAAAACTACACAACTGGCACGTAGCAGCAGAATACAAGGTTATAATTATTGTCTTTGTAAAGCTTCAGTATTTTATTTTTTTTCCCCATGTTCAAAACCACACAATTGGCACATAGTAGCAGAATACAAGGTTGTAATTATTGTCTTTGCAAAGCTTCAATATTTCATACTGAGATGTCTAGGACCAAAGAATTTGTTTTTCACATGGCCAATATTACATAATTGGCTTGCAGCAGCAGAATACAATATTACTATCACACAAATCAATTGTGAAGCTCAATTTTCAGCATACATAATTTTCACCTTATACCTTGTCAAAAAATTCCAAGAAACCATCTTTGAGAAAGTTTCTGACAACAGATCCATGTGCATCTCGAATAATAAGGTTTCCTCCGGAATTAGCTCTGGAAAAGAATTTGAGATGCAGAACGACATGAAGGTTTATGTTACACATACATCATGCCCTGAAAGTATGTTTTCTTCTGTTCTGGGAAGTGGGAACCGGGAAGTACCTTCCTACCTTTGATTACAGAGGTGAAATGTCATTTGCTTCCAAAGAGGCCCGCCCTTACCACCCATGAATGAAAAACGTGCCCTATTCTGCAAGCAGCAATAGTTCATAACATAAAAAGAAGGGTCATCTCCTTTATAAATGTGAATGGCTGAATGCATCATCTACATGAGGGAAGAAATTATAGGTGTGTCACATGTAAGTTCTGGCATATTTTTAACTTTCACACTCAACTAGACACTGATTGAACTTATATCATCCGCGTTGTTTTTTTTTTTCTTATTTTTTCCGCCCACTTCATCTGCTAGAATGAAGAAATCAAGTAAACTGAATCAGGGATCAGGGTAGTACACTTGTGTGTGTGAAGTAAAGTTCCACATGTCTATCACATCCAGTGATTTTGTTGATAGCTTAAAATTATATTCTCATCAAGCTTCACATAGCATCAGATGAAATCTACACAGTAGAAATACTGAATGATAAATCGAGAGTGAGCTGATTGAGCACCTGATCAACTGATGAGCTATCCAGCCAAAATGTATCTTCAGAATTTTGATGACCAAAAAGCACTGAAAAGATGTTTTCAGAGCCACCTGCCCGACTAAGGAAGTTGTCAATTTTCTTCCATCGCAACCGTAAGCATTTGGTCCCATTGATTCTCTTTGCAGGCATGCTTGCCCCAACAGAATCCCAAAGTTTCAGTCTTTCGGTGTATAACAAGTCACTTGGAACAGTATTGCATAGATCTGCAGAATTGACCTGCTGGGCAATAAGAAAGTCAACTATGATGAAGTATGATGGAGATCCGCAGGAAATACCTAGTCATATATAGTACTTGAGATTTTTCCAGTTTACCAATACTGTGAACCTTTCTATCCTGAAGCAACGATGACTGCAATCCAAATTCAGTTGTTATGATCTTAAAGTTACGAAAAATCTGTCTCCCATAATGAGTAGCAACACTCTCTGGATGAAACTGATCAAAAAAAATAACCATGTATAAGTGCAGTAAAAAAAATTTGAGAGAAAACATTGCATAAAAGTAGCCAGGATACCTGTACTCCGTAATGAGGCCTGCTAGAGTGCCTGATGCCCATGAGGACCCTGTATCCATCTGCATCGCTAGCATTGTTTATGTTGGGTATTTTTCTGCTATTGCTACTGTGCTCCAAAGGGTCTGTTACAAGGAAGTTGCCCAATGATCCCCAGAAGGTGCTACTATTTACATCAAACTTATCACTTTCAAGGAAGGATAGCATTTTTGGAGACGCAGTCCATGCTATTGATACAAGGTCTTCAGATAGAGAGCTTGCTTCTATTATGAGTGAATGATAGCGAACTACCTGAAAATTAGCACTGGTAAGTGCATGGCTCTGTGCAAAGCATATAGAAAGTGCAGGCTGAAAGCCAAATGATATGGGACCAGCAACATGGCCAGTATACTAACCTTGAATCCAGAGTTTACACCTGATGGGATACGATTAAAGAGGTAGCATCCGTTATGTTCAATTTCACTGGTATAACAAAGAGAGATGTAACAGGCCATGTGTTAATTGTAAGAATAGCTATAACTTAGAGGATCACGATACCACACAGCAAGTCAGCAACGTTGCTAAAGAAAAAGACTTGCACATGTGCATAGCAGGACAAAAGTATATATAATAGCGTGTAATATAATTCAAGGTCTCACCTAAGTCGCCCATGTATAGCTTCAGGGGCATGGACAATCTTAGCACCATGAACAAACCCCAGGGCCTGCAAAGGTCAAACACGAGGGCCATTTCAGGCCAAGTGACCACCACATGGTCCATAAATTTCCCCCTTTTTTCACAAGACTGATAAAAAACAATTCCAAAGGAAGAAACATTAAAAAGGAAACCACCTGGTGGCCAAGGCAGACACCCAAGATGGGTACATCTCCACACTCGCTAAGTATTTGCAGACATATCCCTGCAAAACAACATACTACAGTGATAAGTAAATGAACAAACATCCTCCTTCGAATTCTCTCTTCTTTCAGGTGATCTAGAGAGGATGGTGCATGCTCACCAATGTCGCTGGGGCACGCCGGAGATCCAGGGCCAGGCGAGATGACGATGTTGTCGAAGGCCCTCTCCTTGTACACCCAGTTGAACACGTCCCTCCACGTCCACTCGTCGTTGCGCACAACCACGGGCGGCACTGGGAACACAATTGGCCGCAAAAATGTTCACCAACCACTACCAGTGAGAGTTCGTGAGTGCAAAGAAGGCATCTTTGATCCTGCTCCTGTCCCTGGTTGAGAGAGAGAGAGAGAATCAGGAGAGAGAGAGGGGGGGTGGCTCACCGCCGTTGACGACGGAGAGCTCCTGGAAGATGTTGTAGGTGTAGCTGTCGTAGTTGTCGATCAGGAGCGTCCTCACCGGCGCCTCCGGCCCCTCTTCTCCCCTGGCCCGTCGCGCCGCGAGCCGCCAGGGACCCCGGTGCGGCGAATGGAGCCACTGCGCGGAGGACGGCGGCGGGGCCCACCGCGCGGTCGGCGGGGTGGCGAGGCGCAGCGCGGCCATCTCGCCGGTAGGGGGAACGACGAGGGAAAAAAAAAACAGAGATGTTCGAGAAAGGCGTCTCCTTTTTGGGGGTGGTAGTCGATTTTGTTTGGTGAGACTGTGAGAGCGCTACCCTTTTTTATTAGCTGATCGTAATGTGCTTTTTTGCCGACCGACCGCTCCCCCTATCGCCTCGGCGGCTGTGCCCACTGCCGTCGCAGTCGCCGTGTCCGCGGTGGCGTTCTAGGCGCGACGACCACGATGATTATCGCAAGGAAACTCCTCACGCATGAAGGGCGTGGATTAGCCGGACTTGCTTGCTTCCGATGCGCTGGCTTCATGAATTACTAGAGGAATTCGTGGTTTTTAGTTTTATTTCTTATGCTGGCTTTTGCACGTTTTGTTGGGGTTTACAAATAAAGTTAAATGCAAAAGAAATAGACAGACAATCAATACGAAATAGGAATAAATACAAATTCAATATTTTGTAATTTTTAAAAAGAGAAATCCAAACTCTTTAGTGATTTCTTTGTATAGCCATGGTGTAATCTTTGCAAGAGTTTTTTTGAAATTTTTAAATGTCATAGGAAAAAGGAAATAGAAAGAAAAATGTGCTGCAATAGGCAATGGAGACAATTATTTTTTTGTAAATATAAAAAAAGAAAACTTTTTATGGGTCTTTCTCATGTAAAATGGGCTAAAAAAGAAAGTAGAAAAGGCAAAAAAAAGGAAAAAGTTTCTAAAAAATCTCAAATTTTTTACAGGTCTTCCTTGTGTAGCTTGGTTCCACTTTTGTCAAGTTTTTAGATTTTTGAAATTCTAAACAGCGGGGAAAATAAAGAAGAAAATTAAAAAAGGAAAAAGTAAACTTCTTACATGTCTTTCTCATGTACTTTTGTCAAGTTTTTAATTTTTTAAAATTATAAACAGCAGGGAAAATAAAGAAGAAAATTAAAAAGTAAAGAAGTAAACTTCTTACATGTCTTTCTCTTATAGCCATGGTTCCATTTTTGCAAGTTTTCTATTTTTTAAAAAATTTTAAATGGCCTCGAAAAAAGAAAGAAGAAAAGTAAAACCATGCCTACATGAGGAAGGTAAATTCTACGGTTGAAAATTTTTCAACTTTTTTTTAAAAAATTCAACTTTAAACGAGCTAAAAAAAAGAGAATAGGAGAGGAAAAAAGAAAGCAAGTTTTTTTAAAGTCGAAATTTTTTCAAATTTCAAAAAAATTTCAAAAAAATCCAAACTTTTTATGGACCTTCTCATGCAGCCATGGTTCCATTTTTGCAAGTTTTCTTTTTTTTTGAATTTTTAAACGGCCTACAAAAAAGAAAGAAGAAAAGAAAAAAAAATGACTTAAAGACACATTTGAGTGCGCAGCTGAGATTTGAACCTGGGACCTTGCACTTAGACCTCGCTGTGCAGAGCAAACCAACCACCTCGTTGAAAGGCTGGGCACGAAAATTTTTTTATACTAACTACGTGAATGGACGGTCAGATTCCACACCACGAGATAATCGGACGGCCAGCGTCGTGCCGACTCTTCCGATGGCGTGAAAAGGACACGCGGCAGCACCCGGAGGGCACAACGTGGCAGCACGAGAGGAGGGCACGGCAGAATTGCCCTTTAGTATATAGCTAGTGAGGTTAGCGCGCCGATGGCGCGCCATGCGTTATGCAGCGCAATAGCCAGTAGGTACACAATATTTGTTACATACGGCAATAATTTTAGTAAATCTGAAAACATAAAGTCTAAGACAGAGAATTATACCATAAATTGAAGAACCAGGATAGCTAGATTATGTAGATTCGAAATAGTTGACCTAACATAGAGGTGAGACCAACACAAGACGCTTAAAAGGTAGAACTCAAGAAGCAGAGTATTAACATAAACTGATAATAGCAATAAAGTACGATCAATTACTTGCATAACTATATTGAAAAGAAGTAGCCATTCTAGCATTGCTGTCGGGACCCGGTTTTATTAAACCAAACCCCTTTGTGTTAACAGTACGTGTCCCAAGGATCAAGCACGTACCCACAGTAAAACAGAAATAAAGTATCAACGCCAACACTGTATTAACTAATAAAATAAATCAGAGTACGGCGAAGCAATTATTACCATATAATATAGCATCAGAAGATTCAAATGAAAACAACTGTAGTAGACCCATCATCCGCCACAGGCAAACTGACTGGGAAAGCTTCTAGTATTCCGGATCACCTTCCGGGGAAAATCCAACGTTCCTGCGTATCCTCACGGTCCTGACCTGCTCGTGGAATAAGCAGCCCCGAATAAAAGCCGGGGTTAGCACGCGAATGCTAGCAAGTCTTTCCTGGGAAGGGCCAGGCTAGGCTGATCCTAGGAAAGATAGTGGCTCATTTGCATAAAAGCATTTAACTTAAAAGTATAAAAGCATTTAACAAAACATAAGTAAATAAATAGCAATTCTCATGATTAATCTCAACAAATGACATAATACTCAAATTCAGTATCTCATATCTCATATTCTCAAAATCTCAGATCACATCTCAAAAGTTCTCATGCTCGTTTTGCTCATCATGAACCATCTAGCAACAAGACAATTAGGAAAAACCTTACCCGGTCAAAATTAATTAAGGTGTAGCTACGATGTGAAAAAACCACCAAGACGCTCATAACCGGGAGCACGGCCATTCGAATGGGTTTACACTCTGCAGAGGTTGCACGCTTTCCCCGCAAGATACGATACTCCCCCGTCGGAAAGCATCGTAACAAAATCCATCAAAAGACCAACCCCGAGTTTGACACGGTCATACGATATTCACACAAGTACCGGGGCTCCGATTGTACCGATATTCACACAAGTACTCAAGTCCAACCCGGGCTAACACAAGCAATGACGCATCCTCGAGCTCACCCACGGTGCAAGGGCGGTGGCAATCCCGACGTTACTCTCCTCTAGATCGGGCCCGTCCCATTCAAGACTTGCGGTCGCACGGAAATTCTCGATTAAATCCATCACGATCGTCGGTCCTAGGGATCAAGCGTCGACTCAAGTCACCCGCTCCGAGTCAAATTATTAGTTGGTCAAATTTTAATTAATGAGTAAATAAACCCTCAATAAAACCCAAGTTCTCATGTCTCATACTCAGATACTCAAGATTCTCATATTAAAGTGTGTAACAATATTTTTATTAGTGGGAATCACTCCCCGGTGACTATCTAAGCAATGCTAAGCCAACTAATAATTTAAAAACAGTAGCAATTACATAATATTACCATCCTAAGGTTTATCATAATCGTGGGTGCATATCATATAAATAAACGGTATACACTGGGAATTACTATAGCAAATACGCATAATTTAATTAGATAGCAATTTTGGTAAAATCTAGAAATTGGGATTCTAGGGGAAAGACTTGCCTTCCTGATCTTCTTGACCTTGCGGAACGTCGGCGACGTCGGCGTACTCTCCTTCGTCACCCGCGTAATCTATCGCACGCAAATCGAGAAGAACAATAATAAATAATCAAAAACGGTAAGTCAATTGAAAAAAAAATTATATAAAAATTACAGTAGATAGATATGAATTTTATGAAAATTTAGAAACTGGAATCGCCGGATTTGGAGTTCGGATGAATTCGTAGCGAAATAGTGAAATATCACTGTTGCTGAAATTCCGGGAATTGAAAAATTGCACTGTAGCACGCGGGCCGGGTACTGTAGCAGTGAGCCCACACGTGAAGAGATAAGATGAGGCTGCTGGCCATCAGATGTGGCTGAGAAAAATCAAGGAAGGGAGAGAGAGAGAGTTAGAGAGAGAAAGAAAGAAGAGAGGAAGAACAAGAAAGGAAGAAGAAGGAAGGAAGAAGGGAGAGGAGAGGGAGGAAGGAGGGCGCCGGCGGTTGGGGAGTCCGGCGAGGCGGTCCGGCGACGTCTTGGCATGGCGCCATGGAGGAGGAAGGCAGCATGGCGGCGCCAGACGGGACTGACTGGCTAGCTATTAGAGCGGCGGCTACTGCTGACGACTACGTGAGCTGGCGGCAAAGCCAAGACCTGGAGGCGGCGGCGGTAGCAGAGAAGCACAAGGAGAAGACAAAGAACGACAGCGGCGAAGAGCGAGGAAGGCGAGCAATGAGTGGGGTCGGCTGAAGCGGCGCGCCATGGTGAAAGAAAGAAGGCAGGCGGCTTCGGCGTGATCCACTACGGCGGCTGGCGGTTCGCCAGCGACAGCGACATCGTCATCGTGAAGGCAGCAGCAGCAATGACAGCAACAGCAATGCGTCTGACAGCGGCGAAGCGGCTTCGGCAGGAAGCAGCAAAGAAGCGGTGGAAAACGGCGGCGGCGGCAGCGATCCGGCGATATCGGCGTGGCGTGGAAATAAGAAGCGAGGGCACGAGCCTGCGACGGCTACCTTGGTGTCGTCGACGGCGGCTCCGGGTGGCGCGACGATGACAACGGGCTGCAATGATGGCCGCATGACAGATCGGTTTTTAGGGATTTTGGGTTTTGGCAAATTTTACTGCAGGTTTATATAGAGGAGTTGGAGATTGGTTTGGGCACGAGATCGGATTGGTTTTGGAATCAGTTAGGATTGCTTAGGGTTGTGTTAGGGATGAACTTGGCCAGGATATGATAAAAGTGATCTAGTCAGAACATGGCGTGTTCAAGAGATGGTTCGGCCAGGATAATAGTAAGGAAAGAAAAGAAAAAAATATAGGTAAAACACCAAAAAAAAGAAATTATTATAGGAAAGGAATGTTTTTTTTTGTCCTTTTGAAAGTATGAGATGTAATTTGTATTTGAAATTGAATTTAAATATAATTTCGTATGCTTTTATTTTTGAGATGTCACAATTGCACTGCAGATATTACATAATGTACGAAAATCAAACAAATGAGCCGCATTGTCCAGATTCAAAAGAGGATTGTTCTGTACCAAACAGAAAACGACCTAATGGAGCCCTATCCTGCAAAACAAAAACCAATGAACGGAAACCCTTGCTAGAAACAAACCAAAGAATGCATGACACATAGATAAAAAGGATCCCTATATGATGCAGCGAAATACATGCTGTCATGAAATAAACCAATGTAAAAAAATGTTAGGACCAACAAATGGCAGGAACAAAACGGCCATTTAAATGGTTTAGTGACAACACTTGCTCTGTACAATTCACAGTATTTCTAGGAGGGCAACCATGAGAACAAAGCATAAAAACAGTATGGCCTCTAACTAAAAAAAGATACATATGGCCCCTTACTCAAAAAAGATACAGGCATTAGCCAATTCGAGCTAACTACTCCGCACAAACCAAAAGTTGCAGGTTACATAACCCCTAGATATAGGTGCTAAAAATAAAAAATGTAATAAACAGACAAATATATTATCTCATGCCATATGCAAAAGAGCAGAATCAAACTTTTGAAGACCTATAGAACAGTCAATAGCATGCAACAATGTTCATTTCTCTCATAAATACACACAAACAAAAATACCTAATCAGCATGTTCTGAAAGGAGATGAAACAGACGGCTTAAAACAATCGCATGAAGTTCAGTGCACAGCCTCAATTAAATTGGATCTAATCAACTACATAGCATGCACATATTCAATGAATTGCCACAGATAATCTCACATTCATAATCATCCTTGAGCTAAAAGACGTTGCACCCCCAAATTTGTGCAAGATCTCCAAACAGAGATAACCCTAGCCCCTTTGTTCAATGAAGAACAAGGCCTTGTAAAAGGCTAGCACAACATAGATATTGTGCATGTAACCCATAAATGATGAATTATTTCTCAAATTCATAGATTCTGCACAGCTTTAGATAGAAAAGGTATGCACAATGCATATGTAGAATCATCATCAAGGCTTTGACCAACAATCTCTCTATTAGTACATAACTTTTGTGACACATACTTGATGTTAGTAGATTTATATTTAAAAGTACTAACATACGATTATGATTTTGTATCACATAAATGACATACTAATGAAGTAATTGCTGGCCAACCTAACGGAACCTAATACGCCTTATGATTTTCAACGGAGGAAGTAACAATCAACTGAAGACATGGAAGAGCCTATTTTTTTCAAGTTTTGCTTAAGCAGTTAGACTGGTATTTGCACATTTTGTATGCCAATAGGATCAAATGATAAAAGTAGAAGAATAATTGGAGAACACGTATGGCAGGAAAAATGATTTAGTGAAGCTAGTAGATTCGCAATGATGCTATGGAATGCCACTATTCTGCACTTAGTGCGACATGTCCTGTTCTAACATCCTACTTTGTAGTCATTTCACAAACATCCAAATTGCATACCTAGCAGTAAAATAACTACTTGAAGGGCTGAGCTACTTACCTTCTTCCATGGTACACTATACAACCAACAGGTAATAACACAACAGCAGTCCCAGTACAGAAAACTTCATTAGCGTCAAGCAATTCGTCTACTGTAATAAGGCGCTCTTCAACCTAACAAAAGAAAAGGCATACATAGTATGTTAGGGAAAAGAGATGTTTATATCTCGTATGTTACTCAAAAGGCAGCGTGAGTAAAACACAAATGTCCCTTATTAAGTTACCTAAAATCCAAGTTTTCGGGCAATTTCAATTATACTTATTCTTGTGATTCCAGGAAGAATTGTTCCCGTTAATAGTGGAGTATAAAAAACATTATCCTATTAGAGAAATGCAAATGATAGCTCTTATAACAAACTATAGTAATAATGAAATAATGCCAAGTATAAAACACATGTACAGTTTGGAGCACTAAAGATTTAATGAACTATTCTTAGCCACTCCTGAATTTGTACAGTTTGGAGCTGCTATAGACCTAATAAAGTATTCGTACCTACTCCTGAAAGATTTGAAGATAAGCTAGCTAACAGTGCTTTAATAGGATGCGGACGACATTGATCTGACAGTTGTTCCATCTGTTCACTAACCTAAAAAGAAAAGCTCACAGCATCATTGCTACAGATTTCATTGATACTATAGTCGAAATCACTTTACCCTAGTATTTTCCTAGATGAGCTTGCAAAGGAAATCAATTTGAACGAAGTACAATTTATATACCTTCACCATGAATATATTAACGAAACTTCTTCCACAAACCTTTTATGCACGGGATCCAAATATAGAACATCAGAATGACCTTTCTCCTTGGCCCTTGTTTGAGCATTAACAACCTGTGCACATATGAAGCAGAAGTTTTAAACATGACGAACCACATATGCATTCCTGATCTTTATGTGCATCAAGAACAACGCTGCAATCTTGCCAAACAAGAGAGCCCATATGCAATATGCATCAGATGTTTTTTTTTATAAAAGCTACAACTAATTAAGATTTCTGGACCAAATCAGTGTTGAGACTCCATTATGAGTAACAGCAGCAGCACAGAAGGTGGGGCCAATCGTTAGAAAATATTGGAAACCAAACACATATCCAGAGAAGCTAGAAGTAATATACTTTGTTGCGTTCTATAGGAGGGAATTTAAACTGAAGCTAACGACAGATCAAACAAAAAATACATAAAACAACCTGTAGAGAAAGGTGCATTACCGAAGCATAATTTCCAATAGTCTTTATATTATCACTTCCCCCAGGTGCAGCACGGTGGTATTCTTCCTTAGTCAACAGGCTAATTGAAGATAAGCCACCCTAAAAGTAAAGGAGATAATAGTATGTTAGCTACACTCTGACAAAATTTGATATTAATTGGCAATAATAAGCAAGAAAGATGCAATGAAAACCAGCTAACCTTGAAATAGTGGCCAACAGGGCAAATGAACACAACAAATGTATACTCTGGGGCAGGTGCTACACCAAGGATAGCCCCGCTTCCAAAAAGCAGTGGTCTGATATACAAAGGCCCTTTGCCAGTAGGAGGTACCTGTGATGGAGAACAAAGCCTATGAGAAAGGAAAGATGTGTCACATATCATTGTTCAAAAAGAAAAACATTACATGTTTCATAAAAAAGATACCCGATGCACAGATCAACACGAAAACAATAACTCGGCCCTTGCAACCAATCCACTAAGAATAATTGAAATCCACTATAAAAAATAAAAGAACAATCTAAATGGAAAGACACGCGACGTACACGAATCTAGCACGTCACCTACCATGGTGACAATGGCATCGAGGAAGTCTTTGGAGAGTTCACAGAGAAAATTAATAGCACCTGATACTCATCCAATGCAGCTAAAAGAACTTGTGGGCTGAAAATGATTGAGACCATATAAATTTACATGGAATCGTTGTGCAAACAACCAATAAGATAGATATAATCATTCAAAAACACATATACTGGCACTGAAATACATCTGAGCACTTGATGAGCAATAGACTGCCAGGTAACATAGCACGTATTGGTTAAATGATAGATGATTTAGAAATTTTGACTGAAAGGAAGTTAGACACGAGAGCTAAATCAGCTATCTATGCATAGAGCAGTAAAACAAAGACAACCGCTTGTATAGAAGATACCTGGTACGCTTTGACAACTGGCAAGGCAAGATAGAGGTGCCATCTCTGTAAGGCACGAACACTCTAACGGGAGTTTTTGATCCTGAATATCTGCACCATGCTGCAAATATAACCAGCAAACTAAACCAAAACAGAAAGCACAATCGGTAAGGCTTCTATTAACACAACCATAATCTACAAGGTAATACTAACCCTGACCACCAACCATGACTGATAAACGAAGCATTTAGTGCTCTCCCTCTAAAGAAATCCGAGACTTCATTGTCCAAATCCTGATACTCTGCAGAACCCCCTGTCCTTCGTAGCTTTGGTCAAAACCTCCCAACAAGCAAATGATATACTGAGAAAACCTCCTGTGAGGTGAAAATCTTCAACCTCTCTCCTAACCGAGGATCCGCGAAAACTGCAATGACTGTAACAGGAAGAATCGATTGACCGGAGAGCGGCATCACGGGGCGGCGACGTGGCTGGCCAGGCGGTGAGGGGTGGGTCGGGGGCAGGCTGGCCAGGCGGTGAGCCGATGCGGTGGCCTGGCGAGGTAGCACGGCGGCGCGGGAGCTAGGCCGGCGAGTGGGCTGGGACGCGACGAGGCGCCGGCGTCGTGGATCCCTGGAGGCGGATGAAGAAGGGGGAGGCAAACGGATGGCCTAGGGAGAGAGGGGAGAGAGAGAGAGAGAGAGAGAGAGAGAGAGAGAGAGACGGGGACAGTGAGCCAGAGAGGTAGGGCGAGATAGGGTTCGGGGTGGCCTGGAGAGGCAGCAGGCCGGCGAGGAGAGGTAGGCTGGCGACCGGGCTGGCGATGCTCCGATGCGCCGACGCGGCGGATCCCTGGAGGCGGATTTGGAAGGGGGAGGAGAACGGAGGGCCTGTACAAGGAAGAGAGAGAGAGAGAGAGACGGGGACAGCGAGCGAGAGAGACGCGGCTAGGGTTCGGGGCGGAGGAGCGGAACAGTGCGAGTCTGCAGGCGAGAGGACGGCGGGTTGAGACCGGGAAAACCCAGGGGGCCGAACGCGAAATGCATGCGGCGAGAGGCCGGCGATGGGCGGATCGGACGGGCGTGAAGGGCGGTGGACGTGCGCCGAAAATCCAAAAGACTGGGGGCCTTTTTGCACTTCTATCGGGGATGGAGCGTGGTCCACTGGATCGGTGATCGGACGGCAGGCGATGACCGGGCGACGTGGCCGACGCAGGGCTCGGCGGAACTGCCTTGAGCGTGGTCCACTGGATCGGTGATCGGACGGCGGGCGATGACCCAGGCGACGTGGCTCAATGTGGTGCGAGGGGACAGGTGTCGTCCGGGGGGAGGGGCAACGCAGAACTGCCCTTTAGAATACTAGAAATGATTGCGCGCCCCGGCGCGCGCGACATGGTTGTTGCGGTGTGCGTGGTTGGATGCTTTGAGCTTTTATTTTTTTTGGGATAATGTTGTCTTTGGATAAACAAAGATCTTTCTGAAGGAAAATATAGATAGATGGTTGTTGAGACAATATGATGACAATATTAGCACAGAGTGTTAGGGTGATCCGTCATGTATAGGCGATCATGGTTAGTATTAACAACGATACAAAAGGCATCTAAGGAAGGTTCGACATTAGTGTTGGCGATGGGGTTGAAGGTCGTTGCGAGAGGTGATAAAGGATGGATCTTGTTTGCGTCTTTGGAGCAAAAGTGACTGTCACGTGGGGCCGTTAGGATATCCGTTTGTTTGTGTGGTAGCTCGATCGGATGTTGTCCGTTGGTGTGTCATCGAAGAGCTTCCTTTTTTTAGGCACTTTTGGTTTGGTCGATGTAGGGTCTGTTGGAAGGAAAATGTAAGATGCAAAGCGTATATAACAGATAATGTTTTAATGTGTTAGGTGGTTAATATGACATGACCTTTTTCCTTTGTCTTCATAAGTGGTGTGGTGGTGCTAGTCCTGTGAGCAGCGTGGTGACAGTCTTGGAGCAAAGGCCCGACAGAGAACATGAGCCAGCAATAGAATGAAGAATAGAAGCTATGATCTGTTATGCGACGTTTTTTGTTTCATTACCTTTGGTGTTTGGATTTGTGGGTGAAGCAATGGTCTCTGTCATTGTTTGCGGTGGACCGGGTTTTGTTCATTGCTTTTGGTTGATAGCGTTGTCTTCTTGTCGCTAAGCACTTGGAGTAAAGCTTGTCACCGAGTATGAGACAATAGGTTGGTTGAATGCTCTTTTCGTGATGGTGGTCGTGACGTCGTATTGGTTGGAGAAGAGCCTTGATATTTGGTAGGGTATGTCATTATTTGTAGCCTCTCTTTGTTGCAATAAGAGTGTCAACCGGTGAGCCCCAAGTCGATCTCCTATGTTGCCAAAGAAGATGAATTCTCGCTCTGGTATGTTTGGATCGAGATGTCATCGGGATCGGCGGCATCAACGATGGTCGGTACCTAATTAGTGTATGAAGTAATGATTAATACATTATTTGATTGATCTTTGGAATTAAAATGAGTAGAGCGTTTGTTGGGTTATAGGTCGGATGTACCTTGGTTGTCTTTGTAGTGGGACCACATGTCCAAGAATGAAAGAGCCGTGTTTATTCTCGCGCCTTACGGCATTGATTGCAGGAGTCATATCGCCGAGGTTGTCCAAATTGATCCTTTAATTGCTATTCGGACTTCATATTTGTTTCCTGCAAAGAAAATTAATTCTTTCGAAATGTATTGCTTTTTTATATTTTTGTGTGAGCAATGAAGACAATTCTAGTTGTTTTTGTCTAAGATAATATGTAGGTAGTGTATAGGTCATTGACCATGGTGTCATGTGGATTGAGGCCACAAAGTTGTGCGACGGTTGTTAGTATCGAAGCTGCTTGTGTTGGTCGAGTTGGTGGAGGCAAAAGCAGGAGTTGTTTGTTTGGTGTGTACCTGCAGTGATCATTATGACATAGAGGCATGCAAGTGATCATGATGAGTGGATAGAAGGGATACTGTTTGGAGAGGGTTATGTTGGGTGTTTATGTAGCGTACCTTTACGCTAGTCTGGTGACCTCTGGTAATGTCGATTTATGTACCATCTAGTAGCACTTGGTGGAATGTAAAGCCACTTGGTCTACATTGTGTTACATATAACATAGGTAAAGGCATGCCATGAGATTATTGAGTATGATAGAGGCGTGTGGATGAAAGAAGAACAAAGTATAGATCTACATTCCATTTGTATCGCTTAAATGTGAGGAATAATACCATTACGTTTTTGACCATTAGTCCAACGAAAAGAACAACTATGGTCTGCTGCGTGATTGGGCCACAATTTGTTCTCTTTGGGAATCTTTACGCATCGTGGCCCCATATGGTGGCGTGAAAGCATGGCTGTATTGTAGTGGAATTTATTAGCCATTTGATAACTAATAGTAATGGACACTTAGATTGAACTGTTATAATGGATGTATGTATGGTTGGTCTATACCTCCGTCTGTAATTTGCAAGTTTGGAGATCATGAGCGTTCCTCTTGTGCCGGTAGGTGTGATGGGTTCGATGGATTCGACAATTGCCACAAGATGTCGATGAGAAAACAAGCAATGATTGGACTATTAGTAATAGATGTATTCATGAATGGACGGTGAACAACTAACACTAAGAGTATTCTTTGTTGGAGTAGGTTGTATGGTTGGCAAGGATTACGAAGCATTAAGAGTAAGAGTATTGGTATTGGAGTCATGGTTGGCATTTAGCGTGGACATTGTTTGTAGAGGTGTAAATTGTATAGCAGTTATACCGAATGGTTGGACGAATGGAAAAGATCGGTCGGTGATAGGAGAGCAATTAATAACATAAGCGATGCAGATAGCGATAGCTTGTCATCGGCTCTTTTGGCTAGTTCATTGAGTACTTCGATCTTGCAAGCATATTGGGGAAATGTGTCTGGAACGACGGAAACGTGTGTGAGAGTGGTGAACGCTGTAAATCTTGCCATGAGAGGTGCGTCTACGGTTCTGTAGGTCTGTTTTGCGTTAGTGACCTGAAAGCGGTACACGATGAACACCTCATCTTCTTTGAGCTTGCCTCTTATCCGAGGAGCATGGTTCCGTGGGAGTTGCGCATCCATGGTTGTGCCTCGCAGATTATATATGGCAAAATGTCGATAGGTCTTTGTTCGACGAGCACATGCAAAAAGCGAGCGGTAGGAAAATCTTTGGACATACCTCTTCATCAACCATCACAAAATCAAGCTTTTGATCTTTTTCCAGATCGACCTCCTCCTTAAATCTGAAGAATCGTGTTAAGCGTGACGCACCCGCCTTGATTGTGGTCTTTGTGCGGTCACTTCACTCAAGGGAATAGCTCATCGTAAGTGGAACACGGGGATAAAACCATCAGCATATGCAAGATTGTGATTTTGTTGTCGACAGTGACATTGACAGGAGAGCGATCGGTGGGGCCTATGAAATCGATTTGGTTATTAGCCGATAACTACGCATATTTTCAATCATAGTATACGTTTTAGGCAAGCCTATAGTGAAACAACGTAGAAGCATAGATGCTGTGTAGATTAGGTACGATACCTTGTAGAGAACGAATCCGGGGAAGCCGCGAGAGCTGGGTGGGACGACTGAGCGACTTCAGCTACGCTGGGACGGCATTGGAGGCGGAGATGTGGACGGAGGCGGAGCAGCTGATAAAGGTGGGGAACGAAGTATCTGGATGGATGGAACTGTGTGGGTGATGACTGATGAGGTAAGTGCGCTGTAAGTGGGCCAAGGAACAACGCTGGTCTTGCGGGCTGTAGGCCCATTTGCTATTTTGTTTGGGTAGGATATATAGGAAGGCACATTATTTCTGTCACTGTGGCTGCCGTAATAGTTGAAATGAGCAGAGTCCGGGGCCAGAGGCATGGAAGAGGGAGTGTGTGGAGGCGACGACGGCCAGCAACAGGAACGGAGGAGCCGGAATAGTTGACGGCCATTGCAAGAAAGTGAACAGAGATGGAGACAGGCGGTGGAAGGAGGACGGTCGGCGATGTGGGGTAAGGATTGGATGAGGCCAACGGCCGGCGGCGCGGCCAAAGAGTCTGAAGCAAAGGCAGTGGGAAGGGAGGACCAAGCGGTATTGTTCTTTGTGGAGGCGCTACGCTTTCGTTGTTAGCATTGCTCGTTAAGCAGTGTAATTAGATAATTTGGTGCAGCAACGGCGATAGCTTTAGGTGGCTATCTGGTTTGTTCAAATTGTGTTACTGTGGATCTATTCTCTGTGTATCTCTGGGATCTAGGGCTATTTGGGTTTGTATTTTGTGTTTGCACCGCTTGTGCTTTTCTTTTTTTATTTTTGAAAGGGGGAAACTATTCCTTGAATCTACCTGTGTATGCTTTGTTATCATAGTCTTCATGCTGAGTGTGAGCTCTTCGTAAATGGCGGTTGATTTAACTACTAACTTCTCAAGCTCAGCAGGAGCTTTTGTTTTTTAGATGTGTAACTGTGATGATTATTAAGTTCTGAGTTGTGCTCGGATGCGCTATGGGTGAACATTTCTGGTTTCAGAAGAAATTCGAAGTATGAATGCTTTGTTTCTGACGGCTAGCGGTATGGCAAGTTATTGTCGATCGGACAAGCGATGTAGCACAAATGGAAAATCAAGCAGTTGCTGTTCGTTGGTTGGCGTGTTCAAGCTGGAAGGAATTTTGTTTTTCTGGCTTTTTTTTTTTTGGTCTGCAGGATCAAGAAAAGCTTTGTTTTGAATAACAGCAGAACAACGGTTTAGTGGGGAAAATTTGGTGGAATTTTGATGTGAATTATGGCGTTTAATTGGAGCAAGAAGGCACATCCAAAGTGACAATCTTGGAGGTCGAAAAGGATTAGATAAACATGTGTATTTTGTTTACGTATGTAACTCTTTTTACGAGATAATGCAGATCATTTTGGTGAGCTTATGTACTCTATGAATTAGTAAAGGAATGTAATCTATGATGTAATATATAAAGCGGTGTCATGCCATTTCAAGTTCATTGGTTGTGCATAGAAAAGAAAATAATGATGGTCAATTCAAATTGAAGCGCATCTGCTATGTGTTTTTGTTCTGGTAATTTCAAAAGTCATGAAATTGTAAGCAATAAGCATTGGTGCGTAGGTGAATCATAAGCGTTTTTTTCTACATTCTCGTAGCTTTGCATACGATTTGTACATGGTGGTGAAAGGAAGGGTTCAAGTACCACATGGAGATAGAAGTTGGATAGATAATTTAATCAATGTTGATTGCAAGAAGTGGTAGTATTATCTGTTAGGAGGAAGAAAGCAATGTAGTTTAACAATAAGGTTCTGAATTCGATGCGGTCAGAAACGTAAACCGAAAATATATCTTGTCGGTTTCTTTGGCATTGTAGTTCTGTTTGAAGGAATGATAAAAAAAAAAGTATTGTTGCTACGGTCAGTAATTGTATATCGAAAATCTGACCTATCTTTGGCGACTATATGGAGAGATACATTACGAATGTTGAATGGTGGTGCATGTCTGAGCAAGTTGTTGGGATTAACAGGGGTTGGTTTTGGTGATATTGTGGTTCTGTGTTAGGGAAAGGCTAAAGAAGGGGAAAAAAGATCTGCCAATTTCAGGTTCTGAATATAGATGACAAAGTGCAAATTATTTTGTGAGCGATATCAATATAGTGTAGATGCTGTTATTCATTTAAGTCGGATAGTAAATGAAAAAAAATGCAAAGAAAGGGATAGAAACAGTATGGATCACATAACTACCTAACCTTAGAGCTATGGAAGAAAATAAAGCATGAAAGGAGACAAAAAATTTTGGTGAGTAATTACTGACAGTATCCATCATGAAAAAAAAAAGTAAGTACGTACCTTTATATATAAGATAATGCAGAAAAATAGGGAGAACAGTTTGGAAACAGCATGAATCTTTAAGCAAGGGAACTGCATGGTGTTATGTAAAGAGAAACTGGAATCATTTAATGCCAATTTTGGTGGTATTGTAGGCGTGTGTGCAGGAATGGTAAAAAAAAAAGTCTTGTATGTTCAGATTGCAATTATATATTAGAAAATGCGGGATATTGAATGGTAGCTTGTGTAGAGAAACTGGGAGTAACAAAAGGCAGTCATCGTGGTATTCTGGTTCTATGTTAGGGAAAAGGTAAAAAAGGGAGAAAAACGATGGCAGTCTTAGGCTGTAATTATTGATGACAAAATGTAGATTATTCTATGAGTGATATCAGTACATTACAGATGCTATTAGTCTGTTAACTCGGATTATAGATGAATGAAAATAGAATGAACAGACTGTAAGCAGTATGGATGCTAAGTAAAGATCAAGTACAAAGGACATATCATGGTATGGGAAAAAATGAAAAAAGGCCAAAAAAAATTTGCAGTCAGTAGGTATTAATAGTGTGCACTATGAGGAGAGACATATAGCAATCACCTCTGCTCATTTACTGGTGAATAAAAATAGAAAGAACGGTGAGAAATAGCAGAATCTTTAGGAAAGACTAAAGACATAGTGATTAAACCTTGCAATCTTGGATAACATGCCAAAAGATGAATTGGAATAGCAGATGCCAACAGTTACTATTATGAACAAAAATACATATAATTGTTGGCAGTGACATTAGGATAGGCGATGGACAGTATTACATAGCGATTTGTAGTGAGCTGACACAGATCACCAATATATTCAGGCAGCAAAGAGACATGGATGGAGTGGACCCTGCAAATATGTAATTGATCTAAGGGAATGGTAATAGGTATGGTAAAAACAGAATGTATAGTGTTCTGTAATAAAGCAGGTAGTGGATAGAACATATTACCTGAACATGTTATGCTATACAAAAGGCAATACTTCATCATATACAATGTTCAGTGCCATAGATGGGTCCTCTCCGTCGGCATTCTCAATCAAGATCTTGAGGCCCTCACGAGAAGTGACCCTTGAAATAGCAACATATAGCTGACCATGGCTGAATACCGGTGTTTTAAGATACACGCCAACCGATGATAGTGTTTGGCCTTGGCATTTATTTATGGTCATGGCATAGCATATCCTAATTGGAAATTGGCGACGGCATAATACAAAGGGCCACTTGTGGGTCAGTAGTATTGAGTACAATACGTGGTATGCAAGCAGTTTGGTCAATATGTGTTACTGTCATGTATGCCCCTCTATTACATTGTCACCAAGCCTAGTCACTATCAAACGTGTTCCATTACAAAGACCAAGTGATGGTTTATATTGCGTGAAGAGCATAATCGGGATACCAACCTTGAGGGTAAGTTTGTGTGATGGAAAGTTGCTCACAGTAATAGTATTAAGAAATTCCATTGGATAGAACATCTGCACACCGGTTGGATGTTCTTGAGCATCACCAATCTTATCATAGCTGAAATATTCTCTGCCTGGGCCAGGTACTTTGGAAATCATTATGTCATTGATTTCGTCTACAATGAGTTTGTTGGACAAATAACGGCTCATTGAGCTAAATATGCAGGATTGTCAAAACATAGAGAGAATTGAGTATAGACAGCATTTGCGATAAGGACTGCATTGTCCTCGCCAGAAGGAAGGAGTAAATCCTGTGGTATATGAACATAATTTGCCTCCGAAGAACAGGTACCAACAGTTTGTCTTGAGCGACCCTCTCCAATGTCAAGAACCCATCGAGCAAAGCGTGCTCTAGCTTGTTTTTGTCTTTGCGGATATGGATGGATTTATAAGCCTCATGTTTATTGTCAAACGCATAACCGATCTTTGCTCCATAGAGGAGAAGCGATGAGAGATGCATTGATTATGTCAACACGTCGCCTCCTTGCACGACCAAGCAAGATTTGCCTAAAATCCCGCCAAAAAGTATTGGCTTTCCACCAAAAGGGTTGGTAGCATTAACAGGATTCTTGGCCAAAGCAAATCACGGAGAATGCGATCGAGTGCCTCAATACTTTGCCTATGTGCCATGGGAG
Source organism: Olyra latifolia (assembly GCA_036346145.1). Lineage (NCBI taxonomy): Eukaryota > Viridiplantae > Streptophyta > Magnoliopsida > Poales > Poaceae > Olyra > Olyra latifolia. The sequence continues at coordinate 2,784,288 of CM070528.1, forward strand.
CTTCATCCCACAAAATAAGTGTAGCTTTACATATGAGCTCACCAAGAGAAGTGCCTCTAGATATAGAACAATTGTTTCTCTGATCAAGATTGATTGGTATAGAAAACCTTGAATGAGCTGTGCGGCCTCCTGGCAACAATAAAGCAGCAACACCAGATGATGCAACAGCGAGGACTATATGGCCCTCGGATCTTAGCCTGGCAATTATAGAGTTCCATAAAAAGGTCTTACCAGTGCCACCATGGCCAGACACAAAGAAAACACACTTGTGGTGATGAGCTATCCTGTCTAGCACAGTATCATAGATGAGCCGTTGATCACCGTTCAATGCTGCACTCATCCTGTTTGCTTGAATAGCTAGGTTAGCCCTATCATAGCTCAATTCCTCAGATACTAACCGATTAACGACCTTTGCTTTGGGAGGTCAGGTGTCGGTTGAGGCAAGCCATATCTTGGAAAGGAGAGACCATTACTACAAAACATCGAATCAAGCTCTTCTAATAACCTATTTTCAAGAACAGAGTCTGATATATGAACATCATTGAGAAGATGGGCTTTACGCATGCTGCGAGCAATATCATCAGTCATATATTTCCAATATGCCTTGTATAGAGCACATGCATTTCCAATATCACAATGCATTAGGATTGCCATGAATAATGTCCTAAGCTGTCGAGAAGTAGCCCAGACAATGGCCTCATCAAACACTAAACTCCATTCACTATCATCACTAATAAGGCCTCTTGCTCTGCATGCCTCGTGAAATGTAGTGTACACCACTCCCTCATGTGTTCTAACATCTTCATAACTACATGCACCTCTGACCACCATAAGAAGCATTCTCAAATAAAAGACTTCTCCGGCACTGGGATGGATGTGACGGAGCCTACCAACCTTTGTGCCACGTTTCCTTTGACACCATTGTTTCCTGTGGGGATACCAAGTCCAGCGGGTAGGAAACTCACAATATGTGAGGTCGCGTGCTGCTGGTGAGCGACAGTTAGCAGTAAACCACTCTGTCAGCATCGATTTAGTTGAATCGGGATTCTGTAGAATACCAGTAAGGGTAGATTCCTCAGAATATGTCACACAGTTCATGCCTGGAAGATGGACAATCAATCTCTCAACTGCAGGTTTCCTTCCATGTATGTCAAAACCAAACATCCTCCAGTATGCCTCACATGCTGAAAGATACCTGCTTCTTTTATACTCAGATATCTCATCAACGCCTTGCTCATCGTCCATGGTATTTGTAGATGGCATAGACGTGGATGAAGAGGCAGCAACAGATTGAGCAGTAAAGGGCATTGAAGGCAAAACATATGAACGGTCATGAGGCATTGTACGATGGAATTGGGCGGCGATGAAGAACTCGAGAGGCAACGCAATGTAAGAAGAGCTGAATCATGACCTTTGGTAATATATTTAAGCAGTATTTGATCAAGTGATTACCGCAACACCATTCAACATTAATATGAGCACGAAATTTTTTCAAAAGCGTGGATTATCTGGGACAACCCAAGTGTTGTCCAACCCGATTCCATTCTTCATAACAAATCGGCCGTCCTGCGGCGTCTATACATTAAATCCACGTGAATCAAGCATTGTCTCATCACGAAATTTTTGGGGTATCGTTTTGAACACACACCGTTCTTCATACATGGGCTCGTGGGTTATGGTGACCACAGGGACCATGGATCATAAATTCATCAACTAAAGCATATCCAAGAGGATCGTTGGCAATATCAGGAATCTCAATTTGAAATAAATGAATCAATAAGAGCGAGGGTAACCGCCTTGGATGACTAACCACACAATCAGTATGCGAATGAGGTAGGCCTCTTTTTGGAATTGACAGAATACAAAGCGTGTACCATAGAAAAAAAAAGCATGTTAGCATAAACCTATAACGATCAATTAAAGATATGAGAAACATGGTTTATGGCAACACCTTTCGAATAGGCCCAAAAGCCATCCCACTCTTGATATCATCCAAATGTTCCTAAGTTTCATGTGGAACACACGCGTCACTATGTCGGGCCTATCCACAGGCCGCTGAGCAGGCTCATAGGCAATAGCGTCGGCTATCTCAGGCCATTTGGGGTTGCAAGTAAATGTGATGAACAAATGTGCAGGCCCATACACACGACAGATGGCTAAAGCATCTTGACAATTCTGAGTCATATATAAATCGCCACCGATAAAGCTAGCGGGTAAAACAACCACGACACCAACATCTCTACCGAAGCTGTTCCTCTACCAACCGCATCGATATACCTTGGTACGTTTCAAAGCGCGACCTATCGATGATAATAAAAAAGGATGACTGTTTGCTTCAACGCAAGAGTATGCATTAACAACCATTTGTTACGACAACTTGCCACAAACATGTAGATGGATTTGGCTCACCACGGCGATAATGCGCTTTATATCGATAGTACTCAACATAGAAACATTGTCTCGTCCAACCGTTGGACGATCATCGACTTCAGCAAACTTTAAACCGAGATAAAATCCTATATCACCATATGGAAATAATAAAGGATATTGTAGCGCCATTAAATATGGATGCACGGATCTCTGATGCGAAATTGACCAAACATGACTTTGAATGATAACATCGAATTGTGCATTGTGAGAGCCATATCACCAACAATGAGAGCGACTAATTCAGTCTTTGCAGCAAAGAGTAAACACCACGACTTTCTCTAATAGAACCCATAAGTCTTATGGCTATTTCAGAACATGTTCGGATAACAAGCGTTGGCGTGCAAGTCTGAACTTTTGTACAATAGGATTACAGGTGTTCAACATAGAAATAATAGCGGATACAACATCGGGGTCAATTGCCCGTGGTCACCGTTATCGATTGTAGAATGCTAAGCCTATTGGTAACCTCATTGTCGATGTCATATATATACAATTGTGCAAATTGAGGGCGGTGACCAGTGCGAGCAATAATGAACCGATCCGATGATGAACAACACCGTTTATCCGAAAAATACATGGACTGATCCGATATTGATACTCCTATCGACATGTACACCCATGGATGTAAAGCGCAAAGATAGAGTTGTATTGTCTTATGAAAGCCATGAAGAGCATGCACTCACGACCACCATCAAACCTCATAAGTTGCGCCAATGGGCGAGAAAAGGCCTATCCAGAAGGAGACTTATTCTTCTGTCTGGCGGCAAAGAAAGATTATAAGAAGTCCGTCCATGGGATAAAGTGACATCTTTGCCAGTCTTCTCTTCAAACCAAAACAATGCAGAGCAATGACGGCATACATTTATTGGGCCACCATAATACGACCTGCCTCGATAAGCCTCTGCAAAGGCAAGGGGAAAAAAAGAAGATAAGACACCACACACAAAGTAGAGAGAAGAGCCAAAAGAAAAGGCATCACAGATGAACATACGTTTTAAAAACTGAATATAATCCTTTGTCATATGAGGCACATAGCTAGAGGATGTCTTGGAGGGCGTAGAGGGACGGCAATCTGCTGAAAAAAGAAAGAACAGTTAGCACCACCAAACCAAAAAAAAACGATGTTGAAAGAGAATTAACACTGAAATGATGATGCACATTTTATATGTGTAAGATAATTATCTCACAAAAAGATGGCTCCGACTGGATAGGCGGGATAATATGACTGAGAGAAGAGCTTGAGACAACATCGGTTGATGGCACTACATAGTGAATTAACAAATGTGAACAGGCAGCAAGCAAACCGAAATAGCACAAAAGGGGAAAAAGGACAATACGGAATGAGAACCCAATAGCAAGACACAGGAATAACCTGAACCAATCAATGAAGATGAAGCAACAGCCTGAGATAATACTCGTGCTGCACAAAAAAAAAATCCACAGCGAAAGGAAAACATAAGAGTTTTATCCTTTCATTCGATCCTTACCAACATAATTCTTGGATTGAGCACTTAGAAGAGCGACCAAAAGGGCAAAGAGGAAGACGGTAAAAAAAATGACAACACACCTCGCCTCCTTGCCGCAGAGGCAGCAACAATAATAGCACGACGGCGACGACGCTCTCGAGCAAGTCGGCGAGCCTCAGCTCTTGCATCCGAGCGGCAATGCAGCGGTGATGAAGCAACCAAAAGAATGTCGTCGAGAACTATGGAGAAGCGATTGCAAACCGGGAAAAAGAGCATAGAGGTACCATGATCTCCAAGAAGCATAAGCGGTGAAACGACGAACCATCTGCAGACATCGCGCCAACCGGAGCGGCACCATGTCGGCGAGACGAATAGCTCGAGGCAGACATCGCGTTAGCGGACATGAACCGAGCGGTGTCGGACGACACAAATGACGCAGCCGACCAAAACGACGGAGAGCATAGCGCGCACAACGTCAAAAAGCCGAGATTTAACGCAAAGCACGGCGGCGGCGGCGACCATGACCACGACAGGAGGACGAAGGATCGAAAAGAAGAACGGCGACAACGACAAAAGCAGCAAGGGCGAGGAAAAAAAATGGAGCACACGCGGCGGAAGGAACAAGTGTCGGCGGCGCAAGACGAGAATCGAGCAGACGCGGCTTCGTTGGAGACGAAACAAATTTCCGCGAAGCGGAGGGACCGAAATGCACCGGCACCTTGGTCTTAGCTGCCGTGTGGCGGCGGTAATGCCGAACCGCCCATTTAACCATTAGCCCTGACGACAGACGCCGGGAAAATGGGCGGCAAAAGCGAAGGTTCCGGACATAGACAGATCACATCTCACGGCAGGTAAAAAGCAATACGTGGATGGAAATCTAAGGAACCAACGGAGGAAACCAACGGACAGGAATGAAGGACGACGTGGACACCATGAAAACTCCGGGCTGCATCCCACTTTATATATAAGATAATAAGATAGATGTATGACTGAAATTTATTTATTGAAATTTTTTTTCAAGTAAATCGATTGATTGTATCACACTGAAAGTACAGGAATTTTTTTTGCAAAAGGGGCATACCCCAATTCCATTTCTCGCTTGGATAAACAGAATTACAAAGTTTAGATGTCCACACGACAAACATCAACCATTAACAGGAACAGAAAACCTGGACAACGACACCCACTGAGTGCTCCTACTAGGCATCCAACCAAACAGATTACAGATAGCACCAACTGCTCAATACTAAAAAACAAAATAGACTAATCCCATATCATCCCCCTTGCACTAACTTTATCTGTCACCACTTCACGGCAACTACATCCCAAGGAGCTGAATCCTTCTTTCAATCAAGCTAGAGAGTCCTCCGAACACCATCACCGATAGGCCCCCCACTTGCACTTCTGTCAATAAGTTTCCCAGAGATATTCAACAGCATTTCAGTCCCTTCCTTCATCAAATCCTGACCATTTTCCCCACTCAAACCTGCCCAATAAATCATAAGAGAATAAGCCATATGGATAATAGAAACCGGTGAAACCAAATGTTTACTGTCAAAACATATTCTATTTCTCCATAACCAAATAGACCAGATAATAGCAGAAACACACAGCATATGAAGATTTTCAAGTCCAGGCCACACCATCTCATGTCTTATTTGACTTATCTTACTTTTTTATTACTTTTTTAGTCATTTTTTTTATCTCATAGGTGTGTCTATAAGCTCTCTAAACCCCAAAATTGAAGGCTAACCGGCTCTCGAAGCTATCTCAAAAAATTCTCGAAGTGACGAGATAAGACAAATAAGTAGGATAAGAAAAGCTGAAAAGAACCCACCCTTGGTCATATTATCACAGTATGTGTGGTTGGAGGAAAGAACTAGATAATTCTAGAGCTGGGGGAGGGGAGAACTATGGAATGGGAAGTGTGGTGTTAAGAAAATAAATTCCTTTGTTTAGTTGAATGGAAGTATGAGGAAAAGGACATTATCACTTAATCAAAGGTAAAGGGAAGTTTCCTTTTTGGGAACCCTACATAAGATTCTTCTAACTTATTTCCTACTCTCCTACTTCCTATTGCATTGCCAAACACACCCTGAAAGAAAATTCACAAGTAGGGTTATAGCTCATGTTAGAAATCTACCAAAATTGGAGGAAAAAATCGCATTGCATGAAATTCCATTGAAACAATCCTACAAATCACAATTGTATAGGATTCTTTTAAATTTCAATTAGATTTATTTAATTATTTTTCGTTGGTATTCCTTTGAATTGAAGAGGCCAAATTGGAATCCTGTTTTTGTCAAAATACAGGCAATCCGTATCGGCTGCAGTTGTAGGTACAAATGCACGGGTGCATCTTGACCTGGGAGCGGCAGCTGGGCCAAGTAGCCAACGCGGAGGCAGCGCGCATGGGCCGGCCTATCCTATTTTTTTCCCTAAATCCAACAAGACATCTCCAAATCAAAATAGCTCCAGCCTCGAACAAGACATCTCCAAATCAAAATAGCTCCAGCCGCCGCCGCCCTTCCGCCGACACGAGCTTCAGCTGCCGCCGCCGACGCGAGAGCTCCAACCGCCACAGCGCCGAAAGCACTCCGCCTCCTCTGTCGTTTGCCGCCATGCCCTTCCGTACGACGAGCTGAGCTCCGGCGCGGTGGCCGAGCCCTCCGCCTCCTCCGTCCGATCGCATGCGCCTTCCGCCGCCGCCAGACTCCTCCAACCAAGACGCTACTCAAGCAAGCGCGGCGGCCACATCTTGAGGCATTCCGCCGCCACCGCCATTCTCATACTGAGGCACGCCATTGCAGCTTCTGGAGCATGGACAAAATCGTGCTAGTGCTTGATACCCACACCTGGAGCTGGATGGCTGGCAATCCGTATCACCTGCTGTGGTTTTTGAGAAACGATGGTTTCTGAAAACTTTGGTTTCAAACAGGCCTAACTGTGTCTTCATCCCTTTCCTGCGTACCCCACCTTTGCTGGAGAGTATGCATCTATGGCTGTGATGGTGTGGCTGTGATGGTTGAAGGCTATGTATTGTGTACAGAGCATTGTGATGGCTCAAGAGTTTGTAATGAGAAATGTATGAATGGGATATGTGTTGCTTGTAATGAAAGTTTGTATATGTGTTTCTTAGTGCTGAATAATCAATTGAGATGAACCTTTGAGATGAGATGAGATGAACAATTATCTGTGTATGAGATGAACAATTATGAGATGAGATGAGATGAACCTTTGTATATGTGTTTCTTAGTGCTCAATAATTAGTTTGGCTTATTGTAAACTGACCATGACCATTAATTGTAAACTGAGCTATCATGACCATGACCATGAAGATGAAGTGCAACCATTAATTGTAACCTGATGATGACCATGAACCTGACCATGACCATTAATTGTAAACTGAGCTGAATTGTAAACTAACCATAACCATTAATTGTAAACTGAGCTGACAATTGAATTGATAATAGGCTTGAAGGCACAACTATACATATACAAAATATATGACTATTTCAGACTGAGCATATACAAAATATATGACCATTTCAGTCTAAACATATACAAAATATGAATTTTTCAGATTACAAAATATGACCATTTCAGCCTGAGCATATACAAAATATCTGTTTCAGACTACTTTACTGCAGCTCCTCCTATCCCTACTGGTTTTGCTGCATAAGATCATCAACATTGAATTCCCCCTGCATAAAAAAGATCATATACAAAATTATTGTGATTTGTAGTAAAAAAAAAGAAAGGAAGATATAATTACAACCACTAGTATTTACCATCAATAGATCCATATAACTACCAGCGAATTCATTGTTTTCGAAGCAATCTTGACTAGCTTCCACCTGTTGTTGAGGGTGTGCATTTTCTTTATTTCCACCTCCCTATAAATGGCAAACGCATATTAAAATTTAAACCATATCGTTGTAGAAGAGTACAATATATATACATACCTTTGTACTAGGTTTCTTCATCCTAGATTTTTGCATTTTTTGAACCCAATCTTGCTTCCTCTTTGAACCACTCTTCTTAACATTTCTCTTCTTCAAACCAGTATATTGTGACAAAGCATGTGATACTTGAGGAAGAATTTGATCGTTATCTTTATTAGCATCACCAACCATCAATTCTCTTATTTTTTTTGTCCACTTCTCTAGACAAGTTATCAAGTCTATTATCTACTAGCACGACAACACTTGGATAATCAGAAGCTCGAGAGGCCAAGGCACTAAACTTGTGAGAAAGCTGGGAGTAAGAACGTGAAGCTTCCAACCTCGGATTTTCCAAAACATTCCTTCCATTAGCATCTTGAACAAGTATGCTACGCACTCCTCTTGTCTATCGTTTGAGAACATAAATGTCATGCATTTGCTTTATGTTCATCAAATCAAGAACTTTCAATGCATGGGCACATAATATTCCAATTCTCTCAAATAGACGGCAGCTACAAGAAACTGTTGGTCCCTCCATGCTACATACAACAATTTGTTCCTCTTCCGCATGAGATTCATCACCAAAAGTTTTCATTCCAATGATGTACTCGTTGCTATTAATCGATGGCTTTGCATAGGCTGCTAATGATCTTTCATACTCATCTTGAAAAGATCTAAATATTTGGGGGGTGTAAATCTTGCTTGCTTGCACCAACATGGGTGTTCTCATTTGTAAGCGTGGTATTTTCTTCCTCGCTTCATACCTAGATTCTAGCTCTTTTGCTCGCTTGTCTTGTACAACCCTCTCAAGATGGTTAAAAAATCGAGAAATATCCAACTGTACATGCAAGTAGCTTTTCAAGTTACTATTAAAACTTTCACTTAACTGCGTGCTTCGCATTCATAGCGTGAATACACCCTTCATATAGCATGCAGCCCACTTTTCCTTTAACTTGTAGATGCTGTCCAACCATGTCTCATTATGAACCTTGCTTCTCATACCACTAAACACTTCTTCAAATGTTGCATTGTCCTCATGCTCATACATGCAGGCTTTAAAGTCAGCCAAAATATCTGACCCTCGAACCATGTGACTACTCAAATGCTTGATTGCATTTTGACTAATGTGCCAAGTGCATAACCCATGCCATGTATGAGGAAATATTTCTGCAATTGTCTTTCCCATTGCCACATCTTGGTCGGTAAACATGGTCTTGGGAGCCTTATGCTTGTGACACTGCAAGAATGCATTGAATAGCGACGCGAAAGATTCACAAGTTTCATTATACATAAGGGCTGCACCAAAAATAATGGTCTCTCTAAAATGATTGAAACCAACAAAAGTACCAAATGGTCGATGGTCTTTGTTGGTTCCAAAAGTGGTATCAAAAGTAACCACATCACTGAAATGAGCATAATCAATGATCATTTTAGCATCTACCCAGAATATGTTTGCTATCAGTCCTTCCTCATCTGCTTGCATAACATGTTGAAATGACGGATTTGTAGCAATTTTATTTTGAAAGTAAGTCAACAAACTCGCAGCCTCGCCTTTCCTCAGCTCCTTTTGACGCTTGGACCGTACATAGTTATTCAGATCACGACAAGTTTAGTTAAGATTGGATGACCCTCCAACTTGACGGCTGGCTAACTCATGAGCAACTTTAGGCCTAATTCCAGAATCTTTGGCCATTTCAATTTGAACAGCTTGTACATCAGTGATTTTCCTTTGTGAAGGCATTAGGTGAGCTGTTTCAGGCAAGTGGAGAACATGGTTGTGTTCAAGCTTCAGATCATTCAAAGTATAACATTCAGAAATCCGGTCAAAGACAATCTCCATACGAACTTGACAACCTGTTCTTGTTTCATCACGAGGACATCTAACTAAATGGCCCCTTTTATCCTCCGCTCGAAAACCTTCGTTCGAACATACATATCTACATGATGGAATCACTTTGTCTAGTGAACTTTTGTTCTCATACTTCTTCCTAACATTGAAACCGGCTTGGCCTCCATAGAATACCCAAAAATTCCAGGCTTCGTCTACACTAGTAAAATTCTTGCTGATTTTAGGCATCCAAGTAGGCGTATTGCTTGTGCTGCAAAAGAGAAAAAATGACCCATACCCATGATTAATTGCAAGGTAATGTTACAAGTTTATATCTGAAGCCCGAGCTACATATCAGTAGGACAATGCTCAATTGCAGGATAAAAACTTCCATGGTTTAATCAAAACTTCCATACATAATATCATCTAATTAATCATATTGATATCGTACATGCTTCACTGTCTCTTCTAAAACCAAATAGATTATATGATGGCAACTTCTTACTGCTAATGATTCTATTGATTATCTTATATATTACAGTAGAATATCATATTGATATGGTACATGCTTCACTGTCTCTTCTAAAACCAAATAGATTATATGATGGCAGCTTCTTATTGCTAACGATTCTATTGATTATCTTATATATTACAGTACAATATTTTTCCACAACATGGTACTCCATCGATCACAACTCAAAAAAAACTTTAGAAGCAATCATACTCATTGATTTTTTTAACAGGCCAAGAAATCAACAAAGAATCATACATGTGTTGATGTTGACCTTCAGTTTTGTTGCCGATCTCATCCATGGTGCCTTCATCAGCGACCGCTTCATCGGTCATCTCTACCGCAGCGACGCGCCACGCGAAGAGCTTCAGCCACGAGCGCCGTCCACCGTGTCCACACAGAGAGCTTCAGCCACCACCGCCGTCGCTCCCTGTCATCGTCCACCTGGAGAGAGCGAGACTCCGTCGACTCCTGGGCGAGCCGCTTGTACGCCCGGAGGCAGAGGAAGAGGAGCACGAGCGCGACGTACTCGAAGACGACGATCGTGTATTGCGCCTGTTCTCTGTGGTTTCGGCGGCTAATCTGTGTTCTGCGCGCGAAAAAGAATTCTGTTCCCGCTACCTGTACACGAGCTTAACCCGTTCTGCTCGCTCGGTCAGTCGCTCGGCCGCCCGGCCCACTCTCGGCCTGCTGCGGCCTGGTTTGCCCCTCGCTGTGCATTTTGACCTGCAACTGCAGGAGATACGAATCCGGGTACCTTTCGGGCGTGTGCCAAAGCTGGAAACTTACACGATTTGGCTGCCTATCAAGCCCCATTTGTGCAGTCGTTTGATCCTCTTATGAAGCGGCTTGGTAAGATACTATAACCTGGTTGAACTAGTGGCATCGACTCATATAATATAAGATGGGATTGGGAATCGGGAGCAGATCCTGTGCTTCCGTGATCCGTCTGATGTAGCATGGGCACTCATATAAATTCGCTCAGCTCAGGCACCTAGCCCTCGACATGATCTGCACCGTCTGATTAGCATGGGCACGCAGGCCCCCTTTTCTCGTATCGAAATGCACCGGGGAACAGTCACTTGTCCTGACACTACCATTAACTGGTTGCCTTCTTTGCCTCAGAATTTCAACTGGGGGAACTTACCAACAACAAATTGATCCCCCATTTAGCAGCATGCCCACTCTACAGGCATCTCTACCCCCTCTCTACATTGTAAAAGTGCAGAAAATACATAGAGAGTACATAGAGAGAAGCCCATTTGCTTCTCTTGAAGAGGGAGAGTGAAACCCAAAAATGATGTCCATGGCAGCCTTCCTCTAGCTCCCCTCCTCTAGGCTGGCTGAAGAAGAGAAGCCTTGCCAACAAACCTCCCCTGCAAGAACCCAAACACAAACAGCACAGAAGAACCTTCAGAAACAGAAACTCTGCTTCAGCCTCTAGTCCTTTACCAAACTACATTTGGAGATCAAACATGTGGTATTTGGTTGGAACGATGATCATTCGCCTCGAAAAAAGTCATCTACTCAAGAATGAGTTCTAGCACTCGCCTTGACCCGAGGGCGACACTCAGTGTTCACCTTCCGCGCTTGGTACCGAGTCTTGTTTGACAGGAGAGGAGTGCACTGCTTCTGCTTGTGCTGCATTTTCAACATGCTGCCTTCCCTGAAAACACCACCAGCACCATTCTCTAGAAATAGATCAATGTCTGCAAGTTTAGCCTGAAACAAAAGGATATACACGTATCAGTAAGAGAATTCTTCAGTAAAATACGTCCCCATTAGATATGAATTATATTACAATTTCTTTCAAGATGACAGTGTAATTCATGGTCAGAAACACGTTTGCCAACATTGGCAATTTTCTACAAAACCATGCTTGTGTAATGTGCCATACGGCAGTAAAATAAATCGAAGTCATCTAAAAATAATTAGTTTTTAAGTAGAGGAAGTAGCCGATTGACTTGATATATGAGGTGCCTAGATAGTAAGGAAGCTAGACAAATCTGAAATCCTCTCGAATATTTTTGCATTTGCTGGAGAAACTTGCAGAAAAGTCAATAGAATCATCACAAGAGTTTGTTGCAGCAGGTCTTTCTATGTACCCAAGATCACCACTTTAAGCGCAGGTACTGTTTAACAAGAAGAGTAGAAGACAGGCATGCAACTGGCCTTAAGATAATCATTTCTTCACTGTTGCACGATTGAGATTAGCTATGTACCACTCATTGTGATGGTTCAACTAACCTGAAAGTGTAATAAACCTCAAGTCTTCCACATAAGTTAGAATTAAGAAAAATTCCAAGACAAAAGGCATGAATTATGCAGCAAAATCTGTAAAATAGTTTGTTTGGTGAAAATTTTATTTTTTAGTAGGAATCATGAAAAGTGTTTCTTAGGTTTTCCTAGAGAAACTAAAATTCTTTTTTCACTCTAGACTCTGGTTTTTCCTTTTCCTGATTAGTCTTGTGGTAAAGTTGTAACATCATGTATGGTTCTATTCATATTCTGTTGATGAAAATGAACCTGGGAATCCATCAATCCAGTAACACTTACGTAAGACATACATGAATAAAGTAGCTATACCAGACCTCAAATAAGATGTCGGGGTTATGAAGTACAATGGTTTACAGCAAGTGGGACAAATGTCAAAAGATCGTCCTTCTGCTCACTTGGTAAAACGGGTTAAATTTGATACCCCTATAAAGATGCAAATTGGATACAAATAGGAGAATGTGGATTGAGTTTTTCTTCCTCCTCCATTTACACAGTAAAACTTGTAAAGATTAGATTTTGGATATCATATCCAATTTCTTAAAGAAATTTATTGAGAGAGGTGAAATTCTGGTAAAGCTTATAAGATTTGTTGGCTTTACTGAAGAAAATTTAGTCTAGAAAAAGACTAACTACTAAGCAAAATCTAAATGTTGTACAATTAAGATGCAATACAGTTCAGGTTTTCCAAGCACTTCTTCTATACCGCATGAACTCATAATCTTATACTTCTACTGAAACAGAGCCGTAAGAGGCATAATTCTGAACTTAAGGTATAATAACACAAATCAAAATATCATCTTTTAAACTGACAAAAAAGAATTCCCTTCACCTAAAGAAACTAGAAACACTTACTAGCACGTCATTGGAGGACCTTGGAGTCTCAGGTGCATTACCGTCATCGAACACGGAGCCTCTGTTACACCATGCCTTGAGCACCTCCTCAGTGTTCAAATTCAGGCCCAATCCTGTCTTCGGCGCCTTATGTGCCAAAATTGCAGCACCACCATTAGCAGAGTCGGTAATTTTCTCTACATCTCTCTTGAATTGCCAAACGGCAACGTCCTTCTCCCTCCCTGACACCTTCTTCTTACTCTTCTTCTTCTCTGATTCCACCAGAAATGCCACGGATGGTGGTGGAGCCGGTGTGATGTCCTTCACTGGCATGGCAGGGCACATCCACCATTCACTGTCATCATCATGCCGCTTCAGTGCTTGTTTGATGTTGGGCAGGCCGTGCCGGAACCCAAGCCCGAGCACCATGAGGTTTGTGAGGTAAGGATGTATACTGGAGCTGGACAGGACGGGGTTGACGCCGGGCGCGGTTGCCGCGTTGGTTTCCATGCTGAGTTTGCCCATGATGCTGTCGATGCCCTCGGCCGCGCCCTCCTCGACGCCGAGAAAGGAGTCGGCATCGAAGCCGTCGTCATCGTCGAAGTCGAGCTCCCCGAGCTCTTCGGCCGCGGCGGCGGCCTCGGGGGTTCCGGGGGACGGCGCCGGGTCCCGGAACTCCCTGAAAGCGCTGCTCACGGCCGGCGGCGACGGGCAGCTCTTGACGGAGACGGGGGTTCGGGGCGTTGGCGGCTGCGGCATGTCGCGCAGGAGGAATGCGGCGTTGCCGAGGGCGGGGAACGGCGGGAGGAGGTCGGCGCAGGCGGGGTCGTCGGCGAGGGCGGAGGCGATGCCAAGGAGCCGTGGCGGCGCCATCTGGGGGCTCTTCCCCACGGGGAAGACGGAGGGGTACATGGACGCGAGCAGCGCCGCCGCCTCGTTGTACGTCTGGTTGGGCCTCTTCCGCGGCGTGCGCGCCCGCTTCAGCGACAGCGACGACGAGGAGTTCGACGCCTCCGAGAGCGTCGAGGACGCCGAGGAATGCGACGGGCGCGCCCCCGGCGGCGCCGCGCCGGCCGGCGCCGCCTTGACCATCTCCAGGTCCAGCCGGAGGCCGGACGGGATGCACGACGACGCCATCGATCGACGCCTCCCAAAGATTGCGACTTTCCCAACGGAAACACCAAAAGATTGCAATTTGACGGATTAAATCATGGGATTTCAATCAAAAATCGCAAACAGAAGGAATGGGGAATCGAGGAGAGAGATGGCGATGCGCCCAGCAAAACCCAAACCCCCAAACACCTACCAGAAAACCAGAAAGGAAAGGAGAAAAGTAAACAATTCCAAGGGGCGCGTGGAAACCGAGGAATTTCTTGTGGAGAAAGCCAGTTGCTGCTGCCGCCGCCTGTCACTGCGCTGCCGCTGCTGCCAAAACGAAGAAAAAAAAAACGGAAATCTTCGGGAAAAGGCGAGAGTTAAAGAGGCATTAAGCCATTAACCCTGGAGACAGCGCGGCGTTAATCAGAGCAGCGTCACACTTCACAGCGAGGTTCACCACTACCAACCTCGAAGAACGGGCGAACTCAGAAAAGTAGTAATCAAGAACACACGCTTTGCCTTTGGATTCGGAAAAGCGCGAGGTACATGGGATCATTGGGATGTGGAAAAAAGAAAAAAGAAGAAAAGAATCAAACGATTTGTCACGGCGAGCTGGGAGGATTAATCAAGAACAGGGCGGGGACAGAGGAGGATTAGTTGGGACAGACGGAGGCGGAGGCAACGGAGCAAGACTGGCACCAGCAAACAGTAACACCTCGCTATTGGATTCTAAGAAAAAATTTAGTAGCCATAAGAAGAAAGAAACAGAGGAGAGGTTTAACGAAGTAGAACTGGGGAAGCAGCAAGGTTTTAGAGAGGACGAGAGGAAGGAGGTCGCCGGAGACGGAGGAAGAGACAAACCATCCTTTCAGTTGTCACTGTCGCTCGCTCTTCTCGCGGACCCCTGCACCACACACTGACACCGCAATCAGCCATGCCTTTGTGTGCAGGCCCTACACTCCTCTTCTCCCCTGCTGCTCTTCAGCCTCCTCTCTCCCCTCACGTGTCGTGTGTGTTTGTCTTGACCATTGGAGCCGAGACAAGAACACATCGTGTTCTTCAGCTGCTGCTGCTGCCGGAGCTACACGTGTGAGTGCACTATCCAATCAATGTGCGGAGCTGCAAGCGTGCAGGGCTCTTGGTCGTTCGCCCGCTCACGTGTCCTGCGATCTGCACCGTGCACCGGCGACGACACGCCCTCTGCGATTTTTTCTATTGTAGCGCTTGGCGTCGTCATCTTCGAGCGTGTTCCATTTTTGTACTTCGTGGAGACTGACGTCACGCGTCACGACCATGCACATAAGCTATGGATGGTTCTTCCGCGATTAGGAGTGACTTGTTTACACTTTTAAGTCCATATAAATTGAAAAAGCTGAATCATTTGACTATTTTGGTTCTATTTTTTTTATCGCAAAACCACACATAAAACCTCTTAAAAAAATAACATAAATGATGCGAACCAGTTTCGATACGTAGAATTAAGAATCTCTTGAATTCTAACTTAACATTCAGCTCAGCTAGTTTATTTATTCAGCTCACCCACTTGAAACATATCTTAAGCTTATGATTTATTAGTTTATGGCCGTTTTTAACAAAACGGTGGAAATTAGTTGAACGTTTTGGCTTCCCATATGTTTACTTAAAATCTTTAAACCGTTTCACAGAGCTCTCTAAACCAATCAATGAAACCGATTGTCGCCGAGAAATCCTGCCGACGGTGAGATTCAGCGCCCCTCCCCGGTGTCGGAAAGGACGCCGAGAAAGTGGTGGTAAGAGAGCAGAGCGTTCAGTGAATAGACTAGTGCTAATGTGTATGATCAGAATGCTTGGCTTCTTTCATTGATGAGCTTATTAATTTATACAACTTCAGGATCAGGGTTTACATGCATGGAAAATACCCAAAGTCTGCTCGGTCCGTGGGAATACCCAATTGCCGATCTGCGGACCGTTGATCCTACAATCAACGGCTAGACTAGCTTTCTTACAACCCACGCTATCCTGCTCCCTAACATGCCCTTGGGGGCATACTCTGACAAAGTAGTTGATTTGATTTGATTTGATTCATTCTTGTCAGAAGCTGTCGCGAAGTCTTCGTCTTCTGATCCGAGACTTGTAAAAGATCACTCTCGGTCTTTTCGAGGGGTCTTCGTGAATCCCTCGATGAGACATCTTCCACCACCCTTCGCTGTAAGTCCCGAGGATTCTCATTGCTTGAGATGCACTCGGAATACTTGACCTTTCACGTCATTCTCTCGACTCTTCGCGTATGTCCAAGTCTTTCACTCACGGTCCGTCTTGAGGTCATCTTGGGCAGGCTTCGTCACTTATTCCTTCGGATAGAAACCTTCGTGAAGGATCTTTACAGCATCTTCGTGGACATCCACCTTTTCTGGAGATGGGGTGGCTGCCCCTACAACACCGATCGGCCTCTCAAAGCTCATGTTTTCAACTATTCAACTCCACTCGTAAAGGGGTTCTAGAAAAATGTGCTAGCTCGCTCCTCGTGTTCTTCAGTTAGGAAGAAGAAAGATCGGTCAAGTGTTGTTTACAGTCTTTCAAATCAGGTCGAGGAAAAGTGGGGTGGTTCGCAGTGGAGAGGAGTAGAGCATGATTGGGACCGCGCCATTAGATTAGAGCTAATGATTAATGATTAGATTAGTACTGCGCGCTTTTTTTATTGCTGGCCGTTGCCTGCTGTCTTCCTCCTCCCAATCGTGTCCGTCTTCACCGCGGCGGCGGCCGGCAGCCGCCACCAACCAGCTATGGCCCATACCTAAACAGGATAACGGGCCGTCATCAGGCCTGGCATGCTGTGCCGTGTCGGCCCATCGTGCTGACGTGGCGGCCCATACTCAGGCACGGCCCGTTAAAAAGTCTAGAAAACCATTCCATGGGGCCCACCAAACTCGACAGCCCAAGGCTTCCTATCCATAGATGATAGAACCCGCGGTATCGCCTCGCCAATGCCCACTCCTCTCTCCCCCCCCTGCAACGGCAAGCAGCTACTGGAGGGCACAGGCGCACCGGGCGGCGAGGTTGGGCTGACCAGTGGCGGCGCGCGATGCCGCAGCTGAGCCTGAGCACCAACGTGCCGGTGGACGCTGTCGCCGCCGCCGACATCCTCAAGGACTGCTCCAGGGCTCTCGCCAGGGTCATCGGCAAGCCCGAGGCCGTACGTCTCGCTGCACGCGCCCTACTTGTTCGACCGAATGCCTTCTCCTTCTCCGGGGAAAAAGGAACAGCTTTTGCTCACGCTGGTTCTTGGCCGACCAATCCGGCTCCTCGCTAGCTCTTCTCTTTGTTCGTGCAAACGTTTTTTGATGGACTAGTATTGTGCTTGCAGTATGTCATGGTGTCCATAAGCGGATCCGTGCCCATGTCGTTCGCTGCAAGCGAGGAGCCAGCGGCTTACGGCGAGCTCATGTCCATCGGCGGCATGGGGCCTGGCCTCAACGGGAAGCTGAGTGCGGCTCTCGCTGAGATCCTCGAGACCAAGCTGTCGGTCATCAGGTCCAGATTTTACATCAAATTTGATGATGTCCAGGTACACCAAAACCCTCACCTTCCTTTTTTTTTTCTTTATTGGAACAGTACTTCCGAGCTCCGTAGATTAGTCCATAGTCGATTCTTTGTAAGATTATTGCTGCTGTTCAATTGCCAGATTGAAGCAGAATCAAGCTAATTCGTAGGATCAAAGAAAGGATGGTCAGTAATTAATGTTGCCCACTAATAACTTAGAATTAGTAAATAGCCATGGAATGCATGCCTGCAGATGATGAGGTTTACATATCCACAAGCAAGGACAGCTATAGCTTGTTTCAGGCTTCTTTTTGTTTACTTCTGCAATCCATGTCATTATTCCTTCAGAATGCCTGCTTCAGGCCTAAAGACACCATTTCCAGAATGCATTCCCTCAGTCTCTCTGTTTGTTTACTGGCATGCCAGATTCATTATTCAGTACCTACTTCCCACCATTTCTTGTGTCATGTGATAACCCCTTACACATGTATGGTCCAGGGAGGCATGGGCATGACACTTGCAGTGTCCAGACTCCTCTCCTCTCTTTTGTACTCCTGAGCCCATTGAAAAATATATATATATATATATATATTCTAAAATTTTGGTTTTATTCCGTCGAAGTTTTTGAATTAAATTTTGAATTTGCAAATTTGTATCCACCAAAATCCACAAAAAAATGGGCCGAAATCCACAAAAAATCGTTTACCAGAAATTTCGACAATCCGTCGGCAAAATTTCGGACAAATTTTTTCCAAATTCAAACACAGCTAAATTTTTTAAACGATATTTTTTCTGCCGGACTTAACCTATTTATAACTTGCGAAATTTTGACATACAATTTTCCATGCCTGAGCAGTCTTTGTGGTTGTGGTGCACTGGTGCTGCAGGGATACAATCTGGGCTTCAACGGATCGACGTTCTAAGACAGCGTCCACCCCGAAGATTACGATTATTGCCGCGTCCAAACGACCTGCAACCCCACCTATACCACATACCATCAATAATTTGTTTCGTGTGCGTCACCTGCGCCTTCAACGTCGGCCATGCACATTTCGCACATGCGTGCGTTGGAGCAGACGGATGAACTTCCGGCATGCTTCATTCAATTTGAAAGCAGCATCTCCTTGACTGTTTATCTGGTGAAACCTCATTGTTCTGGTACTTGACAACTTGAGACCATGTATTCGTTTCTTTAAAATTATGACTTACTTTTACCGCAATATAAACCAATATATCGCGTATGGTTGTTTCTCCAAACCAAACGCTTTAGCTTCTTGACGTTGTTTCTCGAAAATTTTGAAGTTGCTTCTCAATTTGCTCACCAAACATATATCAAAGTCCAGTTATTCAGCAATTCAGTTAAAAAGCCTTTCAGGTTGATTCTATTGTTCTTACATGTTTTAGATAAAAAGAAAGCACATATACTAAATAAAACATAACTGTCAAGCATATCTCTGGGAGCAAATAGACGGCACCAAGCCACCAAGGACATTCGAAAGTTGACAGCTTCATATAGTAGAGCAGCATTGAAATTACAACTTACCGGTCTTAATACTGAATTGCGCTTCACTTACTCATACAATAACAGTAGTCCATATGCTACAAGTAGTGACACACAAGAAGGAAAATTCATACACTTCTAGTCTTATTGAGCACATATTTACATAAGAGCAAAATATCACAGGCCGTGCATCCTCATAACTTGATAGGTGCGATAATAGTAATAAGCTTTATACAAAAATTGAACATGTGAAGATCCTGGTGTAGCGAACTGCTTTCACATGTTCATTCCTGTGTGTCAGATGCTCATTCCTGTAATGACCTCTGGGTGGTAGTAGAGCATCTCCTGCCACATCATTTCTCGGATCATCTCTACGCCAAGATTTTCATCTATATCGAGATCGATGGGCACTTGAGCAGGAGGGTTTGCGCCCGGATCATAAAGTGGAGACATGTAAGGGTGCTCCAGAGCCTCAGTAACGCTGATCCTTTTGGAGGGATCGAAGACGAGCATCTTCTGCAACAGATCAATGGCAAGGGGATGAGCTTGTGGGTACATACTTGTGAGGGCAATGCCGGGGGTGTATGAAAGGGACTTGATATATTTGCGGGCTTTTGGGTTGTCAATGAACTCAAGGTCAGCCTCACTCATGATGCCGAGAACGTTGACTATGAGCTTGAGCTGATTGAGGCATTCGGTTCCTGGAAAAATCGGCTTGCGGCCAAGTAGCTCAGCAAAGATACAGCCAACTGACCAGACATCTATGGAGGTGCCATAGTTGTCACAGCAGAGAAGCAGCTCAGGAGCCCTATACCAACGGGTGACGACATATTCAGTCATGAACTGACCTTTAGTGTTGTTTGTGCGAGCCAGACCGAAATCACAGATCTTCAGGTCACAGTTTGCATTAACTAGGAGGTTCCCTGGTTTCAGGTCTCTATGGAGTATCCCTGCTGAATGAAGGTACTTCAGGCCTCGGAGCAGCTACAATCAAGGAAAAAAAAAAGGAGTGACATCTTAAATTATTGATTGATTGATTGACATCATAAAACTGTAAAATAAATCAGGAGAAAATGTAAATTTGTCACTATAAAAAAGCACAATAATTTAAAGACAGATATAGGGAGCTTTGGTCTGCTACGAGATGCTTAAGATCATTTTACCTATAGAAGTTTTGACTAGAATAATTTACATGGGGAAGCTTAAGATCAAAACTCATGCAAAGCTATTTCCTGTGTATTGAATGGGATATATTTCTATGAAATACACCATATGGAAGCAGTTATAGAATGCTCTGCAAGGACAGAAATTGACCACAGTTTTGTTCACACTTTACAATCATGATGCTTGTCAGGTATGTTTCAAATCTAGATCAACAATTTAATATTACTACAAACTCTCTCATGATTTCTTGTTTTCTAATCTATGGTCCAAGTGGTCCACGGTCTCCAGGGGACAGCTTGTTGAGGGTGTTAAAGAAAGCATATCTTCTCCTAGCTACGCTCCTAGCCTTGGAGTTGATTTACAATTTTTTTATATGATTTATTATGTTAGGACAGCATAATCTTATCCTAATACCTAAACACTCGTAGTGCCTCTATATATCTTTGTCCTAGATATGTCCTGGTACATGATACTTCAAGAAAATATGATCTCTTTCATGTAAAAACACTAAACTGCATCAAAACAGTGCATGAGGCCTAACAAGTATCACAATATTAAAAGCTGGAGTGCCGCAAATGTTGCAGTTCGAAAAGCCAAATTTGAGTCTCCCTTTGTCTTGCCTCAACGTCACAGTTTCAGAACAGTGTATCTTTAAGCCCAAGCCAAGCTAAAACGAACATGCCAGGACCAAAGTTTCCGTTTGTTCCATAGCAGATAGATTCTTTGTAAACATAACGAATTGGAGGTCAACAAGGAAAATCTTATATCAGCCATAGCGTACATGGAAGAAGAAAAAGGTCCCTGAGCCATGACTTTATTGCGAATTGGCATCTAGTCTAAAAAACAACATTGTATTGCTAAGAAGTTGCATCGTTAAAAAGAATCAAACAACAGAATGGACCTGAACACTCAACTACAACACCAAATCATTGTATTATGTCTGCCAAATATGGCATAGCTTATGGTAAGACTGCAAATATCCTCATGGGACATGACAGCAAGCCTAACCATCACTTCCTGTCTTCCAGAGATAGAGCATGACATGCAAATGAACTCCAATCAATGCAAGTTCAGACTAAGCAGCTGAAATTTGGTTTATCATATTTATGCTGGAATGACGAGTAAATGCAAAATGCAAGATTATGTGGTCAAGTGGCACACAAGAGTAATTAAGAATGGAAAACAGATACGGGCTTTACCTGAAAAAGAAAATATTGGCAGTGGTCATTTGAAAGCTGCTGAGATGACTTAATTATCTGATGCAGATCTGTGTCCATGAGTTCATAAACCAAGTAAACATCCTTGAAGCCCCTTCTATGTACTGGCATCATTACATCTTTCAAGGCAATAACATTCTCGTGACGTAAGTTGCGAAGGAGTTTCAGCTCCCGTAGTGTCCTCAGTGCATCCACACGATTGTCAAAGACATTGTTTATCTTTTTAATTGCAACCTTCTCATTGGTCTCACGATTTATAGATGAGCAAACTATTCCATATGCTCCTCTTCCGATGGGCTTGATTGGCACATACTTCGTGTCAATCTCAAATAATGTTTGCCACATAGTGTAGTAGTGCTTCCCTTGGTTTCCCATACCATTGGGAGGATCCACCATCATAGCCATCTTCAACTGAGAAAATTAAACATGGAAGTTACTCGGTAGAAGATAAATAATAATAATAATAATTATTATTATTATTTATTATTATTATTATTATTATTATTATTATTATTATTATTATTATTATTATTATTATTATTATTATACGTCAAAATAAAAAAGGAAGTGGATGCTGTATCGAAAGTCTCTAATTATAAACTGTAAACGCAAGGCAGACCCAAATGAGAGGTGCACTTGGTTGGGAGGAGGGGTTAGCCGGTTAAGAGCTGGACCCTTGTATGCTAATGTTATCCTCATTCTCTAAGTCTAAACACAATCCAACATCGCTAATCGATTCAGATGGTGTCTGCAACTTAAATAATCTACTTTGGGTGCGCCCAACATACATGATATAACGCAAAGCTAAGTAGTCACTTCCGAAAAGATGTGAAAAAAGGAAGCTGAGATAGTGAGATCACATGAGCTCCAATCAGTCCCTGCTTGACACAACATAAGATGATCCTGTGCTTATTGCACTTTTAAACTGTGCGCAATTCCTTCCGTATAAACAGATAACTACACCTTGTCAACTATTCATACTCGTCATCATCTCCTAAGAACAGAGAAAGGCAATCCACTCCAGCTCCATGCCTCGCGCAACAAGAACCTACTCTACCTACGACGACGGCAATCCAATTCCAACCCGAACGCCACAGGCTGATGTTCGGCGTTGATTGCACCTGCAGCGCGCGCGCGGAAATTCACCGGGAGAAGAAATGGAACGAGCACTCGAGCAGAGCCTGCGGATCAGGCGGGCGAATGGAATCGACGCAGAGCCTCGTCCGGCTCGCCGATCTAGCGATCCAACCCGGAGGGAGGAGGAGGAGAATCCCACTTACAGGGGAGAGAGGCAGCGGCAAGCGCCGGCGTAGGGTCGCGCGCGCGGAGCAGGCGGCAGAGGCCTGCTTTGCTTCGGTTGCCTCGCTGCATACAGAGAGAGGCTGGAGGTAAGAGCAGAGCGCAATGGAAGCTCGCGTGAGCTGCGAATGCGGCGGACGGGACAGACAGGGTAGCCAAGAACACGAATCAGCCAGCGGCACGCACCGTGGTCGATCTCCGCCGCCGCGGATCTGAGGAGGGCGGGCGGCCGCCGGCCGGGTCAGCGAGCGAGGCGGCTGGGAGAGGGAGGGAGGTGGGAGCAGAGCAGACGGGAAGCACTCGCTATTTTTATTGGACATTGCAGATGGCGACGCAGAGAGAGAGAGAGGGGGAGAGAGAAAAGCAGGGAGGAAGGAACACGCGGCAGCGCGGTGGGCGCGTCGCGGCTACATGTCAGTGAGATAAAGCCGCCGTCTTTCCATTGCCTCGTAGTGCTCCGCTCCTGCTCCCGGAGCGGATAAGCACCCGCCGGCTTTACCACCGACGCGCGGGGGCCAATGCCCGTAGCCGCAAGCCTGCGGCGTGCACGGCGAGGCGAGGTGCGTCGCCGACTCTCATGCCATTGTCATGCGCTCTCAAGTCTCAGTGGCGTCGTCGTACGCAGGTGCCGTGTCGATGCTCCATGATGGTGACGACGAACGGCTGCGCTGAGCTCTCGCAATTGATCCGGCAGGTGGTTTGCTTGCTTTCGGCCGCCGCCTCTGTCACGGTTCCTTGTTCTGTGCTGCTGCCCTCAGCGTCGTTGGATTCAGGGTGCTACATTCTCAGTGCTGCCGTGCTAAATCATCTCCGGCGGATACTTCAAATTTCTTCTCTATAACACACTATTTTCTATATACTATATTTATCATCTAAATTTTTTTTCATACTTTATAATATACTCTAAAAGATTTTTTTCTTTAATAGATACACTATTCTTAAAAGTTAAATAAACAGTATTTTTTAGCTACCGCTGCATGCTCTCAGATGTTGCTGGAGGATGTGGACAGGGAGCGTCCGCGTCTCTGCTGTGAAGATCTTGCTACGCACATTCGCTGGAGTCGTAAGCATCGGTCAGTGTCAGTGGCCATTGGCCCCAATTTTTCTATATCTTTTTAGGCATCTCCCTCTCCCCTATTTTTTCTCGTTTCTTTTTGTGTCGTGTCATATGCTGATTATCTGTCTGAGCTAAATAAATAACTAACGTAGTTTAGCTAAATGTTAAGTTGTATTCTAAGAGGTTCTTAAATCTATTTCTTAAAGTTGGTCCGTTTGATTTATATTATTTTTAAGAGCTCTTAACCGGATATTGCATTGGTTGGTTTGTTAGAGTTTATATCGAATATGTGTATGAGTAGGGTTACAGTCAGACTCATTTCTAATATGCATGGTAGACTAGAGTTTGCATAAAAGCTTGTATCATGAGCTCTATATAAAGAGGCATTGCTGTTGTAACCTATAACGACAAAACTAGCGACATAGACCCATGGGAGGTTTGTGGTCGTGACCCTGGACGACCGATATGTTGTGGTGTTGGAGAAGAACATCCATAATCATGCCCCGCAGATATAAACGAGGATCGAACTACGTTACCAAATATTGTGCCTCTAATTTTTTCAAGATCACATCTCATCAAATCCTAACAAAAAAAAAAGTTGGACAAAAAAGACAAAGCATTCAGCTTTTTAATTTTACCGGTCTAAAAATTTCACCCTAAGCCACTCCGAACGTGCTCAATCTTATTGAACATGTCAAATAGCATCAAGCCATAGCACGACGCTTCATCTCATACTATTTTTCTTAAGAGCTCTATAAACCTGCTTGAATCATAGAAATTCCACGATGTAATTCTTATGTAAATCTTGTGAAATTCTTGTTCTCCGAATGGGGCTTATTGCATCCATAACCACGAGGACATTACACTAAAATCTTTGACTTTGACGCAAATCTAGCTATCAGGATTTGGTACGTCATAAGTGAGCTTTGAGCTGGTTCAAAACGTTGCGGGACGGTTTTGTCCATATCATATGTGTGGTATTAGAACACTAGCAGCGTGTTTGGTTCGGTGGCCGCCACTGAGCTTGCCTCGCGCAAGTCACCCGCCGGGTGTTTGGTTGCCTAGGTGGCCTCCGGAGCAGGGTTTTAAAACCGAAACGGACCGGCGCTAACCCACGGGCGGTTTTTAAAAAACCGAGAAACCGGTGGAAACTGCTCAAATTTAAATTCAAACGAACCACGCGAGCCACCGGTTTCCCGGCGGTTTTTGCCGAAAAACCGCCGGTTTTACCGGTTTCTTGGCGGTTTTTAGCGAAAACCGCTACAAAAATCAGAAAAAAGGAAAAATGGGAAAAAAAAAAGTCTGAAAAAATATTAAAAAAATTGGGAAAAATCAAAATTTTGTTTCATACAAATTGTTCTACTCAGCATCTAGTTTTTTATAAGATTTTTTTAAAATTTTTTTAAAATAAAAAATTTTGAATTGAACCGGGAAAAAACCGGCGGTTTCTCAAACCGCCGCACAGCGGTTTGGCGAAAAGCCGCCGGTTTTTCCGGTTTTTCGTCAGTTTTTAAAACCCTGCTTCGGAGCCAGGCCCCGCTCGTGCAAATTCACTGCGTGGGCCTGGCTCCTTAGAAATGCCTAGGGTGGCTGTTTCCCATGAGTCAGGCTCGCACGAGCCACATGTAGCGCCGAACGATAGGAACTGGCAGTGATTAACAAGAAACTTGCCACTTCCTTTCAAACTTTAAAAAATGTATCAAAATTCAAACGACATCCAATTTCAATAAAAAAAAATGGAACAGTAGGTTCAAGTACAAGGTCTTAAAGAAATTTCAGATTTTTTGAATTTTTATTTTGGTTTTTGAATTTATTGATATTCTAATATTTTTTGAATTTTTATTTTCGTTTTTGAATTTATTTTCTTTCCAATATTTTTTTTGAATTTTATTTTTGTTTTTAAATTTGTAATATCTATGGGGCTTAGGCTGTCCCTAACCCCCCTCCCCCCGCGACCCCCCAGCTCTTGTTTAACTATCAATCTGCTTTGTATTTTTGCCTCTCTTGAATGAAATGGCAGAGCGTCTGCCCTTAGTTAAAAAAAACGCTCCGGCACGGCAGTGCCGTCCCCTCGCACGCCTACAGGTGGCAATGAAAGTTTTCAAACAGAAATGAAATTATGCACCCAAGATTCTCGGACAGCACCGCGGAAGAACAACTTCCTTGGTTAAGTTCATTATTTTTTTCCTCTCTTGTATTTATGTTGTGATCACTAGAGAGTTTGGTGCTAAACGCAGAGCATATATAGCCGCACGTAAGCATATTGAGGAACTCTGGTGTGACTATAAAATACCACCATTGACAGCGCGATAGCGTGTGTCCATTTCCGACAAACATTTTAAATTTCTTCTCTATAATATTATTTCATATACATTTTATCTGTTTTCTTCGTACTTTAAACTGTATTTCAATGCGAGCGCGGCGCGTGGCTGAAGCATGGGCTGGACCGAGGTGTAGCGCAATATCGCAGGAACAATCCGCGGCGAGTGGAACATGCGTGTGAGATTGAACTGTCAGGCATGCAGGGTATCGGAGGACAGAGCCAGAGGAACGGACGGCGCAGATAATTAAAACAACAGTTGATCATCTTTGCCACGAGGTTTATAAGTTGTAACATCGATAATAATACGTGCTAACCAAATCCTCTGCCTTTAAGTGCTCGAAGGCATAGGCCAACAGTGTTTTGGGACGCAAATGTATTTAGCATGATTCATCTTTGCCTTTGCACTTAAAAGACAGAGGGATACCAATTCGATGTACTTGACAGATTGTGGAAGAGTATACCTCAATGCTCTAGCTTATATGCAATATTATATTATAGAAAAAGTCTATTTTATACTCTAAACTATCGCGCTTCGTCTACATAAGCCCATGAACTATGAAAATAGGTATTTTGCTCCCCTCAAAACTTTAAAACCGACACAAATAACCTCCTAGGGTGGTTTTTGCCCCCACAGTGAGTGAGGTGACAGTCCAATCACAAAAAAAAAAACATGAGGCCTAACTGTCATCCTCTCCTCTCTCTCTCTCGTACCTCTTCTTTTCTCTCTCCTCCCCCCTTCTCTCCCGTTTCACTCTCTGTTTCTCCCTTTCTCTCCCCATCTCCCTCTCTTCACTGGGGTTGGCCGCTTGTTGCCGCTACTCCGTCGTGGCGTCAACCTTGGAGGCAAGTAGGAGCTTCGGCGGAGGGCAGAGCTGGTGATGGAGAGAGCAACGACGTCAGCCTTGAAGGCAAGCAGAGACTAGGATGTAACGAGTTGGGGGAGAGAAAGCAGTGGTTCAAATGACAAAGTGTCGGCAAGACTGCGCTCGGCGGCGGCACACAGTGGCATTGATCCACGAAGTTGAGTAAGAGGTGGCGGCGATGACTTGGCATGGTCTGCAGTGGCCTTGATATGGCGTTGTATCGAAGATGAGGGCAAGTTGACATGGGAAGGGAGGAGGAGGATGCCCACAAGTGAAGGGGACTATGGCGAGGGAGGCCTCAGCCCTTTTTCCCACGCCACTGCCTCGACCCTTTCCCTACCACTGACGCCATCCTTCTCCGTGCCCCTTCGCCCTTCCCCGCGTGTTGTCGTCGACCTCTCTTCGTGTTGACTATGCCACCCCGCGTTTACCCCTGGCATCGCCTTTGTCTTGGCCGAAGCGGAGAGGGAGATGGGGGGGAGAGAGAGTGAGACGGGGGAGAAAGAGGGGGAGAGCGAAGAGAAAAGGAGAAGTAGGAGAGAGGGGAGAGGATGACAGACGAGCCCCACACATTTATTTCAATTTCTATTTTGTTTTTGTTATTGAACTGCCACCTTCCAAACCGTCCTAGGGGGTTATTTGTGCATGTTTTGTAATTTTGGGAAAGAGGGGTAGAATACCTGATTGTATAGTTTAAAGGTTTATGTAGATGAAGCGTGATTGTTTCGGATGCCAAGTAGACTTTTTCCTCTTATTTTTGGCTTTGGCCTTAAGTCAATAATCACGGCTCCTGACCATCGATCAAATCTT
Organism: Olyra latifolia; assembly: GCA_036346145.1. Classification (NCBI taxonomy): domain Eukaryota; kingdom Viridiplantae; phylum Streptophyta; class Magnoliopsida; order Poales; family Poaceae; genus Olyra; species Olyra latifolia. Next base: position 2,812,426 of record CM070528.1, read on the forward strand.
AGAAAATCCATGAATAAATCTATTAAACATGTAATCAATGGAACATGAACTGTGAATGATAGTAACAACATATGTACATATCCGCGTAATATGAAACCTTAACGTAAGACCGATAAAAATATCACCCTCAGTCAAAGTTAATTGGGTCTAGGAAGCAAGAGTCGCATTGGTAGGCTCTTCAACACTTGTACGTGCAATGCCCACCCTATGTGCAATGTGCAATGCCCACCCTATTTAACTATTCACCCTACATCAAACAATGTGCAATGCCCACCCTATTTAACTATTCACTTACTATTTATCTCCTATTTATAACTCTATTTACTATTCATTTCTACAACCTTAGCTATATTTTTTCAATCCCTACATATCTCTCTTGTATTTTACTGTCAATTCTATTTTCACTATTTACAACCCTATTTCTACAATAATAGAACCAGCTAAATAAAGTATAAAGCCATCATTAAACATGCCCTCAGTGTCTCTCCATGACATCCTTTTGTTAAGGTAGCCACACAAACATAGTTTGGGCGCACAAGTGACTAATCTCCTGCAAACTTATTTAAAAATGCTTATCATCAATTAGCAATTCGGAAGAGATGTTCTAAAAGCCAAGCATTTTGACTTTTCCATCCTATTTCCTTGATGCAGTCTCTCAAAGCTCTCAAAAATAAATCGAACCAAGTGGACCGGTATTTTGGAATCGCATTAAGAAGCTCTCGAAGTTTAATTTTCAACTATTCAACTCAGCATGTTAGAACAAGCTGCTTCTAATTGATGTGCACGCTCTCTTCAAAATTTATCTGTGTATATAGCGATTTCAGAACACTTGATTGACGCGCACACTCTCTTAAAAAGAAATGAGCAATCCATAGTCAATAGATACATCAGCGAGGCTGTAAAAACAAAAATGATCCCCTCCAATCGCTCTAGGGCAGTGTTCTTTTCAGCTTATAAGCTGAAAATTTGTAGCTCCTCGAAAAGGACATCCGAAGGATAAAAAATTATAGAAAAAATGGTTTTGAGAGCTTTGAGAAGAAATTGTAAGGCCTATAAAAATTGGCTACCAAACGTCAAAGCGTTTGATTTGTACGAAAATAATAAATTTATAACTTATAAGCAAACGCAGCTTATAAACTAAAAAGAAGACTCCCCTAGGTCCAATTTCAGACCTACACTGGCTTAACGATGAGTGTTGAACCATTATTCAAAGGCCTGCCTCAATCTCTGCTCGTCATACCAATAACCAATGAATGTAGATTCCTAAGACCATCAGTGTTATATGTGAATGTGACTGCACATAAAAAATCGTTCAGATGCAGTAACTGGTCTGACCAGGGAAATGACTTTCTACCAAGAACGCCATAGGACATAGCTCATTCAACTTCGCAACAGCGAAAATGCGAAATGTGGTTGAATCGATTATTGAAAGAATGCAGGTGGCTGCATTGTGATAAGATGTCCCTTTGACTGCAGCTCTACGAACAACCCGGTCTAGGTTTAAAACGTCAATCTTTATAGAATGCCGATATAGGATGGCTCATATTTGCTGAAGGCAGGCAAATACTTTGTCATCCATGTGTAAAATTTCAATCTACAGAAGAACTGCAGAAATGTGCTCTTAATCGGGCATAGCTTTTCTGCGTTGGTTGCAAGATTGCAAGGTTGAGCTCTTCTGTTATCTGCATGAGGAGAGGAGCATAAGTTGCACACTAGCACTGGTCAATGGAGTGGAGTGGTCTTGAAAAAATAACAAAAAAAGCGATGCACAGAAGAGGTTTGGTGCACTTCTTATTTTATGTACTTATTTTTGAATTAAAAAGTCAAACGTTTCGACTTATCTTTAGCTTATTTTCTTATCTTCTCTACTTATCTTCGAATCGAAAAGCAAATAGCTTTGATTTTTTGCAGGTCTTTTTCTATCTTAAAACCATGTCTCAAAATTTCAGAAACAAGTCAAACAATCTCACCGGAGTTCCCAAGTTACATCGAAAAGCTCTCAAAGTTTAGCTTACAAAGAAATAAGAAGATAAGTTGAAGATAACAACCCCTAAGTTCAATCAAAAGGACAGACTAAAGATCCAGATAAAACTACAATATAAGAATTACCTACCTATGTTCATAATTTCATTCAGACCCTTGAGGCTTAGGTGTCTCTGTCCATATTCAGATAGAGCAGTTGGAGACATGTTCATAAGGACAGTGTTTCTCCATTGCTGCTGAGCTGATCTTATGATGACTCAGAGCATGTTTGGAGTGGTTTGGTATAGACTTAAAGTTTAAGCCAAGCTGAATTTAAAAGTTGGACGCTTTAGCTCTCTTAGTCTATCTTTTTTTTTTAATTTTAAAGTTATTTTTAAAACCTTTTTAAATTAACATAAACGAAGTGGACCAGGTTCAAGAAACGCATTAAAAACCCTCGCATAGTCCATTTTAAGCTTATTCATTCACCTCCAAACATGCTCGGTCCCGTTGGTCGCTGGCGCAGTGCATCTTCACCATGGCTTTCACTCTTCAGTTGAGTAGGCTGTGAGAGTCGCTGTGAAAGTCGCTGCATTACCATGAGTTGTTCCGCAAGTCTCGTCTCCCTCCTCCTCCCCTGCCTCCTCCCCTTCCTCCTCCTCCGCCTCTCCACGTTGCTCGACCCGTACCCCGGCGCCGCCGGCCCCCGCGTCAAGAGGGCCCCTCCCCTCCCCCTCCGCTTCCGCCATGACGGCGCCTTCAAGATCCTCCAGGTCGGCCGGTCTCACCCCCGATTTTCCCTGGCTCTGCGGCATCGTGACCCTGCTTTGATGTCGATAGGTGGCGGACATGCACTTCGGCAACGGCGTCGCCACGCGCTGCCGGGACGTGGCGCCGGAGGCCGGCGGCGCGCGCTGCTCCGACCTCAACACCACGCGGTTCCTGCGGCGGGTCATCGAGGCGGAGAGGCCCGACCTCATAGCCTTCACCGGTGCGTTCTTTTCGTCTAGAGGATAGAGCTGCTGCTGTGTGGTTTGCTCCAAAGACTGCAATTTTACCTCACGCTATTTGATGTGCCCTAGTTCATGCGGCCATCGCCATTGGAGGTTGTTCCTTGCTACTAGTAATGTGCAAACATCGTGCTTGTTGTGATAGTGTCAGTTGAAGCGGTGCAACGGCTTAGATCCAAGTGTTTAGTCAGTTAATTAACATCTAATTTACTAGGCAATCTACAACAACTCATTAATGCTCCATTCAGTAGTTTGGTGGGATTTGTGAATTGAATTTGTAAATACTTTCCATTTGCATTCAGAGAGGGTGGATGCAATGTTCAATGATAACATATTAATATACTATTATCACCTGTTCACTTGTAGTTTGACGACGTTCAGCAGTTACGCAGTAGTGGTATCTCTTTCAATATGCTGGCAGCATTCGTGTAATGCAAAGTAGATTTACTTAGCAAGAAATGTGGACTTGTGCTTAGGGGTTTTACACTATGGATGGAAGTGGTGGCAGAGAATACACTGCTTCTAGAAGACTATAACTATTGGGCATTTTCTTTTATGTAAAATGGGGTTTCACTCATTGTTTCTCTTGGTTTCGATGATAGGTCACTCATCATCACATAACACTGCAAATATTCTTTGGGTGATGTTCTTCAGGATGGTGATTGGTGCCAAGAAGTCAAACTCTGAGATCACCCAATAGTTTGTTACTTTTATAATTTGGATAAGATCAACATTTGTCAAGAACATGTGTAATGCCTTACCCCTAGCTGTAATAGCATATGGATCATCCTATGTGAAGAACAACCAATATTTTTGTTTTTGTCCTGTCTAATTAGGAATGTTGACTATAATAACTAGAGCTCTTTTACAATACACTCAAATAAATATGGACCATCCATTCCCTTTGATCTAACAGTTCAGATTTTCTTTTGTAATACATGTGTAATATAGTTATGTGAATAGCCACCTAAATGAATGATTAGATCTAACATATACTATCACCAACTGTTGTGTACTGTAAAATTGACCATAACCCTCCATTTATATTCTGAATAACCAAGGTGCGTGTAAATCTTTATTAACTACAAGTGCTTTCCTTGTTTAATACCAAGATGTTCCTATCTGAAAAGTCTTATCATACCTTATTTTGGTAAAAAAAAACTACCATTTTGAGTTTGTATATTATGTATTTCTTTTCAATTTCCTTCCTTAATCATCAAAAAGTGCTGATGTAGTTAAAATTTAATGCTTCCGATGTTTTGTTTTGAATCAGGAGACAACATATTTGGGGGTAGTGCAACTGATGCAGCAGAATCACTGCTCAAAGCAATTAGCCCTGCTATGGAGTACAAGGTACCATGGGCTGCCATTTTAGGAAATCATGACCAGGAGTCCACAATGACCCGAGAGGAACTGATGATGTTCATGTCTTTGATGGATTACTCAGTATCTGAAGTAAACCCACCTGGTTATTTGGTACATGGGTTTGGCAACTATCATGTTGGCATCCATGGGCCATTTGGATCAGAGTTGGTCAATACTAGTCTGCTTAACCTTTACTTCCTGGATTGTGGGGATCGTGAAGTGGTCAATGGAGTTAAAACTTATGGATGGATCAAAGAATCTCAACTTGCTTGGCTTCGTGCTACTTCATGGGAGCTTCAGGTACTTCTGATTACTACTAATCTAATCACAGCACCTAATATGTCGCCTTCTGTTTATTGCGGTTGTGTTTTTCTGTTATAGTTTGATGAACTGATGTTGTAGCTGCAATCCACTGCATTATTCTGTTGTGAACATTTTTATCATTTGTTTTGAGCTTATTTCCTGTGTCACATTCACATTATTGGACTTGCAGCACAGCCATAGTTAGGCACATATCAGTGGATTTTTTGTTTGTTGGTCTTATTTGCAAATAACAGATGCTGCCTTTTTTTTTCAGGATCTATGCTTTTGACAAATGGTTCCTGACAATTTCCTTCATTTGACAGCAAAACTCTCATGCCCCTGCATTAGCATTCTTCCACATCCCAATTCCAGAAGTTCGAGGACTGTGGTATACAGATTTTAAGGGTCAGTATCAGGAGGGAGTGGCTTGCTCATCAGTAAATTCTGGTGTCCTTGGCACCCTTGTCTCCATTGGAGATGTGAAAGCTGTCTTCCTCGGCCATGACCATCTTAACGACTTCTGTGGCAACCTGAACGGGATATGGTTCTGTTATGGTGGTGGCTTTGGTTATCACGCCTATGGAAGGCCTCATTGGCCAAGGAGAACTCGAGTAATCTATACCAAACTGAAGAAAGGGCAGAGATCATGGATGGAAGTCGAGTCCATCCAAACTTGGAAGCTACTAGATGATGAAAAGCTTTCCAAAATTGATGAGCAGGTTCTCTGGAGACGCAGTAGAGACAATTCCTACCACAATGTGTTCTTGTAAGGCCAGGAGTCTTTAGATTACTTTCTGTACGTGTCATCTGCATTTCATATGCCATGTTGTATAATATATGTTCGGGTAAGTACAGTCCTCCAATTTTGTAGGTTAGTAGATTGATTCTTGGCATGCTGGTTTGCCATGGACCAATTAGGCATCACATTTGATGACATTGTTGATACCCTTATTTGGGTTGTAAACCAGTTCTGAACGTGCTTGTGAAGCTGACAGTTTGTTCCCTCGTGGCAAGAATACTCTTTTCTTTGCAAGCAGACAGTTTTTTTAGAGAGATTTATTTGCTTATTTCTTCTGTTTTATTAGTAGATTTAGCAATCCCTTCCTCCTATCTAATCAAGGTTTTTTTTTCCTTCATGCCATTGCAAAGTTCAGATTTTGTAGACTTTACAAAGGGCGAATTTGGTATCTTTTCCCAACACGTCTTGCCTTGCCCAGCTCGCCTAGCCGGGTAAGGTTAGGCAGAGCAAGCAAAATACAACCATTTGGTTCATGCTTGCTAGCTTGCCCAACTCATCTCTTCTCGTCCCCTCCACATTTGGTTGCCTCCACAAAACCAACCACCTCCATGCGCGACCCCTCCTTATGTGGCCTACTCTCCGCCTCCACGTGCGACCCCTCCCTATGCAGCCTACTCTCCATGTGAGTCGCGGCCCTTCCCTATGCGGCAGCCATGGGGATCGACGCTGGCGGGCAAAATTGACATCGACAGGAACTTGTGGGGACCGGATAGACACCACTAAGGATGGGATCGACGCCGATGGCACCACATCGGCAACAACTAGGTTGGCGGAGACCGGATCGAGGACGGTGGCGACCAGATCGACATTGAAGAGCCTGACAGCGACCAAATCCGATGCCTCACATGCAGTTGCTCCCCGTTGAATGTATCCACGCCGTCGTCTGCCTCCTGCTTGGGCACCTCCCGTGCGGCTTCTGCACCCTCCTCGCGCGCAAGCCAAATTTTGCCCGCATAGGAGAGCCAATTCGACTCACCCGGGCGAGCAAGGATATCCTTACTTAGGCTGGTGAGATTGCCCGATAAAGCGAGTTTTTTTTCATGCTACCAAACGCCAAAACTCACCAAACAAGGCTGGGCAAGGTTCGCCAAAGGAATCAAATAGCCCCTAAGATGCCATTAAAAAGTCAGATATCCACAGATGCCATTATTAAGTTAGATCCTTTCCAAAAAGAGAAAATTCCTTCTATGCCACTACAGAAGTCACCAAACCCTAAATTGCCATCACCGATGGATCTCACCCATCCGTGTCATCACATCTGCAGGTTATTCCCTTCTATGCCATTGATAAAAAGTTATTCTTTTTTGTTTAAGTTATATAAACATTACCAAAAATCCTAGAAAAATCATAGTGCTGTCAAATATGCATTACTTTCAATCTAGAATTTTTGGCATTTTTATGATTAAATTTTGATGTTACAAATATTGATTGACTGTTTATACATTGTTTTGGTAACAAATTTGCTTGTAAAAATACCAAAAAAAAAATCCAGATTGAAAGCATTACATATTTGGCAGTGCTATTTTTTTAGATTTTTTGTCAAAGAAGGGAACAACCCGCAAAATACGATAGCACGTAGAAATCGATGTTTAAGTGATGACAATTACAGGAATTGACAATTCTGTAGTGGCATACAACAAAATTGCCCAAAACTTCCAAAAATACCATTACAAAGCATTTCCAATCTTTTTGACCAAAATGTCCTCGCACTCTTCCTCGTCCTCTCCTTCTCTTGCTTGTTCCCCCTTGCTCTTTTCCCCTTCTAAGCAGCAGGTATGTCGAGCTCCTTTTTTTGTGCCTCTATTTCTTGTCTTTCTTTGATGCGCACATGTACGTCTGAGTTCATCACAGACACCGCTTTCGTTCCGCTATGCACAGCCATAGCCCTAAGCTTGGTGTTGTAGCATGGTTGTCATCGCTTCCCTAGCCACCACGGTGCCGTCTCATAGCTGAGCATCGCCCATCTAGCACCAGCGGGCCGACCTGTTGCCATGTCTAACCTTCTCGTTGAGGGCTGCCTGGCTCCCCAGCTTGAGCCATCGTCCCACCTAGCCAAGCACCTTACATAGTCAGTCCTACGTAACGCCGCCACAGGAGAAGGAGCCCGAGGGGACCGGCCGCTACGAGAGAACGAAGCTTGCATGGAGGAAGGGCACTGGCGCTGTTCTCGGTCGTGCATCATCAATCGAGTCGTGCTTAGGCGGCAGAGATTGCCCTCCTCTGCACGTTAGGAAAGGGAGGAGGAAACGAGGGAGAGACTTGGGGGAGGGTCACAGGAGGAAGAAGGGATATGGAGGAGGAATCAGGGCATCTCCAACAACATGCCCCATCACTATAGCAAATGGTGATGGGGCGAGGAATAGGGCAATGAGGCATTGTAGAGGGGAGTAATAGTGTTGGGGATGTTGTTAGGGAAGGTGAATAGGGATGGAGCAGTCCTATTGGTGAGGTGACATGTGAATAGTGATAGGACAAAAGGGAAATGGAGCGGACTGCTAGAGATGCCCTCACGAGGAAGGAAAGGGCTAGATGTCATATTTGGTGTAAATTTAAAGAGGGTATAGAGGCAAGAAAGTTCATAATGCAATATTTGTGACACTTTAGACTTTATAATGGCATCAGTGGGATATAATCAGAAAGTTTCTGATGATATGACTTAAAAAACCCTTTAAAATAAAAGCTCAACCAGACATTATTACGCTTAAAAAGCCAAACCGAACATTACAGGTACCTTAGATATATATAAGTTGTCAAAAATGAACTGTACGTTTTATCCCCCATCACTCGTCTCCGTCGCCTCGGAAGAGAACCTCTGCCCCAGCCATACTTTCTTTGTTGATCTTTCCGAATACAGCTGTCATCCTTTCCTCACATATCTTATGGAGTGTTCTTTTAAGCTTATAAGCTGCGTTTGCTTATAAGCTGAAAATTTCTTATTTTGGTACAAGTTAACCGTTTTGACGTTTGGTAGCCAATTTTTGTAGGTGTTACTATTTCTTCTCAAAACTCTTAAAACTATTTTTCTATATTTTTTTATCCCTTAAATATTCTTATAGAGGAGCTATAAATTTACAGTTTATAAGCAAACGTAGCTTATAAACTGAAAAGAGCATTGCCTTAGTGTGTCTACCATCACCCTCGTGCATACTAAAACGCCTTTGTAATTGATTTTTGACCCAATCAAGGCTTCATATATCCTAGGATCTAAGGGCATCTCCAGCAGATGCCCCAAAATGGGGCTGCCTCATCCCTATTCACGTGCCACCTCAGCAAATGGGGCTGCCCCATCCCTATTCACCTCCCCAACAATTGCCCCATCACTATTCATACACTCTACTTTTTCTATTTATGCCCATCTTTGTTGCTACTGATGATGGGGGGGATTTATCATGGCCAAGCCTTCTTGGATATGGCCTAAGGGGTTCATGTCAAAAGAGCATCCATGCCTCCTTCTGATGTCTATGCATCGATCCATAATCCACCAGTTTGAAGGTTGGTTCAATTTATCATTTCCACACGGCTAGTTGACTACCATCACCCTCTCGACCTGGTTCACTGTGAAGCCTTTTATAAACTAGATCTATATTTGAAAGAGATGTGCTCCCACCTAAGGCATGTTTGGCACAGCTTCAGCTCTACCAAAATTGGTGGAGTTGGTGAAGCATCCTATTTATAACTCCAGAAATTAATGGAGCTGGAGTTGTGGATACATTGAGGATGTTTAGACGAGTCATTTTATTTATATTTTAAACTAAAAATAAAAACTTAAGTCACTTTATTTTAACCTCCAAACTCTATAACTGAGGTAGAGTTAGGAGCTGAAGCTGTGCTAAACGTGGCCTAAGTGTATAAAATCTCAAATACAGCAACGAAGGCAAGACCTAAAAAAGTTTAGTTTTTTATTTGTTTGTCATACAATTTTTTGGAAACTATCATACAATTTTCTGATTTATGCGAAAATGGATTTATAACGGTTTGAGCTGGACCTCTGGTAATCGGGCGGGGGGGAGATCGAGATCGGACGGCTGGGATGAGGCGACAAAAGCCCGCACGGCCTCGTCTCCCTCTCGTGCCCCCATTGGATCCGCTCCCATTTGCACCCTCCAAACGAAAAGCAGATCGAAATCCTAGGGGCTAGGGTTACCTCCCCCCTCCCTCCACCCCCATCCCCATCGTCCGATCCGATCAGCCCCAAACCCTCCTCCCCCTGGCCATCGCCATCGCCATCGCCATCGCCATCGCCATGACCCACCACGACGGCAAGCCCTACCAGCCGCGCCGGGGCCCCGAGCGCCCTCCGCAGCCGGCCGAGGACGCCGCGCCGGAGGTGGACCACCTCGCGGCCGTGGCGGCCGAGGCGGAGGCCATGGCCAGGTATGGGGAGGAGCACGAGCTGGAGCTGGACCAGGACCAGGAGCTGGAGGACGAGGACGAGCTGGAGGAGGAGGAAGAGATGGAGGACGATGACGAGGCGGAGGGGGACGGGCAGCACGAACAGGACGGGGCAGCCGGGGAGGTCGTCCCCATGGACGGCGACGCCGCCGCAGCCGCGGCCGCGGCCGCCGCTGCTGCGGCGGGCGCGCCGTTGGACCCGCACGGAGTGATGCTCTCTGGGACTCTGCCGCACGTCTCGACCAATCAGCTCACGCTCTCGTTCCAGGGCGAGGTCTACGTCTTCGATTCCGTCTCCCCTGATAAGGTCCCCTCCTCTCTCTATCTCTCTCTCCCGCATATTTTGGATGCAAGCCTGCTTGCTCTGTTAGTTATCTTTGTGATTCGGTAGACTGAACTGGTATCGCAACGGAGATTTTTTGATCGCTTCCTCAGGTGCAAGCGGTACTTTTGCTGCTAGGAGGAAGGGAGCTGAACCCAGGCTTGGGTACCGGAGCATCATCATCAGGGCTATATAGCAAGGTTAGGATAAAATGATGGTGAATTATTTGTAGCGTCCATGAATTATGCTTGGTAAGATTGCATGCCGGTTGGTTCACACGTGGGCACTTACTTTGCTTCAGAGGTTGAATTTTCCACACCGGGTGGCATCGTTGATGAGGTTCAGAGAGAAGCGGAAAGAGCGGAACTTTGATAAGAAGATCCGGTATACTGTTCGGAAGGAAGTTGCGCTTAGGTTGGTGCTAGCTGTTTAACATCTGCCAGAAATTCCACTCATAATGTCTGAAATGCTGTTGAGTTTGTTGTGGTGAGACCCACCATATATGAGCATATATGTTTGACAATGCCACATCTCTTGTGCACATATGTTCTGCTGTAAGCCTGTAACTGTTTTTTCCCCTGGGAGGAATATGCACATCCAAAGCATTTTCCTTAGTAAATTATGATCGATACGAGGAGTGATTCATTGTTTTGAGTTGTTTTGTTGCTTTGTTAATCTATACTGTATTTCTATTTCAAACATTATTATCTATCTCGTGATTCTTATCAGTTGTGATACTATCGGGGCATTTCTTGATTTAGATAATATTACAAAGAGTAAATTGATTCTTATATTTTGCAGTTGGTGCTTGTTATCTAGATTTTCTTGTGCGTAGATTATGAACAGTCACCCATAATGATTTTGATTTTTTTCCTATTTATATAGGATGCAGCGCAATAGAGGTCAGTTTACATCGTCTAAACCAAAGCCTGATGAAGTAACATCAGAATTGACAGCTCCAGATGGCTCCCCAAATTGGGGATCAGTGGAAGGTCGGCCTCCGTCTGCTGCTGAGTAAGTTCTCAAAATGTATATTATTGTTCTTTGTTTATATTTTTTGATATTTCCAGCAATATTTCTAGACTCCTTCAAAATGTCGTTTCAGCAATATTTCTTGGTTGTTATCTAGGCATTTTATGCTAGCAATTAAGTGCTCCAGTATTTATCATTGTAGATGCCACAAATTGTGGACCAATGTTATTACATACAATGTTATTCCTATGTAATAAGTACCAGAAATAAGTACTTTTTTTTAGCAGAAGAAAAATACAAGTTTGGCTCCCATATCATAAATTTACATGTAAATTTGGTGATATGCACCTTGTTGGTACATACCATAGTATGCCGTACCTCTATATTTCTTTAATTCTTTTTTCTAGCTTGCCATACCTGGGAAATTCATAAGTGGTTACTTTGTTAGTTGGCTTTTGTACAAGTTTGATAATTTGATATAGATTGAATGGCGTCGTCTGATATAAGCATGCTTCTTTCTATGTGGTATTGCTATTTGTTAGGTTTTAGCCCTTCTTTTTTTGTTATTGTCAGAAATAGGTTCTTTGGTAGGACCTATAGACGCCAAAACAGGCCCAACAGGCCTGTGCCGGATCCCCAACAGTCCAAGACGGGTCCGGCACAGACCTGAAGTCCAGTTAGCAGTAGTTAATTAGAGATAGATAAGGAGTCCTTATTCTATTAGGAGTTGGAGTCTAGTTAGAGATAGATAAGAAGTCCTATTTCTATTAGGATTTGTAAAGCCTTAGCCCGGCTATAAATAGGCCCTTCATAGAGTAATAAAGTATCGAAGTTTTGGGGTTTATCCAGCAGCACGGGCATTAGGAGATTTCATCTCCTTCTTTCCGGGCGAGCCAGCAAATTCCCCAATTCGTGACAGTTATTTAGACTTCTTTAAGCGTACAAAGCATAATTTGTGAATTATTGTGCTGACAGTCTTCTTTGCAATTCTTTTAGATGCCTTCATTGTGGTATTAATGCAAAGGCTACCCCTATGATGCGTCGTGGACCTGATGGGCCAAGAACACTTTGCAATGCTTGCGGCCTCATGTGGGCAAATAAGGTACATGCAAATGTTGACTAGTAGTGTTTCATATCTACATTTAAATTTTCCAGGGGATATATCTCGATTTAGGTGACGACAACAGAAACGTAGAAACTAACTTTTAGATGAAACTATATAAAAGAGCACAAATTTGTAACTTATTAGAACTAAGAACTGTTCCTAATTTTTTTGTTTTTATTTTTTTAGGTTACTTTGTTTGATTGTTGAAACAGCTTACCTCACTATGAACTAATTTATTTTTAAAAGTTGTTACGTCCCCATACTAGATAAAGTGCTGGTCGACTGTATTTATCTCGATGTATGTCTAAGCAATAATTCATTAACTCCATCCACAATAATTGCTTTATTTTTATCTGCTTAATTTGTAGTTGTCAAGTGTAGACCGTAGAGTATCAAGTGTACTTTGTTTTCTATAGTTTTGGATGCTAACATCAGCTTGAAACTTCATATGGATTTTTTAGTGGAGCAAAAAATTAGAACAATATAATGAAATTAGATACATGGTATGTATGTCTGGTAGTATTTAGTCTCTGATATATAAACAAGCTTGATATCACTATACCGTCAGATATATTTCATACTGTATTGAAAGTGATTTGTATCTCAGCAGTTAGCACTTTAAAGAAGTTAAGTAATTAACTTGTAAATAGTTACTTGTTGACAAACCTATAAATTATTGGCAGTCCATAAATGTTACTATTATAGAGAAAGATGGGGCCTTCTAAAATCTAAATTCTACTTTGAATTCTTTTCTCTTTCTGATAATTTCTAGGATTCCATTTACTAAAGTACTTGACATCTCAGCTTGAACTTTCAACTCAACTCACAAATGAGATTTTTTTTTCCATAAAAAATGCTATGTATGTCCACTTCAGATAAAATTCTAATACTAGCAAAATTATTAACCTTAAAGGCTTAAATCCATTTTTCTAGGGAATGCTGAGGGACCTAACAAAAGCTTCTCCTGTACCTCTTCAAGCTGTGCCGTCAGCTTCAAATGATGGTGTAAGTCTCTTTTCATTAAGCTGCACATCTCTTTGACCTACTTCAGAATGAGTTTATTTGGTTAAAAGTTATCCCATAAGCTGGAAGTGAATAGTTATTTTGGCCGAAACGAGTTGAATCTTTATCAAATTACCTGTATCTTGCATGATTTTGGTGCTAACAATGGTGCCGAATACTAAGCAGTTGCTCAAAATTTTGAAAATATCTACTAAGCAGTAGCTCAAAATTTCAAAAAAAAAGGAGTCAAATATCAATTAGTCTGCGTTGTTTCAATCTTCCTTGCATTTTTAACTGCATGGCATACCATAAATCAAATTATGGTCCATGGTCTGAGCACAAAGCTATCATTCTAGTTATTTTATTCTAAATTAGAATACAGATAGGGTGGCATTGATTAATGTTATACTGGTAAATCCACAGTAAAATCATGAAATGAAACTGTAATGTTTCAGAAATTTTAGCTATTGTAAAATTTTCTGGTGCTAATGGGTGGCTGTTTTGCTTGTCATCTTTTTTCCCCGAGACATAAAGTGAAATATTAAGTATGGCTTTTGTTTTGTGTACTGCTGATTAAATGCTTGTTCCCCATTATTTAAACCGAGCGTCTGAGATGCATAAGGTGATATACTCTTCTTAGTTGTTTCTCTCCTGATGGCAATATGGCTTCTAATGGTGGATTGGTGGTCATGTATGGAAGTAACTTAAGTTACTCCCATTTCATGCAACAAGACGTTAATTTTAAGTATATTCATCATCTTGTTCGGGCTTTGGATCCTCTTCTCCAGTTTCAATGTAATAATTTTAGCATGCGATGGTATTTTGAAAAAATCACTGGTTGAAGCTTGAATTACTGTTTATTGTTGTCTGCAGAATGGAAATGCTGCTGTTGCACCTGGCATGGAGCAAGAAATTCCTGCAACAGGGACGGTCAATGGTCATGAGTCTTCCTCATGAGTGGAGCGCTGTCTGTTCTAGTCGTGGACGAAGGACATCATCCTTGAGTGAACTCTGGTGTAGGTCAGCTGGTTGTACTATAGCTTGAGTGAGTGAGCATCATCTAGGGTTGAAGAGCTGCCACAGTGTTTTTATCTCATGTATTCATGCTTGTGGCCATTACGGCTATAGCAAATTTTTTTCTTGTCTGAGTCGCGACTGTTGGGAATGGATGAGGCTCATTACTTCAGTGTGAGCATCTTATGGCATGTAGTTATTACAGATCTGAAGGTAGATGTTTTGACTCGTGCGGCAACCTGTTTCACCCTGCAGTCAGTGATCAATCGCTGGTAAAAGAAAGCGGGCCGTGTGCCAAGTGCAAAAGGTCTTCACGTCAGAAGTTTTGCTAACATGATTCTGGTGTCTTCTGAGACCATCTCCAACAGGAAGAAAATCCAGTTTTCTTTGTGGTTCTAACAGATTTTTTTCACCTTTCTCCTTTGGAAGGGATTTTTTTTAATTCCTTTCAGAAAGGGATTTTCTCTTCTCTCTTTATATTATTTCTTTAAAAGAATGCTCTTGGAGAGTATGAAAAATGAAGAAAACAAATATGAAGAAGGAAGAAATGAAGGAAAAATAGTTAGAGATGATCTGAATTTTGTGTATGAATGAAATGAATAGTGACTTAATTGCCTTAAGCAATGATTGTACCGTCTGGCCACCATGGTTTGTTGTTCACGACTGGGATCCTCTGTCATTACGGCAGTGCCGTTATTGTCACTGACAGGTGGGGTACGACAGAGGATCCGAATCGTTATTGTCCGCGGCCGGTGTACTATATATTAATACGATCATATGATGGTGGATCAAGAGGAGCTTGTGAGCTATACGGCGTGTTGTGCAGTAGCAAGGTCCTGGGAAGGGCGTGTTGTGCAGTAGCAAGGTCCTGGGAAGGGAACGACAGAAGTTGCTAGTCTGGGTAAGGCCATCTCTAACAGAGTTCCTTTGCGGGACATGTTCCTGTCACAAAGAGAATCTTGTTTTTTTCAACGTTCTGGCATATTCTCTTTACCGTTTCTTTTCGAAAGAGATTATCTCTTTTCTTTATATCATTCTCTTTAAAGAGATGCTGTTGGAGACGGTCAAAATGAATAGATAGGGAATAGGGAAGGGAATGAAATGAAGGGAAGATGGTTGGAGATGATCTAAGCTTGGCTCGTACGAGTGAGCTAGGCTGTTGTGAGTCCGGCGGGTCACGTGTTTGGTTGTCTAAGACATAATTGTGCATTGTCTCAACTGCTAATGGAAATTATGTTTGGTTGCATGTAGTTGTAGTTCCATGAAGATATAGGCATTTTGTCAAACACCTTGTGGCACGTCTTTCAAAACATCGGCAATGCTAGCACCATGGATGTGCCCTCCATCGTGCAAGCTCGGCAACGGTGTCCACAAGGCTATTGAGCCTCACCAGCTGTCGCTGTGAAGGTGTCTTCTTGTGCCTGGCATTTTGACAAACACCAAGCAGGCATTCGTGTTGAAATATATTACCAACCTTTCTCCATTAGTTTGAACTTTTAAGTGAATTAGTCGGTGCATGTAATTCAATATGACATCAAAGCTAAGAGGTCTTGAGTTCGAGACCCGGATAATGCATTAATAATAATAATAATAATAATAATAATAATAATAATAATAGGTCTTGAGTTCGAGACCCGGATAATGCATTAATAATAATAATAATAATAACAACAACAACAACAATAATAATAAAAATAATTGTGGCCTATTTTGAGTCTACCTCTAAGGCCTATATGAGCCTAGACGTGAGGAGGGAGTGTTAAAATATATTATCCGGCTAATGCATTAATAATAATAATAATAAAAAAAAATAATTGTTGCCCACTTCGAGTCTACCTCAAAGGCTTAGATGAGCCTAGAGGTGAGGGGGGTGTTAAAATATATTATCCGTCTTTCTCTATCGGCTTGAGATTTTGGATGTGTTGATATATACTGCCTGTTGTGAGGGGGAGTGTTGAAATATAGTGTCCGTCTTTCTCTATTAGATTGAGATTTTGGGTGTATTAAAATATATTACCCGTCTTGAGAGGGAGTGTTGAAATATATTGCCCATCTTTCTTCATCAACTTGACATTTTGGGTGTATTAAAATATATTGTCTGTTTTCTCCGTCAACTTGAGATTTTGGGTATGTTCAAAATATATTGCTCGTTTTTCTCCATCAGCTTAAAATTTTATATGAATTAATCGGTACATGCAAATTAATAGTTCTCGTTAAGGATAAGCCTCGATCAATTGGATAAAGCACGCACAAGGACATGAACACGAAGTCACGAACCCATAAGGAAGAAACAGTGCAAGAACGAACTTTCCACGTGTGGGTCTCGTGCAGGGTGCACGCAGGCTGAGGCCGGATAGACGCCAGGCTGCTAGAGCTCGTCCACGGCAGCATCGCCGGTGCCATGGCCTCGTACAACCTGCCGCGCGCGTCGTGGGATCATCTCTCCGGCTGCATCAGCTGCATCTGCCGCTACCAACGAGCCACAGATTCGGGCTCACTTGAGGTCTCGCGCTCCCCGTGCGCCGTTGTGCCGCACTGAGCTCCTGCGGTGCCATGCCCAGCTCCCGAATCCGGGCACCACGCTGGGCCGCGTCCTCACCGCTTGCCCCCACGAGCGCCGCTTGGACGCCATGCCCTCGTCGGACCACCGTCTCCGCTGCTGATGTCGTCCTAGATCGATCCCTGGTGCTGCGTTCATGGTCGTCCCTGTCATCGAGCATGGAACCACGTCTTCCGTTCGCCGTCGGCACGCCCATGCCTGTTGCACCCGCCCCACGCCTCCTCTCTTCCGCCTCTAGCTTGCTTCATATAACCAACATATGCATGCGCGAGATCCTTGTGGAACGCATTGATTTCGCATTTCCTAGGCTTGACTCCAAGCGCATACAACAATCAAACACCTGGTGCCTATATGATATGAGCTTAGTTGAAACATATGCCCCCAACCAAATGAGCCCTAAGCAAACTGATTTAGGTTGTTCATCTGCATGCGACGCAAAAGCCAGTGATCAATGTGGTTGTTTGCAATCATAAAAGCATGCATGTATATTAGTATGATATGATATCAGCCATTACAATTGCTATATACGGCATACAATAATGTAAAGGAGGAATCATATTTAGTAAATCAAGCTATCTATGAACTATAGAGAACAAGCATGAAAATACATAAAAAAAGATTTATATAGCCACATAAGAAGAGCCAGCATCAGCCTATATCGGTCGTCTATACCATCGTTTAAAGGCGACATAGATTTAATTATATATAAACAAATCGTTTGTCCTTTTTTTCAAAGACGAGGAACATCTCCGAGAAAAGGATTGGACACGGGAAACCGATCCATCACCGTACACGTGTGCTCTGTTAGCAACCGTTTTTTTAGACGCTTCCATCGATCCCGTCTCGTCATAGCCTTCGACTTCGACTCCTGCCCTCTCTCGCTTCCAAACCCTAGCAATGGCCGACGTCATAGACCCCACCTCCGAGGCGCCCCGCGCGCGGCGCCCGCCGCCTCCGCCCCCCGACAGCCCCGACGACCGCTCGCCCCCACTGCCCCCTCCTCCCCCGGGCGGCCCCCCGCCCACCCGCAAGCGGAGCCGCTCGCCGCCGTCTTCCTCCCGCCGCCGCCGCCGCTCGGCTCCTCGCGACCCGAGCGCTACCGCGACCACCACCACCGCAGCGGCCGGGGCGGGAGCAGCCCCAGCCCTCCGCCTTACCGGGGCGGCCGCCGTCACTCCCCGCCCAGGAGGTCCCCGTCGCCGCCGTTCAAGCGGTCGCGACGGGACGACGGCTACGACCGCCGTGGGGGCCGCGGGAGCCCACCGCGGTACGGACACGAAGACAGGAGGTGAGGTGCTCTCCGCTCGGTCTCACTGGCCGAGTTCTGTACCAGATGGGTGGCTAGCGTCCAGGCTCTTTAGGTTTCATGTGTTTTGGTGTTGCGTTGTGCAGGTATGGGTATGACTACGAGCGAGGTGGAGGCAGAGGCGGGTATGATGGTGATCGGTACCATGGCCGATATCAGAATCGTGCTCCAGGTGATGGTTTTTCCCTTAGGCAGAATTCAATTCAATCCTATTAATCTTCAAATGAAAGGATATGGCGAAGCACAGATACATGGGGATGTTGTACTTGTCAAACATGGTTAAAACTAGCACTTGGTAACTGATGTGTTCTAGAATTTAAAAACTGGAGACTTTGGTTTGGTGTCAGCGTTATAGCCTGTTCATTCTTGGTGTTCTGTGCTCCTAGTTGCAGTTAGAATTTTGGCTATCCGAACATATCTACTAATCTGTTTCCAGCTTCCATATTGTCAGAACAATGGATGAGGGCAGGTTATATGCACGGCTCACCTATTTGTTATCATGATTCATGGGGTTTTTTTTTTAAAAATTACTCCTTTTTATTTGATCAAGAAAATATCTTCTAACAGCTCAATTATGAAATCCAGATTGGCCTGATTCAGGATTTGGGGCATCCAATGATGGTCCTGGGCTCACCCAAAGGTATCTATGTAAATACTTACAAATGTACAAGTTTTAAATCCTTGTTGTGTTTACTCTTTTTGTTTGTTAGGAACTTTGATTTTATCTCCTGGTCATTGTGATTGTGTCGCCATAATCAATGTTGGAACCAGTTACCACTACTCCTGAATTGCAAATCAGGTCTTCTACTGACTGTTATATGCTCTGAGGCATCGTTAACGGATAGAGAATCTTCTCAAAAAATTCTCCATATTTGATGTTTGAAAGCAAATTGATCCTTTGAGCAATGTGAGTCTGGAGCGGGATAAGAGATGCATATAGGTTGTCAGCAAGAAATTCCTTTTCTGCTAGAAGTGCAATTTGTACCTGGATCCTCATTATTCTTCTTAGCCAGCCACCAGCAAGCCTTACGCTCTTTTCATGGTTAATACTACTCCCACACAGGCAGAAGCAGTATATGTTTTGGATAGTCAATTAGTCATATAATCAAATGGAGAATCTAATGAGAACATTCTTTATCTGTTAACAACAAGCAGTGAGAGCAGAGGCTTTATTTGAATTCTTGAGTAGTGGTTTATTTTCAGAAAGTAATTTGCATGCTTTAATATAGGCAGATCCACATATGTCAAGTTCTCTGGTTATTTTATTTTATTTTCTCATTGTAGATTGTTCACTATTTTGTTGTGCACTGTACCATGTTAAGCACATATCTATATTATTAACACCATGGAAACAACAATTTAGATATATGTATTTCTGAATTATCAAGTTTTATTGCACATTTTTTATGTTCACACTACACATTCTTGTGCTTTTTGTGATAGCCATCATTAACACTGTGAGGAGGAAAACAAAGGTGAGGACTTCTTGTTTTCCTCTCTCCTTAGTCATCCTTTTCCACTGCTGCATTACCACAATATAAGTTTCTTAATCAATGGCATTTCTTCAGAAGAATGGCAAGATGAATTTGACCTCGTTTACTGATTGAAACCCATAGGAGCACTTGATAAATCCTGCTTGTTTGGAGTAGTTGAGGTTTAAACTCTGCATTAGAAAGTCCAAGTCTATTACAGATTCTTAGCGCTATTTCTCTGATAATGGGGCATGCTTGCCAATTCTGTGTGCTAATAATATTTTTAATGGGAATTTATGTTAATATGCAAATGTTAATTGTCTGATTCCTTCCTTGGCTCATTCATTATGTGTGATTCATTATTTGTCCTCCTTAATTTTTTCTTATCTGCTAAAGCTTTCTATCAGTTAATCAAAATTCTTGTTAAAAATTGCAAGGGATATGGAATATTTTGGAGAAACATGGCAAGTTAGGACAAGTTATTGTATCATATGTTTCTCGGTCAATAAAATCTTGACCACTGTTCTTTTTTTGTTCTATTCAAAAAACAATTTATACATGTGTAAGATATTTGCTGATCAACTTGCACAGTACATTCTAATGAGGAGCAGTTTATATGACCACCTAATCACACACCACCTCACATGAATCACATGAGAAGCTGTTGCATGCCCAAAAGTCCAGACGTTAGGTGGCAATATTTTTATAGGACAGAAAGCAATGCCTTTTATGTAAACTCTTTTTTTTGGCAAGCACACCTCTCAAACCAGATATTTCGTTGATGATTCGTTTGAGCTGTTATTCTCCTCGCAGTGCTACAAATCTAAGAAGACTCTTATTGCAGATTTAACTTGCTAGTTCTTTTACATATCAAATTTTCCTTTGAACCATTTCTCAATATCTATAGGCTTTCTTGTTATTTTTTTCTCCAGTTTCAGGAAGCATCCATTATAATATATAAACAAAACATTGGAGCCTAGCTTTATGAGTTTCTAGTGGCATATTTATGTGACCTTATATGCTTATGGATCTTTTCAGGGAAGGCTTGATGACGTACAAACAGTTCATCCAAGTTCTTGAGGATGATATTTCACCAGCTGAAGCTGAGAGCCGGTAATCATTAATGACACAACGCTTGTCAATTATATCTTCTGTTCTTCTGTTCTAGTGCTGATACACTTTTATGCCTTGTTAACAAGGTACCAAGAATATAAGACAGAGTACATCACTACCCAAAAACGTGCTTATTTTGATCTCCACAAGAACGAAGAATGGTACATTCAGTGATTTAATTCCAGGTGCTAATTGTACATGCTAGTGATACATATAGCATAATTGCTTAACTGTCTGTTTATTTGCTTTCACTTGCAGGTTGAAAGACAAGTACCATCCAACCAATTTATTATCTGTTATTGAAAGGTGGAACTGCATACCATGCAATTTTTTTCTTGGACCTTTTCCCTTGTGCATATGAAGAAAACATGATGTGTTGTTGCAAATAATGTTTTGGTTGAACAAGATCCTTCGTGTGGATTTTTTGTACAGTTCACTTTAATGACTTCTTCATTGTTTTTAGTTTGGCTTAATATTGGTGTAATTTGTTTTGTTTACGCAGGAGGAATGAGCGTTGTAAGCTGATAGCAAAGGAGTTTTTTCTTGATTTGCAGAATGGAACTCTGGATCTGTGAGTTATCTCTGTATACTTTGTGTTACAATATTCTTTTGGATTTCCTGTTTATACCTTGATATTTGGCTGAACAGTGGCCCTGGAATTATTGCGGCCGCAGCAAGTAAATCAGGAAGTGGCAGCGATGGAAACTCTGATGATGATGGAGATAGTGACAAGAGAAGAAAGCATGGCAGAGGTTCCTCGAAAGAAACAGATCCTCTTTCTAGTGCTCCCAAGGCTCATCCAGTCAGTTCTGAACCTAGGCGGATTCAAGCTGACATAGAACAAACTCTAGCCCTTGTGCGTAAGCTTGACACTGAGAAGGGTATTGAGGGGAATATCCTTTCAAGTGGTGATCATGACAAGCCAGATGTAGACAAGTCACATATAGGGTCTATGGGGCCTATAATTATAATCCGAGGCTTAACGACTGTAAAGGGCCTTGAAGGTGTTGAGCTCTTAGACACTGTTCTTACCTATTTATGGCGTATTCATGGTGTTGATTACTATGGCACGTCTGAGACGAATGAGGCAAAAGGCTTTCGTCATGCGAGAACAGACAATAATACTTCTAGTACTACTAATATCAATGCTTCTGATTGGGAGAAGAAGTTGGATTCTTTCTGGTTGGAAAGACTGAGTGCTCAGGATCCCATGGTTATACTAACAGCCAAGGACAAAATTGATGCAGCAGCTGTTGAAGTTCTAGAACCTTTTGTTAGGAAAATAAGGGATGAAAAGTATGGTTGGAAATATGGATGTGGAGCCAAGGGCTGCACAAAACTTTTCCATGCTCCTGAGTTTGTTCACAAGCATTTGAGGCTCAAGCATCCAGAGCTTGTGTTAGAGTCAACCTCAAAAGTTCGAGAGGATCTTTATTTCCAAAATTACATGAAGTATGTATATATGATATTCTATTTGCAGCTACAGCACACTACCATCAACTCTTTTAACAGGTGATACTAAACTTGTTCTTTGTGAACAGTGATCCCAATGCACCAGGTGGAACACCAGTTATGCAGCAGTCTGCTCCAGTAAGAACCACACTTCATTTGCTTGCTTAAATACAGCAGCATAACCCTGCTAGTGCTTTTATTTCATATTATGACTTCAAATAAAGTTGATCTTACTTTTATTCTGGTGCCTTTCTGTATTATGGTTGTTAATATTTACTTAGCACCATTTATAAAATCATTGCATCTCTGATAGTCTGATGTAGTTTAGTCTGCGTTAAAGACTTTGAAGCTATACTTAGTATTCCTGAACCTTTTTATTACTAGTTAGTGTACACTTGGACCATATACCAGACCACCTCTTTTGAGTCTTCTACTTTTCCCCCTTTTTAAATAAAATCCTAAACCCTAATCCTAAAAAAAAGAGAATCTCCTGAACCTACATTTAATATACATAGCTAGGAGAGTTCGAAAATCGAAACCAATTGTTGTTCATAAGTATATGCAAAATAATGAGGTTGTGATGAGGGGATGTGGCATGGTTTGTGTTGGCGAGGTCATTTGCCTCGACAGTTCGACCTAGGAAGACCTTGACCCCAACTCTTCCTGAAGCAGTTGCAATGCACAGGCAGGCAATCCACGATGCAGTTCTCCCTGCTGTTGTCAGTGATGCTGTAGCCATGGAGATCACCTAGGTGAAGCATTATGGGATGGCTTATCCCTTCTGCCACCAATCTTGGGTTGGTGTGGCAGGTGTGGTGGGCTGAGTTGTGAATGTGGCGTAGCGTTGGAGGGTGCTTCCGTGCCACAACACCGTGTCCTGTAAGGGGGAATCTTCAGTGCCATAGTGGAAGTGGAGATATTGATATGTTTGGGATTTTAAATGGATGGGTGATTACTTGGAAGCCTTCATGTGATTCAAAGACGGCAGCTATTCGAGGGAAGAGTTAAATGGCATGGGCTGAATTAGGATGGAACATCCAACCTGTAGTGTTAGCCATTTGTCAGTGGAGAATTTTATAAGTGGCATATAACTATAGATATAGATCATTCAATAGAAATTATATTGAATGCAGAAGAAAAACTACAGCAGTATGATACTTATTGAAACGGTTAGTTGCATATTGACATCCTTGATAAATGGTACAATTTCTGATCTGCAGGACAGATCAAGAAGACCTGGTATGGATAATCGTCTAAGATATGACCGTGCTAATCGTAGAGAATATGATAGGGCAGAGAGAGATGGAGGCAGATATGGTAGAGGTGATCGCTCTCCAAGTCATGATGGGCCTGATGATCAGATGTTTGATGCTTTCCGTGGACGAGGTTCCAATGCTCCTTTTGTTGCTGAATTCCCCCCTCCACCAATATTGATGCCTGTTCCTGGTGCTGGGTAGGTGAAAAGCCATGTGTTTCAATGTAATTTGACAATCATTGTGACAACCACTAAATGGTGTGTGCGCTTTTCTTTTCAGTCCATTGGGACCATTTGTTCCTGCACCTCCAGAGATAGCCATGCATATGCTGAGAGAGCAAGGCCCCCCTCCTCCATTTGAACCAAATGGTGCGCCTCATGGCAGCTCAGGGGTGCTTGGACCAATGATGGGTGGTCCGCCTCCGATTGTAGCTATGCCTCCGTCTTTTTGTCATGATCCTCGTCGTTTGCGAAGGTTAGTGATTATTTGTTACAATACAAAATTCCATGTCCTTTATCTTGTTTGCTCTGGATATGAATTGTTATCTGCAAACAAATATTATATTACTGTCTCGCCTTCAGTGTATAGCAACCTATATTTAATCGTTTTGCTTGTATTTGATTTTGCTTGTGGGCCTTACTTTATTGTGTACTATCCTTGGCTGTCTTCAACTCATCTGTGATATCTGTTGGGTTGCAGTTATAATGACCTTGATGCTCCTGACGAGGAAGTTACTGTTCTAGACTACAGGAGTCTGTAGGCTTTGACCGGCTAAAGCATACTGGCAATCTAGCCGATGACAACTCAATATGTCTTAAGGTTTGTGGACCTCCCATTAGGACGAGAGGTTGTATTCTTTTTACAGAGGCATAGGGGGAAAGGTCATGGACACAAGCAGAGCATTTTTTAGGTCACCTGTAATGTGTTAGAATTTTTTGTAGCTTGAATGGCAGTCAGGAACCTTCTGATTGCTCCTGTTCGTTGAATTGCGCACCATGCACGCTACGCCGTCACAAGAAGTACTGGACAATTGTTTGACAGAATTCCATTTTGAGACGAGAATGCTGTATACAATTTAACTTGTCCATTCTTGCTGAATAATTTATTTCTCTTGGGTTTGAGGTTGGGAGCTGAACCGTGGTTCCGTGCAGCTGTGCGCTGTGGTATTTGTGTGAGCGCTGCACTGCGCTTCTCTCGTTTACTGTGATTGTGTCGTTATGTGTTAAGCTGAGTTATGATGTGGTGTTGCGTCTTAAGGCATGGATCGTTTGGCCGGGAGGAGAGTTAAGGCTGCCAACTCGAACATGATGAATTTATTTCTAAAAAAATGACGAATTTAGGGCGTCAGGTTCCTCAGTTACATTTAGGTTCGTAGCGTTAGCAGCAGTGTGCCTGGAAGAATTCACTGCATGTGCTAGGTTATTAGTCGTCGTCACCTGAAGTATGACATTGTACTGTGCAGAGGAAGCTACGGACGGCAAATTAGCAGGGGGAAATTGGCTGTAGGACGGTGCAATAAGGTAGCTGCTACAGCTCGCAGACACTGGTGGCTCTTTGCTGGTTCACATTCAAGCCATTTTAATCTATCTTATTATTATTATCTATCTTATCTCCTATAGGGGAGAGCAATGGCGACCTCTCAGCCCGTCCACGTCGGCCGAAAAACGCTCTCCGTCCGATCTTCTCCTCCAACCTGATCCGGCCGTCCAGCATGCAACATCGGTGTGCGAATGCAAAAAAACGCTTCGGCTTTTTGATTTTCGGTCCACGTCCTTTTACCCTCGAGACCATCCGATCGACTCATCAAACGGCTTTCGCTGCGTCCTATTTTTCGTCTTCACCCCTGCTCTTCTCGCGTCTCAACCCGCCGTTCTCCTTCCATTTCTCTCCGCCCCAACCCTAGCTCGCCGCCTCCCCGTCGCTCCTCTCTCGCGTGCCGCAGCTCCACCGCAGGTGTCCTCTTCCTTTCTTCACCGTTCACCGCGCCGCCGCCTCCCCCATCCTTCCTTCCCACCGCCGTCCCTCCCTCCCTTCCCCGTGCCGGCGCCGACGCAGCCCCTCCCCTTTTCCTCTCTCACAGCGCCGCTGCCTCTTTCCCGCCGCTGCCGCTGCTCCTCCTCCCCATCCTTCCTTGCTACCGCCGCCCCTCCCTCCCTTCCCCGTGCCGGCGCCGGCGCCATCGCCGGCCCTCCCCTTTCCCTCTCCGACAGCGCCGCTGCCTTTTTCCCCGCGCTTCCGCTGGTCCTCCCCTTCTCCTCTCCGGCGTCGCCGTCTCCTTTCTTCCTTGCCGCGCCGCCACCAGATCCGTCGTCCCCGACCACCACCACCACCGGATCCGCCGTCCTCGACGCGCGCCGCTGCCGGATCCGTCGTCCCCGGCTACCGCCGCCACCGGATCCGCCGTCCTAGAGCCGCGTCGCGCCACCGCCGAGTAAGCCCCCGCTCCGCGGAGATACCGCCCGCTCCTCCTTCCTCCCCCGCCTCTTCCCCCACCGGCGCCACCTCCCTCTTCCTCGTGTTGCCTCCCTTTCATCCCCTGCCTGTCCCGGCGGCGCTTCTCTCCGATCTACCCCGCCAGCGCCGCCCCTCCTCCCCGGTACACGTGTCCGGTGCCGGCTGCTCACCCCCATGCCACCGCCTCCCACCCCCAACTCCCCAGGTGCTACCACCGCCGGATCCACCTCTTCCCCCGCCGGCGCCGCCTCCCTCTTCCTCGCGCTGCCTCCCTTTCATCCTCTGCCCATCCTCTCCTTCCAATCTCTCCCCTCCCCGTCTCCGGTCGCCACGCGGGGCCAGCAAGGCGATGCGGCACGAGACGGCGGCGCCAGCTCGAGGTAGTAGGCCAAAACCCTCGCCGTCTTCCTTCGGTCGCAGAAGCTCGCATCACCATGGCGGCGTCCACTAGTGGCGATGAGCCGCTCTCGGCCCAGGCGGAGCCTGCGCTCGGAGAGGGCATCGGACTGCTGTTCGGGCGGTGGACAGTGCTGCAGATGGCCGTGGAGAATCAGCGGGGCGACCGCGATTCCCGCACCAAGGCTGCTCAGCTCGCCGCACCCATCCTCACCTGGTTCTCCCACTCCAAGGCTACCTACTCCTCCTTCCCTTCAATTTCCTCTTATAATTTTCCACTGCTTTATAGCAAATTGGGTGGGATCTGGTAGTAAATGTGTCTCTTCGATTGGTTTTAACTTTTAGGTTAGCATCGCGAATTCGCAATAGTTTCTTACGATAGCCGTATTGAGCCATCTGGGGTTGACATCAATTGTACAAAGACAACATCTTCAACCTAGGGTCGAATCGAGTGGTTATACCTAGGATTTGTTTCAGTTTTTACGTTCGACGGTAGGTTTGATTCGACCACTCAAAAGAAAGCTATGCTTTATATGAGCTGATCGTTTCGATTGCTGTGGCATTTTCAGTAGGAGATGCAACGAAAGGTACGCTTTATGAATACACTTTGGATTAAAAATGAGAATTAGCAGTTAGCTTTTGCTATTTGGTCAATTTCTACCTGCCTAGCTAATTTAGATGTTAAAGACCTCATCAGCTTTCAAAATCTCACTTGCACAATAATCTGGATTAATGAAACAATCAAAATTAGTGGAACCAGGCCTTTGTAATTTTAGTTGTAGTTTTCATGTAAGGTATCAATTTGTGTATATGAACATTGCAGTTTGTTATGTACAGACACCTAATTTGCCTCAAACCACTGAAAAGAAAGCTATGGTTTATATGAGCTGATCGTTTCGATTGCTGTGGCATTTTCAGTGGGAGATGCAACGGAAGGTACGCTTTATGAATACAATTTGGATTAAAAAGGGGAATTAGCAGTTACCTTTTGCTATTTGGTCAATTCCTACCTGCCTAGCTTATTTAGATGTTAAAAACCTCATCAGCTTTCAAAGTCTCACTTGCACATTAATCTGGATTAATGAAACAATCAAAATTAATGGAACTGCACCTTTGTAATTTTAGTTGTAGTTTTCATGTAAGGTATCAATTTGTATATATGAACATTGCAGTTTGTTATGTACAGAAACTAATCTGCCGCTGCCTGAGGATGGCACTGATCATGTTGATTATAATACCATTGGCTTGCTGGAAATCTATCAATCTCATGACAAGGATTTTCTTCCTCGGCTATATACAAAGATAATAGGAGCTGAGTTTGGTGTGTCCCACAGGTACACGCCTCTGTCCTTCCCCCAACTCTCTTACTTCCTTGCTGCATCAGTTAAATATCCTCACATCTTGATGCATCTCTTTTTGTTTACAGTACTGATTTTGGAGCCTCTCAGGGTAATGGGCTGTTGGCTTTAGTTATGTTGATATTATTTAAACTTATTGCTAGCCTGATAAGATGTCCCTTTAGTTATTGCTTATAACATTTCTTTCGTATTTCACTGTTTCATTTGCTCCCTATTTTTATTTCCATCCATGCTTATGTGCATATAGAGAGAGGAATGATCAATCAGGGAACTAGGAGAGATTGGTGGCCTTTGCCAGGCCATTTTTATAGGAAATTTGCTAAATTTAGGTAATAGATAATTAGCCTTCTAAATTCGTTTAGATCTGAGTGCGATGTAATATAGGTTAGTAATTGTTTAACCTTTAGTATATAGAATGAATAGAATGATTTTCTAATGCAGGTTGTTATTTCCTTCTTCTTTTAGAATATACTGTCACATCTTACTATGTGGTGTTAATTCTCCTTTACTTCAGTCTTTACTTTGGTTCTGTACATAACCGTCGTTCTCTAAGTTAGATACATATGTGTGTCCTGCTCTCATTCACATATGTCCTGTGTTTTCGATTCACATTATCTATCTCCTTATGTCCTGTGTTTTGCTGCAGCTCGCTGACAATAGAAGTTCTGGAAAAAATTAGATCCAGCAAAATTGTAAACTCTGATGATAAGGTACAGAGAGGCCGATAGCTAATATTGCATATCACTTGATCAGTTGCATGTTATATATTTTCTCATGGAATGACATGCATCAAAATGATGTTTTTGCAAATTATAGCACACCATGCATGATTCCGTTGTTCTATGGACAAATCAAGTAAGGGCATGAGCCTATGTAATCCTTCAAATCTTTTCATTACGGTTTCAGTGTTTTCAGAGCATTACCTGTATAGTTTCACTGTGAGCAAGTTTAGAGAGATCAGCTCATTGCCAATTGTCATTGGCACACTATTCTTTTTCACCAAATCATGATTTACAAAATTACGGTTGTAATAATATAATCTGTTCACAATGGACAGATCTGTTATTGCTCTATCAAGTTATAAAGTTATCATCCGATATTGAATTTTTTGGCAAACGTAAAGTACATTGGGTACGTACTTTTAAATCTGACATACAATTAACAGTGTAATGCCTTTTAATTATTCCATGTCAAAATAATATGGTTTAGCAATACATGAACTCAGCACATCATGTGCTAGCTTTCCTCTTAGCTGATACACGTTCAACTCAACATGATAACGTTCAATCCTAAATCACAGGTTTCATGATTGCTCATTCCAGTGATATTTCTTATCTTTGTCCACCTCAGCATTTCTGAATTTTTTGTTATGTTGCTTTTTTCCCTTTCATTTTCTAGCTGATTATGCCAGTGTCTTCAGAAAGCCACATTTACTTCAAGAATTTCGGTTGGTTGGTGCATGTCAAAAAAAAAATGTGCATTTGATATGTCCAGTCAGGTACCACTTATACTTTCGATCTCTCTCCTGGTTTACACTACAGGCTACACTAGGTATTTTGGTTGGTAAGTACTGTGTTTGGTTTTGTTGTTGACTGCCTGTGAGCTTGCTGCAAGAACCATTAATCAATTTTATTTTTACACTGTCTACAATTATTTTCATCAAGTTAGGATTTAGTTATCTATATGTTATATCTGTGTTTGGTTGTCCTTCTGTAGCCAAGGGTACCAGAAACAAAGCTGTTACAGCTCCTGGACTCCAATTTGGAAGCGAAAGCAAAGCTCATTTCATTTGCGTTTCATCCATTCCTGGTCGATGTTCTATATGCTTTGTCCCTTTCAGATTTAGTTCCTGTTTATCCTTTTTATTCCTGTGTATTGATAGAAATTAGCATGATCTGTGGTAAAGTTTGGGTCTTTATGCTCTGGGAAAAGAAACAATGATTTTTTTTCTCCTGGAGACAGTCATGTGTAATTCATTCAGACTGTTCCAAGAAGAAATAATTGAGGATTTCCCACTTCCAATTCCAAGAACTGTATGCTCCATTACTGTTGGTTTACTTCATTAGGTATGCATATACGTCATATCCAGCACCGTTATTATTTCAGTGAGGTATTGCATCTCCGTGTTTATATATAATAAACATTTTGATTATATTTCGTCTATCTGTTAGAATCTGTCATGCTATCGAGGATTTTCAAGCGGAACCTTATTTAATTACATTTTCTACGCAATAGATAATGATAACTTAACTTTGCATGATTACCTGCTATAACGAGCTTCCAACAATTGACTTTCTTCTCTGTTAATGTATATAAATCAATTCTATAGAAAAATATTTGCTCTATTTCATTCAATGATCTAATCATGCCGATTAAAGCTTCAGATTTTTTTGTTTAATTTATTTTATTTTTTAATTAAACATTACAATTCATGGCCATTGGAACAACCGGGTCGTGCGCGCAGATGCGCGCGATCAATTCTAGTATTCTAAAGGGCAGTTCCGCCGCGCTGCCTGCCTGTTGTCGTGTCGCGTGTCCATTTTCCACGTGCCTGCGTCTCGATTTTCCACGTTCCCGCCTTTCTCCTCTGACGGCTGGCTTGTCGCGTCGGTCGGACGACGCCGGCCGTCCGATCGTCGGGCGAAATAGGATTCGGCCGTCCGTTCTCAAATTTTATATTATAAAAGCATTTCTTTCTTTTTTTTTCTCGACGAGGTGGACGGAACGACCAGTTGGTCACCCCCGCAACTCCTCAGCTCGCCGGCCTGGGTTCGATTCCCGCAGCCGCGCGATTAAATTGCGTGCCAAGCAAACGCGCGCGGTCCCGTGCCCACACGTCCGTTCTTATATTATATAGTATAAAAGAATTTTTTTTCTTTTTCCTACCGAGGTGGACGGAACGGCCAGTTGGCTAGGCGGGCTAGCAGTCACTCCGTAGACCAAGGATCGAATCCTGGTACTATATATCTGCCGGTTAAGGAGAGAATATTTTATAAAAGACAGTCGTCATCGTCACTCGCCACCCCTCACCGCCACTGTTACTTCTCCCATACTCTAGCAAGAGCTTCGCCGGAGGGCCAGATCTGCGTCTGGTGCGAGCGTTCAAAGGATGTTCATATCGGGTTGTTGACGCAAAGAGAGAACCTCGACGCACTGCACATCTAGAACCTTTACACACCGAGCCCTTTGAACAAAAGAAAGGAGAACTCGATTAATCAGCGCCCATACCTATGTACAAAGTACATCTGCTGTTTTGTTTCACCACTAGATTTTTTTAAAAAAATATCTAGAATTTTTCACTCCAAAGATATCCACATTAGGATTTACCACTCAGCCTATATGTGTAGGAGTGGCGAATACTAGAATCTCTCTTTCCTTTTACTCCTCTATGTAACGGAATGAACGAGCTGTAATGGAATTCTATAGACTGCGTACAGTCTTGTTCTTGTTCGTTAGTTGTATGTAATATGAGTCATATAGTACAGGGATGTTTCTCACATTTTAGTGCCAGTCCTTTCATATGACATTGATAATTTAGAACTTTTGGTTTTCTTTTGGCATGAAAAAAAATAATGAGAAACGCGTCATGTCTTTGGACATGGAATGGTGTAAGGAACCAGATATCCAGGGGGGTGTTGAATTGGGCTTCTCAAAATTTTATTTTCTATTAAATTTTACATTTGTGTTCAAAATTTAAACAAATACGGAAGCTAAAGATCAATTCTTTGAACACAAGTAATATGACAATTTGATAGCAACCCTAAAGTGATTGCACCAAATACATCTAGACAATTAAGATATACAATTAAGTACAAGGTGAATGCTATGAGGGCCAAGCACTAGTTCAAGGATACGTAAGATCAAGTTTAATCTAAGAGCTAGTAACAGTCAACACATAGCAAGGGGCTAGATAGCACAATAATCATCTCAAGATATGGCAATGAATATATGAGCACAAGAGGCAAACCACAAGTGACACGAAGACTTTTTCCCGTGGTGCTTGGAGACTTGCCGGTCTCTTCTAATCCACGTTGAGATTTGATCCTCGCAAGGGTTGGCTCCCTCTCCGAGTCAACCGCCTCTACTCTACTAGTGGTTGCTAGTTTCTTCCCTTCGAAGATGGCAAGCAACAACGCCACTCACATGGTTTGCCCGGGCCTTCTCACACGCTTCTTGAGAAGGTCACCGGTGCATGACGCCTCCCATGCCGTGTTGGTGCCTACAAGCACCAAGAGTAATAAACCCGAAGCCGCTTGATCGCTCTGGATCAAGCTCAAGAGTGATGCATATAAGACTTACTTGGTCACTCACTCCTCTCACTAGGGTTTCACCAAATCCACCCAATTTTATCCCCTCTCTCTCTTTCTCACCCTCTATAGCCACTTCTCACACTTTGGGACACACTCAAAATCTTAACAAAAACCACACCTCAAACCCCAAAGCTCATCCAAGCTTTACCACAAATGAGCCACCCAAGGGTTTATATAGGCCTAGATCTAAAAAACTAGCCATTGGAAGAATAGTAGTTATTGGAGGATGGTTTGGAAAAAAAATCCCAAACTGTTCCAAAATAATTATCAAATGCACCATGACCGACTGGCCCCCTACCCAAACTGTCCGGTCCCTGGCCGGACCGTCCGGCCTGACCGTCCGGACTCTGAATGGTAGTACTGGTCAAACCATTCGACCCCCCTGCCCAGACTATCCTCCAAGTATTGGCTAAACCATCCGGCCCCTTACCCGGATTATCTGCCAAGTACTACCAAAAACACCCTAGCCCGGACCGTCCGCCCAGTACTACCAACTATCTGTTTCCTCTTTTTCTTAGCCCGAACCTACTCCTGACTGTCTGGCCTTAGATTGCCCGCCTAACACTATGAACTCTTTGTTTCTTGTAGACTGTCTGGCCCAAAGAAACCCACTAACTCTAGAGACCTCTCGGAGTCCCTCTCGCTCAATCTCGGACAACCAAAAGTTCAAACACTTCACGGATACCTCCGACACTCTCGCTACACTCCTACGACACCTCGACATCTCACTAGGCTCAACTACGGTTTAGGAGTAAATGTGTATCACCTGAGAGCTAGGAACCGATCCGATCAACACTGGTTCGGATCCCTCTTAATAGTACGGTGACTATCCTACAAACCCGGTCTTTCAACCAACCACTAAGACCGGTAAAAGACTAGAAAACATCTTTAGTCATACACTAGCCACACCTTGTCCTTGAGCACTGTCTTGAAACTTGATGTCCCACACCAATGTCTTCAAGTCCACTTTAACGCTCTATGTATCACCCTTTACATGCATTGTGCATGATGACCTTCACCATACGATTGATGATGTCTTCGTTTTGTCAACTTCGACTTGATCACCTCATGAGATTCTCCCGTCCTATCGATTTTGACTTGATCATCCTCTCCGGTGATCATCCCACCAAATCAACCTTGACATAGTACTCAACTCTTGGTGACACCCCCGTCTTATCGACATTGACTTGATTATCATTTTTCAACACACCTTGGTCATCACACACACTTCTAGGACTTAATTCTCTTCAAACCACTCATGAAAGATATTAATCCCAAAAGCTCAATATAAAAGAATTGATAGATGCTCAACAAGGTTTAAGCACAACAAGTGTTCAATAATAAGACTCAAACATAAATGGAACATTGACATAAAAGGTCTCTACTAAGTGTATCATGATAAAGATATATTTGATCTATATGCACTTATAGAGATGATTACCCAAAAGATAAATAAATAATTTATGACAATTGATTAATTTCGTGAACACAACTTCATTTAAAGATGCACATGAAAATATATTCAAGAATTAAACATGTACAATTCACATTTAAAGCAAAAGTGAAGTTGTGATTCAATTTAAATTAAACTTCACTAAATAAGTGCATGAGAAAATGTAAACAAAGCATACATACACAAAGTCAATTTATAGCGAGGTGAAATTTAACTTTAGT
Organism: Olyra latifolia; assembly: GCA_036346145.1. Taxonomy (NCBI): domain Eukaryota; kingdom Viridiplantae; phylum Streptophyta; class Magnoliopsida; order Poales; family Poaceae; genus Olyra; species Olyra latifolia. The sequence continues at coordinate 2,846,023 of CM070528.1, forward strand.
TAAAACAAGGATGACAAGTGAGCAATGCACATATTAAGCTTAAAAGAATATTTATGCAGAAATAAATGTGACATGAAGCAATGCGCGTACTTATAATCAATATGTTACTTAGAACTCACTATACACTTCATAAGAGGAATGCAATAGTAAATATAGAAGGGATACCAAGATTGCATATCCCATCTTGCACTATTAATCCACATTGCATATGTGAAACTAAAGGAAATAAACCATCTATTAATCTCAACAAAATAGGCACTAAGATGCATACCTTGTATGGATGAATAGATCATTTGGTTGACCTTAATGATTTCTCTTATAGAAATATGAGGCTAGAGAAAACTTGATAATAAACACATTAATCTCATAACAAGATCATCATATATAAAAGGAATATAATGAGTCAAGCAATAAATTAAGTATTCAATAGATACACAATATAGAATACGCTCTTGATACCTTCAAATGGATCATTCATCAATGCCCTAAATATGAGACTAAAGAAATAGCATTAATAACAAATATTAGTCTTAACTAGGATGATTAGATTCATGCCTTTAATGGTGAACAATCCTTCTATCAATAACTCATGTTTGTCATTTATTAGCGTTTATTATTAATCACCAAAATCACACAAGGCCTACCTTGAACTTACAAACTGGCTTTTAGGCTACAAGGTGTTGTAACTGCATGTTGAAAAATATAAGAAAAAAATCTACTTCACTCTAGACCTAATCATGCACCGGGCCGGGCTTCGGGACAGGCTTGGAAAAGCCCGGTCACTTTGATCTGAGCCCGAGCCCGGCCTAGCCCGACAATTTTTTTGATACACCGAGCCCGAGCCCAGCCCAAAAGCCCAGCTACAAACCTAAAGCCCAACTTTGCATTGATTTTCTGTTTTTGTGCAGGCCCGAGCCCGACCCGAATTTTTTCTCGGGCTTGGTTTTTTAGCCCGAGCTCGGCCCAACCCAGAAAAATCGGGCTAGATCCGGCTAGGCTACCCATGAACAGCTCTACTTCACTCCCTAAGTATTGAACTAGGTGCACCTACCCTCTCCCCGTTTGACCTAAAACCAAGTAATTCAAATTCAACCCTAGGAAGTATTGAACTAGGTGCACTTAACCTCCCGTGAACAGTTTTGCTACGAGGTATTTCCATGCGAGTTGTCCACACAAATAGTTTTACCACATAGGTTAGATACGTGGCATTTTATTTTTTGACCAGTTTTTAATTGCACAAACCACATATCAGGCCTACAGTATCTCTGTCCCCACCTACCCAAGCTTCCGCGGCCGACGCTGCCACACCGCTCTTCTTCTGGCCTCACTAGCGCAAGTACTCGACGGAGCCGCCCCCTCCTTTGGATGGTGCCTCCTCCTCCTCCTCCTCCCTCCTTAACAATGACCCCAACCTCCTTCTTATCCCACCGAAGAGCGCCACTGACACGTTGATCCTCCTCCGACCTCACTAACGCAAGTACCTGACAACGCTGCCTTCTCCTCATCCCTTAGACGACGCCATTTCCTCCTTCCTCGATAGTGACTCACCCCAATCTTCTTTACCTGCCGAAGAGCACCATTGCCACCCAATGCCGCTACAACCTACGAGCAAGGGAGAAGGGAGAGCAAGTAGGAGGTGAGGTGGCAACCAAATCGTGGAGGAGACTGATGTGGGCAGCCGACAAGGTTGGGAAGGAGGAGGGACGATGTCGTCGGAGTAGCAAGGGACAAAGAAGGAGTAGGTGTGGGTGAAGAAGGTGGCGACGTCACTTTGTGCTTGCTCTAGAGGAAGAGGGTAAGACATTTCGGGCACGGTGGTACACGATGCATGTGGGGCTGGGCGAGGACAACGGGGTAGAGTAGCAATGGCAATTGAATCATATGTAGGTGGGAGAGAGGGGGGAGAGAGAGAGGAGGAGAGTGTGTGTGACGCGTGGGTCCATAGTTGAAAAATCAAAAAGAAAGAAAATACTATATGTACCGCACGTGTGGCAAAACCACCCCGAAACCACCCTAGGGTTAAATGCATCAGTCTCAATACTTTGTGGGGTTGTATATCTAATTTTTTACGTAGTTCAACATTCTAAGGGAAAATTTGAGGTAGAAAACTATAGAATGGGTGAATTTGCTAAGTACCATTACAAATTTGTCTCTTTGCTGTATGACACTCTTTGGCAGAAGACACTTTCCCTAGTAATGCATAAGAGAGAGAAATGATAGTAAAAGTTCTATTTTGCCCCTCGAGTTGAGCAGGGTGATATGGGCTGCAAAAATGGCAAACAATACAGAAAATATGTAAAAGGTCTATTTTGTTAGGTTAGTTTCCTTTTTTTTTTTCTGTATTTGTTTTTCTATTCTTCATGCCATGCTCAACTTGAAGTGCAAAATAGATCTTTTACGACTTCGCCTAAAAGAGGATTTAATTTAGCGGCTCTTTCCAAAAGGCGTGAATGCAAATAAAAAACATATCCTAGATAAGCTTCATGGCCGGGGGGTCTTCTTAATAGAAGAGACATTTGGCCATAAGCTTGTGCCTGTTTGGAGCTTCTCTCTCCTGTACAACAAGAGGGAAAATGTCTTTTATAAAGTGTGTTAAGTTTAGAGTGTCATATAGAAAAGAGACGAATTTGTAATGGTAACTAGTAAATCCACCCATTGTAGTGTGTTACAACAAATTTCCCCATATTTCAAAGAATGAAGTAAACCTTTTTCCAAATTATAACAAGTAAAATTTACTATAGCCGAACACATATAAACCAAGATCTAGAGATACTTGACAATTTTGACAAAAATAGTATTGGTGAAGAAAACACGTGGGGGGTCAAGAACCACGACCAGGATGTTGCAGCCGATTACACGTAAATGGGTCAAGAATCAAGAATCCAGCTGTACATTAACGAGAGAAATGGGTTTTTTGTTGGTTTGGCGGCGGCGGCAAGGACTAGGAAAGCTTGAGAAGTAAAGCAGGGCGGATCTAGAGAAAAATCGATCGGGGTTCACCACCTTACTGATCATCATGTGTATATATACTGAATAGTAATATGCCGGATAAAGTTTACAATCAATGATTTAACATAATCAATGGCGATGTATAATAGTAAAGTAGTGATAAAAAACCTTGCTAAAATGGGGAAAAATCATTTCCATAAATTGACATGTCATTTATAGATTATTGAAAAAATTTAAAAGTTGAAACAGTATACGTTCACAAGATTACTCACTTGACATTACAGCCAAATACTCAAGTTCAAAGAGAGAGCTGAAATTTGAGCATGTCAATCAGCGTATCACAGGATCACTTGCACTTGCAATTTTTCCTTCTGATTTTGGCAATGCATCGAACTATATTGGCACTTGAAATTTCCAAAGAGAAACAGCAGGCCATATACTCATATCCCTACTATCGTGCTGAAATTATAATAACAAATTTAGTCTCTTTGCTAGGAAAAGTAGGACGAATTGGGATAGAATTAGTAACACCCGATGTCTTAATGCTGGATGGTGATCAGGATGTGCAACTCTGCAAGCGTCTTGTGACTAGCGAGAGTGGCACAGATTGATCAAACACGATTGGCTGGTTGCATGCTTGCAGTGGATTTTCCTAGCGCCAGTGGCTAGGTCAGCTATGCCGCTTGAACATTTTCCAATTTTTTTTGCTTCTCAACAGTACATTAATAATGGTTCCCCCAAATTTTACCATCTGTGACTAGGGGTGGAATCGAGCCGAGTTCTAGCAAGCCAGTGCTGGCTCGGCTCGGGCTTGGCCAGACCAACGAGCCAGACCTGAGGATCGGCTCGGGCTCTGTCCAGCTCGTGAGCGGCTCGCGAACTCCTGCCTGGAGGATGGGAAGGGGGAGGCCGGGAGGGGAAGGGGGCAAAGGCAGCGACCGGAGGATGAGTGAAGGTCGGGGACTGTGGCCGGGGACGAGGGCTGAAGCTCGTGAGTCGTTGTCACCGTCGTTGGTGGCCGGCGGCGGGTGGTGGAGTTTCGGTCATGGTGGCGGGCCGTGGAGTTTCGGTCGCGGCCGGCGAAGCGGTGGTGGAGCTCAAGCGTGGCCGGCCATGGGTGGAGGTCGAGGCTCGACCACTCGAGGGCACGGAGGCGGTGGGCGGCGGCGCCGGTCGCGCGTCGCTGGTCTCTGGGAGCCGAGTCGATAGCGGCAAGATGGCGCGGCAGAGCGCCACGATGAGCGGAGATACGCTGCCGGGCGGCAGTGAGGAGGAGGATCGGACCGGTCTTTGCGGAGAGGAGGAGATCGGGAACGTGACGGTGCAAAGCGATGGGGAGGCGGCGGATGTACGTACCGGGGAGGTGGGAGGGGTGGGATTTGTAGACGTTGATGTCGGTGATGTAGGAGGTGGGGCGGCCGGAGGCGATCTAGCGCTTGAGGAAGAAGAGGACGAGCTCCTCATCAGTAGGGCTGAAGCGGAAGCTCGGCGGCCACCGGTGCGGCTCCGGGTTCCCCATTCTCGCCGGCGCGGTGCGGAGATGGTTGGTGGGCGTGTACTCCTTCATTTGCTGGGTCAACTCGATGCTCCAGCTGCTTACTCAAAGGTGTGACTCGCGTGCTTAATGAGCCCGGAGCGAGCCCCGAGCGAGCTAGATCCAGCTCGGTTCGGGCTCGGTTGGGTGACCGAGCTGAGGTTGAGGCTCGGCTCGAGCTCGAGCTGCTCGCGAGCCGCGAGCCAAAGTTCCAGCCCTATCTGTGACGACGTGGGAGAGGAAAAAGAGGCGCTGAGAGCTTGAGGCGAATTGCAAGCCCAGGGAGATGTCTCTTGGGCTAGCCAGCTAGGTAGCTAGCTAAAGAGGGCCTGAGACGTGAGCCTCTGAGGCACGCGTGCGTAGGGCTGGAAACGAGCCGAGTTCGAGCGAGCCAGGCCTGGCTTGGCTCGGCTCGTTCGGCAACCTGGCTCGGCTCGACTCAGCTCGGTGGAGTGACCGAGCTGGAGCGGTGGCTCAGCTCGGCTGTTCAGTAGCTCATGAGCCAACAAGATAGAAGGCAAGCATAATAAAGAAAGATAAGTGCATAACACCATTTTTAGAGTAAGAACACTATAATTTCACAATATAATACCATCGTAAGTATAGAATTATAGTAAAGAACCATTATAACACCATAGTTCATAGTATACATAATGGCTTCTAGTGACCATGTCCATATATATGTCATATGTGACCAACTAACCATAGTCCATATAATGGCTTCCAGTGTCCATATATATGACCATAGGGCATAGGCCATAGTTCATATATAATATATTCCGAACCATATGTGTGACCATAGGACGAGCCAGCACAAGCTGAGCCCGAGCGAGCTCGACACTGGCTCGGCTCGACTCGCTTCGACCAACGAGCTAGAAAATTGGCTCGGCTCGTGCTCATCTGCAAACAAGCCGGCTCAAGCCAAACTGGAACTGTGCCGCCCGAGCAGCTCGCGAGCCGCGAGCTAAACTTCCAGCCCGGCGTGCGGGCCTTCTTGGCTGCTACTGTTGTCTGGATATAACAAAGCTTCTAGGTTCACAATTTTTTGAGTGGGGTGCACCAATGGACGGACTTGCTGACATGAGCATAAAGATTTTTTGGACGGGGTGTGACGGTGGCTCCGCCCCTGAGTAGAAGCGGTGAATGTTGAGACGTGGCCCTCTTCTCCTCCTGCTCTTCGTCTCGCCAAGGTAACCACGCCTTCCTCCCTCCCTCACCAATCCCTTTGTGCTGTTTCTTGCTTTGGTTCTTGCAACCATGGAGCTGGATGCTTCCTTGCACCGGCTGCTGCTGCTGTTACGGGGGAACCCATAGGATGATGCTTTCTTGCACTGTGATCCTATGAGCAATTCGTCGAGCACCGTGTGGGCATAATGGATTCATATATCATGTGTGGTTGATCCATGGCTTATATGGATATAGGGTTCTGGGGAATGCTTCGCGAGCTTACAAACTTCTTGCGAAACCTTACCTTGCTGCCCCCGCCCTTTACTGTTCTCTGCGAAATCTGGAACACTATCAAGAACTGGACTTGTTTTTTTTGGGTGTGTTAGAACAGTAGCAATTTGCAGTTTTTATGAATAGTATTGTCGAATAATGTGTGTGACTGCACCAAAAAAATACTTCAAAACATGATCGCATTCATTAAAGCAAACTAATCTTATTCATAGATGGGTGTGAATCGAATACATTATAGCCTCAAACTTCAGTCTTAACAAGTTGGATAGTTCTAACTTGTTAGTAGTAATTGAGAATGTATCTGTATGCAGTATTCAGTCACTTTTTGGATCCAAGTTAATGGTACATGTGCTAGTACAATATATATACTTCCTTGAGTGTAGCTTCTATCCAGCCCAGACAATCTATGATGATTGTGCTTCACGCCAAGCATGGATTTGACCAGCTATTTTACTCTTTCTTTGCCTTATGTATTGAAATCCTGGCTGGCTTCTTGCAAAATCATATAGCGCGCGTAACTCTTTTTATTGTTAATTATATCACAAACCATATTATGCATTCTGAGTTCTGATGATACTTTCATTTTGAACAAAAGCCCTACAATGCTATGACTAACCGCCAAATATTTATTTGAAATTATGACAGAATGTTGGGTGAATATTGTTCAGGAGTATAGTTTTAGAAGTTGATAATTTTTTGAGTGAGACTGGAGTAAACATGGGAGATGCACTGTTTGTTGTCCTTAGAAAAGTTGCTCTTTCCCTGGGAGAAGGGGTACTAGGAAAACTGGGTGTAGATGTGGTCGAAGCAGCATCACTTTTGACAGATTTTGAGCATAGCATGAAACAAATTGAGAGCGAGCTTTTAATTCTTCAGGCATTTATTGGCCAGGCTAGTGCTCAGAAAGGTAGTGACAAGACATTTGTTGCCTGGTTGGACCAAGTTAGAGATATTGCCCATGAGGTAGAAGATATCATTGATGAGTATGCTTATCTCACCACACAAGCCATGGATACAAGCAGCTTCTTCAAGAGAAAGTTCAATCAGATCAAGGACTTTGCAGCATGGAAGAAGATTTGTAGCCAGATTAATCAAGTTGAAACTCGAATTTTGAGGCTAACGGACATGAGAAATCGATATGGCATCTCAGTAGGCGAACTAGACAGAAGTAACAAGTTGCAGTACCCCACGCAGCTTTGTCTGATAGATTCTTCTTACCTTATTGATGACTCTGAGATTGTGGGGGGTGTGAATGAAATTGGAAGGTTGACACAATGGCTACTTGAGGAGAAACAACACCGATCTGTCTTTGCCATCTTTGGCATGGGAGGTTTAGGCAAAACTATGATAGCGAGCAGTGTTTACAATAATCAACAAATCAGAAGAGCTTTTGATTGTCATGCATGGGTTACTCTATCACAGAGTTATCAAGTTGAAGAATTACTAAGAGATATCATAGATCAGCTAATAGACCAGAGAGCAAACATTACTAATGGTTTCAGGACCATGAGTCGCATCAGATTAGTAGAGGTACTACAGACCTGTTTGCAACACAAAAAATATCTGATTGTATTGGATGATGTATGGGATAAAGATGCTTGGCTATTCTTGAACCATGCATTTGTCAGAAACAACTGTGGAAGTAGAGTTCTAATAACAACTCGCAGAAAAGAGGTGTCTTCTTTAGCAGATGATAACTATGTCATTGAACTTAAAACTCTTCAATATGCTGAATCTTGGGAACTGTTCTGTAAAAAAGCATTTCGTGCATCAAAAGATAACATATGTCCTGAAAATCTGAGATCTTGGGCAGAGAAAATTGTGGCCAAGTGTCAAGGGTTGCCACTGGCTATTGTAGCCATTGGAAGCCTTCTATCACACCATCAGTTAGAGGAGCAGGAGTGGAAATTGTTCTACAACCAACTTAGCTGGCAATTAGCTAACAATCCAGAGCTCAGCTGGATTGGTAATGTTCTGAATCTGAGCTTGAATGATCTCCCAAGCTATCTGAGGAGTTGCTTTCTGTACTGCAGCCTCTTTCCTGAAGACTACAAGATTAAAAGAAAATTGATTGCCAAGTTATGGATTGCGGAAGGTCTTGTGGAAGAGAGAGGAGATGGAACATCAATGGAGGAAGTTGCTGAGTGTTATCTCACCGAGCTCACTAAGCGTTCTCTTCTTGAAGTCACAGAAAGGAATGCGTATGGAAGGGCTAAAACATTTCATTTGCATGACCTTGTGCGAGATATAACCTCCACCGTTGCTAAAAAGGAGAAGTTTGCTATTGCATATGGCAATGTTGGCATAACTGAAGTTGCCCATGGAGCCCGCCGTTTATGCATCCAAAAGGGCGCCCAGTCCCTAAAGTTTTTAGGAAGTTCACTGCTCCGATCTTTCATTTTGTTTGACACTGAAGTACCATCTTCTTGGATATATGATGTTTCATCACATTTCAGACTTCTGAGAGTCCTAGGCCTAAGATTTGCCAGTATTGAACAAGTGCCATGTGTAGTCACAGAATTATATAACTTGCACTATCTAGATTTGTCGCACACAAAAGTGAAGCAGATACCAGCATCATTCAAAAAACTTATCAACCTACAAGTTTTGGATCTCAGGTTTAGCTACGTGGAGGAGTTACCACAGGAAGTAACTATGCTCACTAATTTACGGCATTTACATGTATATGTAATCAATGATATTCAAGAGAGATCATTGAATTGCTTGAGTGCTACAAAAATTCCCAGCAAGATTGGTCGTCTAAAGAATTTGCAAGCTTTACTGACTGTTTCAGCCGATAAAGATTTGGTTTCACAGCTGGGGAACTTGACACAGATGAGAAGTTTGGGTATAATGAAAGTGCGGCAAAGCCATGTTGCAGAGTTATGTGACTCCCTGACAAAGATGCTTAGCCTCGGCAAGTTGCTTATTTCTGCTGTTGATATGGATGAGATTCTTAACCTGGAAATGCTTAAGCCCTCACGAAATCTTAAGGTTTTCTGGCTGGCAGGAAAGTTAGAGGGAGGGGTGCTCCCACCAGTATTTGCCGAGCTTGAGAAATTATCACTGTTAAAAATGGACTGGTCTGGTCTGAAGAAGGATCCTATTAGCTCCTTCTCTCACATGTTAAATCTAGTTGATCTGGTGCTCACCGGGGCATATGATGGGGATCAGTTAACTTTTCGTGCAGGATGGTTTCCCAAACTCAATGGTCTGCAATTAGCTGACATGGAACATCTGCATTGGATTGAGATAGAGGATGGAACAATGGTAAGTCTATATCAACTGGAGCTCGTTGGTTTAAGGAATCTAAAGGCAGTACCAGAAGGCATCAAGTACATTAGCACACTCCACAAGATGTTTCTAACAGACATGTCGAAGGAGTTCAAAGAGAGACTGGAAGGAAGCGACAGTTACATTGTTAAACATATACCTAACATCCATAATTTTGACTCCTCCGACTCCCAAGCAGGTAAACTCCATTTCCTCAGTGTGCCAATTACTTGTAGAAACACCTCATATGGTTGCCACTTGGTATTTTTAAAAATAAAGTATGTTACGAAAGATCAAATAAAAAGAGAGAGCCAAAAAATAGTATCTAAAAATGGTAACCATCTTGCCATGGATGATTAAAGCTATGTTTTATCAGTAAACTAGGTCAAAACATTTTCACCATAGGCCCCTTTTTCATTTATAATCAGTAGTAAATACTGATCTGTTGTCATTGCAGTAAACAACTTCATTATTTTGCCACACCTTGCACAGAAGTATGGCTCTGGTGCAACTAAGTATGCCTCTACAGAATGAACCTCGTCCGGCAGTTTACAGGTTGGTGGGAGCTCTCGGCAAGAAATCCATTGTTCTTTTGTGTACCAATCACTTGAACGAGTGCACAACTGGTAAAATATACATGTTCGAACTCGAGTCATCCAGTGCTTATTGTGCCTGTGTTACAAGCCTTACAGGCTATCCACCCATTCATGTGTTTCCCTCTTGGATACTGGAATGGTTCCCTACTGTCGATAAAGACTAGCTGAAACAAAGTTCACCATCTGTCTGCATGGAGGATGAAGCATGCCTTTTCTCACTGAAGATTGTACATTTTAACAGAAGCTGAATCTTGTATTGTAGGCCTTCTAGAAATGTAATAGCTGCTTCACTAGTCCAAATGTAACTGAGAGCGACGAGGTTGCATGGACGAAACCTTTTGTTTTATGAACCAAAAACGAATAAATCTGAAAACCAACCCACCAAATATATGTATGCTGGAAAAATGTTTGTTTGTACAACAGGGAAGAACGATCGAACTCCAGTCCTATGTGCTTTCAACATTACAATTACAGTTTACGAATGATGCGAATGCTAATAATATGCGCGTTTTGTGATCCGGTAGGACTACGCACAAAATAATCACTAGCCACTGAGGTTAGCATGCAGCAGGCAATGGAAGTGATGCATGGCCATCTCTACGGAAGGTGCATATCTACCAACGCCGTAAGCTGGTGACTCCAGGCCTCGCTGAACTCCCTCGCACAGCGCAATGTCTTCCATCTGCAGGTAAAACGCATGATGATCAAATGACAATCTCGAAAAGTCAAGAACAACTGGTGGGTATTATGCTTTGTTAATCTTGCTTGTGTTTTTGCAAGTCTATGAGGAATCGGTGTTTCTTCATGCCATTGCCGCAATGCGCTAAATTGGTAATGTAGCATGTACTTATGTGATGTCAGACACTCGGAAGTCAGCATAGATCACACGTCAGACACGTGACATAACACTTTTGCTACCTCAGACAGCATGACTTCCATGAGAGAAAAACATGAAGATATAATATACCTGTACTCGTTCACTGTCTTCTAAACTTCTCTCAATAAAATTCTGGTCATCCTGCACATTCAATATGGATGAATCAACTGAAAAAATTAACAGCAAGCAAGAATGTAACATTTACCGCTTCAATATCTTCCATTTTCAAGTGAAGTGATCAAGTAAATGTAACAAGTCATTACTTGTTTCAGAGGGAACCAATATTTACATGTGTAGGTTATAATCAACATCCAGTCTAAGGCATCACTCTGCTTTTAGGTCAGTAAAGGCATTATCCCCATCTATTCTGAATTAATCTTGATTCTTGAGCATAAACTGGTTGGCCAGATGTGGTAAACAACTACTTACTATTAGTAATTTTGTCATTTCACAAGTTGAATGCAGCCAATTATTATACAAATATGTTGTGCTGCAAAGGTGTGTTCTAGGACCAAGCTCTTCAAAATCAGGCTCACTTTATCAAGTGAAAGCAAGAAAGAACCACAGATCTTACAATAAGATAGCCATGTCTGCAATTTAAACTACAATCACATTTGTGTGACACCTCACACCTGAGATGTATAGAAGACCCCCATATGATGCCATCGAGAGCTGTACATAGTATGTATTGCAAGCACACAAAATGGGCATGAGAACAGAAAGATTCTACCTGAAGGGACTTATCAAGAAAATAATCAAATACCACTTTACACGTGGTTGCATCCAATGGGACAGCTAGATTAGTGTCCATCCATGGACCATACCTGAGAAGTAAGAAATTATTCACATCTGGTATGCATAATATTATAAAGCGAGCAATATCTCAAGGATGCCCACAGGATACCTGTTGATCATAAAGTTTGGATAAACAAAGGCATAGATAGCTTTTGCCCCTAAGCGATCAAAGTCATCTTGCTCTGCTGGGGCACTTTCACATCTTTGAACACTAACTCTTTCATATGTCTGCAAGAGATAATCCATGATAATTAACTATTCATCTTAAAAGATAAAAGAGCAAACCAACAGAATCTATAAGTAAATGAATCAGTATTATGGTAGAATTGGTGTCATGTGTGAAGATTCATGAAAACTAATGGAATTCTTTATTTTTTTGCTTTCGACACAAAACAATTCAACAAACTAAAAGGAAAGAATACTCAAAGAAATCATAAAAACATTGGCCTAGCCAAGTCTCTCAATAGTCAATACCACACCAAGTCAACAGAAACCAGAACCTAAACCAAAAAAATGTTAAAGGGGAAAATGATCAGAAGAAAAAGGGCTTTACAAACTATACAATGGTTTCATAGGATTGAAGCTGCAGACCAGATGCAAGGTCCCCATGTGCATATGGAACATGATATCCACCATCTAAATAGTTGTCGCAAAAGACCTGCATGACAAAGATTCTACAGGCATAAACACATATTCAGGAGAAGCTCATTGCATTTTCAGTGGCATGTGAACAAAATTACAACCATAACGGCTTATCAACAATGGACCTTCCAGTTACATTTGATAATATATTCTCGCCTGCAAATATGAGGCAGTGAAGTGTCAATGCCATTTCTACTCAACAGATCTGAAGCACTACCCAGCCATTCATCTCCAACTACATCAACAGTATCTTGAGACAAGTCATCATCAAATCTGGCCAGTACAAAAGGTCCCCATGTAGCCACCTTAATTGGTATGAGACCAAAATCCTGTTTCCAAAATGAAGCATGTTACATTTGTGGGATTAAGAAGCATAAAAGCTCAAAAAGAAGTTGGGATATACACTTTTGTTGAAGTTCTTAATTCCTGATATCCGCGTAGCTTTTAGGAGGATACCATCCAATCCATATGTCCAACCCTACAAAAAAAAAATGTCTGCTTAAAAAAATAATAGAAAAAGAAGCATCTGTGTCAAGGATAACATGATTATTAACTTTAATATCTGCTCAATCTAGAAAGTGGAAACTAAACCTTACGATAGCAAAGAATAATTGATGAGACAAGCACATCATCTTATCATCATAAGGATGTATCTCTTTTTTGAACTAAGGATGTGCCAATCTCTAGAAGGTGTTTATTAAGGAACTCACATGATAAGGGCACTGGAAGCAAGTGTTCTGACCACTTCCACATACAAGGAGTGAGGCGTGATGGCGGCACACATTGTGGAAAGCATGAAATTTCCCATTTGCATCCCGACATACGACAAATTCTATGTTCCCCAGTCTGTAGCTTCATCTTGTTAGATGATTGAAAACCAGCAGTCTCCAATATAAATGAAATTATTTACAAAAAAATTGTGGTAAAAATGAATAAAAGTCACAAATTTTCAAGCAAGTGCTTCCTATGCGAAACATCATTCTATACATGTCTCAAGAAAACCTTCACATCTCTTGAAAGAAGTTTTAATGTGTGCATACTAGCCACTATATACAGTCCTAGCTATTCCGGCTACAGAAGCATCAAAACGAGATGAAAGCACCTTCCTGTGAAGAAATCATTTGGGTTCTTGACTTGCCCTATGTGACCTGGAAAAGAACAGTGCAAACAAGGCAGCACCAGATAAGCTTTTCAGTACGGAAATACATGCACACCTTAATTAACATCCTTATTGAACTGCCTACCAAAGATTAGTGAACTATACAATGATGCAATGATCGTGAAGAAAAGCTCAATGCACAAACGTAAAGGATCAATGCATTGAAGCATGATACAGATTAGAGATTATTGTTCTGTTAAAATCGTCCGATATGATCTGATCTGACTCGGGGCTGGGGGGCCTTGCCCCTGGCCAAATTTGGCAGACAAATCCTGAAAACTAGAAGGAAATCCCAAGGGAAGGGGTCGGGGGGCGCAAAAAGGAGCGTACCAACAGCCTGCCACCCGCGGAGGAAGACGCGGTCGTGCTCGAGGCGGAGGAATTCCGGGTCGGTGTACCACCCGCTCGGCGGCGTCACGGCGGAGGCCAACGGGACCGCCGGGTCGAACGCTGCCACGAGCCGCCGCGCGGGCTCCGGAGCTGCTTTGGCGGCCACTACGCGGGACGGCGCCGCGCGCCGGACCTTGGGGCCTGCGCCCGGGGAGAACGCGGCGACGGAGGACTGCGCGATCGCCATCGCCGGCCGGCAGCGGCAGCTGCTTGAGGCGTCGGGAATTGGAGCGGTGTGGGGAGAGCACTCGCAGCAGCAGCGGGGTGTGCAGCTCGTCGCGTTGCTTCTGCCGCCTGCATGGGGATGTCCGGCCGCTGCACCTGCTCATGGGCTGGAAGTTGTCACAGCGGCCCATTTCCAATCTGCACATTTAGCGGAAAAAATGGCCTCAGTATTGCAAAATATATTACTCCCTCCTTAGAAAAAAAGAGGTATACTCAACTTTCAAAATGGCTCCACACTGGCTTGCTCATCCCTTAGTCCTCCATTTCTTAATTTAATCCCCACTCTAATTGACTTCCTTCTACTGTTGCCCCTCCTTTCTCCTCCTCCTCCCCCGTCCTTCTTCTTCCCCTGACCCTTCTTCCACCTCCTCCTCCTCCTCCTCCTCCTCCTCCATCATCATCCTTCTCTCCCTAGTGCTCCCTCCTCCTCTTGTTGCTCCTTCCCTCTCTCTCTCCTCCTCCTAAGCGAAAATCCATGAACACCAATGGCAGTCGGCCGGTGGAGCTCAGCCTTGGCCGCGAGACCACTGTGGCTTGCGAAAACCTGTGCCCCATCGACGCAACCAAGCTGAATCGCGAAGGATCCCGAGGTAGATGGGGAGTGGAGGCACCCATCAGCCCCATGAGCTCCGCCTTGGAGGCAGCGCTGCAGACAGTTGGACTTGGCCTCGACTCCGCCGACGACCACCACCTGCTCTACTGCAAGGACGCTAGGAAACATTAGTAATGAACGTTTGAAACATTTGTTTGCTCGTGTAAAACAATTCGTTTGGTTATGTGAAACACGCGTAAAAAATATCGGAAACATTCTGTCTGTTGTTCATGTGAAACATTTTTTTTGCTTTTTGTGAAACATTATTTTTATTTGCTCTCGTGAAACATTTTATTTGCTTTCATGAAACACCTCAAAAAATATCTAAAATATTTTATTTATTTTTATGAAACATTTTGTCTACTCTTATAAAACATTGTGTTTCCTCTTGTGAAATATTGCTCATTTTGTCACGTGAAACAAAACTATTTAGTTTGAAACATCCTTCAATCAACGGTACTTGAGATTTGTTCCGAAAGTTCATGACTCATGTTCCAAGTCAAGCGTATGTTTTTTTTTCCAAAGAACCCAATCCGCAGTAATTAACACGCTTAAACTTTGTAGACTTTAACCAGGTATGTATTTGAAATATTTAGGTTTGGGTACTTAATCATATGTGTAGATATCTTGAAGAGTACTTCCGTAATGTAATAATTTTATTAGATTTTAAAATAAGTCATAATAATTATCAGTGGTTAAAGTTATATTTTATGAATTAATGGTGTCAATGTCCAGATTAACTATTAGTACATTTACTGTTGGGGCGTATAACCATAGAAAATACTGGGAACACTTGAATCTGTTTCCACTCTCCAGCTCTAGAAAAAAGGTTGCGGATCGAACCGGTTACCTACTGACAACTGTAGCCAATCCGGCCGGCCGGTTCCAAACCCTGGACCGGCGCTAATCGTTGAACAGAACGGCCTTGACCGATCCACATCCGAGGGGAGACACGCAAAGTGGTACTTTGGCACGCTAGCTATCACGTAAACACGTGCCAGCTAGAGGCGGAGACTCGTCTTTGAGTTGTTCTGTGACAATGAAATTATTCCATTACTAGAGGTGCTAATGCACGGTGGCACGTCAGGCCACCACGTACCGACGTATTGTGGGGCTATGCGCAGAATCCGTGTCAGTTTTATACGACGGTCTTTTTGGTACATAGTTTGTGTATAGTTTTGCTATACAGCATACTTATAAACTGAATTAAATCTAAATAGACTGTTGGCAATAGTATTTCTTTCCTTTATTATAATTCATGACAGTAAGTAGTTAGAGATCAAATCTCTTGAATTTTTTTTTGGAATTTTTAAACAATCTATGAAAACGGAAATAGAAGAGGGAAAAAAGGGAATAGAAAAGTTTTCTAAATTCAAAATTATTGTAATTTCAATTTTTAAAAAAATTCAAACTTTAGGGACCTTATTCATGCAACTATGATTTCATTTTTGCAAATTCTTTTTTTGAGAATTTTTTTACGGCCTAAGATAAACAAAATAGAGGAGGAAAAGCCTAAAATTCTTTTTTTTTTCGAAAAAGCCAAAACCTTATATGGACCTTTTTCGTTAAACTATGGTTGTACTTTTGTAAGCCTTTTTCTGGAATTTTTAAATAGCCTAAAAATTAAATAGAAGAGTAAAAAAGAGCGAAAACATTTTTATGGAACTTCTTTGTGGTGCTATGGTTCCATTTTGCTTTTTTTTGTGGAATGTTTGAACGTCCTAGCAAAAAGGAAATAGATGATGGAGAAAAGAGAACGAATTTTTTTTTAAATTGGAAAGTTTGGTAATCTAAAAATAAAAAAGCCTAAACTTTTTATGAACCTTCATTCTGCAAGGATGGATCCATTTCTACAAAAAAATTTGTTAATGGCCTAAGAAAAAGAAAATAGGAAAGGGAAAAAAGCAAAAGATAATAGAAGAGAATAAAGTTTCGAATTCAAATTTTTGTAATCTCAAAGAAATAAAAAAGTTTAAAAATTTTATAGACATTATTTGTGCAGGCATGGTTCCATCTTTGCAAAAAAAAAATTATCGGTTTTTTGATGGCCTAGAAAAAGGGAATAAAAGGAAAAAGATAATAGAAGAAAAGAAAGTTTAAAATTCAATTTTATTGTAAGCAAAAAAAGCAAAAAATCCCAAACTTTTTATGTACCTTCTTTGGGTGGCCATGGTTCCATTTTTGCAAACTTTGTATTTTTTGGATTGGTCTAAGAAAAAGAAAATAGGAAAGGGAAAAAGGCCAAAGATCATAGAAAAGAATAAAGTTTCAAATTCAAATGTTTTGCAATTTCAAAGAAATAAAAAAGTTCAATTTTTTATAGACCTTCTTTGTGCAGACATGGTTTCGCCTAAAAAAAAAGGGATAAAAGGCAAAAGACAATAGAAGAGAAGATATGTGAAAATTCAAATTTTTTATAAGTAAAAAATTTTAAAAAACCTAAATTTTTTATGTACCTTCTTTGGGTGGCCATAGTTCCGTTTTTATAAACTTTTTATTTTTTGGATTTTTCTGATGGGCTACAAAAAAGAAAATAGGAAAGGAAAAATGGAAAAAAAATGGAGCAGGTTTGATACTGCTGCTGTTGGTGGGGATCGAACTCATGACCTGCCTAAAGGGAGGTGCGGGCGCGCGCGGGAGGCCAACTGAGCTGCTCGTATGTGAATAATTGCCGACGGCGTACTTTATATATGGTATTGTTAAATGGACGGCCAGATCTGTTTTGTCCTATGATCGGATGGCTCACGGCGTGTGGGTGACGTGGCCCGCGGAGGACCCAGAGAAGGGACGAATCGCTATGCGCTATATAGTAGTAGTAATATATGTTAGAAATAAACTTTCACTAGTAGGTTTAAAAACATAAAACTGATAATTGATTTAAAATTGACAATTGAAGACGGATTTGAGAGTGTTTATCTTGTGACTTTAGTCGTTGAAACCAGTATCAAAAAGTTAAAGCATCAAAAAAGATAATCAAACGGTTTAAGAAAACAAATACTCAGAACATGTGGTTAATTGGTAAATACGAAGAAAAGTTAATTATAACATGTGTTGTGCCAGATAAGATTGTTAAATCGGTAAATCTGAAAAAAAGTGAAATACCGAACCAGGCGATCAGAGAGGGGTGAATGGGTGCTTTGAAGAATTTCTTCAAACCGGTGCTCCTCGAACCCACCAACCCTCGTGAAACTCAATAACTATAGGTACCTCTGTTAGCACGGATGAAATCCATGCTAATATGTGGGGAATTTTTAAGCCAATTCTTGGTTGTTGAGAGTTCAAACAAAAGCAGATTCGTTCAAGGGTTGTTGAGGCACAAGACGAAACACTCAAACACCAAAAGCACTTTTAAAAAGCGAGTAGGAATATTTCAGCAGAAATTGATTCTGATCACAGAAATCGTTGCTAGCTTTCTTGGGCTTCAAAAATTATGGGAATTTTTCTCCCTATGCCTTGTTGAGTCGTGCAGCCTCTAGCCAAGTTTCAGATCAAAACTCCTTACAACAAAATCAGAAAAAATCATGAAACAAGAACTATCTGGAACTCACGCACATCAAGTTTGGGGCTCGGTTTTTCTCATAGCTCCCAAACGAAGAATCCAAATGACTCCAAAATTTTTCAATAGATACATATGGAAGTCACAGACCTTCTCCCACCAGAATCACTCAAAAAGGATTTTTCTAAAAATCATACACGAACTACTGCGCGAGTAAAACCATCCTGCCATCAAGAACAAGAAAGACAAGAACTTAATCTCTTGTTTATCACAGGTTTGTCAATGGTCTCAAATCATGTGTGCAACCTCAAAACATCATGGATCAGCAGCATGTAGAAGAAGGAGAGGGAAATAAACAAGTTGTAAACAAAAACATCAAAGAAACTAGATCGAAAAGCATGAACTAGACAAGAACGATAACATGATATGAGGAACTAGTTTCTATTGCTTGAGAGGGTTTGTTCACAGCCACACCTAGGTGGGCAAAGCTCACAAAAAAGCAAAATACATGCCACAAAACCTTAGCCCACAACTTAGTGGATGCAGTCCCCTCCACCCCTTCTTTTATAGGGCAACCGGGTGAACCTCCACCCTTGATAACTTCATTGACTTCCAAATAGCCTCATCAAGGGCTAGGATTCACCCACTCAACCAGCCACTTTCATGGGCCTAAACCACTCACACATAGCCCAACATGGGCTAACACGAAACCCAACACAGACATGGGTTTTGTCACTTAACTCGACTTGACCGCTAAGTTTCCGATGCACCCAACCGCCTGCTGTGGATAACATGGTCCCCGGGTATCTCACGAAGACAAATTATGCGGACCACCTCACGGAGCAGGGTCACACCTACCATCTAGAAGACGGGCCTGCCTCACATGAAGACCCAACTTGTATCACAAGAAAGCACAGTTGTAATCCGGTACGCTTACGTACGCGGCAAGGATAGAGATAGATTTCCTATCTCTATCCCCAGTTTTCATAACCAACTAGGATACTTATTTGTAACCCTACCTCTCTCCACTATAACTTTCGACGATTTGTGTCAGCAATATACTTTACGGGACTATGCGTAAGACCGAAACCCAATGGTAACACAGGAGACAGATTTATACAGGTTCGGGCCCTCGAGGTGAGGTAATACCCTACTCCTGTGCTCGTGGATTGTATTGGGGTTGATCTCGATGGATCAATGTTGAGGATGGCTATGGATTGATGTGATCCCTCCTACCGATGTGATCCCGGATGATCTACCAATGCCGAACTAGGGGCCATGCCTCCCTTTATATAGTGGAGAGAGGTAGGGTTACAAATAAGTATCCTAGTTGGTTATGGAAACTAGGGATAGAGATAGGAAGTCTATCTCTATCCTTTCTTGCCGAGTACGTAAGCGTACCGGATTACAACTGTGCCTTTCTTGTGAAACAAGTTGGGTCTTCATGCGGGGCAGGCCCGTCTTCTAGATGGTAGGCGTGACCCTGCTCTGTGAGGTGGTCCGCTTAATTTGTCTCCGTGAGATACCCGGGGACCATGTTATCCACAGTAGCCCCTGAGTGTTTTACAGCCGAGTTGATGCCGAGTGCTCCGACTGGAACCTTCTCTATGCCGAGTGCTCCATTGGCATGCAAGGAGGCTGTGAAGGGCTCAAGAGAGCTTTGCATGTTGAAATCTCCGAGTGACTCCCAGCCCAATTTCTTGGAGTCCTGGAAGTCGGCGCGATGGTTGACGTCACGGCGTGAGTAGAATGTCGACGCAACTATCCTCAACGCAATGTGAGAAGCTGGCGTAGTAAATCGGCGCGGCTGTCCTAGGCGCAATGCGCGAGAAACCGGCGTAGTAAGTCGGCGCGGTTGTCCTCAGCGCAGTGCGCGAGAAGCCATAAGTTGGGGTAGCCGTCCTCGTCGTTGCCGAAGCAGCGAATCGGCGTAGGGAGTCGGCGTGGCTGTCCTCGACGCAGTGCGCGAGAAGCCGAGCCGTAGTTTGCACTCGGGGAGCTGGCGTAGACATGCAGCCGAGCCATATAATGCATTCAGGGTGCTAGCGTAGGCGTGCAGCCGTACCAAAGTTGGCGTAGGCGTGGAGCCATGCCGTAGATTGCGCTCGGGGCGTGGGTGTTGACACGTAACTGTGCCATGGTCGGTGCTTGTAGCGTAAACACTTCCTTGAACCCTGTAACATGTACATGTAGGATTTAGGCAGTATCTGAATATGAAAACATTTGGTCGGATATAAAATCCGACTATCTTTATAGCCATTTTTTATTTTTCTTACTTGACGATTTTTGTTAGTCCGAGTGGTTTTTCTTCCTTTTGTTATGCACTCTGCCTGACTAGTCTAGCCCCCGAGCGTAGGGAGTTGGCACATGGCTTTTTATCCCGGGCACGCATTTGGGTGACGTAGAGTTCGCCGTGTTATGGGTTTAGAGCTTCACTACTCAGAATTATAGCGCACTCGGATTTCACTTAAATCACTAAGTAACAAAAGCAAAAAATAATTATGAAAAAGATGGGTGCGCGCAAGTGCACACAATTATGTGTAGCCCCCGACTTACTGCTTAGTTGGAATCCAACTAAGTAGCAACTCAAGAAATAACATGAATTTATATGTGAAAAGATTATGATGATGAAAAACTTAGCTGCTTTGCTGACGATGATGTCGTCCTTACTTTTGAGCTTTTAGCCCCCGGGCGTATCACCTTGTAGGCTTGAAGCGTAGACGTGGGCTTGTTGTCGTGCCGAAGCCGAAGTTTGCGCTCGGCGCGGTGGCGTTGGCGTGAAGACGTGCCGAGTTCGACGTAGGCATGCAGCCGAGCCGTATGATGCACTCGAAGTCTTTGGCGTGAGACGTCTTGGCCGTGCCAAAGGTTGCGCCAGTATATTGGCGTTAGCGCGAAGCCTCGCCGAGTTGACGTATGCATGCGGCCGAGCCGTATGATGCACTCGGTCTTTGGCGTGAAGCGTCTTGGCCGTCTTGAAGGTTCGCGACAGGCGGTATTGGCGTTAGCGTAAACCGTCGCCGAGTTGGGAGACCCATTGGAATCTCTTTTTTCTTGCGGTACCCAGACCAAGTATATTAAATCTGGCAATTGACCCCGGAGGGTATACCGGTATATGGCGGTACCCGGCCCAGTGTGTCGGATCCGGGTTGTGGCTCACGGAGAGCGTACCAAGGGCTTAGCCGAGTGGTCATCTCGAAACCCGTTCGCGATATCCGATTCTGACTCGTGCAGTAACTGGCAATTGACCTGACATGAGGCAACAATTGACCTAGCATGAGGCATATCACAGGATTAGGTTTAACCGAGTGCACCCATAACCAATGGTGTAGGTCAAGCAACTCAATGAGCGTATCCTCAGAACCCGAACCCTTAATAGCTTTCAGCATCTGATTCCACGTGGTGGTCACCAGCTAGTGGCCTAACATGAGGCATGCTTACTAACTGTATTGTTTTTGCGGATGGCGCGTGAGAGCGCGCAATGGGTGCGCCGACGTGAGAGCTCATGGCCTCGCGCCGACCCCTGACCGTTCTCGACGGATGGCGTTGGCGTGAAGCCGTGCCGAGTTGACGTAGGCATGCAGCTGAGCCGTATAATGCACTCGTGGTCTTTGGCGTAAGCGTCTTGTTGTGCGAAAGGTTGCGCCTTCGCGTATTGGCGTTAGCGCGAGCCGTCTTGCCGAGTTGACGAGGCATGCGGTGAAGCCGTATAATGCACTCGGGGTGCTGGCATAGGCGTGCAACCGTCCCATAAAAATCATCTCGCAATATCCTGCATTGTACCCTGTGGAGACAATGAAAACACGAGTAGTAGATAAAAAACTGGATTGTAAAGCAATATGCATGATGTCAAATTGTCGTTCTTTTATCTTTCCGGTATTGATTTACGCTTCTCCGAGTATGTTTAATTTCTTTTGTTAAGCACTCCGCCTAGCTCATCAAGTCCCTTAGCATTAGGAGTTGGCGCGGAGCTCTGTCTTCGAACACGTATCAGGAAAACCCAAATTTTGCATAGGAATCAGAGTTTCACTACTCAGAATGTGTGACACTCGGAATCGGTAAAAGTCAACATGGAAAAGAACAAAAGAAACTCGAAAAGAGATGTTATCTTTCTGTGATTGAATCTGTATTTTGCCCGAGTAGATTAGATCCTTTTACTAAGCACTCTGCCAAGCGCATCAAGTTCCTTAGCGTTAGGAGTTGGCGCGGAGCTCTGTCTCCAAGAACGCAATCGGGAAGTATGAGTGTTGCATGGAGACAAGAGTTTCGTTACTCGGAACAACTAATACTTAGGCTCAACAAAAATTCAAAAAGAAAGATAACGATTGGGTGCAGATTGCACCTAATTAGGTGTAGCCCCCGACTTACTGGCTAGTCGGAGTCCGACTAGTGAGCAAGTCAAATCAATCTAAATAAAAGAGAAGAAAGGGGTACGCGATTGCGCACCTAATTAGGTGTAGCCCTCGGCTTACTACTTAGTTGGATACCAACTAAGTAGTAAGTCAGGAGACAAATTATAATGATGTAATTAAGTATGAAAATAGACAACTTAGCTGTTGATCGTGTCGACCTCACGCCCGAGTGAACAAGCCCCCGGGCATGTCACCTTGTCGGCGCGGCTGTCCTAGTCGTCGTGCGTGAATAGCCGGCGTAAGGAAGTCGGCGCGGCTATCCGCAGCATTGAGCACGAGAAGTCGGTGCAGTAAGTCGGCGCGGTTGTCCTCAGCGTCGTGCGCGAGAAGCCGGCCTAGGAAGTCGGCCCGGCTGTCCTCGACGTCGTGCGCGAGAAGCCGGCCTAGAAAGTCGGCGTGGCAGTCCTCGGCGTCGTGCGCGCAAGAAGCTAGCCTGGAAAGTCGGCGCGGCTGTCCTCGACGTCGTGTGCGAGAAGCCGGCCTAGGAAAGTCGGCGCGGCTGTCCCCAGCGTCGAGCACAAGAAGCCAGCGCAATAAGTCGGCGCGGTTGTCCTCAACGCAGTGCGTGAGAAGCCGGCCTAGGAAAGTCAGCATGGCTCACCCCAGCGTCAGGCACAAGAAGCCGACGCAATAAGTCGGCGCGGTTGTCCTCAACGCAGTGCGTGAGAAGCCGGTCTAGGAATTTGGCACGGTATCCTCGGCGTCGTCTTGAAGCTCGCCTAGGAAGTCGGCGTGCTGTCCTCGGTGTCGTCTTGTGAAGCTCGCCTAAGGAAGTCGGCGCGGTTGTCCTCGACGTCCTACGCGAGAAACCGGACTAGTAAGTCGGCCTGGTATCCTCGGCAGAAGATCGAGAAGCCGCCTAGAAAGTCGGCGCTTGGTATCCTCGGCCTTGATCGCGAGAAGCCGGCCTAGGAAAGTCGGCGCGGCTGTCCCCAGCGTCGAGCACAACAAGCCGGCGCAATAAGTCGGCGCGGTTGTCCTCA
The DNA here is from genome assembly GCA_036346145.1 of Olyra latifolia. Lineage (NCBI taxonomy): Eukaryota > Viridiplantae > Streptophyta > Magnoliopsida > Poales > Poaceae > Olyra > Olyra latifolia. The sequence continues at coordinate 2,869,404 of CM070528.1, forward strand.
ACGCAGTGCGTGAGAAGCCGGCCTAGGAATTTGGCACGGCTGTCCTCGGCGTCGTGCGCGAGAAGCCTGCCTAGGAAGTCGGCGCGGCTGTCCTCAGTGTCGTGCGCGCGAGAAGCCTGCCTAAGGAAGTCGGCGCGGCTGTCCTCGACGTCGTGCGTGAGAAGTTGGCCTAAGGAAGTCAGCGTGGCTGTCCTCGACGTCCTGCGCGAGAAGCCGCTTAGTAATCATCGCTTGGTATCCTCGGCCTTGATTCATGAAGCCGCCTAGAAAGTCGGCGTGGCTGTCCTTAACGTCGTGCGCGAGAAGCCGGCCTAAGGAAGTCGGCGCGACTGTCCTTAACGTCGTGCGCGAGAAGCCAGTCTAAGGAAGTCGGTGCGGCTGTCCTCGACGTCGTGCGCGAGAAGCCGGCCTAGGAAGTCGGCGGTCACGGTTTCGACCGAAACCTCCTCTATTGTCACCATGGTGACGTCTCCCATCCTTTTCTCACTCCCGTCGCCGAGCTTCAATGTCATGGCGAAGGTGGCAGTTTTTCGTTGTTGCCAGAGCAAAGAGTGGGTGCGGCGGTAGTCGTTGTCGTTGTTGCCGCAAGTCGGGGGGCGTAGGAGCCGCAAGTCGGGACGGCGTAGGAGCATCACCGTGATCTCCGGGATGAGATCCGCTTTGTCGTCGAGGTCCGCCATGCCCTTGCTGAGGTGCACCAAGGATTGCCGAGGTGCCGAGCGAAATTCACGTCGAGCTCCATCTTCGCGCGGGATTCACGTCACCCGCGCAGTCTGTCTTCAAACGGTCGCCACGATCACATCCGAACTCGATTATCGATGATCTTGGACTCATTGGAAAGATAACGAGATAAGCTTTCCAACGCATCTAAAACCACCTCGAAATTCCTTCCGAGTCAACAGGAAATCACGACGCAATCTCCATCCAGATTCTAGACGCGAATAGATCGCATCTTCTTCCCGCGTCGCATCTTCTTCCCGCATTCGCTTCGCGGTTAAAGATGTCTTCCGATCGGATCTGATCCGATTCTTCGAGGGCAAGTTTTCCGAGGTTGTTGATGATGAAATCCAAGCCTCCAAAACAGGAAGCTTGGCCGAAGGTGAATCGGCAGTCTTTGCCGCGAGAGATGCCATCGAGCTTGATGAAGATGATCTTAGCGCTGGCCCCTACAATGCATGGCTGTCGACGATTTGTGTCGACAATATACTTTATGGGACTATCGTGGGCCGAAACCGATGGTAACACGGGAGCGGTTATACAAGTTCGGACCCTCGGTGAGGTAATACCCTACTCACGTGCTCGTGGATTGTATTGGTAGATCATCCGGGATCACATCGGTAGGAGGGATCACATCGATCCATAACCATCCTCAACATTGATCCGTCGAGATCAACCCCAATACAATCCACGAGCACAGGAGTAGGGTATTACCTCACCTCGAGGGCCCGAACCTGTATAAATCTGTCTCCTGTGTTACCATCGGGTTTCGGTCTTACGCATAGTCCCATAAAGTATATTGCCGACACAAATCGTCGACACCTGCCGAGCCTTGGATCCTCACGTCGGTCCAAGTCCATCATCCACGTCATCCTTGCGTTCCCTAAGTCCGAGTCCGACCATCTCGCGCGATATCCTTGCTGTTCTGGACCCCCGATCCTCCAGATCGCATCCCGACACGTTGCCAACCACAGAACCGCAAGGATTAGTCCATCCAAAAATTCACAACTTACCTTGATCACCTCCAAGTTAGTCCATACACAAATTCTCAAAAGATAGCATTTAAAATCAGGATTGGAAAAGTCAAACTCATTCAAAATGGGTCTCAACCCAAAATTTCTCAGTATAAGCCGGACAGTCCGGCTCCGGCCCGGACCATCCAGGAAACACTTTTCTCGGTCTAAAAACGCAAACAAAATGACGACAGTGTTAGCCGGACCATCCGGCTTATACGACCAGTGTTAGCCAGACCATCCAGCTCCTACTTGGATCGTCCGGGTAACACTTCTCACGGTCCCGAAACTCAAAAAAATCAAACCGGCCGATGGCAGTGCAAGCCGGACCGTCTGGGTTAAACATCCCTGTGTTAGCTAGACCGTCTGGCTCCTAACTGAAACAAAAACTGGCTGAACTTTAAAAAATTCAAGAAAATTCCCAAAAATTCTTGGAAAATTCCTAAAGCCTCTAAGACCTTCTTAGAACCTTTTCCTACCAACTAACACTTCAACAACACTTCAAAACTTGTTTAAATTCAAACCGAGGGGTTTAATTCCCGAAAAATTCAAACCTTAACCAAAAATCCCACAAACCCGTCAAACTTTATCCATATACTCATCACGCGGATTCACAAAAGGTTATTTATAATATCTGTTGTGATAGATAAGATTGTTAAGAAAAACGAGATGAGATTGATCAATAAATGTTACACACATGGTGTTCATGTAACTGTTTAGTACCATGCATCAATATACCTGTCGGCAGAGCAGTCACGGGGATATTGAGAAACCGGTGATGGGTCTGGCAGCCCATCCTATGAATTAGGCTCACTATTTGAACCCTAGCCCATAGGTCTTGTCTATATATTTAAAGGACTCCTTGTTGATTGTATCAATATTCTCATATGAAAGAAAGATACAGTACCCCTCACATCTCTCCGTGTCACTTGTGTATGATCCTTCTCTGTGTATATGATTGGTGAGATTGAGAGACGCTCCTAGGAATCCCTTTAACTACACCCAGTAGTAGAGATTTCCCAATACGTTATCAACACAAGTCTCTTTAGAAGCTTCGCAAGGTGAGAAACCCTAGAATCGATCTAATGAATTGAATCCTGTTGCATTCTTGAATTTCTTCTTGAAATCGAATTTACATCTGAATATTAGATCCGTTTTCCATAGTCCTGACAAATTCCAATCATAAGTAGACATGAAGTTACCGGTGTTGCACACCGATAGGTTGATAGGTTGGTTGTCTATGGACTAAACGAAATCGGGAATGGGTGTTGTCCTCTCTTCGATGGCAACACGGCTCGAAGCCATGCCAATCACGCAGGACGGCCCTAAACCTTGACAAACGCGTGTACATGGTAACAAAATAGTTGAGCTCGTAGCACGTCGGGCATGACGCCACCGGCGCCCGACCTTGAAGCACCGCCGCTACCTGGGGCTCCCTAAAGCACGCCGTCACCGCCACCTCACGAAGTGGCCACTATGACCACGAACTGCTCTGTCCTGCGACCCTCAGAGCACATGGTTGTGCCATTGTAGTGTCGTATGAAGCGCGCTGCGCCAGCCATCGCCTTGCTACCGCATGCGCCATGCCCACAATGCCCCGTCGATCACTGGTACCACCACATACCAGCTACTGGCCACTCCGCCACTAGTGACCAGCCTCACAGCCTTGCGCTGCCCATCGGCCTTGTCGCAGGCCCTCGCCATGCACTCCTGCACGACGCTGCTTTCAAACGGTCGTGCTTTCGACCATCGCGCCATCGTCTGCGCCCGTGCGCGTCGGCGCGACACCGCTGCGTTAATACGCCGCCGATCGTATCTGCACCCGCCACCACGTGGCGCCCAAGATATCGCTTAGCACCGCACGAAGATGGCTGCCACCACTGCGTGTCCCTCGTCGTCATGCACAAAGGGCCGACGCCGCCACACTAGGGCCACCGTTGCCTTGCTGCCTGCGCGCTGCTGCTTCCTGGTAAGCCATGCGTAGTCTCCGCCAGCCTCCATGCCGCTTCGGCCTCCCCGGCTATCCAGCTGCGCCGTCGGCTCGCAGTCGCATGCCTATGCACCGCCTCCGATTCTAGCACACTGCCCCGCAAGGTGCCGCTGTGCTCGGTCGTGCTCCCGTAACCCCAACACCGTCGCACGGCGCATGTGCGCACATATCGCTGAGGTATGACACTATCATCTCGCCGTCCGGCAGCCCCACACCGCCAGCACTCTACTTGTGCCATCGCTTCGACCGCATGCATGTAGACCAGCCCTACCGCGCCAACTAGGCGCTGCCCCTACGTGGCTCACACGCACTAACACCGACCATCGCCGCAGAGACCGTCGGGTCAACCGGCGCCTCCCATACGAGGCGCGTGCATCGCCACTCTCTGGCAGCTAGGGCTTAGGAAACCCTAGCCACTGGGTTACCTCTAGCCAAGGTAGGCCGGCCTATTAAGGAAAGAAGGGCATAGGAAATGAAGAGAAAAGGAAAGGAAAGAAGAAGAATAGAAAGGGAAAAGGCCTAGCAGGCCGACTTAGGCTAGAAAATGGAAAAGAAAAGAGAGAAAAAGAGAAAGGAGGAAGGTCCGATCATGGGTCGAATGAAAAAAAAGGAAAGAGAGAAAAAGAGAAAAAAGGAAGGCCGGGCTGACAAGAATTTTGCAAAAGGGTTCTAGAAAATCCAAAAAGGTACACAAAGTTTTTTAGAACAAGGAAAATTGCAAGAATCCCCTTGAGAAATCTTGAAACTACATGAAATTTTTCTAGATTGTATAAAATTGCAGAAAAGCCCTTGGACTTTTTAGAATACGTTCAAAATACATATTCTAGCATAAAAGGGCCTCGGGAATTTGAATGTGAACTCTGTTTTCACATATTTGAATGTATTTACTTGCATTTGTTAAATTCTATGTAATTATACTGCTTTAGAATACTTGTGATTTATTTAGTTGCATTTAATCTCAGTATTTAGTAGTATTTCCACTGAATTGTATAGAATTTGCTGGTTTATGAGCTTTATTATGTGCCTTTATCAATTACTAGAAGTAATTTTTGCAAATGTTTATGAAAATTGTAGATGCATGGGAGGAGAAATAAAGAATCTCCTAAGCCGGTCCTAAAAGGCCGAACATATGTTGCAAAAGAACCGGTAAAATTAGCCTCCGAGGGCCAAAGCCTCATAATCTGGGCAACAGACGTAGAATTTAAAGAATATGAGGCTGAAAAGAAGGAGCTCGCTGCTATTGCTCAACGCATGAAAGCCTATAGAGCTTTGGACTGCCAAAAGCAGTGCAATACGCAAGTCCCCGAGAAGAAGGACTAAGAAGCATACCACCAATTCTTATGGTCTGCAAAACCAAATGTGCTTCAGATGTGATCTTTAGGGCCACTGATCTAGTATTTGCAGAGAGCAGAAGCGCATTTCTGAGCTAGATTTGAAAGAAGAAGGGTATGAAGTAGATCTTGAAGATTTCTCTATGGATATGAAACCTTTTGAAGCCGTTTCTAGCAACCATCCTGTGACCGTGAGAGACTCTACCTCCACTCCTGATACAGAATCATCTGCGTGAGTACTAGTCTAGAAAGAAGAGGGAGTAATCACAAGTCTCTTCAGCCAAGTCAGCATAGTGCACAAAAGGCACTAACCACCTTGACATCCTTGCACAGTTTGTTAGATAGATAATTAGTTGAACTTAATAAAGTTTTGAATGAAGTACTGTAAGCTCTAGAAGAGCAGGCACATTTTATTACTCATATTCTTGGTCATGTATGAACTTATTTTTGCATATTTTAGCTATTTATTCTACAATTATTGTTCCATGCCTTGTTGCATGATGTTATGTTGCTTGTTCCTCGCTTCATACATAATATAATGCTACATTGTATTAGACCTTGTGTGACACCCGAAATAGATGAAGTGTATATAGTAGACATTGGAACTACTTATATTACCTTGAGAGAAATATAGTGCCCCTTGTCGATCTCAAAGAATACAGGAAGCATAACTATGATCGCTAGCAGCGATACCTCTATGGCTGGTTCTGGAAGAGCTGCGGTGATGCTACCTATCGAAACAATCTTGGAAATTGAAGAAGCACAATTGTATCCAAAATCAACTTGGACCCTCTTGGGTTTCAAAAAAATACACGCTAATAGTTTCCACATAGAGACTAGTGATGGGCATAGTAAGAAATTCCTCCTCACCAAAAAGCACGAAGAATGTGAAAGAGAACTGTAGAAAAACTTTCTTCACTTTGAAAAGAGATATGCTACACAAATAATAAGACATCTATAGTATTCTCAACTATTTTAGTCTCTAGAATGGTAGACTAAAGCATTCAGGCCTTAGAATGATGAGAAACATAATTACAAACTCACAGGGTGTAGAATTTCCCCGAATCCCGAAGATTCTGCATGCCTTCATGTGCAAGGGCGAAATCCTTGCCCTCCCTGGAATGCATCCAGGGGAGATTTGCGGTCGCATATCTGTTGAGCTTATCTCGTAGATTGAGAACTAATTTTCAGATCATCACATGAAATCCATAAGGACAGAAAATGCCAAAGGATTACCTTGAAAGGCATTTGGTGATCACTGAATGACACAGGGTATGAACTAGCAAAGGTATTAATTAAAGAAATTGAATTACCTGATCGTTTATGTAAAGTTGTAATTGAAACACTCAGTACTGCACGCAACAACTCTCATGAACTTGGATCCTTAGTTATACAATATCCAACTAGTGCAAGAGGTCATACTGAATATTTCTTATCTATGAAAATTGGATGCACCGTATATGTACCTATACCACCATTGCAGCGAACTGCATCTTTGCCGATAATCTTTTCCGTCATTAGGAGGAGGAAATCAACCCTTTGATTGAATAATGTCAGGAAACCACATAGCAATGTGATCCCCGCTCATGACCCTTGCACTAGTATAGCAAGTGAAAAGTCTAGAAGACTTGTAAAGTAAATAAAGAAGTCTAATAGAATATTTAAGCAAATGAACCGCCTGATCACTTTATGATTTGAAGAGTGTGACTAAGTTGCATGTGCTTGTACGCAATGCACCAGAGATGATAAAAATCCAAATTATCTCATCCAGAGGCCTCACGGTAAAAGGACAGGAACTCTGGCTCCTCGAATTCTAAGTAACTGAAGACGTCTGGTGGAAAATGGATAAGGGCTTAGCGCAACCGATCATTAAAGTGCCCTGGAAGAAAGGAGAGCCAGTTTGAGACCTAGTATTGGTATGAAACCTGTAGAAAGAGACACACCAAACATTCCATTATAAGAAGGCGCCAGCGAAGAATTATGTGCACGCACAGATGCTGGAAAACAAATGAACTTGCTCCCGTGATGGCAAATATTAGAAGAGCAATTAGAAGCACTTCAAATAGCGCACCATGATGAAATGACCATTACATTTATGAGGAACTTTGAATAGAGCAACAACCACCGTCGATGTTTATTTTGTAAAGAAAATTAGCGCAATCATATATCTTGACTTTGACCTTGCATCTCTCGATGAATGCAAGAAAATATCAGATTGGAAAGATTAGAAGAAGACAATCTCAGCTGAGCAAGTATCTCTGAACAAAGAGGAGCGTTTGAGCTTCTATGTTGCATGACTAACCATATCCGTCCAGTAGGACATAAATGGATCTTTTTTGAAAAAGAAATAGAAAAGAATAAGAAATGGTAATGTATAAAGCACAACTAGTTGCGCTAAGACCCCGGTCATGGGAAGAATTACCTTTAAGAATTTGATATCAAAGGCAGCTAAGTTGAATTTGGGAATGAAATGGATGGATGTTGTCATAAGCCTATGAAATTTGGATTCGAATACATGAATGTGTCCCTATCCCAAACCAAGACAGAGCAAATAGAAGTTAGTATAGTTTAAATCTTGAATGTACTATACGAACAGAATAAATCAAGAAGAATTTGAAATAATTGCTTTATATGACTATTCTTGAATGGATTATGTGTAATCCTAACCAATGTAGATGATCTGAACATCATCGAGATAAAGGAATAAATAGAAGAAGTAAGTCTGTACTTGAAGCCTAAATCCAAAGTGAAAATTTTGAATTTGAAAGGGCTTTCCTTCAAGGACTATAATGGTCGGGAGGTCACTGCAAGCTGACCAAGATCCATATAGACCTCGAGATGAGGGAGAGGAAATCCTGGGGGCAAGAATTCCCATGTGAATGCTATGAAGGACATTCTTCGCTATCTCTAGGAAGCAAGAACCTCATTCTGTGTAGAAAGAATTAGAACCTGACTACAGAAGAGTATGCCGATGCTGGACACGCATACAGCTAAGTCCCAGAATGGCAATGTTTTTTGTGTGGTAGAACTGAAACTTCCTATAATCGTTTAAGTAAAGTCTTGTATTGATTTCGACGAACCACTCAGAAATCATCACGCTATATGAAGCCTCTTATGAGTGATAATGGCTTCGACATGTAAAACACCACATCCAACAGTCATGTGGGTTTGAATATAATGAAATCCCCATTATTTACCATGAAGGTAATATTGATTATGTTGCATAAGTACAGACAAGCTACATGAAAAGTAGTATTACGAAATATATTAATATCAAGTTCTTCTATGATCATGAAGTACAAAGAAAGAACACGATTAAAGAAATGCACACTAAGTCATGTGAAAACTTTGTATATTTGTTCACTAAATCGCTTCCTACATCCTTCTTTAAAAGATGCATTTGTGGAATTGGAAGATGAGACTTTAGAGAAGTGCCTATTCAAAGGAATAATCTTTGCAAACTCATAAGAATCTTGGTCAAGAGCAAAGATCAAGTATCCAATAATACTAAAGATTGAATTGTAAAACTGAGCGATTTGTACTCTTTTTTCTTTCGATGAGTTTTCATGCAGTTTCTCATCTTAAGGTTTTTATCGAGACAATTCCTACAACATAAGATATATGCCTTGTAGTCTTCATAAGGCGTATGTCATTTACTCTTTCTCTAATATTTTTCTCACTGGGTTTTTATGTAGTTTTGATAAAATATGTGCATCTCGTGGTAGATGTCTAAAGGGAGTGTTAAGAAACCGGTGAGCCTATCCCATGAATTAGACCCACTAGTTAAATCCTAATCCATATGTCTTGTCTACATATTTGATAAGATTTCATCTTAATTGTATCATTTTTTTTTCTTAGAAGAAAGAAAGAAACAGTACTCCTCACATCTATCTCCGTCTCCTGTAACATCTCTCTGTCTCTGTTGTGTACATACTTTTTTATCTATGTGATCGGTGAGATTGAGTCTCGGACCACACTGGTAGCAGATATTTTCAACTGGGAAACCGAAACGAACCGATGAGCTAGCGCACGCAAACAGTTGCGGTTAGCAGTTGCTAATTAATCATGGCAGATGAAACGGATAAGACCTCCGACGCGGCACGTACACGTACTGTACATGCAGTACTGGTCCATCGATTTTTCTCATTATCCCTGTCAGTCCATCTATCCATCCATCTCTCTTATCTCTTCCCCAAAGCTTATCCTGCCACACCACCTATCACAACCCTGTCTCCCATTTCTCCCCCCAGCCCATCACTCTCTCTCTACACGTCACCCCGATAGCTACTCCCATCTGTAGGATTAACAGCTAATCACCGTCCTAAGTAGGATTATGCGCTTTAATCAACCTGTAAAGAGCTCAGCTCAGCTCATGCAACTCAAGAAAAGCACAGAGAATCTCTCTCCTAAAGTAGTACAATTGCACCAACTAGAACCATGTTTGGTTTTTGCTCTTTACAAATGAAAAAAAGAAGAAAGAAAAGGAATCATGGTCCTGCATCATCAGCTCATGTATGCACACAAGGTGGTTAAGAGAGTGGTTGTTGGCAAGTACTACTGCAAATGCAGCGCAAGGAACAGGCTGGGATTAAATGATGCTTGATTAATTAGTTGATTGATCATCTCTCCATGCCTAGCTAGCTTTGTGCTATTGAAAAGGTCAGCTAAGGCTCATCTCTCCAATGAGATCACAGGCAGGTACACTAGCTAGTATGGATGACACATGCACCTCAACACATGTAGTACTCCATGGTTGGTGCTCTTCATGGATCTCTTGGTCAGTGCGGTTTAACTACAAATTAAGCAGCTTGATTATGGGTAAAGTAAGCAAGCCAGCAGCTAAAAGAACAAAGAAACCTAGCTCTAGGTATATGGTGGTTGATGGCGGTGATAGATCCCAAGCTGCTACTAATGGATCCATCGAACTTGTCATCTCCCTTCCATTGATTCCCCTTCTGCCTCTTCTCCGATCAGTGTACGTAGTGTGTGTGCTTGAACCAGTATATATGTTTCAGCCACTGCCGCCGCCGGCGCCGCCGATGGCATCGTCGACGTTGTTACTGCATCGCGGTCGCTCGGACGGCAAGAATGGCGGCAGCGCGGTGAGGGAGGTGGAGGAGACCCGGCGGATGGAGGTGCAGCGGAGGATGCGCCGCCGCTTGTTGAAGGGGTTCTCCGGCTTGGCGAGGACGTCCCTGGCGGCGGCGCTCGTGCCGGTCACGTCCTGCAGGTTCGCGAACGACCGCGACTTGCCGGAGAAGAAGTTGGAGAGCCCCCTCCTACATGCGCGCGCGCGCCAAAACCAAACGGATTAACACAAGGATAATTAATCAGGAGCGGATTAATGCTAGGTGACAGTTTCTTGGAAGGAATTGGAGTGATTAGGGGGATGTAATCATGTAGTACGTGCGTGGCGGTGCATAATTACTTACTTGATGGGGAGGGCGTCGTCCAGGGCGTCCAGGCACGTGAACGCGCACTTCTTCCTCCTCCACGGCGGCGTCTCCGGCTTGCTCTCCACCTCCTCCCCTTCCTCGTCGTCGTCAGACACCGCGCCAATGGAGGACCGCTCCTCCTCCTCCTCCTCCTCCTCCACCGTCTCAAGCACGAACAGCCCGTGGCCGCCGTGCTGCCGCCGCCGAGGCCGCGCAACGTCGTCGCCGTCGTCGCACCTCCCCTCCCCCTCCGCCGCCTCCTCTTCCTGGACGACGTCTTTCCTCTTCCTCGCCCCGCCGCCGCACAGCCCGTACGACACCGCCACCACCGCGGGGGGCTGCGCCACCGCGGCCAGCCCCACGGCCGCCGCCGCCTGCGCCTGCGCCGCCACAACGGACATCACGTCCGGCGCCCGTGAAGGGTGCTGCTCTGATCATCAATGGCGCCCGCGGGCCCCGGTGGCTCAAACTCAGAGACCCATGGCCACCAGCTAGCGAGCTATATATTCCCACTCCTGTCCCGATGGACGGACGCGAAGGAGAGAGAGAGAAGGGGGAGAAGAAGGAGGGGCGGTGCTGTATATAGGCAGGCAGCTAGGAGGTAGGAGGAGGGTCGCGTGGAAGGGGAGACGTGTCGGAGGCACCGAGGGCGACTGGCGCACCAGACACCCGAGCTGCATGCGCTCGCCCGCGCGCCAACACGTTCTCGTTGGCTTGTATTCTATAGTTGCTACCATCAACTGAATGGTTAACCGGAAAAAAAATCCAAAAAAAACCCCAAAATTTTGTTAATCACGAAAAACCAAAAATCCCTTTCTGGCTTGGTCCACCTGCCTTTCTCCCCTCCTCTAGCCTCAACCCACAATCCACCCTCTTTACTCCCTCCCCTCACAGCCTACCCAGCCAGTCGGCTACCCTTAAGAAGCATCTCAAGAATAAGCGCTAAAAGCAGGCCCTTTTGATTTGAAATTTGTCCTATTTTTAAGCCTCGATTTTGTCTTCAACTCCGTGATTAGCCTCTAAATCTCAAATTTCTATTTGCTTATGACATGTGGACCCGGCTTGTCAATGACTCTTTATTTTTCTTTTAATATTCTTTTATTTTCTTTCTTCTTTTTCCCTTTTCTCCTCCCTCATCTCTTCAAGCGAGATAGAGGGCGGCAACAGCGGTGATGGCGGCAATGGCGATCATGACATCGAATCTAGGCGAGGCGAGGCGCGCAGCAGTGGCAGCAACGGCGGCGGCGGCAGTGACGGCGGGCAACCAAGCGACGGCAACGACGCAGCGACGGTCTAGATCTGAGCAAGGCGAGGCGGCAAGAACATGAGGAGGCGGCAGAACCATGGGAAGAGGAGAGGAGGCAGGGGTGTGGCATGGCATGACTGGCTGGCGGGGATGGGACGAACTGGCGGAGACAGAGGCACAGGGAGGAAAACACTCCAAACAGAAAAGTAGGGGGCCCTTCAAGACCCACAGGAATTGAAATTTGGAGGGAGATTTAGGGGCCCCTTATTTTAGGGGCTTGAGTAGGGACCCTGCTGGAGTGCATTTTTTGACCATAGCCCTTATTTTTTGGTTTAGGGGCTTCAATAGGGGCTCTGCTGGAGATGCTCTAAGACCCCAACTTCCCAAGGGCCAACTAGCCAAGGCCCCCAATGACTCAATGGCCCAACCTTACGCAGTTGTGCCCCATTTCCCTGACCCCTACTCTCCTCCCCAACCTTAGCCCACAAATCCAAGGAGCCCTGCTTGATCAAGAGCACCGCCAGAGCACCACCCTAGCCACAGCGGAGGCTCTTCCTCAACGCCAAGCTCCTTAGCATGCTGCTTTGTCCTCCCACGCTCTTGACACTTCGTCACCAATTACTAGGGGACAGATCCACCAAGCTTTCATCCAGTCCCTTCCATATGTTCCTCCTCTCTTTCAGTGATGGCGGTGCGAGGAGTGGCAACAACATTGACACTAGTCCGCCCCTTCCCCGATGTCGCGCTATTGTCCTATCTCCTCTTCCCCGACATTATGTCACCATCCCCCCACCCTCCCCAATGTTGCGCTACCATCCTCCCCCACCCCTGATGTTGCGTCGTCCTCCTCCTCCTGACGCCATACCACCGTCCTCTCCCTCCCCCGATATTAACCTGCTTGATTCACCAGTAACCGCCCCCGGCTCATCGGTTCTATACAAATTGATTGGTTCATCTGGTTTTTTCAGCCCTTAAAGAAAACTGAACTGGTTAAATGTTTGATTCTTATAAAACCAATGGTTTGGTCTAGTTGTAATAACTAGGCTAACTAGGAGGCCTCATCGGCTACCACTCATGGCCAGGAACAAGGGCGCGGTGGTATGCAGCGAGGAGGCATGATGGTGGAGGAGGCCGATGAGGGTGAAGGAGAGAGAAGGAGAGAGTGGAGCGGTGTGGTTGGGTACTGTAGAGATGTGGTCGGTGTGACAAGGTGATGGTGACATGGATGAGGGTGGCATGGTGCCAGCAGGGAACGAGGAGAGGAGAGAGAAGGATGAAGAGGGATGTGAGGAGAAAAGAAAGAGCAAGAAAGGTCTTTTGTGTATAAATGGAGAGGGATGAATTGGAAGAGGGGAGCATGAATTTTGATGCACATTAGATGGTCTAGGATAATCCATTGAAATTCATCCACAGTAGTGGTTTCCCACGAATGTTGAAGTTTCTTTTCCTGGGAACTGCTTGAAAAAGAAAGTACTAGAATGGCTTACGAAGTGTTCCCACGGATTTTCCAAGAACAAACTGATCATAGGGTTGTGATATATCGTTATATATTCATGAGAGAAGTTGGATAATTTTTTTTCCTTGGTTGAGATGCTAGAGCTATATTAATTTGGTAAGCAAGTACAAGCATATAGGATTGCTAAATATATAGATGGACTCTTGTTCACAACCATTAATAACTAATTAACACAAACTTCTCTTCTTATACTTGCCCACCTTCCGGTGATCTTCCCTTTAATCGGTTGACTCCAATTTGCGTTTTAATTTGCTATGTATATAAACAGTGAATCTCCCTGTAATGTATAGGAAACTAGCTTGTACATGCTAGGTAACCATGCATGTAAAAGGCTAATGATATCTGCGCTTTACTTTATTATTCTAGTCAACTTCACATATATACGCTCGGCGACTTGAGTAATTACCAAGCAAGGTCACCTTGCCTAATGGTTATTATTTCCATCGCTTTCGTAATCTTCTGAGATAAACGATGAGCCTTTTATAAAAAGATTTCGCTGGCATGGCCTACGTGTTTCCAGATAGGATTATTAATTATCTTTCATCTTCTTCTTTTGAAACAATATCTTTGATCTTCTTCTTTTGCTCGACAGTTAAGTTGCACCGTCACTTAATAGCAGCTTAATTAGAGGTCAGATATAGCACAAACATGCTAATTTTCCCATGAATCATGCATGGTGACCAATCCATGTTTGGTATGTCCAACCTTGATTTCAAACTTTACATGAAAATACTCGCTCAGGAACAGTTAACCCGGGTAGTTAACCGCTTTTACTGTGTCGACGGCTATATAACCCCCTCCTTGTAATATAAGACAGAAAGCAGCTAGAAATTTTGCGGTACACAAAAGTGAATATGAACAGTTCATTTCTCTCGATCTAATAGGTTAGATTGAATTATACAACCATGATAGTATTTAATTATACTGTAATGATATATATTTTTGTGTGGCAGGCTCTTTGATTGGACAGTTAGATCTAAATTATGCTATCATCATAATATATTTGTCAATGTGTATAGTAAGAGAGCTCACAGCAAAACAACAGGCAGGAGCACACAGGAGACCGTTCCCAACAGTTGTAACGAATTCAAGGCAGGATGAATCTTGATGCGCTGCTCGAGACGCTGGTAAAGAACCTGGCCGTGACAGTGCGACATGGTCGGTCCTCATACGCGACCACGAATCGCTCCAAACGCCAAGTTCTCGCTCGCCTTGGCCCACGAGTGGAATAAGATGATCGTGCTGACCATCCAAGGTCATGAAGTCACCGGGAGGCTCCGCGAACTCCATCCTATGGCTGCATGCAATGCAAAGCTTTCTACCCAGGCCCTGCCAGAAATATCAGCCCGGCCAACGGGACTGCAACCGTCCGAGTTCCTTCAGATATGTGTCATGACCATTCAGGCCGTACGTGGTGAGAGTGGTGACGAACTATCTACCCACTGTTCTCCAAGGGTCTGCCGTAGCCAGCTATTCAACTAGGCCGAGGGCACAATCTACCGATGAGAGCAAAAATAAATAAATAAATAAAATATATATATATATATATATATATATATATATATATATATATATATATATATATATATATATATATATATATATATATATATATGATGATGATGATGAAACGATCATGGAGGTGTTCAAGCAGGATGTATAATGGTTGACCGCTGCTTGGACGTCCACGAGGTCATCCAATGAAACAAGTGGTAACGGCAATAACCTCCCCCCACAATCCAGCTTATAATCTTGTAAGAATAAACCCACGATCAAAAAAAAGATTGAAAAGTTGTAGAAGAGCTTTCCAAACATAGTCAAAAAGCTTCCCAAGAAAAAGTCCAGCACCAACCCAAAATGCAGGGCCACAGGAGAAACTCCCTTCCAGCTATCATACAATGCAAAAACTATACTATCAGCTGAAAGAGTCATTGGCTCTCCTCGCGTAACTAGGCATGACCATATCGATAAGATATCAATAAGAGCACGCAACAAGAAGACCCAACACCTATCGAAAGCCAACAAGCTTACCCCACGCTAAGAAGGGCCATACACATCATGTCCATCACATGTCCAAGGGCTGCTCGACTAGCCATGTTGCCCATGAAGGATGGTCATGAATTGACCAATACCTGGATCTTCAACCATCTGAAGTTTTTTTTTTTTTGCTTAGGTTGTATCTTTGTTCTTTCGAAAAAATTTACATAAAACTCAGCTCTTCGACTCTCTAACTTCCGTGTTGGTGGCTATAAAAAGCATTCAACTATCTTCCTATCATCTACCCTAGGGCTTCCCTCTTTAGACCCCGTTTGGCACAACTCCAACTTCTAACTTTACCTCAGATATGGAGTTTATCTGAAGTTTATAAGTTAAAATAAAATGACTTAAGTTTATATTTTAGTTTAAAATGTAAATAAGATGACTCACCTAAACATTCTCAATATACCCACAACTCTAGCTCCATAAATTTCTGAAGCTAGGAATAGGGTGATTCATAAACTTCACCAATTTTAGTGGATCTACAGTTGTGCCAAACAAGGCCTTAATAAGAGATTCTTATCGCTCAAGGACACCCAACATGATACGAGAAGCGCCAGTTTGCTTACATACATATAGCTATCTAATTAGCAAACGAAAATACAGTTCGATTTGTAACTGTAATGCATTCCCATGTGTGTGTGGGGTGATTAAAATAGGCAAGGTGCTAGTCTACTAGATGGGTATGCTCTGGGGATGGGTACTCCATAGTAGAGGAAGTTAGGCTCTATTTGAAAACAAAGTTTTAAAAAAAACATAGTTTTGAGATACCATGATTTGTAAGTGTAATATATAAAAATAATATGGTTTGCCAATCTCTACAAAACCATGGTATTTCTTGAAACCATAAAGTGTTTAGTTACAAAGTTATTTTCCATAAACAGTGATAGCAATGAGCCAAAACTTAGCTTAAAATAGAGTTTCGAAAACTCCAAAAATACCATGGTTTTGATCCAAACATGGTTTTCAAAGCAATATTTTTTTGTAGAGTTACCAAACACCTCATAACTTTAGAAACTATGGTATTCTCCAAAACCATGGTTTTGCCTACAAACTATAAAAATGCTTTGTTGCCAAACAGGACCTTAGTATTCTGCATGTAATATATGTCATTCAACACAAACTAATTGGCGATTTATCATGCGTGTTCAATTTCTCATACACCCCCTGATCAAACTAGTTTCTTGGGGAGTGGTTCCGGGACGAGGCAGCAGCAGTAGAACTAGAGATCCCTGAATCCTTGGGTCAATAAAATGAAACTGAAGTACCAGATGTTTACCTGCTACATATGATGAAGAGGTTAAATATACCCTAAGTAAAATGAAATAGGGAGAGGGCCAACTTTAAGCCTTCCTTATTTTTTTTTATTCTTTCTTCCTTTTGGGCTACATCGACACCTATTAAGATAAATACAAATTCCTTCCACAAACTCACTGGCTCACTGCAATCAGCACTCTAACAGCTCAACGGGACTAGCAACCAGCTACTATTCCTTATTCGCATTTGGATACAGCACAATCCACAGCATCGCCAAGCTCACCCCATTCTATGGCTCGGCTCTAGAAATATGAAATATCAATTATCTGGAAAAACTACCTAGGTGCATTACTTCCACAACTTGACAGAATTGTCGTGGCTCGCAGAAGCCACCATCCCGGTTACTGGTGATTGCGCCAGCGCCGCAATTAGACCTTCATGAGCCTGCACCGTCAAGCTTTGGTTCTTTACCATGTTCCATAGCTCCAGGGACTGTAACATCAGAATGCTTATATGAGATGTATAGAAAATAAAGAACAAAGAAGAATCATCAGAGTTGCTGCAATCGGTGATTCCAACACAAGTTGACTGCCTTGAGAAGGGATAATGCAACAGCTAACAAGATACAGATATTACAAGGCATATTAACAAGTTCTGCTATTTTTATCTGCTTCTGCTATTGGCCATTGTCCAACACCAGCAGTACTGTGTGTTCTAACTTGTAACTTCTTGTCAAGAGATGAAACCAAAGTACCAAAGATAACTAAGTGATAAGTTTACTGGTAAAAACATAGGACATACACTTTCTAAAAACAAATAGGTTGAATCCAAATAGAAGTGATTAAAACTCAACGGGAGAGCCATTACTACCTGATAGCCTCCAATCAACAGAAGATTGGTATAGCTTGGATGGAACACACAAGAATGGAACTCGTTTCCATTTGAGCTGACCTCATGAATGCACTCTCCTGATGTTATAGACCAGACCTTAACTAGATCCTGACTGACAGACGCAAGGTACTCCCCAGTGCTGTCCCAGCACACTGACTGCACATCTGTGCTATGGCCCTGAGATTACAAATCAAGCACTTGAGCTTCATGATTACTTGTCAAAACCCCATTAAAAAAGAGCTTCATATGACAATGGGTTCAAAATGTGCATGTGCACAGGCACTAATGAAGGGGAAACGTTGCAAAGGAAACTGCCCAAGAAAAACAATGAACCAGAAATGTCTTGGTGTTCAAGAACACGACCTGCAGGGTGTATTTTTTGTTATACGTTTCAACGTCAAATATGGAAACCACATTTTCAGCAGCAGCTGCGAGAAACTGTCCCGTGTTAGGTTGAAAACGAACTTGAGCAGTACCACCCTGTCCAAGAAAAAGAGTCAAGACCAAAAAAAATACAAACTACTCCAATCATGTGAGTTCTAATTATTACTTCAATTATTAAGAAACTTTTAAGGGGGTAGAAACAATAGTATCAACCTTCATGGAGCGCATACAGGTAAGCTGAGTCACATTCCAGAACCGAATTTCACCATTGCCATCACAGGAGCACAGAATATCTGTCTTCTTTGGATGAAAATCTACAGATGTGACCTGGAAACTATGCCCAGGAAATGTATGCAGAGAGAATCCAGGCTGCCATACAAGAAAAGTACAAGTCTCAGAAGCAACCCCCTACCAAATGAAAGTACACGTGCCACCAACTTCAAACTCAGGTCAAGGGCGATGGCGCATTTGAAACAATTACCATAGATTTGATGTACTAGAATCTGATATTTCTAATAGACAGATATCTATTATTTATCTGCTAATTAATTTAAATGATGGTCACACCTCACATTGTAATATTGAGCCATGTACAACGCGGAATAATTGCAATAATATCTACTGCCATGCCCAGTACTTTAATTGAAAGTGTATAATGAGTAATGTTGATAGAGGCAATGAAGCATGACAGAATAGTCTCCTGAAAAATTTTTTTTTGCCACTTGCATTTGCACGTATATAAAAACTTACATCTGCAGCATTCCATATTTTAATTGTTCTGTCAAAAGATGATGTTGCCAACTGTGTAGAATTAGGTCTGAAACGGACATCAGTGATAATGAGTGCATGCTCTTCTGGCAAAAGCTGTGTCTGGAAAGTATCCATGTTCCAAAGTACAGCCTAAGAGAACAAAGAATCAAGGAGCCATACTCAGAAACACAACGGGTAAAAAGGTGCCACTCTTAAGAGGATAAGGTTTATAATAGCATGGCATTGACTGGTACCTTCTTCTCATGTCCAGCGCTAGCCAATATTTTTCCATCTGTAGAAAAGTGGCAGCAAACAACTTTGCTATTGCTTGTTCGCCAACAGTTTACCTCACTGAATGTAAAACCTAAAAGAGACAAGGACATATTATCTGATGTTTGCAAAACATCAAAGAAAAATCAGAAATATTACCTTTTGAAGCTGCTGGGTTAGGCTCAGGAGGACTTCTTTTAAGTGCAGCAAAAATATCCCTTGCATCTCCATCATCATTGGATAAGAATGATTCAACATTATCTTCGAAAGAACCAACATCACCAAAATGCTCAAGATCATCCTGTTAAACACGAGAAGTAACCTTACATATCCATCTGACATAGAAAAACATTATATACATCCAGCAAAACACATTAAAGGAAAAGGGAAAGCTGTACCATTTGATTTGAAGAAGATGCGAGCCCAGTTCCATCTGCACCATACATCATCATATTTTTAGGAACATGGCGCATATTGCCAGCCATTCCAAGTCCATCTCCAGGTGTATGTGTAGATGGAGTAGATGGTGGAGAGTTGGCCAAAGGACCCACTGTGTTTCCTGTTCCAGTGCTATTTGCTGCTCCTGAAGATGTAGGTTGCTTTCTTTTTTTATTGTTCTGAAGATTAACCAAGTAGATACAAGATAACCGAGAGTAGATTAGAAAACAGTAAAATGCATGTTACTAATGCATTTTAATAAAGGATGGATATATAGCCCATTAATCTGTATTAGTTAGTTCAAAAATTGAAATAATTCGTGAGAAAATTAAGGCCAGTTCTCCCCAGCTTGATCTATCTACTTATCTACTTATCTTTTATCTTTTAACTTCGAGAGCCTCCCGAGGTGTCCCCGAGAGTCAGATCCACTTCGTTTGATTTGTTGTTTTAGAGCTTTGAGACGTGCCTTCGAGATAGAAAAAAAGGACTAAAAAAAAGTATTGGCCTTTCCGAAAAGGAGATAAGTCAAATAAGCAGATAAGTTAAACTGAGGAGAAAGCTCAACAACCTGTTGACAAACACTAAAAAAATTATTGCTAGCAAATACGCCATTATATATGTAATGTCATGTAGTTGGATACTTGGATTTATGTAATTTGAATAATTTAGTCACAAAAAAAGAAATAGTTTGATTAAAAAAGGGAAAGGAAGTCAAAGGTCAACTTGCTGTCTTGTCAACACTCAACAGACCCCACCACACCCAGAAAAAAGCAATATGTCGTTTGAAACCTATAATGTAGTTGGATACCTGGATTTTTGATACTGGAATAATAAATAATCTAGTCACCAAATTGTACATTCCGTTCTCCATAAAACACTTTGTGATCCTAGCCCCCCTCCTGGCATCATTTTCAAGAGAATTATTACCAAAGAAAACTACACACGAAAAAGGAATGTTACAACTGTCGCACATCACCATCACACCTTCTATTGTCTTTTCCTGGCCTTCTTGGACATCTTATTTTCATTGGGTACACTATTGGTACATTTATTAAATTCATAATAAGTCTGTAATTTGTTGACAGAAGTATAAAAGTTGATGCAAATAGTTCCGCTTGGCAGATGTAAACTTTGTAAGGGTAAATCTGAACATGAATAAACTTTCAAGAACAGAAAATGAATCCCTGGGGTTGGGTATACTGTCAGTACCTGTTGCATTTGCTGCTGCTGGTTCTGCTGCTGTTGCTGGTTCTGCTGCTGCTGCTGAGGTTGTTCCTGTGGTTGCTGAGAAGATGTCTGTTGCGTCTGCATAATTTTCAGATATAGTTAGATTCCAACAAACTAAAGCCAAATAAAATAAGCTCTTAAGAACAAAAATCTATTCAATGAAAACACAGATATGGACACTTCTAGAAGAAACCAACCTTCATAAGATATTCTTGGTCTGGTCTGACTTTTGGTGAACTGGATTGCATTGGGGAACTAATGCAGCCATCAGTCCCAGCAAGTTGTCCATCTTTACCATTCAAGCCACCCCTAGTTAGTGCTGTAAATCTTCGGGGATCCATATCCCCATAATTAGTTGAGTTGTTAAGGTTTCCTTGTGCTTGAGCCTGTGCTAAGAGTTGCTGCTGCTGTTGTGGTGACATAAGTTGAAACTGTGACTGTGTTGAAAGGAATGGCTTCTGCATTGGAGCACCTAAATTTGGCCGCAGTTGGTCAAATCCCTGTAAGACGGTAGGACCAATATTAATTTGTTATTAGATTCCACATAAGAAAACGTGTACACAGGGTTCCAATAAATATTGGAGCTTACAGTTAGTGGCCAGCCCTTCAAGGGTAGACCACTCGCTCCTTGGTTCAGTCCTGTTGATAATAGAAAACATCTTACCAGAAGAAGAATGAACCAAACGAGAAAAGGGTCATTTGCATCTTGGAAATAACAAAATTTGCTTATGAATTTTTCGCATTATATCCAAGATATAGTCCCCATCAAAACCAAGGAAAAAAACACACAAAAGCTAATTTGGAATAACCTTCAAGCCCATTTGCTTCCAAGTTCCAACACTACATTGCATTGCACAACTTTGGCCATGGGCAATACAAAGATCAAAGAAAGGCTAAGAGAATTCTCAAAAGTCCACCCCAACCATTATCAAGCCCATCTCTCATTCTAAAAGCTCTATGTAAGGATAGAAGTTTGCTCATTGGCAGTACAAGACTGACTTTTGGCCTTGTTCTTTTCAGCTTAAATTAAACTAAAAGCTACAGCCAAAAATTTGTCATTTTTGTACAGGTCAAACGTTGTAGCAATTTGTAACCATTTTTGTGAGGCTTTTAGTGATTCTTCTTAAAGCTTTGAAAAACAATTTTTTGGGCTCTCCAAACCCCCTATCGAGCGCCCACAATTTTTTCAGATTATAATCTACTGTCGATTTAAACCGAAAAGAACAAGGCTCGGAGCAATATACGTCGTTCAACTAAACTTTTTTCGGCCCTGCCTTTAATTGAAAGCAAACCAGGCTTGTAATAAGAGAGTTACTTTTAACAATCAAAGGAGTTCAAAAGAGATATTAGTGCAACAAACTTTGAAACATAAAAATTGCACAACTGAATTTTCTTCCAGAACTTCGGTCTATTTTTTTTTAAAAAAAAAGAAGAAGACAGAGGAAGCTAGAATACAGATGAAAGACTACCTGCACCACCTAATCCAGGTTTTGGCTGAATTATTCCCTGTCCGTACAAGGATGATGAATCCATGGCCAAAGATCTTTGGGCTACACCCATGTTACCATCACTCTTACAATCCTGTTAGAAACCAAAAGTACACATTTAATGGACTAACAGAAGAAATTGTTTTTAATGGACTAACAGAAGAAATTGTGAACTGAAAGGAGTAAAGGACACAAGATGGGTGCCGTAACCCACAATAGTTTGCTGATTCCGAGCCTGCATTAGAGTCGCAGATACATTTCCAGGAGTCCCACGAACTAATTGCCTGCTTCCATAAAAAAAAGTTTATGAGAATAGCAGTTACATTTCAATATATAATCAAAGTCTACCAAAAAAGAGGGTGGAGGATCACCCAGTATGATTTGTTGTTGCTGACTTGAGAAGAGCCATCCTACTAGCATCAAGAAGCTGTGATCCCTCTGAGTCCACTGAATGAGAGTGCTTCAAGCGCTCTTCATACATCTTAGCAGCCAAAACACTGGCTGTTGATGGCCCCAGAATGCCATCAGAATTTAGGGAATTTATTGGACCGTTAAGTGAAGGATGGCTTGCATTAGTTCGTTGCAGTTGAGCATGCCTTTGCTGGATGAGTTGCAATTGTTGCATCTGCATCTGCTGCTGGTGCTCTCTTGCTTTTATTTGCTGTGCCTGTTTAAAAAGAAATTCACATGTGGTGAGATTAAAATGATCAATTGATGCATGGAGAATGATAAAGTGATTTGGCGATTCCAAGTTACCTCTAGGTAAGCCGCTGCAACCTCAGAATGCTTCTCATTTGTCCTTGCAATAAATATATCCCAAAAAACAGACCACCACTCAAAGAGAAACCCTCCAGGAGCATCAATTGCTGCATAACAAGTCAAAACTTACCATAACAATAATTGGATGAGTCTCCTATGCATAAAACTAATAGATCATGGATGAGAGACAGCTCCACAGAAGTCTTGTGCACAAGGTCTTTGGAATGGGAACACAACTGCACTAGATTATTAGTACTGGGTATTTTTGTATTAAAAAATTTCTATCAGATGGGTATTTGGGAGCTTCACAGGATATCTTCTATATAACAGAGTGGAAGACTTGTCTAGGGTGGGACAAGCAATTGGAGCCAAACACGGAAGGAGGTTCTGATCTGCCAACTTATCACTTCAAAAGTGCCTAGCAAGGCAGAAGGTACTACTAGTGAGCCCTTTATAACATTCATAGTTTTGGTAAGCGAGAAGTTTGTTTAGAACTAAAAAAAAGTAGTTCAGTCTCCTACTATTTCTTTAATGATATTAGTTCAATTCCCAAACTTGGCATCATGTCCCTGTCCTGTTTACTCATGTAATCGTGTTCCTAATTCTATTGTGTGCATGTGAGCAATGTACAAAATTACATCGGTAATGTTTTCCACTCTAGTTCTCTTCCCACTCCACTATGCACATGTGCCACTGTCCATGCTATGGTAAAGGGACTCCCACAGATAACAAAATCATACTCAATTATTACTGCTCATATTGTAGTGTAGTTTCTAAAATTTACACTTCTCCAATTCTGCTACACAACTGCGGTTCCATTGTCGGCTAATTGAGCTTGGCAGTTACCTTCAAGTCTGTCCCCCAATTACCACAAACTCAAAACCCTTACTACTCAAGAATTTAGAAGGTGGAAGTTTGTTATGTTAGTTTCTATTTTTGTCGTTTCTTTGTTTAGTTGTGTTCAAAAGAAGCATAAGTGAAATACGCTCAGGCTTTTGTGGAAAAGAAAAAACTCCAACTCATCTGTGTAATCAAATCCATACAATTAACAGATGATAGATGTTAACTCAATCAGCATTAAGAGCTCATTAGTGGCTCTATATGTCAAGAATCAAGATACATCGTGCTTGCTGCTGTATGAACAACACCGCAAGTAAACAATCCATGTAGCTTCTATGTTGCATGCATCAGCAAGGAAAAAAATCATGTAGCTTCTACGTTGCATGCATCAGTAACCATCCATAGTTCCTTATAATACCATCGTGCACAAGCAATCAATCCGTAGAGTTTTGAACTTATTGAGCTGTAACCAAAATATTCTCAATAAACTAAATTGCCGCAAAAGGTAGTTAGGTCATGAAATGCATGCAAAATTAATAGTTACCTTCACACAAAAAAAAATAAGATGTGTCTATGAACATGCAAAAATGTGAAAAGCACAAAATGCACCACCGATATTGTCGTCATCTCAATAATGATAGCTAACGACGACTATTAGTTGCATAGCTGTGGCCTGTGGGAATGTATCCTGTGAAAGCTATGCGCCCATTTTAACCTCAAACCCCTCCAACTCCTCTTCAAATTTCAAAATCTCCAAGCTATTTTACCTTGAAGTCCCTGATCCTCTCAAGCCCATGTGCCCAAATTTTGATGGGAATTTTCGAAAGCTCACTCCAAGCCTGGATTCTCTGCATTGATATGGCTCAAAACTACCCTCTAGGTCAGTTCAGATTTCCAATTACCAGCCCTATTTAGGCACAAACCCTCCCATTTGTAAGGTAGCACCCTGCTTCACATTCCGAATTCCCGTCCCCACCTGTAGCCATGAACCCTAAAACCACAAACTCTGTTCGCAAACCAAACTTAACCCAGTAAAAATAGCAAAAGGAGGCGTCTAGAGAAGCAGCGGGGATGATTACCGACTGGATCAGCAGCGACCTTCCCCTCCGCCATGAACGCCTTGGCCGTCGTCAGCAAGTTCCTCTTGAGCAAATAGTCATGGATATATACATCAAGCCTGCAGCACCAGGGCCGGAAATTAACCCTGATAGAACAGCAAAAAAAACACATAAACCATCCAAACAACGCGTCGAAACAACTCACATCTTATCCGCTTCCCAATTGCTCTGTGCCATTCTGCAACCACAGCAAGCCGAACAAAAACAGCAGAAATTAACGGCGGAGGCAGGCGAATCGGGCTCAAGTTCGCGGGAAACGAAGGGATCAGAGCCCACATTACCGGTCGGGAGCGATCTCGCGACTCCGGGGGTCAAAAAAAGGCGCAAAAAAAATCCACGAAAAAAATCTGGGAGGTGCCGCCGGAGGGGCGGCGGGTGGAGAGGGATCCAATGCCCGACCGGAGACGGCGGGCGCGGCGGTCGCCGGGGCGGTCGGAAGAGAGAGACGCGCGAATTGGTGCACGGCGGTGTGCTTAGTGGTGCCTGTGTGCGCGCTTGTCTGAGCTCATCACTCTCGCTTCAGGTCGCGCCGCTCGGAGGAGGAAGGAGATGGGAATAGGGGGGAGAGGAGGAGGGAGATATGAGTTACCGTATCGGCGGCGTTTTGCAATATGGTCCTCCGATAACCTATAGTTGTGATTTTTTTCAGCTTGCTGTTAGTAAAGATATTTTTCTACATCCTTGATGTCGCTATTAGAAAATTTCGTGACTTATCTGACTAATATTGACTTATCTGACTTTTTTATTACTTTTTGAATCCGTTTTATTTTTATCTCGTAAGTGAGTCTAAAAGCTTCATAAATTCTAAAGTTTATGGCCATCCGACTCTCGAGGCCACCTCGAAAAATTCTCGAAGTTAGAGATAAGACAAATAAGTCAAAACTTATAAACCCAAAAGAACACCCTTAGCCCTTACGGTAAGTTGGTAACTTATCTCTCTTTGGTCCTTGTGGTAAAGATATTTTTCTATATCTTTTTCAAACGACGAAGCTCGGAATGTTCGGTCTGTTGTTAAACTTTGGCACATCTCATGTATTGAAAACGGAGTTTGCTAAAGAAGACTAGGTTAGTTATATTAGAATTGCTAATTCTCAGACGACTGAAATTTTGTTAACTATCAGTCAATTTAAAATTGCACTCTATTAAGACTAAAATTGCACAGCTTATAAAAGTGTTATTTTAGTATTAAAATTGCTACTTATCAATCATCAGTTTTATTCGTTGATTTCTATACCTTGTTGATGCATAAATCTGTTGAATACACGTGCTTACATACTTTTCTTTTCCTATGTTTCAAGCCATCATGTTTGTTTCAGTCAATCTAAAATTGTACACTGATAAAACTAAATTTGTACTTATTTATAATGTGCAATTTTAGTATAGTTATAATGCAATTTTATTAATAATCAACTGACACTTATTTTATTATCAGGCAACTTGCTCTTAGTCGTTCCCTAGTTATATACCGTTGCAGAGTTCTTATTTCATAAATTTGCCATTATAAAGTTGAAAATAGTAAAACTGCAACCGGAGAGTACGAAATTAATAAATGCCATTGTAATAACCGAAAATGACCAAAATGTCCTTTCACTTCTCCATTTTCTCCTTCCTACTTACTCCTTAGACAGCTCTACCTCCACTCGGCATGGCCATCGACCACACCCTCCACCACCTTCCTCCTCGTACTCTCTCCTCATGCAGCTCCACCTCAGCCTCATGGTGCTGGGAGAAGCGCAGACCAGAGCTTTAGAGGATGGCTGCGGGGCTAGGAGGAGCACAGCCGCACAGGCTAGAAAATCTCATCTCCGCTAGTTGAGATGTCGCCAGCCTTAGCCACCAGAAGAATTCAAAAGAAATTGAGGGGTTCTTTACAAAAATGGCATGAGAGAGGGTAGAAAGGGCTACACGGATCTCAAAGCATGATCCAACGTGAGAGGAAGTGCATGGAGATGCGTACACATGGGAAACTGCGCTCTACAAATTATTAAGAGTGCACGCTGCTGTGACTCCAATTGCTTAGCGGTAACAAACCAGAGCGCCAAAACCAGTTGGTGCCTCTAATGGAGCACTGGCCAGCAAATAAATCAACTTTTGGCAGACGCAGCAGTGTCAACAAGGTGATCCATCAAGCTTGGACCAAAGAGATCCACATGGTTAGAGCTCGCATTACCTGTTCCAAGTGCGTTTGAATGATGGAGATAATTAAGCAGAATACCCGGCAACTATATACAGACTAATAAAAAACAAATCCATACAAGAACTTGATGCGTCGTAGGTAGCTAGGCAGTGCCAGTCTGATAGGCAGCCGGCATCAAATCAAAATGTTCATAACAACACAAGAAATTAGGAAACCACTGTAATTAATCATGCAACCCAAGAATGAGGCGTGGGAGGAAGGAAGGACGAGGCGAGGGCGGTCGGGTGACTCCCATTGCCTCCTGCTCCTTCACTTGTCTGGTACCTGTATTAAGCAAGCCCAGTTAGTTTGCTCGCGTCGTCAAATCAAAGCCCCAAAATGAAAGCCCACTGGCCCCCTTCTGCAAGCAAGATGAACACTTGTCAGCAGAAACTTTTTACAATCTCCACTATGCGAAGCTTTAGTGGAAAAACTTTTTACAATCTCTATTAAGACAACAACGATGAAGCCTAGGGTGCGGCAGCATGACACAATCAAGTGCAAAAGTAAAGCTAAGGACATAAGCATGAGTTCTCCATTTAATTAGGAGAAAAAGAGAAAAAAAACTTGTTCATGTAAGTGTGAAGACGGAACCAATGGTTTGTTCGTAGTAAATGTATATATAAAAAAATAGGCGACGATGTTATTAAAGGTCTAAGCTGTAACCCAGTAACTAATCAACTACAGGTTTGCAAGCAAGAGGCACGCAGGCTACATTAGCAATCAAACCTCCATTGGGACAAAATCACCAAGAATAAACTACCACTACTGTCAGCGGTAACAGCAGCATGAGCTAAGTCGCATGTTGAGATCCAGAACATGGCACCACATGTGTAGCACAAGGTTGAACATTGCTCAATTCTGATGGAATAAGTTCCATCTGCCTCCTTTGCAGACCGACGAATTAAGGACCGCCGTTGTTTTCCTTATCCTCATTTCATCGTCGCTACACCAGGCTATGTTGTGCTAGGGTTCCTTTCCTCCTCTTCAGCTTCTAATTTGACATCCACGCTCTGTTGTGGAGTGGATGAGTAAGTACCTTGTGCAGCTGAGTCCACATTTTCCTTAGCTGTCTCAACTGAGTCACATTCTCCCCCTAGCACCTGCGATGAAGTTCGGGGTGAGGGCACATTGTTGGAACCGTTGTTTTCCACACACATAGGTTCCACCATCTGTACACTCTGCTCCACTTCTGGAGGGTAGTCTTCTAGATATCCAGCTTGATCAACGTCCGTGTTGTGCTCTGAAATAACCAAGTCTGGTGCAGGAGTGGTTGTATCACACTTCTCAATGGCTAATGTAGCTGAGTCACAATTTTCCTCCATTGCCAGTGAGTGAGGCGGAGATGTCACATTGTTGGGACAGTTGTTTTCCCCATCCAGAGAATCAAGGGCCAATATGGTATGCTCCACTGTGTGAAGGTCTTCCTCTTCCTGGTGCTGAGCCTCTAGATTATCGCCGATAATGTTCTGTTCATCTTCAAGCAAAAGTTGAGGGGTATGTTGATGTTGAGTAGCAGCAGAGTCAACATGTTGGCTAGTAGCAGAACCAAAAGGTGGAACCTCTGAGCCATTGTTTTCCTTGATCTCACCAAGGTCATGCAGGACATCTTGAAAACCATGCAGGAACTCAACAACCAAGGCCTGTGTGGTCGTATCAGCTGTGGATGCCATGACTCTCTTGGCCTTCTTCACCATACCATGCAGTTTATCAACCTACAGCAGTTAGTGAAGACTCACAAGTGAAGTACTGATCCAATATGCATGAAATACTAGGAAAAACTGTATTTCTTAATTTTCTCAAAATAAATTTAGACTCAAATCAATTCTAGAAATTAATTGTGTGAACAGAATACATAATTTAGGATTACCGCTTTGCGGATCATAGGAGACTTGGCCTCGTACGGAAGATTAAAGGAATCATCGTGCAGGGATGAAGGTCCTGCTTCAGCATCATCGCTGACTGATGGGACAAGATACCGCCGTGTAGCTCCCGAGTACCACCGCAAGTACTCTTCATAAGAAGATGGATCATATTGCTCTGTCTCTCTAAATATGCGCTGTCGTCGGGCTTCCCATTCCTGAATATACTCGTGGTGAGTCTCTTCCCAATTCTCGCGTTCTCTGCCACGTCGACTAATACGATGCAGTGCTTGTAGTGTAGGTCGAAAAGGTGGTGGAATGCATTGGCGAAGCCCGAATTGCCGCATCACTCGCTCAGGTAAATACATCTCAACTATAGGAAAATTTATTAACGGAGCTTGTGTAAGCCACAGGTCCGCATCTTTTGTACACAGCACTGGCAGACTTGAGGACTCAATGTGCATATAGGGATCCCACTTCACCTGATCCGCTCGCTGTAGGTTCAGCTCATCTCTGTACAGCTTAAGACAACGAGTGGCGTTCTCACTTTGTGTGCGAGCCCCCACCCAACGGAAGCCAATTGGAGGCAAGTCCTGTGGGATGCCTGACTCTGTGCATGGGGTTGACCGAACTAATGGTCTGCCAACATGGGAGCGCTCCCAACTCCAAAGCTGCAAGAGAAGCAATGAGCCACCAATGTTCTTGATATTGTGGGAGGAAGCAACAGAGCACAGAGATCGGTATAGGAATGCCAGAACTGCAGAACCCCAGCTGTAAGTCCCAACACGAGAAAGATCAGCAATCAGTGGAAGATATATCAAACTCATCCTTCCTGTCCCGTCAGGAAAGAGCACCCCACATAAAAGGCTCAAGATATATGCTTGGACATGCCTCTCTACAGTCTGATCATCTGCCCCTTCTGGTAATTCATAGAAGTGCTTTTTCAGCCATTTGTAATGTAAGAAGGATTTTCCAGGCATTGATGGTCCTCTTGGATCATGACCTAGGCAATCAAGGACCATCTGGCCATAATCATGATCAGTAGTAAAACAAACTGGACGCCCATCAATCGGAAGAGCTAACAGCATTGCAACATCTTGAAGTGTAACTGTCATTTCCCCAGAAGCCAAGTGGAAGCTATGGGTCTCTGGCCTCCATCGCTCAACAAGGGCAGTAATCAAGGCTTTGTCCAACTGAGGCATCCTATGGCAAATTTGTGAGAGCCCAAGCAAGCCTGCTTCCCTCAAATAAGGACGATATCTCTCATGAAATTTTAAAGGTTTGTGGTGACGCAACTTCAACTGCTCCACAGCCTACAAAAAATTCAGACTTCAGTGCCATTGCAAAATTTATTCTCACGCTATCAACTTTATGAACTATGAAAAAGCTTAATTGTTCTTCCATTTACCTGATCACCAAAGATTGCATCAGAACGGTGATTAATCTTAGGATTGAGTAATGTGCTGGATGCAGGTTCTGCTGGGGCTACATAACAAGCCAAAGGGCCTTGTTCGGAACTGAATTCGACGTTGTCCTCTCTATCAGAAGTGGTACTTGGCGAAGAGGGTGCAGAGGTTTCATGATGATCCATGAGATTTTCTGGGACAGCATCTCTCACACTGCCACTACCTCGACGGCCTCGACGGCCACAGCCACGGCGCCCACCTCCTCTTGTCTTTGAAGACATGTTCTCATATGGCCCTGAGTTAGCAAAATTCATGAAATCAGTTGGGAAAATGCCATAGATGATTGGCATTAAGAATGCAACAAAGCAATTAGCACATTCAAACATGATTTATGTTTCAAATATGAGCTGAACGGAGCATCCATCTTTTATAAGATATCTTTGTCTGAAATGTGCTAATCAAATGAAGAAAAAATGTATACTAGCTTGTACCTAGAATCAAGAACTGCAGCGACAAATATGAGGTTATCAGCACATTCACCTTTTCAGAGCGTCCGGGAGGCGGGAGCTAGCACATGACCATACGAGCACAGGGAGCTCGGGGTAACGCGGGCCTGAAGCTACCCTTCTGTGGATGCCGGCGTTCGGGATCCAGGGGCGCCGGGTGGCGGGGAGACGCTGGGGCGGAGGCGGCAGGCGGCCGGCAGTGGATGAGGTCCGGGCGACGTGGCAAGGTCGGGGTGGAGACGTCGTGCGACTGGGCAGTGGAGGGAAGACGGGGTGGAGGCGACGAGGGTTGGCGGGGGTGGAGGCGGGGCGGCGCGTTCGTGGATGCTTGTTGGCTGCCGCACCGGCGGCGGCGGAGAAGCAGCAGCTCTAGATCCCTCAGGACTTTGCCTCCCAAGAGTGGAAAAGGAAACCCTAGAGTTTGTTTTCCAGCGGAGGAGGCGGCGAGGTGGAAACCGTGACCCGGGTGGTAACGCGACAGTGGTTCTACTTCGTGCTTATTAGGGCCAGATTGTAGTTTTGCTCTTCCCTTCTTTCGATCCCTATCATCTGCTCTGAGCTGAACTATAAGATCAAGTTTATCTTTATGAGAAGGGTTAATTGCATCATGTAATTATTAAATTGGCTTGTAATAGAAATAACATTATAAAATAGAAAATATCCTAGATGCCACTATGAAGTGCATTTTATTACAAACATGATATTGTGACACTAAAATGATCAAATTGTCCCTTATCCCATTTCATGGCAACGAGGCTCAAGAGCGGCTACGTCAGATGAGTAGGGGCGACGCGTCAAGGCAAGCAAAGGGTGGCCCATTGGCGCAAGCTTGGGGCCACCGTTGCGCTGGAGCCTAGCTGCTACGCGGCTCCAACCCAGGGGCGGCCCATCAAGGAGAGCTTGGGGTTACCGCCATGCTAGAGCTCGGAGCCCAACGATGGTGTGGCTCCAAGGAAGTGGTGGCACTCGGGCTCACCGGAGGCAGGGAACAGGTCCGGAGGGAAGGATAAAGCTCGAGGTCGCCGAGGCGGTGGCGCAGGATTCACTTAAAAGGGGGACAAGGCTCGAGCTCGTCCGAAGCGGGGGGTAGGGCCGGAGGGGGAGGATGAAACTCAACATTGCTGAGGTGGCGGTGCTCCGGGTTCGCTGTAGTTGGGCGGAGTTGGGGGAGAAGACTGTCAGAGTTGGAGGAGAAGAGAGCGGGGAGGAGAAAGATGAAGGAACGGACAATTTGATCGTAAATTTAAAGAGTGCATAGGGGCAGACAAGTACAGTGACATGTTTGTAGCAAAATGTAGTTTAGAATCTGTCGTGTTTTCCACTTTATAATAATACTTCTACTATAAGCTAATTCAACAATGACATGGATGCAATTAACCCTTCTGAGAATCCATCAATCCATCTTTTAATGAATACTGTGAAGATATAGGACCGGATATTATTTAGTAACAGAGGTGGAGCCAGTAAAAAGACTCACAAAAACAAATTTTACTTTAGCTCATAAAGACATAGAATTTTACTTTAATTTTTTCTCGTCTACCGATTTTGCCTCTACTGCTTCTCTCCAAATAGGCCTCATGCGTCTCTCGGACCACGAACATCTCGGTGAATTATCGTTGGACTAAGTTTTGGTAGTGCTTTTCAGGGATCACTGGGTAGCAATAATTAGGAGCTTACGTAGCCCTAAATGTTTCTGAATTTTACACCATAAAATACCACTTCTCCAAATTAAACGCCTTGGCTTCTTAAAAATCAGTTAAATCAAATACTCGAACTTCTTAAACCTCGTGTAAAACGCGACATAGTTCTAGAGCAGAGATATATGATGGCACAAATGTTTCTGGTACATGTAAAACACCTACGCATAGTGCACTGTTTGAAACGGCTGCTGTACATTGAACAATAAGGGGTTGTTTGGTTGCCTTCTCAGCCTAGGCAGATTGTATGAGTTCAGGCAGGCTAAGGTGATGCAAGGAGATGTTGTTTGGTTGGTTGTATGAGATTGGAAAGATGCGCAGATATATTATTTGGTTGGATGCATTAGGAGGGGAATGGAATGGATAAACTCTAAAAAGGGAAATCAAACACAAATACTAAAATGAAAATAAATTCAAAATCAAATACTGGAATGAAATAAATTCAAAAATAAAAATTCTAAAAATCAAATACTGGAACAAAAATAAAAATTTTAAAACTTTAAAATTTCTTTAAGACCTTGTGCTTGAACCTACGGTTCCATTTTTTTTTTGTTTCATTGAATTTGGATGTCATTTAAATTTTAAAACATTTTTTAAAATTTGAAACGAACTGTACATTTCTTTTTTAGTCTGCCAGGCTGTGACGGATAGCGCTGCATGTGGCTCCTGCGAGCCTGGCTCGTGCGAAACTACCAGATTCGGAGTTTTCCGCGAGCCTAGCTCTGCAACTTTCGGTGCATACATCGGGCCTAGTCGAGACGCCCAGCTAGGTAACCAAACGCGTGCAACGTTGCATCGTGCCGGCCTGACTGGCGCTGACCAGGCAACCAAACGCGCTATAAAGCTAAGAAGGATTTAAGAAGCAAGCAACTTCAAAAGGCCTGAGCATTTAATTCGGGTGGGCTTCGCGAACTTTGTAAGCGGTTTGCAAAAGCCAAGATACATTTGATTTAGCTTTACAGTTTTTTACCGTGTAGAAGTCGGAGCAATTGAGATAAAACTATTCCAAACATGGACGATGTTAGAAGAAACTTCCACTTTTACCTTGAGTTGTGGATTAATAAGGGAAAAAAATACATATGTAATAGTTGATTCGATAGGACAAGACGATAGAGATTAATGAAACATATATCAAAATGAGTGAAGGGAAACGAGTAGAATACGCTAGCACAATTTCAAAAAAAATTATCGCGAACACTCGGGACATCATGTGAGTAGAGGATGACAGATCGTTACCCTTGATGCGTAGTTGCAACAGAAGGAGAGTCAGAGTAGCTGAGTCCGACGTCGCGCGTCGAGGTACGGAAAGTAATCGTTCACGCTAAGCCGAACGTCCCCTCCTTGCCAATCACCACCGCAGCAACGTCGTACGTACTGCCGTAAAGGAAGTAGTCGATCTCGCCAACCTTCTCCTTCTTGTCGCCACTTAGCGTCGCAGCAACCGTAGTAGTGTCTCTATGGTATCCACATATCCAGTGACGAAACGTCGTGCGCCGGTGTGCAAACACCGCATGCGTGCGGCTAGGTTTCT
The DNA here is from genome assembly GCA_036346145.1 of Olyra latifolia. Classification (NCBI taxonomy): domain Eukaryota; kingdom Viridiplantae; phylum Streptophyta; class Magnoliopsida; order Poales; family Poaceae; genus Olyra; species Olyra latifolia. Next base: position 2,903,288 of record CM070528.1, read on the forward strand.
ACGAGTCAGAGAGAGGCACAATGGATAGGGTTACGTGGTGGCGAACTCGTACAGCCTGCGTTGCCCCTACCGCCTCCCCTTATATGGGGTGCACCGATGAGTTTTACGCTAGAGACCCACTAGGACTCTCATCCTATACGGATCAGTATTCGCGAAACCCACTAATGGATCCAATCCATTAGATATGTTCCAGCCTGTTAAGTGTGTGACTTGTTAGGTTCATGTGTAAGTGGTCGTAGCCCCAAAAATATTGACCCCCAAATACACAGAAATGATCATATTGGTTGAACCTTGATATATTCACATACCAATTCCTTAATTGCACAATACCAGTCAAGTTCAAGGCGAGATGTGTGCCACCCTTGTGACGGCCATGCATCCATAACCTCCATGGTTGTGGATCTAGGCCATAATATTTTCTCATCTGGAGGCAAACTTTTCATATGGTTATCCTATCCACTAGTCGAACAATGAGGTGACTTCTAGCACCTACGTGCTAGGTGACACCTAGACGGGTAAATAACATTGCCTGGCCGAAGGGGAAAGAAGAGGACGAAAAAAAAGGAGAGGGAAGAAGAGAAGGAAATGAAGCTAATTGGTTGCTCTTTGGAATCTGGCGGGAATCTTAATTTAGTGGGCTAGCTGGGCCAATAAGGCCGGCCCAAGTAGACTCATCAACAAAATAGGGCAACATAGCAGCTTTCGTGAGTCCTGTACTCCTGCTTTAACGCCCGAACTACATTGTTGTGGATCTAGTCCATCCTGTTTTCTCACCTGAATGTCTTTCTCCCTATATTCAGCCATGGAAATCTCATCTAGGCTAGTAGAGATCTTATTATTGGCGAGTTCCGTAGCAACTCTACTCCTGTCTCTGGCCTCCATGGTTATAGCTCTAGCACATCATATATTCTTCCCCAGTCATCAGCTCTTCATATTCACCCCATAGGAACCTCATCTAGGCTAGTAGATCTTATTATTGATGAGTTCCCTATGCCACCAACGTTCACCCTGAGCCAGGATCGAACTCTCCATGAGATTCATAATTACATTACTTATACATTCCTTATTCGTTAACAAAGCGGATTCGGAATTGTCTTTCTTTTCCAAAAATAACTTGTATCCATATGCTTCATATTATTAGCCTAAAGTTTGCCACCAGCAGTATAGCCGCCTCTGGCCTCCATGGTTATCCATCTAGCCCATCATATATTCTTATCAAAAACCACCTCTTCATATTCACCCGTAAGAATCTTACCTCGGCTAGTTGAGATCTCACTATTGGTGAGTTCATTGGCATCCTATATTCTCACCGCGAAGTCACCTTCACTACAGGAAACCCGAGTTTTTTCGTCGGCCAAAAACCGACGAAACTAGAAGGAAAACCGACGAACACGTTTGTTCCGTTTACCACCGATTTAAACGGGCCGACGTTGCAAAAGAGACGAAAAAAGGTTAACTTTCGTCGGCCCCGACGGAAAAAGCGTATTTTCGTCGGTGCATAAGCCCTCGACGAAAGCGCTGCTGCAGACCAAAAAAAGGCGCGTCGTCACGCATTTTAAATCGGCTCTCTCAAACCGACGAAAAACACGCGGTACGCACGTATCTTTGGCATGGCCAGCTATTTTCGTCGGTGCCGAGGCCGACGAAAATCATTTGAAAATGGCAGGTTGGCCACGTGGCACTTATTTTCGTCGGTCTATTGGCTGACAAAAATCTTGGCAATTTTACTCAAAGATTTTCGCGTCGGTTGTTTAGCCGACGAAAATGATGCAGAATACCTGCAAAATCAAAAAATGCATCAAAAAATCACAAAAATAGCTAACAATTCATTGCAAAATTCTGGTCCTCCATACACATAACCATGCATTGTACAATAGCCCCAACACAATCCATCCAACAATAGAGACAAATTAAACACAATTATCCGACACACAATTCTGACCATTTCATACATGTTTGCAATCACAACATCAGAAGTGTTTATCGTCACATGACAAGTTTCACAAGTGTTTTTCATCTCATCACAAAACATTCACAAAACACTCAACCTCACATCGGATAGGTTCATATCACAGCCACAGGTCAAACTAGCTAGTGGGGGAGAGATTGTTGGAATTTTGTGCACTACCTCCTGACGCAAAATCTTGATCAACCTCCGAGTCCCGCCTCACGGATGGCCTCCGACCCATGGCGGCGTTGTTGATCCTTGTAGAAAAGAGTACAAATCACATTTGTTTACGTTTGGTGCAGTGTAAAATCATTTCGACGAGGTGGGTTAAGTAAGCGAAATACCTGAGGTGGAGTGCGGTACACATGTGGAGGAGGAACATTTGAAGGTCTCGCGGCCTGCCATGTCGATCACTTCAAAGAAGACAACAATTAGCGTCATATGGAGGAGGTGGATTTGAGTGTGTGTTAAGCGATCCAAATTACCTGAGCAGGAGACGGATACACATATGGAGGAGGTGGATTTGAAGGACCCGCGGCCTGCGAGGTCGATCCCTACAAAAAAGAGAAGAAATTGTGTCGTAATTAGTGAAATGCAGACGGTGTGCTTTAAATCGGCCACGCTGGCCGACGAAATAATCGTCGCTTAATAGCAAGATGCCACGTGTGCGCCGCATGAGACAAGGCAGTGTTTTAAATCGGCCAGCGTGGTAATTTAAAACACCTTGCCCAAGACTACCGCCATGTGTCCTCCTGTGGTGAGGGAAGAGTACGAATATATATAAAAATACGTCCTCCGGTCCCGTAGGCCGCCTTGGTTTCGTCGGCTGTCATAGGCCGACAAAAATAGTAGTCACTTTCGTCGGTTTATCCTAGGCCGACGAAAAAATGCTACTAATTCATCGGCTTACTTTCGGCCGACGAAAAAAAAATCCAGCCGACGAAAAACGACTCGTTTCCTGTAGTGCTTGGCCTTGCACTGAACCATGGATTTCCGTATCAGCTAGTAAAGACCTTGTCATTGGTAAATTCTCCGGCACTTCTACTTCCATCTAGGCTCATTCCATGTTCTCACCTTGGACTCATCTCCTTGCAGAATTTGCATACTTCATTCCTGGACTCCATGGTTCAGATTACCCAATTTGGTGTTGGCTCAGACCCGGCTCCTTGATGACAAATCAAAGTACGCAGCAGTGAGAAGGGTATGGAATACGATGTTGTCGTAGCGAGATGGCACCAATCCAATCACGCGGAGCACTTCTACGGTGCACTAGAGGTAAGAGATGGGACAGGAAGGCAAGAGAGTGTGTTGCTGCTCTCAGCCAAATCATGCTCAATTCAGTTTCAAGGAGTGTGCGCTTGTCAGTGAAGGCAAGGCACCTCGGAAGGTCGCTTAACCTGAGCAACCCATCTGGAAAACAACACAATACGCGGTGACATGTAAAGTCACCAGCATTTTAGGCGCGAATTTCTGTGATTCCTTTGCTATCAAAAGGCATGGTAGCAGTTGCACTGGACAGCGTTATGCATAGCCAGTAATCCAGGAGCTGTAGCACAGGGGATCATTAGAACATATGCATGGACAATACTTTTAGGTATCTCCAGAGACTGCCTAGCTGCCTCTAGGGTGACATACTTTATCTGTACAGCTGAACATGAAACCTTATATAATAGGTAAAAAAAGTGGAACTATTAAACAAAAGAGAGGGAGATGCAACAATGTCTAGCAACATTAGTTTGAAAAACAAATTGATTCATTCTTTTAACATTTTGGTCACCAGAGACGATATAGTTCCCTTATAATTCAATAAATCATTGCATGTTGATAAATGAAAATTTATAGCATATATAACAACTAAATATCCACCTTAGATACAACCAATCTTTCACATACACCAGATAACTGATTACACATCTTCTGCTCTCCACAAAAGTTCCTAAAATGAATTGAGTATACTGCTAGAGATAAGAATGCAAAGAAGGTGAAGAGATAGTCCAGGGGGGAGGGGATCTCATGGATATGATCTGACGAAACACTTTCAGTCATCATCTCCCTGCTATGTCAGTACCAGAGATGCTTATGTTCTTATGATCCTGCTGCTCTAGTCATCGGGCCATTGTTAAGTCTCCTGCGCGACCAGGATTCTCAATGACTGGCACGAAGTAAAACATTCCTGCTTACCCAGTTATTGCACAAATTTGTACATCCAACCACATCAACTGGAGCTACTTCAATGTGGAAGCACTCCGATACAACCCTGTCATTGCACTGGTAATCTTGCCATTTGAGTTTCTGATCTGCAAGCTTCCAGACCTCCTCGGCTTGGGCATGAAGAGTGTGCTGAGCATCTTATCCAGGCCTTCTGCGCTGTGCTTCACATACTTACTTGCACTGATATCCTGCTCAACAAGCGGCCCATAATTTTGCATGAAGCTCCGGTAAACAGGCACTATAGCCTGCACCACGAGGTGGCTTGTCCTTTGCTGCAAATCCTTATCTGGTATGACCCATGCAGACTGCTTCTGATATATCTCATCGAAATTAGCATTGAACGATTTGAGCCGCTGCTTCACTAAATCTCTTGCTGTAGCAGGGCCCTTGGAAAACAAGATTAGCCCCTCCCTGCTCAACAGGGGTGCAAGTGTTCCCCAGCTTTCGCTCAGAAACACTGCTGAATAGTAATCCTTGTACTGCTCATGTTCCCGGAGCCATGCATCGCCTAAGATCTCACCAAGCTTGGTACCCTTCAGGTGCTTGAAGAAATGCCAGTGTGTGTTCATCATGAACAGATTGGACAGTGTCACATCCTCATACGCCTTTGACCATGTCTCAAGGTTGGCCTCAAGGACCCTAACAATGGCAATCACCGCATCAACAAGCATCTTGTCATTGAACGGTTCCTTGTGCCAGCTACGGTGGATGGTGAGCACTTGTGTAAGCACAGACCGATACTGCTCCCCAAGGAGCTGGTTGCAGTATTTGGCAACAAAGCTAACTATGCGTGGCACTCCACCGTCACCTGGGGGCTGCATATTGCGCTGCAGCTCCACCTGAACGAGCAACTCCTCAAAAATTTCGACAGCACCATCCACCACCCTCTTTACAAGCTCCCTAGTCCTGCTTTGGATCTCTACACATGCCTTTGCACCAAACAACCGGTTGAAGTCCAACCTCAGCTTATTCAAAGAATCAAACACATCAAGCAGCCGCAGCAGCTTGATGGGGTCCTTCCTGGCATCAGCCACAGCACGGCCGAACTTCAGGAAATCAAGAATGCCAGCACGCGCTGCAATCTCTGCAAAGCATGAGGATGCGGCCTCGGGTCGCCGTTCGAATACCGCAACACAGAGCTTTCGCTCAGCTTCCAGGAGGTGACGCACCGCAAACTCCAAATGCCTGCCCCAAAGCTCCACGCTTGGGCTAAGTGCCTGAGCGTCCTCGGTCGGGTCATGCAGGTAATCAAGGCCGAGCGCGCGGAGGCTGGCGCTCACTGTGTCCCCACGAGCATCGGCATAGGCGGCAGTGCAGTTGCCGAGCCTGCCATTAGCGGCGAGGCGGTCAAGGATTAGACTGAGCTTGTGCACGGCGGCGGCAGGGATCCGCGGCGGCGGCGCAATGGAGGTGGGGTCGGAATTGTCGGAGCCTTGCATAGCGAGCGGAGCAGAGTGTTCAGCGAGGAGCCGACGGAACTCAGCCTCAAGCATATCGAGGGCAGCGGCTAGGAGGCCGCCGTTCAGGTCGGCGGAGGAGTTCTTGAGCTGGGAGAGTGTCTCGGCGAGGTTGGACACGAAGCGGGGATCGGCGAGGTTGCGGTCCCCGAGGTACTCGACGATGTCGGCAAGCCACTGCGCGGCGAGCCCGCAGTTGTCGGAGAGGAAGTGGAGCGCCTCCTCGAGGCGGCCAAGCACCGCGAGGTAGCCCGGGAGGTCCGCCGCCGCGGCCGCCCCCGCCAGGAGAGGCGGCTCTAGGCCGTGCACGGCGTCGAACACCTTGAGCACGGCCGCGGCCGGCCCGATGGCGTGGTCGATGTTGGCGCCGACCCCCTCGAGCGCGTCCCGCGACGCGCGGATCGGCCGCACCGCCGCCTCCATCGTCAGCAGGCGCGCCTGGATCTCCTCCAGCCTCGCCCCGGAGCGCCCCAGCGCGTGGCTGAGCGCCCGCGACTTCTTCACCCCGGCCCGCAGCGCCCGCCGCGCCGCCAGCAGGCTCGCCATCCCCCGGTCCTCCTCCTCCTGGTCCATACCCGCCGCCACTCCTCCCCTCACCACACCACACGCCCCCAAAAACCTCACCCTCCAAATGCCACACACTCTCTCTCCACCCCCCACCAATCGACCACCCAAGGCGCCGCCGGGAAGTGGGCGCTGGTGAGACCTCACTCCTCAGAGCCCGGCGCTTCCTTGCAAGCTACTTATCCCACAGGGAAGCCTCTCGAGGGACAAGCATCCATCCAGGTAGGTGACAGGCGGTGGGAAAAGCGTCGCCGCGCCCGCACCCGCGCGCGCAGCGGAGTCCGCCGGCGAGAGGGAGAAGGTTTTAGGTTGGAAAAGGGAGCCGAGAAAGGAACAAGGGGGGAAGGAAAGCAGCGGCAGCCGGCAGGGCCAGAAAAGGGGAGGTTTTTACGATGGGAAAAGCGGGGTTCGGAGGCACGCGCTCGGGACGTGTTTGTCGTTGGTGGAAGGAGAGGCGCAGGAAACGTGGGGCTGGGACCAGCTCGCTCGCGCGGTGGGATTTGGGGCCATTTCCGTGGTGTTTCGGGGCCGAAACGGCTGCGCGGTGCGTGCTGCGGTCAGGGTCATAGGCTGCCTGACGCACAGATTAACGAGGAAAACTCGTGTTTGCTGCGGTTTTTCTCCCGCTTGCGGCCACTTTGGCCTCCGGTGTTACGTTGTCAGGGGAATCCGAGCTTGTCTTCGTTTTTTTTGTTCCTCGCTGCAATTTTTGGCGCTCTCGTACCATCAGCTCTGAGCCTCTGGTATCCATTTGTTGCAGTACTAGACTAGTAGTGGCACTCGTACCGTCGTACGTACTCTCATGTGAAACTGTGTTGGATCAGTGCTATCTCATCGTCTCCATGTAGGATGTTCCTGCTCTCCATTTGCCGGCTGAAACTGGAAAATGTGAGTAGTTGACGAGGAATGGCGTGCAAGCAACCTACTCCAAACCTAGTGCTTTGGGCATGGGAAGGTACCTAATAAAAATCGGATGGGGATGACGATGAACACCGAACGGCTTCTTCAGCTTGCCTCGCTGTTCCGTTCTGTGGTGCCACTGTGCTGATGTGTTTGCATTGAAGGTGGTGCTGTTGCCGCCACGTTGCCGTGCCCAAGCGCTTCTTCAATGGAGGTTGGTCGGATCGAACTTAAGTTTGGCCAGTAGGGTGTTCTTAATGGCACCAGCAAACACTTCTCGTCCATCTGGCCGGGCTTGCAAGTGGGCGTGAGACCGGGTTAACTCCACACACATGATGAAGCGTGCAATGAAGTCACAAGTAGTAGCTAGCTGAATCCGACTTTCAGGTTACGTGCGGTTTTCGCGGTACAGTCCAGATACTACTGTTAGTTGATCACTAGAGTACTGGACATGGTTTGCTCGTTTTCATTACTCGCAAGACCGTACTGCTTGGTAGTGCACGACTTCAGTCGATGTGGGTGGACAAGGACTCATGTACAAGAGAAAATCCAGGTAAATACCACCACGAAAGCATCTTCAAAGTCTTGTGCTTATGACTGAATTTTTACGTCTGCATGTGTATCTTTAGTATCTTTTCTTGTGAATTGTGATCTTGCCAACAAGCCGCACCAAGTGATACCTCAGCAAAATTGGCATGGCCTAGTATTTGGGCCCGACCTGTACTCGGCATTTTCAGTGACCAGGCAATGACATATTGACATATGAAATGGTATCCTCTGCAGTAAGGCAGACTCTGCTTTACGACGGAGGAACTGCGTCCATTGATATATATGTAAAGGACAAGGAAAGGAAATGACAAATTCTTTTTGGATTCACAAATACTTCCTAAAAGTTACCTACGCTGCTCTGTTAGCTAGTAGGAGTAATACATTCCTCACAGTCAAGTCGAGCAAACAGTTTTTACCATCCAGGAACTTAGAATAAAAGTAGTGCTATATATAAGGGAAAAATGATTGGACTAAATTCAAAATTCAAGATGGAAAACAGCTGGTTTGCCTTGTTTACTTGCGCATGTAGCTCGCAAGGTAACGTGTGCTCTTCCAACTGGGAAACTGTTCAAGCTATCTTTGCTTCAAAAGGCTAGACACCAAAAGGGAAACACGTGAATGATTAGCTCCAATCCAAAAGGTTGTTCGTCGCATGCTTTCAAATCAGAAGGGAATTAGCAAGGTTTGTTGAGCGGACAGCAAGAAATAATCACTTTGATTACCTCATGCAATGAATAAGGATTCTCATATATACATCTGGGACCATCAATCAGGTAAGTGTGCTACTACTTAACAAAGACTAGGGTTTTAGAGTCGGACAGCCTTTGACAGATTGATCAGACCACGCTCATCTCCTTTAGTTTGTTCTTCTTTTATCACCTATCTACCAGTTGTGCTTGTCAAGTCCAAAGGTGCAAAGGATACTCCGCTCATTCTCTCCACGCCACCACCATCTCTTTGTTGCGATCCCTTTCCACTGGCTACAGTGGTAAAAGAGGACGGACTTCAGGCATTTTAAGTGACCGCACGGATGTTTTTGTCACCGATGGCCTTCGGACTGCTAGTGGATGGGGTTGGCACTGGATCCACGGCGGATTCTGTACAGGTTTGTTTTGTTTTGCTTGCTTTCCTTCTAGGTAGTAGTTAGGGTTTGCCGTCGGCGATCCTTCCGATGCCAGCGAGCTTTTTGTTCCTTGGTAGTGGTTCCTTGGCAGCCGACAACGGCAACGACAACGAATTTAGTGACTACCAAAGGTTTGGAGTTCCTCATCGGTAGATCTGTCTGCAGTGGGGACGCGGTACGAAGATGGGGTGGGATTCTTCCCATTGTTGCGTTCTTTTGCGACGACGACCCTTCTAGTGGTGGTGAAGAGGTGGCGCCTAGAGCTTTCTCCTTCGTCTTCAGCAAGAAGGGCGGCGGCAACGGTCCTTCTTCCATTGGCCAATGGCGAAACTTCCTGTTCCACAGATGATGGACAAATACGGCGGCGCCGCCGCCGTGAAGGCTTTCCAAAAGTCTTGCTGTTTTAAAATCCTATGAGGTCTTGGTCGATGGAGAAGTTTCTGGTAGGAGCGCCGGCACGATCTCGTGTACCTCTCCGGTGGTGGCCCGCCATCTCGGAGGGGGACAGCGATGGGTGTTTTGCAGTTGAGCCCTTCGTAGACTTAATTTATATCTTGATTGATGCAAGGGTATCTTATATAAAATAGTTAGGTTTATCCTACTAATATAATATAATGCCCCTTCAAAAAAATGTCCAAAGGTGCAAACTGAAACCTAGGCCTAACAGGATTGAAGGGGACCCAGAAGAATCCCCCCACCCAAACTGGTACCTGAAAAGAAAAGTCCATGCTCCTCGTCAACATTAACTGAACTTATGCTGCCAATAATTTCTTGGTTACAGTGAAGCAAACCTAGATATATGCATAGACTAACGCTGCCGCTTCTGTTAACCACTACTGTTAGCAAATACTATACCAAAGAAAAGATAAAGAAAGATAGCTGTATGATTGATTGGCCACACATGGCTACCTCAGTATGGGGTGACCCATCCACATGCGCCGCACTGCAGCAACTAGACGGGGACAAGGCGCAACGGCCGGCCTGCCTAGCACTAAGTACAAAGCAAACACTTCGTTAGTAGTACTACTTAACAGTTATCACGATCATCATCTGAATTCTTAACCCCAGAGATGAAGTCTGCAGCTTGGCAGCTTGCAAGCAGATCGGGTGATATTGGTTAGATTTTTTTTCTCTCCTCTTTGCATGTGGTTTTTGGTAATGCTAATCCATGTTATTTTACGAGCTGACCTGAGAACCCTTGGATCGCGGTTGGGCCGTTGCGTCGAGCATCTATTTCGGCTGGGCCCACAGGCGGATCATGAGGTGGGCCCCCTATGTTTTTGGACTTTTCAGGGTGCCGACGATGCGTGGGCCTCGGACCCACGGAATGAAGCAGATGCTAGCTCGTGGTTCAGTGCGGCATCGTCAAAGCTAGATTCTGTCACATGAGCTAAAGAAAGCTAATCTTAAAAGCGGATTTCATGCTATGAACTTATTATGATTAATCATGTAGGCCTGACCTAACGCAAAATTGAATCAGATGAAACATTCCCGGTTCGAAACGAGCAAGCTCCAACAAATTAACCAAGTAGAAACTGAAGAAGAGAAACAAGATGTCTTTTAGGTACACTTTTATAGTGAAACTATACAAAACCATGGTTTTTGAGAATGCCGTGGTTTTCAATACCACGAGATGTTTAGATACCTAAAAAAATATGTATTCAAACTCTGATTTAGTACAAGCCATGGTTTTTTGAAGTATTTGAAACTCTACTCCAAACTAAAATTTTTTGAGTATTCTTACCTCTCTTTCTTGGTCATAGTCAATACTTTGGTCAAGTTTATCATCTTAAAAACTATGCATCCAAACAGGTGATAGTTTAATGGAGTTTAGTAAAACCATGGTTTCACATGTACATAATTGCAAACTCTATGTATTACAAAACCACGGTTTCTTAAAACCATGTATCCAAACAGGGCCTAAAATGAATATGGACTATCTATTTCCTTTTCCTTTGATATAACAGTTCAAATTGCTTTGATTTTTTATATTGTACGGGTGGTATAATTATGTGGATAGCCGTTTAAATAGACGGTTAGATTCAAATTATCGGAATAAATTCCCATATGCCAATGATAATTGTCTCAATTTCATATATATCATCGTTATGTCTATGAAATAACCCGCATGTCATAGGCACAACATGATATAGATTTTTCTCCAGTGGCATGTAATGAATTGCTCCTAAAATATACTATCTTCCATCGTGTTGTGTAACGTAAAATTCCTAAGAGAGAAGAACTATTATCGGCTTGTAGAGTGCAAGGCGAGGCGAGGAGGATCTCTAATGAAGACTTCAAATTTCTTCTCTGTAACACTATTTCATATCAACTCTGTCCATTATCTAAAATTTCTTTAGATTTTATACTGTACTCTAAAGATTCTTTCCTCAAGCAGATGCTATCATAAAAAGTCAAATAAACCATATTTTAGGGCTACCGCTGGATATGCGGGAAAATGCCGGTGATGTGCACGCGTACCAGCCAACTACAACCCTGTCGCATCAGTTGATGCGATTTGGACGTGCTGGGTATTGCCATGCAAACTACCGGTATTGACAAACACCTCTCAACCGGAGGCTCGCAAATCAGCCAACACAACAAATTAAGACAATCGGCATTGCTAGAAACGAATAAGGTTTCGTCCTCGATTAGCTCTAAATCTGTCTGTTTCGAGATTGTAAATCTCTTACGTACTCGTGCGTTCTTGAATCCGGCTACAAGATGCACATGACGAGTCGCAATTAAGCATGCGATTTCTTGGTAGCGAGTCGCTGGTACTGCAGAAAGGAACATGGCAACTCCTCCCACTAGTTCTTCCAGGCCTTCCATACTGAACTGGGCATCATTCGGGATAAGCAGAATAGAATCTGCCGCTGCCAAGTTATCATTCATTCAAAGAAGAAAAGAATATAGAACACCAGCTCTTAGCAAGTAGACATCGACATCATAAGGTTCGACCAACCAACCAGAAGGACTCAGCCAAAAAAAAGGCATCAAATATATAGAGAAATTTTATGGTGCACAGAAATGAATACAAGCCATTTATTACTGTTATTTGATATTGTTCTTTTCGATTTAATCTAGTTGTAAATTATAATCTAAAAAAGTTTTGGGCCCTCAATAGGGGGTTTGGAGAGCTCAAAGAATTGTAAAAAAAGTAGTTTTAGGAGTTTTGAGAAGAATCACTAAAAGCCTTAAAAAATGGCTACCAAGTGCTATATCGTTTGATTTGTATAAAAAGACAAAACTCTCGTTGTAGCTTTTAATTTTAATTTAAGCTAAAAAGAATGAGGTTAATGGCTCAAATGATTTTGATTTTTTATACTACCAAGGTAGTATTTATACTACAATGATAGTATATTTTAGTGAGGAGCGCTCTCTAAATAAATGGTTAGTTCTAAATTATACTATTGCGGCACTATATTTGTCGTTGCCTGTTGTGTGCCGTAAAAGAGCCCAATTTCATTATCTTTGCATTCTCTTCTTTCTGAATTCTGAGCACCAACAGGTAAGAAACCAACGGAGTACGGCTGCTTAAGAACATCTTCAGCAATCCGCCCCATCCATCCCTACCCCATTGCTATTCACGAGCCATCTTATTCGATAGGACTATCCCATCACTATTCACATCCCCCCTCCCTTCAAACATCAACCCTATCACTATTTATACTCTCTATATTTACTATTCATTGCTCCATTCCTCGCCTCAACACTACTTGCTATAGTGGTGAGACATCAAAATGGGACGGATTGCTGGAGATGCCCTAATTACATGACTGATGCACTCATGATTCCTTTTCTGTCTGTCTCGTTACCACCATGATGCTAGCCTAGCTTATGGTCTCTGAGATCAATGCCATGGCGAAGTACATTTCTTCCCAGCTACTTCTGCAGCTTCATCTAATTAATTCCGCGGTCAAGAAGCAATCCAGACGTGAACGAACAGCAGCCATTGTAGTCGTACAAGCTGCGAGCTGTGCTGCTTGTCCTTTCAGAATTCAGAGTTTTCAGCTGCTCCTATCAGTGGAAAAAAGTGGCCGTCCCCTTGGACTCCGGTGACCGTTCGGTTGTTCAGCTACCTGAATGGATCGACGACGTGATCGTTCGCAGTACACCTGCACCTGCATAATCTTCTCGGAGAATTTATCTGCATGTTTTTGCGGATTTAAAGAGGTTTGACCATACGGACAGTCACAGATGGAAGGCAGGGGTGCTGATGAGGTTGGTTTGACAGTAGAATCATCAGAGTACTCGTATGTCCCATGTTCATGACAGCGCGTCACTGATGAATATGAAACTCAACTCATGTAACTCTCTATATTGGTTACTGTCACCTTGTCAGTCTGCCTATAAAAAACTTTGCTCATGTGACTTATATATTGGTTACTGTCAAACTGCCTATAAGAAAATCTGCAAGTCAACTTGCACATCACGTAGAAGGGTCGTAACTCCTCTGTGCCATCATTGATTTCATCTTATCCTTATCTGACATATATTTCATCTTATCCTTATCTGACATATGTTATACGTATTGTTCCCTTATATATCATCAGTAAAATTTTATCTTTTCTGTTTAAGCTGCTAAAAATTCCAAAAAAAATAAAAAGATCGCAATCTTACCATATTCCCAAGCTTTCAATAACAATGTTTTCTTTGTATTTTTATTATTAATAATTAGGCTGGAATATTGATTGAAAGTTTATACAGTTTTCTGATTACACATTTATTTATTAAAATACAAACGAATATGTTGAAAGCTTTGGATATTTGGTAACATTTTTTTTAGTCATTTACACGCATAAACAAAAAAATAATAAATCCATTGATGGCATACAAGGAAACAAAATGTAAATGTAATGTCATATGGGGAATGCAAAAATTACTCTTTGGTTAACTATCTCAGGAATCTGCATTGTGCATCATGGGCTCTGAATATCTGTTCTTTATGGGCTTCATATTTGGGCCTAAATTGAGGGAAGCCCGAGGCCTTTGGGTTCACTGTCTAAGCCGTGCTCTGCACCTGGGCTTCAACTTTGGTTCTTTTCGTACAAGACTCAATAGTTCATATGCGTTTCTTCACGATTTATTCTTCACAACCATGCCTTACAAGTTACAAGTTAGCACCTCACTTGTTATCACGAAAAAAAAAAAACAACGTACCATACACTCATAGGTCGTAATCACATCTCTATCTTTTTACGATTCATGTGGCACCACCCCACATGTCCTGGTTTGTCTCACACTCGTTCAATCCATCACCCTCTATTTCAGAGAAAATTTAAAGTTACTTAGAGTCTGTTCTTCCCAGCTTATTTAATTTGCTAATCTGACTTACCTTGTAACTTCGAGAATTTTTCGAGATGGCCTCGAGAGTCGGATGTCCTTAGTTTTTAGGATTTAGGGAGCTTTTAGACAAGCCTACGAGATAAAAAATGGATTGAAAAAGTAATTAAAAAAGTCAAATAAGTCAATATAAGCCATGTCTTATCTGACTTATTTCGTGTCTTATCTGAATTATATTGACTTATTTAACTTATTTATTACTTTTGAATCCCTTTTTTTTTATCTCGTAGACGTGTTTAAAATCTCCCTAAATCCTAAAAACCAAGGGCATCCGACTCTCGAGGCCACCTCGGGAAATTCTCGAAGTTACGAGATAAGCCAAATTAGCAGATTAGATAAGTTGGGGAGAACAGGCCCTTAGAGCATCTCCAGCAGAACCCTTGAAACAGAATCTTCTCTATATTTAGAGTCTCTCGTTTCTCCAGCAGAGTCTTTATCTCAGTCTCTAAATTTAGAGTTTCTCTCTCCCAGCCTCTAAATTTGGAGGCTCTCTGTAATTTCTTTGCATAGATGTTTTGCTGAAGATGATGGAAATATAGAGAGCGAATAGTCATTTAGAGGAGGTGTATAGAGGACCGATTTTAAAGCATCTGCTAGAGATACTCTTGCCATCCTATAGCATTATCCAATCCAATGGGGAAAATGGGCAAGATTTCCTTCGCTCAATCCACACACACACCGTGGCTTCCAGCTACAATTTACTGCTTTGTTCTTCCACGTTGCTCTCGGCTTGTGGACAAAAGAGCCCAGGAGAGCAGCAGCAACATTTTGTATGCATGCACACTACTGTACTACCAGCTGCGCTTGGCTCATTATTATTCTTTCCCTTCTTCTTTTCCAGAGACGATGATTGATCGTCTGGGCTGGCTGACAACCGCGACCAGCGGTGCAGACAACAACCCGGTGATTACGCACTTGGCAATCACTGGCTTAAACAAGCCCATTAGGAGCAGTACCACTAGCCTAAACAAATCAAGCAACTGCAGCCGATGATGCATGGCTGCCAGCATTCCAAGGCCAAGATTTCTGCTCTTCTTTCTTTCCTTTTCCTCCGTTCCTTTGCGCTGTTCGATGTGCATGTGCTCACTACTCACATGCATGCTCGATTAGCCCATCATTTAGCTTGATATGTAGCTTAATTTTGTTTAAGCATGCAGACTTGCAGAGTAGACAGCCGGTGTTGCTGCACATGCTAGTGGATCGGACACAGGTCGTCGCTGGTTGAGGTATCGTATTTTATGCGGGTGCGTGCATGCATTGTGACTAGCATTTAGCATTCATGGTGTTTATACTGTTTCTTCTTCTTCATCTTCGTCGTAAAACGTGTGTCGAAATATGTTGTGTCATCTTTCTTTATTAAATTAGTTTTTAGGTAAATTGATTGGTGTATAAAATTTAATATGATATGAAGATTAGATGTTCTAAATTTGAGACCTGGCTAACAAATTATTAAAGTCTAAGGTCTATCTATAAGAAAATGTTGAAATATATTGACCATCCGGGAAGCTAGACGTGAGGGGAGAGAGTGCATGTTCTTTGAGGGAATTAGGAGGAGGAAAAGAGTATTGAAAAGTATGGTGCTTGTTTTAAGGATAATTAGGGAACGGGATAGAGAAGTTGTAACTTAAACAAGTGAGTTAAATTTTGAGAGAACTAAGTAAATCAATTCTCAATCTTTTCTTATTCTTTTTCTGAATCCCACGTTTGGTACATCAAAAAATAAGAAAAGTGTAATTAAGCATGCAATACACCGAGTTCTTGATGTAGCCGCTGGAGAGATACAACCAAGGTGTACGTAGTTCTAAAACGCGCTCCGTCTAAAAACCACTAGAAAGCGGTAAAAACTAGATAAACCTATTGATGGTTTTTTATTTTCCGTTTTCTGCGAAACCTAGCCGGTTTTTGAAACCCTCACTGGATGCGAGATGTTGTCGGTGGCGCATCAGATCCAGATGCTCTCCCGGCTCCATGCTCTGGACCTTTTCTACACGTGTCGCCGTACGCCGCAGTCGTTAAGCTTCGTCGGCTCGTGTCCGGCGTCCCCACATGTCAGCGAGAGTAGAAAAGCGGCGACGCTGCAGGAGCAGCTGCAACCATATCGCGAGAATCAGCGCCGTCCTTCCGTCGCCTCTGCCGCTTTGCTGGCCGTCCGTCCTCCCCTGCTCCGTGCTCCTGCCATGGCGACGCTTATATTGTTTTGTTTTTGCTGGATTTTCTCGTGCCTGGAAGTCCCCGGAGTTTGATTATTGAATTCAGCGTTGATTTTATCTGCATGAATCGTGATAGAAAGAGACATGTGGTGCAAAGCGACAATGGTGGGCCATGCGATGCGATTTCAGCTTGTCATCCTTGGGCTTTGATGATAGGAGATCTGGGGAAGAGAAACATCTAGAAGAAGCCCAGGACTTAGACCTCAATTTTTTACGTTCTTAGAGCATTTCTATCTGAGCCTCTAAAACAGAATCTTCTCTATATTTAGAGTCTCTCGTCTTCAAATAGAAATTTATCTCAATTTCTAAATTTAGAGTTTCTTTAAGCCTCTAAATTTAGAGGCCTCTATATCAATCTCTATAGTTTTTTTCCTGATAGAGGCTCACGGAGAGGATGGAAATATAGAGAGCGAATAGTGATTTAGAAGGGGTGTATAGAGGCCCGATTTTAGAGATTCTGCTGGAGATGCCCTTAGTTTTAAAAATACTACCCTTGACTAACGAGATGTCCCGCATATCTTTGTGGTTAGACTAATTATTATGGTCCTGTTTGGCATAGTTTCAGCTCCCAGCTCCACATCAGATATGGAGTTTATATGTTAAAATAAAGTGACTTAAGTTTATATTTTTAGAATCAGCTTCCGGCTTACACCCAATTGTCTTTTTCTTGAGCCAAACACTTCGACCACTTTAAACAGTTTCTTAAACATCTTGACATAACATCTCAAAGTTCTTAAAGATCAATAGAACGAAACATTCTAATTTCGAAGCTCTTGACGTATTGATGCTACATTACAAGTCATTTCTTAAGACGTCACGACGTATAAAAAACCATAAATACGGACATTCCAATACATCATTTCTAACCACTAATCTCTGTCATTTCCTATCTTTCAAAAAATTCTCTAATAGAAACACTTAGTACTCCCCATAAGATTTTCACTCGTCTCTTAGCCTTGTTTCAAACATAGAGATCGAGGACCACACTCTATTTTTTCATTAATTATCCTCTACCTCAACAATTCATCCTACGTGACCGGTTAATAAATGGCTGACTAAGAGCATCCACAAAGAGCTAAAGGCAATATACATCTAAGTTAGGACCCACAGATGATCTCTAAGGCTTAAAAGCTCTTCTGCAATAGTTAGAAGCGATATTACCTCTAAGCTTGGCTCCACTAGACCTACTAGTTATATAGAGCAATTTAATGCTTTCTATGATCGGAGGTTGCCTCTAAGCATGCGAGAGAGTGCTTAGAGGCAGTCTTAAACTATCTCCAATGGGAGACCTAAACGATGACCAATGCCTAATTTTTGGCTCATGTGGTTAGGATAGGTCTCCGCAGAACTTCCAATGGGTGACCCATATGTTGGTTTTGTGGTAGGTTAAGGAGAGAGGGAACCCAAATCTAGCAAACCTCTCTCCTCTACTCATACGTGTATTTGTTGCAGAGGTAGGTCTTCACACGCTCGCCCAGACTGTCACCTTGTGGAGCTCGGCGCCGCTGTGACCGTGGGAGAGCACGCCGCCGCCGTAGTGGAGGAGCTCGATGCCAATGGATCCACCGCAGAGAAGCTTAATGCCAACTAATCCACTGCGAAGGAGCTCAATGCCAACCAATCCACCTAACCCAGTCGCCCCGTGAACACCGCTGCCATTCTATGAAGCTTGTGGCACCTCCGCTGTCAAGGATAGCAAATCCGGTGGCACCCACCACTGTCTGTGACGGCAGAACTGGTGGCAAATTTGCCTTCGACGCCGCTGCATCGCCCGTCGGATAGGGCAGTTGCTAGAGGTCATGGTGGAGGAGGGGCGAGGGGAGGTGGAGGAGGAGGAGGGATGGTGACGGTGGATTTGAGGAGGAGGCAACATAAAGGAGTGATATGTGGAGGAGGGGATTTTTTATGACCGGCAATTTTTTTATTTAGTCCCGTACTTTTGAAAATTTGCGATATGTGTCTAGAACAATTAAAAAATATCAATATAATATACAGTGAGAAGATAGGTTAATAGTTTTAGGTATTGCTGTTGGAGAAGGTTAAGATAAAGGTAAGGAATCTTTTAGGGGAGATTGATATATGGAGATATAGGTATCTGATTTTGGGTCACATTATTGGAGGCAGTCTTAGATGCTCTATTATGGATGCTCGAGCATCCACAATAAATAGAGGCAATATTACCTCTGAGATGGACTCACGACTCGTCTATAAAGCTTAGAGGTTCTTTTTGCAACAGTTAGAAAAAATGTTGCCTCTAAGCTTAGGTCCGTACCAATCATAGGCAATATTTAATGCATTATTTGCTTAGAGGGTGCATTTGAGCTTGGAGGTTATCTCTAGCTTAAAGGCAATTTCTAAATGGTGCACAATAGTTAGAGGCTACCTCTAAACAAGAGAGAATGCTTAGAGTCGGTTTACAGATCCTATTATGGATTTTAAGATGCACAGGATATCCTTAAGAAAAAAACAAGGGATAATTGATGATATGTCCCAAAGTACTTGCTCAATTGATGATTTGCCCTCTATTACACGCTCCTCTACTATATGCCCCAAAGTTCCTTTTTCAATTGATAAAATGCCCCATTTTGAAATTTTGAGCAAAATTTACCATACAACAAGTGCAAAAGGTCCTTTGTACCCCTCATATTTTGTCATCTTTACTGGGAATGAAAGCTGACTTTTAGGCGTCTGTGAGCTCAAATACTCTATATGATATCTGCAATACAAATAATGAAATGAATATTACTGATTATTCTATTGAATATTTGAATTTGAATGAAATAGAATTCAAGTTTCATCATGTACAAGAAGATATATTGCTGTAATAAGCATAAAATTCAGCAATAGGTAATCTGGAATAAAAGATAGAAGCCATTTTGGCTGCCTATTAGGCATGCTAGACCTGTATGAATAACAAAGTCATCAACAAATGAAAAAAGCTCCAATATATTACATAGCATTGGAAGAATTAAGCACAAAATATGAGGGGTAGAAAAGACCTTTTGCATTTGTTGTATGGCAAATGTTGTTTAAAGGTTCAAAATAGGGCATTTTATCAATTGGCCATGAAACCCTAGGGCATATAGTAGAGGAGCATGTAATGGAGGGTAAATCATCAATTGAGCAAGTACTTTGGAGACATATTATCAATTATCCCAAAAAACAACACGTCACAATAATCAACCGCGGAGAGAGATCAGAAGAGGGGAGAAGATTAGAAGGGAGGGGGGAGGTGCTTAGCAGCAAAGTCACACACCGCGTCCCCCTTTCCTTCGAGAATCCCACATTCCCACTGTTTTATAGGCAGCTGAGTGCAGCTCCACCGCACCCGAAAGCCAAGTCACACGGCCCCCCCTCCATTTGCGCGAAAACACCAAACCCACCCAACCCAGGGGCCTTTCCCCAGACCGCCCCTCGCCGGCGGCGATGTGCCCGACCACGCCCCAGGACCCGCCGCCCAACTGGCTGGAGGAGGCCGTGTCCGCCGGCTCGCTGCGGCAGGTGGACCTCGACCGGGGCACCAACGGGTGGGCCTCGCCGCCGGGGGACCTGTTCCACCTGCGCGCGCGGGGTTACTTCTCCAGCGGAGGGGGGAGGCGGGCCAAGGCACCCTCCGCCGCCGAGTGGCTGCTCCGCCCGGCCGGCGTTGACTGGCTCCGCTCCCACGCGCGGCTCGACCACGTGCTCGCCCGCGACGACAACCGCGTCGCCGCCGCCTTCCGCCGCGCGCGCCTCCGCAAGGATCCCAGCGCGCACTTTCTCCTTGCCGTTAACCTCCAGGTACGTCGTCCTCCCCGATCGCTCGCATCTACGACTACTAGGCGTGGGAGGCCCGAGAAAAGATCCGATTTTTGTGACCGCTGATGGGACCCCTCGTTTCGGCAGGTCCCGGGCCGGCCGGACGCGTACAGCGCGGTATTCTACTTCACGGCGGAGGCGCCTATCCCTCCGGATTCGCTGCTCGGCCGCTTCGTCCACGGCGACGACGCGTACCGCAACGCCCGGTTCAAGATCGTGAACCGCATCGTCAAGGGGCCCTGGCTTGTCCGCGCCACCGTCGGCAACTACGCGGCGTGCCTCCTCGGCCGCGCGCTCACGTGCCGCTACCACAAAGGCGAGGACTACCTCGAGATCGACGTGGACATCGGCAGCTCGGCGATCGCCAGCGCCATCCTGCATCTGGCGCTGGGCGCCGTCACGTCGGTGACCATCGACATGGGGTTCCTTGTGGAGTCCCAGACCGAGGAGGAGCTGCCCGAGAGGCTTTTCGGAGCCGTGCGCATCGCGCAGATGGAGATGGGTGCGGCGAAGTACATGGAGCCGCCGCCCGATGAGGTGATGTCTGAGACGGCCGGCAAAGCTGGGGCGGGGTTCAGGGTCGGCTCAGCGAAGGTGGCGAACGATAGCCGCCACCAGGAACGTGCCGGCGGCAAGGTTGGCCGCTCGATGAGCTGCAAAGAGCGCGAGAGCGGAGGTTAGGGCTCAATTCCATCTGCCATATTTTTCATGGCAGTGTTACATATTGCAATGCTGTTAATTTGACAACTGTCATATGATGAGCATGAAATTGATGTTACGAACCTACATAGAATAAAAAAAGATGCAATCTTTCGGTATTAGCATATGTTAATAAATTCTTGATTAACTCATAGGGATGTTAGCAAGCGATTTCCTTGGGTGGAATAGAATGATTTATATAGCGCAGCGGAGTCTTACAAGAGCGTGAGAGTGACGGCAATTGCTGTTTCAATCCTCCAAAGCATTCTCAATTGCTTGAGAATGATGTATGATGTATTGGCCGGGGACCTTTTTTCACTTTCAGTGTTGCTGCTTGCAAGGCTTTTGTTCTGTTTAATCAATCAATTTTGTGTTGGGATAGGGACCGCTCCTATTTGTCATTGCTTCTGTGGACTCTGCTCTAGGGATCTGATGCTGTAGGATAATTATTACTGTTGTTGACAAACCAAGAGGCAGTTTGTCCCCTGAATCCTGATTGACTTATTTAATGAGCTCTAAGATTGTGATATCTGATGACGGTACTGATCGTTGTCAAGATTAATCTCGTTTATCTTGGTCTGTGTGTGACTGTGTTGAAGGAAGCTTTGTTTGGCCCTTCTCCCACTTTCCTCTTAAGTGACAAGTTATTATCGACACTGGTGATTAAACAGCCGCAAGTGCGTTGTGCAGTAAAACTTTACTTGTTCCTTGCTTGTTTAGCCTGTGGCATCTAGAGTAGAACCTCCTCCACTGTTAGATCGAATGGAGCTTGGACTGTTTGGTAGGCTTAAGTACAGCAGAAAAGGGTGAACAGTAAGGTCTATATGATTTCCCACAGTGGAGACTTCTGCCTGCTTGACATGGAGTAATTCAGGAGATATGCACTTGCCGCTTGATGTCTACCATTATGCCTGTGTGTCACTGTAATTTCTGTTAACTGTTTACCTGTTTAGCTGTCACTAATGTACCTGATTGTGGTCCAGATTGGCCATGATCTGTGGCTTGGAAAAGCATATTGCTTCCCTTGTTAAGGACGGCTGGGTGTTATGAAATCTTTTTCTTTTGGCGAGATTGTATTCATTGTTCCTTTCCTTGCATGTCTAGTTGTTTAGTTGCTTGAGGGGGAGACACAGCCATGTGTCCTTTACATGAGTGTTAACTACTCTTATGATCAGCATGCCATTTTTTTTAAAAAAAAAAGTCATTTAGGTGGGTTGCTGTCTTGCAAATCAAACTTCTGTCCTGGCCTGATAGCATTATGCTTGTTAGCAGTGACATTTTAGAGCATCTTAAACTCGTAATAATATGCTTTAGTGAACTACCATAGTTGCTTTTTGATGAACTGGACTACTGAAGATACATTCCTTTTGGATTAGGGATTACGGTTTTGTTGTACTGCATTCCTCTCTCAGCTGGAAGGCATTTCGCCTAATCTTTTCTGCAGCCATTCTGAAGAAATGAAGTCCATAATACCTTGTGCGACAGAATAGCAGCTCATGTGCTTTGCTTCGCTAAATCCGTCGTAACCCGTTGCTTTACCTGTGAAGATCTGCAAATGCATAGCCACAGAACAAAGCTGTTTCTAGTTTTGACTGTCAGAGTTGTAGACTTGTACTCGCACGAAATGAAACAGCAGAAAGGAGCACACACCGACAAGTTCTGTCCATTGTATGGAAGGCAGACTCTCATTGCATCTATTTTTTCCTTCCTGTCTGGGCACGAACCTCGTTAGAGCATCTTTTGAAGCTCTAAAACAGAATCTTCTCTATATTTAGAGTCTCTGGTCCTCTATCAAAGTCTCTATCTTAGTTTTTAAATTTAGAGTTTTCCTCTCATAGGCTCTTAGCCTCTAAATTTGGATGCTAGAATGAAAATATAGAGAGTAAATAGTGATTTAGAAGAATTATATAAAGGTTTAATTTTAGAGCATTTGTTGGAGCATACACGGTGTCTTCACGAATCAGAAGAGTGTGACACCTTCGAGATGTGACACCTTCGTGTAGCTTTGCGGGCATGGCGTCTTGTCAGAATCATCAAGAGCGAATTGCAGGGCAGGTGCAGTAGCAGAGAATCCAGTAATAAGGGGTGCACGCTCTTGTCAATGTAGAAAGAGAGAGAGAGAGGCAACTTTGCGAGAAGTGAGCTGGTCCCTTCCAGTTCCAGATCACACCCGTGTCACTGGGCACTACGGAAAGATCTGGGATATGGGGACGGACGGACATCGCAATACTCGAAAGCGATCTAGCGGATGGACCAGCTCCACGTTTTCCTCTTGACGACTGCGTAATCCTAGCATTTTTCAGTTCCTTGGTAGTGCCACTGCCACACCATAGCTGTTCAGGGCCCGTTTGGAATGCGAAAAAAACTAACCACTTTTTGTTGATATTAAAGCGTAAAATTTCTGCGTTTCAAACAGGTTAGAACTAGCTTCAATCACAGCGTAAGCATGTCTCAGTACGCGTCTATGGGACGCGTGCGGTTCTTGTATAGCAGTAGCATTGCTGATCGGCAATAATTTCTTCGTGTGTCTGCACCGTTTGATGTGTTCTAAGGTTCGTGGATAATAAATTTTAGAGCACATTGAACGGTTGAGAAAGGGACAAAAAAAAATCATGCGTGAAGTATTTTTCGTAAATCCAAAGGTGATGATCAAGATCCCGACTCCACGAGACATTGTAGCTAGCTAAATGCATCTCCAGCAATGCGCTTATTTAGGGTGTTCAACATTATAATAGGTGTATTTGGGGCATATTATTGGTGAGATAAATAGCGATGAGACAGCGAATAGTAAATAGACACTGAGAATAGAGATATGATGATTGTTGTTGGGAGGTGAATAGTGATGAAGCTGTGCCTCAATATTGTAGATATAGTGATGAGGTTAGGGCAATGGGACACACTGCTATAGATGGTCTAATGTAGCTAGATCCAAGGAGGTCCTATAGCACGCTTGCAAAGCTATTAGATTTAAAAATAAAGGTGTTAAGTTATGAATCATCATTTAACCCACCGACCGTTGCGTCACAAAATGGAAGGGTGATAATTACAAAGAGAGAGAGAAAAAAAAGAAAGAGTGAGATCTCACGCAGTCATTCAACTTGATGTCGCAGCCGAGACACCAGGAGTCTCCGTCCAAGTTTATGCCGTTCACAACTCGTATCAGCCAGCTATCATTTGTACCTCCAAAATCACATCAGATCAAACTCAAGCCTTATTCCCCTCATTTACTCCGCCACCCTAATTGCCATCCCCCGTCACTATGAATAACCATGAATCCCCCGTCACCGTGTCACCACCAGACGTCTTGATCCTAGTCACGACACACCTTCAAATTCAATAACCTTCTTGTTGTGGGTGACCCCTTTAGAGTCTAGCTAGTACATGTAAACTTCAGTACGAGAGTGTATGTAATTTTTTTTAACAATCACTACAGAGCTAGGGCACATACAGTTGATAGCTGGGGGAGATGCATCCGCATTTTCCGTAAAGACCTGATGACAGGCAGGGTGAGAGTTATATCTGTAGATCTGGATCTGGCAGCTTCAGCACTGAAGTGATCGTGTCGAAGAATAAAAGGTGGCACGTACACGTACGCCCACATGTCGGCATTGGCCCAGTCCATGTTTGCTGTAAAGCACATATGAAACGGATGGTAAAAGGTCACGAGGTAAGTATGTATGTACGTACGTTGTCCAGTGAATCAGGCTGTGTCAGATTCACGCGAAACTTCTTGGGAAAAAACGAGTACACTTGGCGCTCCAGGGGGCGAGAGCAGCTGAGCAGGGTTCCAGAATCCAGCCACCGGCTGGCTTTTTTGAAAACCCAAGAGCCAAAAACCGCCGATTGTTCTCTCTTTCGGTTTCTATGGTTTTCTGAGTGAATTTTACCCTTTTTTGGGTTAACCGGCGGTTAGCTGGTTTTTGTAGAATTACACTTTTGTGGATCCCACCAAATTTTAAAATCCTAGACGAGAGCAGATGGTTGGACCGTGTCTCGTGGATATTTGCCTACACAAGCTACTGGAGAGACTGGTGGCATCGACGTGGAGAGGTGATGCCGGAGATTGTGGGTAGGAGTGTGCATGGGCGTGGTGGACAAGGCTAGAAAACAGTGTCGAAAGGCCAGTGCAAGAGAATTAGTCGGCGTGCCGTGTTGGTTGGGTAGTAGGAGAGCTTTGTGTTTGCGGGATAGAGAGGATGCATCATCGTATTTTGGACAAACTCCTTTTACCATCTTTGTTGCTACCACCTTGATGTACATTGGATTATGGCAGTTCACCAGGTTAGATTCAACGGACTAATGCTTTGTGATACTTGGTTTGTACGTTACCATACCCTGTAGTATCATGTGATATCTGATAGCCATCTATTCGGCTATCAAAAAATCGATCTCTCCTAATACCTAGTATCTCCGAGGACCGTTAAACATGGTAAAACCATAGGCGAAGGTCTACGTGTGCCGTTAGGGCATCTCCAGCAGATGTCCAAGCCCTATCCCTATTCACGTGCCACCTCACCAAATGGGGCTGCCTCCATCCCTATTTACCTCTCCAACAACTGTTCCATCACTATTCATACACTCTACTTTTCCTATTTGTGCCCCATCACTGTTTGCTACAGTGATGGACTTGGGCTAGGGCATGGGCTGCTAGAGACGGCCTTAGTGCAGTCGTTGAAACACACGGAGAATCTGGCACTCAGAATCCAATCAACACACGAACTTTGAGCGTGCTTCCAGTTCCAGGCTCATGCGGCCCAGTCGTGTCCAGGATGGAAGGACCATACTTGGGCTTAGCGAAACACACTAGGCCTGATTTGCACTGGGAAATTCGAACGCCGGTGACACTCTGAACGACCCTTTTTTTTCTTTTTTTTTTTGCGGCGAGGCCGCTGAATTGCTGGACTAATTAGCAGCAGGCACCAGAAAGCTACGACGACACATACATGAAGCTAAAATTACCTAAGCCAATATCAAACAATGTGACGTGTGAGAACATCCGTAGCAGAAACCTATAGTAGTATAGAAATAGAGTTTTAGAGATAGAGTTTCTGGTGGAGAGAAAAAATCTTTTAAGGTGTAGCGTAAAGTGTGAAGAAATTTTAGGGTAATGAAGAGAGAAAATAGAATAGAAGAGAAAGAAAATAGGATAGAATTTCGGGTGTGATGCTCTTAACGCAGCAAAACCAGCCCAGGTCAGGCCAGGATTGCTACGATCGAGGGCTAATATTTGGCGGCTTTCACGCGTAGCGTGTAGGAGTGATGAGGCAGGCGGCGTGGTGTCCTCCCCCCATCATACGAGCTCCTGCCACGTGCAAAACCAAGGGCGCACATTCCGATGACGCGCAGGGACGCCTCGCCGGAAAGCGAGGAGGAGAAGCACAAAGCCAAGACCAACACGGAGGACAGCTGATCGACGACCCAAGGGGGCCGGAGCCGCCCGCCCACCTCCGCCGTGCCGCCACGTGACCCCCCCTCGGCGCCGCCCGTCGCTCCCGTCCGCTCCGCCCTTTTAGCCGCACGCGCGAGCCCCGCGTTTCTGCCTCCACCTCCTCCTCCTCCGCTCTGCCCTCCTCTTCTTCTTCTTTGCATGCATTGGTGGTGCTGCCATTGTCGACGCTAGCTGTTGCCGCGCTGCTCTTGTTTGTCGGTGGCGGGGCGAGGAAGACGGCCGTACGTCCTTGATGGGGCACGCAGGGGACGCCTCGCCTGTCAGCGGCGGAGGGTTCAGGTATGATCAATCGTTTAGGTTCCACACGAAAACATGATCTTTCTCTCCCTCTCCCTCTCTTTCTTGTGTGTTCTTGCGATTGTTTTCTGCTTCTTGTTTGTTTGATCTCTTCAGCGTGATGGTGTTGGATCGCCGTCTATCAGCTGTCACTTTCTGAGTCTGATCTGTTCGTGTTCGCTGCTCACTCCCTCCATTAGTTGTGGAAGATTTATATCTCTGGATTGTAATTGGGATCGGCATCAGCATAATGATCCCTTCATGATGACTGTTGTTTATCGTGGCAGTGAAAATGGCAAGTTCAGCTACGGGTATGCGACCTCTCCCGGGAAAAGATCTTCCACGGAGGACTTCCATGACACCAGAGTTGACGGCGTTGATGGAGAGACTGTCGGTCTGTTCGGCGTATATGATGGTAAGCGTTTCATGTTGCAATAAGCATTTCAGGTTTCAGATTTACTAATTATCATTGCCTGCTTTTGTTTCTGCAGGTCATGGCGGAACTCGAGCAGCGGAATTCGTCAAGCAGAACCTCTTCAGCAATCTAATCAAGCACCCAAAGTTCCTCACTGATACCAAGTCTGCTATTGGTATTACATGCCCCTTCATTGCCTATGACTTTGAACCAAAGCTGGTGCTTAATTTGGAGTTGGCAGTTTAAATCCTTGTGACGTCCTCCTGCAGCTGAGACATACACTCATACGGATTCACAACTTCTGAAAGCCGATACCAGCCACAATCGAGATGCAGGGTCGACTGCTTCCACAGCTATTCTCATAGGTGATCGTCTGCTGGTGGCAAACGTTGGAGATTCTAGGGCAGTCATTTGTAGAGGCGGTGATGGTGAGCTCAGACCTTTCTCTGGGTTATGTTTCAATGCGCTGCTTTCAAGTATTTCAGCTCCATGTGCACTTCTTTTTCTTTGGGATGGATAAGCATGTAGTTCTACACAAGTGAATTGTTCGTTGGTTCTTGTCTGTTTTAGTTTGCTTCTGGAAAGATTGTGGCACAAGTTTCTTTGGAATTCAGTTTAGATAAATCATGGTATCTTTCACCTTGTTGGTGCAGCAATAGCGGTGTCAAGAGACCACAAGCCTGATCAATCAGACGAGAGGCAGAGGATAGAAGAAGCTGGAGGTTTCGTGATGTGGGCTGGTATTTGTCTTAATGTCCACTCTTTCTATTGATTGTTACCATGCTTTTAAAATTAGGAACTGAATCATGAACCTATCGATCCATCATCCATGCTATTTAAAAATGATCTGTCTGTGAAATTTTTGTAGGAACATGGCGTGTAGGTGGCGTCCTTGCTGTTTCTCGAGCATTTGGTGACAAACTCTTAAAGCAGTACGTGGTTGCTGATCCAGAGATCAAGGTTTGTGTTTTTTTTTCATCTCTCTAAGATGATTGATCCTTGCTTGTCATGAGTTGATATACTAATACAGTATTTTCTTGTGCCTGCTACCTTAGAATACTATCACCTGATGTTATCATCAGGCTTCAAAATTACTGCAAGATTGAGATGTAAACTGCTGTTGCTTAACAGGAGGAGGTGGTGGACAGCTCCTTGGAATTCCTTATCCTTGCAAGTGATGGCCTGTGGGACGTCGTCACCAATGAGGTAAAACGCAAGGCTCTAAATTCATTCAGATACTATCGGAGCTGCAAATTCTGAACCCAGTATGTATGTTTACCAAATGTTGGCAGGAAGCTGTGGCCTTGGTGAAGCCGATACTGGACTCGGAGCAGGCTGCCAAGAGGCTCCTCCAGGAGGCCACCCAGAGGGAGAGCGCAGACAACATCACCTGCGTCGTCGTCCGTTTCTTGGATCAGGAGAACCATCAAGGCAGAGCCATGGCCACGAATGATCAAGCCTCGTAACATACTTTCTTCGGCGAGCTGCAACAAAATCTGCACCGCGCATTTCGCCCCGTTCATAGCACACTGTCAAGGCAGAGCCATGATAGCATGTCGTTGCCTGCTGCTGAACATGGATGCTGGATTGCTGTCCCATGTTTAATTAGGAGCAACTTGCAGCCAAGGCAAGCGCTGTCATCAAGATTTGAACCATTATACACACATACGTTAAAATCACTGATGTTTTGATGTTTTGTTCTAGAGAAAACACGAGCCTACAATGTGGTGTACGCTGCTGCACTGTACAGTGTATCTTTGTTATAATGCTACTGATATTTCGAGTAATGTACGGATAATTTGCTGCAACTGCAATGGAATGTAAAGAGTTTGCGTGTTTGTTAATGATCTTTAAATTGCATCGCTTGGGAGCTCAGTTAGAATGATCGGGGTTGTTCAATCAGGCAAATGCTCGTCTACAGCTGCAAGTGCAAAACTAGCCGGGAAAGCTGCATGGAAAACGAGAAGAGGAGAGTCCGACATTGGGGGACGCAGAGTTGCTCAGGTAACCGCTCAGGAGGAAATAACGGTGGTTATTTCCCAGGTTCATCGAGCAGACAGATCTGCTCTGCAAGAATCTGTACATCTCATCATCGCAACGCCCCCGTCGGAAAAGATTTCTTTCCAGGCGAAAACAACACAAGAAAACAGCAGCAAGCAAGCAAGCCACAAAAATCAGTAAGAAAAGCGAAGGATCTTGAGGAGGCGGCGGCGACTTGGGCTCAGACTACTTTTAAGGTCTGCAAGGGAGGCGAGGAGCCCGCCGTTCAGACGAGCGAACCTTGTTTTTCCTCATCGCCGTCGCGCCCGCATCCATCCTCCTCGAAATCAAAATCATCAGAACGCAAACGATGAAGCGAAAGCATAGAGAAGCAAGGCGAATCGGAGAAGCGGAAGCTGCTGACGCGCGTGTGCAGGTGCAGGTGCAGCGAGAGCGGCGGCTGGGGATGGAGGAGTGAAGGGAGCCCTAGGAAAGGATGGCAACTTATAGGGCACGCGCTTGGCAATAGCCCCCCAAGGTTGGGTTATTTTCCGTAGGTGCCATCTCCAGCGGGCCGCTGGCCCAGCCCACGGAGGATTTCGGCTGCTTTGGGCCCAGCCGGTCGCCCAACACACGGGATTGCAAGCACAGCAGGTCGTGGAATTTTTTATTTAATAATTTTTTAAATCGTTTTTTTGAAATACTCGTAGACATTGATAAATAGTAGAAATGGCTACCGATTGCCCGAGGCATGGGCGATCGCCCTAGGGAAGGGCGATAATTCATCTGACCGTTAGTGCCCTAATGGTCGGGGAGATGGCTGTTGGTTGGGGCCCACAAATGCTCGAAATAGGGGCGATCGCCCGAAATAACATATTTTAAGCTAGTATCCAATTGCTTCTACCGGCATACATACTTCAAACCTCGCACAATTCTCGGAGTATCTTATTTCTTCTTTCATATTTTTCAAAATGTCTTCCAACCTAATAAATGAGGTCCTTGTTTTAATTTAACTTTACCTATTATTTCGGTTCACAATTTTCAAATTTACATTTTTTAATTTGGCTTATTTCAATATTTTTTATTCCTCTACAAAGAACCATTTTTCAAGTTTTCAAAATTTTTAACCCTTCCCAAAATTCTATGGTTTTCTTTTTCAAGTTTTTATTTTTTTCCTTCCCCCCCTATTTCTACACTCTCCCTTAGCCGATCGCCCCTTATTGGGGCGATAAGTGGCTAGAGGGCCAAGGCCACCGTTAAGCGTCGTTTGGCTGAGGGACCCGTCGCCCAAAGTACAGGCGATTGCCCCCCTAGGGCGATGAGCTCCTATTTCTGCTAATTGTCAATGTCTACGAATATTTTCGAAAAAACGATTTAAAAAAAATTAAATAAAAGATTCCAGGTCGTGTGTTTGGGTGAGAGCTCCAACATAGGCTATAAGCCTTGCACAAAAGCGACGACTTGTCTGTGGTCCAGCATAGAGATAATCAGCAGCCAAAGGTGGCTATTTTTGACTTTCTTTTCAGCTTATTACTAATATTATTAGTCGGGGTCTTTTCCAAAGGAAAAGAAGTACGTTTTGGTCTCTAAATTATGCCCCATGAGTCCTCAACCCATCTTGGTGCATAATCCATAAAATCAAGTTAAATCGGTGCTCACCCTTGACCAATCGAAAGGCAGTTGGACTGTTGGACCAAGTGTTGCACATATGTTTTTAAAAAACATTTCACAAAATACAAAGGTAATTGTATATTTGAGTTTCTGATTATTTTATAAGCTCATAGTTTTTTCCCTGTATTTTACTGCACTGTATCAATTTTTTTAGGGTTTTTCTAACATTTTGTAACCGTCTTAGCAATAGAAAAAATACTAAACAATTGTGTAAAGTTTAAAAAATTATGTAAAAAAAATCTATGAAAATACTTTGGTTAAACCACCTTGTATCGGTTAAAACCACTTTTGACTTGGTCAAGGGACCATCTGTGCGTGGTTTTGACATTTCGAAAACTAGGTTAACCTAGTTGCGAAGTTGGAGACAAAACTGGATCAAGTGTCATTATTCAGGGACCAAAACACAATAACATTTTTTTAAAACTAAAGCCTAACACTTCGGTTTCTCGACTCTTTTAAAAATTATAAAACCGCCAATAGAACCTCTAAGAAACAAGTCATGGGCTAGGTTTTCGAAGCTCTCGAGGTTCAGTTCAACAAAATCAACCACTAATTCAGCTAACTTGATCAGGCCTAGGTCATTAGGCGCACGACGTGCGCGTTTCTCAGCAGAGAACAATGGAAACCGCTGCGAAACAAGTTTCCGGGGTGCATCACGCAGATCTTCGATGCGCTTGCAGTCCAACATTGCGACGGAGACATGCATCGCACAGGAAGAAGACGAGCGAAGAATGGCTGGGATCGATGCGTCTCTCGCTCTTGATTCTTGTCACTCACTTCATTATCCCAGCTTCCTTGAAAAACTAACCCAAGTAATTAAGCAAGCGCACATCGAATCACTGATTTGTTCTTCTTCTTCTTTCTGGCAGCATCTGCCTGATAATATCTGAGGTGATATTATGCGCCATATATATAAGATTTATACGGTCTTATAGAGCATTCTAACAGATTCTCTAAAATCGGGTCTCTATACATCCCTCTAAATCACTATTCATTCTCTATATTTTTATCCTCTCCAGCAGAACCTCTATGCAGAAAAATTATAGAGATTGATATAGAGTGTCTCTAAATTTAGAGATGGTGGGAGAGAGACTCTAAATTTAGAGACTAAGATAGAGATTCTATCGGAGGATAAAAGACTCTAAATATAGAGAAGATTCTGTTTTAGAGGCTTTACTGGAGATGCTCTTAGACATAAATAATTTCTTTTCTTTTCTTTCAATTTCACAGGGAGGAATTGAAGCGTCATCAAGAAAAGCATGGACGTATGAGTCAAATGAGACCGGTTACACGAACGGATTTGTGGCCGTTCACACCACGTACTGCTACGACTCACTCTGAACAATGGCATTATCTATTATATACACCGAGTCAAGATCGATGTATCATTGTCTTGACAAGAGTTAAGTATGGAATTATTTATCGCATGGCTTGAAGGCACGTAATAATGTTACTCACTGGCTAGGCCATCTCTAAGACCATCTCCAGCAGATGCTATAAATCCGGTCTCTATATATCCCTTTAAATCACTATTCGCTCTCTATATTTCCATCCTCTCTGGTAGAACCTCTGTCCAGAGAAACTATAGAGGTTGATATAAAAAGTAACTCCCTTGAAGGACGAAACTATAGAGGCTGAGAGAGAGAAACTTTAAATTTAGAGGTTGAGATAGAGACTCCGCTGAAGAATGAAAGACTCTAGATATAGAGAAGATTACGTTTTAAAGACTTTTGTGGAGATGCTCTCCGACGAAACAAACTGTCGCGGTTGAAACAAAATTAACTTGAAACTTCAGGGAAGCGCCAAGCACGCACACGCAGCTTCGTGCGAGTCCCTATCTCTGCATGCCCCGCTTCAGAGGACATGTAACTGGCAAGGTTATCTACTCCAAGCGAAGACCATTTCGTATAGGTAGTACTATGATATATCATGAATGCATGGGGCGCATGTTTCCTAGGTGAAGACCTGAAAACCATTGGAGTTGAATTCACAAGACTAGACAAGCACGATTCCATGAATGCATGTCTCAGATGAACAGTTAACTGTTAGTACCTCCAATTAAAATATCTTTTATAAGCTTCTACTTAGGGTGGTTCTTCGCAACTTATCTTATCCTACTTATTTGTCTTATCTCGTAACTTCGAAAATTTTTCGAGATAGCCTCAAGAGCCGGTTAGCCTTTGTGTTTGGGGTTTTGGGAGCTTTTAGACACGCCTACGAGATGAAAAAAACGGATTCAAAAAGTAATAAAAAAGTAAGATAAATCAAAAGACACGAGATAAGTCAGATTTATTTCGTATAGCTAGTACTATCATATATCATGAATGCATGGGGCGTTTGTTTCCTGGGTGAAGACCTGAAAACCATTGGAGTTGAATTCACAAGACTAGACAAGCACGACTCCATGCATGCATGTCTCAGATGAACAGTTAACTGTCAGTACCTCCAATTAAAATATCTTTTATAGGCTTCTACTTAGTTTCATTGAAATATCTTCGATCTCTTTTACTTATGTTGTTTCAAATCCCTTACAGATTTTTTTGTGTCCTTATTCATTCAATTTTGCATTAGTGTTGTTAATGGATCATAATTAATCAGGTCACAAAACCGCTGTTTATCACCATGAAAATCATCTGACAATCAACTCCAAACGGTTTTCGATCCGCACGGCCTTACTGGTTTTTTAGTGTGTGTTTTTTTCCTCAAAAACCACTACCGTTGGCTCTATGATTTTTAACGGTGAAAGAAAAAGGTCAAACCCTGATCTTACTTCTTCTCCTAGCTTGACCCATTTTTAAGGTGTTGCTATGCAGAATGTAATTTCCAGTCGGCAGGTGAATTATGTAAAGCCCAGCCTTGAAAAACCTGAGCTCGAGGAGAACTTCTTGAAGGATCGAGCTCGAAGACTGCTTCCTGATGAGGCACAGTTCAGGTACGGTTGAGAAAGCCATGCACGTCTTGGCATTTACGGCAGTTGCCATTGCCACAGGGAGCGAGGCGACTGAAACGCAAGCATCGAAGGCGTTGAATCGAGAGACCCGTGTCTTTGAACGGTTCAAGCAATTAATCATGCTAATTTATCGTTATTATGGGAGGACGCATGGGCAGATTTGACGGAGTTTGATCGAAGCTTGGCCATCACGCAGACGGAGTGATTAGCCTCCTTTTTGACCGCATAATTTTTGTGCAAATGATGGGGAGATCTCGGCCATCTCCACTCCAGTAACAAGGACATACCATGTCAATGTGTGCAGCTAGATACGGTCAAAAACTCAAAAGCTAGCCCAAAAAACAAAGTGATTCTCGTTGATTAATAAAGTTTCGGGAAACAAAAGATCATGTGATCTTGAGAGAAGCCATCTCTCCGATTTTCTTCCGATCGGCCGGCCGGCCGGCGCCGCCGCCGGCGAGATTCGCATCGCGGCATCGCAATCTTGTTGGCTAGAGGCGTAGTACGTGTTGTTTTGCCGAGCTCTTTTTTTTTTTCAGCAAATGCGACGTCCGCCGCCGCAGGATGGAGACGGATGTGCAGTGTGCTGACGATGATGCGCCTGATCACCTGTTGCTCATCAGTAGTTTGCAGGGACGTACGTACCATGCATGGACAATACACTAGTAGCTAGCACTACCCCGGCAGGAAATACCACGATATTGGTACTAGGGTCACTCAACCCTGATATCTTTTGGATCATCCTACTTTTCATTGGCAATAATGGGCGCCTTGAGTGGCGGAGGACGAACTAAAAATTTGGTATGACAAACTTTATAACATATATAGTAATAATAGAATACAAAATCAAAGTTACCCATATGCTAATATGAGTATATATCATTTAATGGAATGAAAATCATATTATAAAACATAATAGATAAGGAAGAAGATAAAATATGTACCAGTAAAGGGGAATACTCAACGTATATGGTATATATATAGGGGTGCTCGGTATAGGTTAGATATGGCGGACGCCATACCTTGCCATATTGGGAAATCCGTCCTTGGGCACATTTGGTTGGGTGACCGCGGCCGAGCCAGGTTTGTGCGAGCCACCTGCTAGGTGATTGGCTGTCTAGGTGGTCTCCGAAGCCAGGCCATGCTCATGCAAATTCACTGTGCTGGCCTGGCTCCTGAGAAACGCCCGGGGCGGCCATTTCCACGGGCCTGGACCGCACAGTGTGCATCATGCGGGGAGGCGCAGCACCACAAGGACGGCATAGGTGAAGCAAGGTGACAGCGTGCAGGCATTGGAAAAGCTCCGACGAGGAGCGGTGCCACTAGATCCAGCCGGGGGAGGGAGCGGCGGCGACGAATCTAGCCAAGGGAGGATGCAGCATAGACGGATTTGGCTCGGGCGAGGCATGGCGGCGAAGGCTCTGGCTGGGGAAGGGAGTGGTGGCTACGGATCCGATCGTGGAAGGGCAAGGTAGCGACAAATCTGGCCAGGGAAGGGTGCAACGACGATGACTGTAGCCAGGGAAGACAGTCAGGGGAGGGAGCGGTGGTGACGGCGACGGCCGGGGAGGACGCGGCGGCGACGGCTAGGGGTGGACTAGTTCTGGTCATAGCATGGGCAATAAAACATGGGCTGCTTTTAGCCAGGCTCAAGTCATGAAAATCAGCCAAACACCTGACATGCACGAGCCCAGCCTTGCTCCCACGGGCCTGCGTGTCTCGGCCAGGCTAGACTGGGCTCGTCTTGCAACCAAACAACCCAATAAGTATCTTATTATAAGTTATAATATAGTGTTACGAGTTTACGGCGATCCAATGATTTGGATGACATTTTTTTGATAGCGAAACTTATTTATAATTTGAAATGGGCGCATTCGCCTAAAAGTCGTACTGACAACTTTTTTAAAGGGTATTCTGAAAGAGCTATTTCATTTTCACAATCACTTTCTTTTGAATCCAATTTCAAGTCACAATCTTTTTCTTTTTTTTTCTTTTTCTTCAGAGAGATAAGGTGCATTGAACATGATCTGCTCAAAGCCGGCACTAGCCGATTAATTGAGGTTGAACCCTTCCTCTAGCAAATCAGAATCAGTGGAGCCTTGCTTTGATCTTTGGCATTATTAAGATGCCCTCGTGCGACTTGGTAGCTGGCCGGACTGTACGTGCATGTATTTCAACCTGGTAGAAAACAAGATCGATCGAGATGTTGCCCTTTAGGTCCAATCATGCTTGGCTGCTTTGGAAGGTTTCCACGGGGCGGCTGCTTAAGCTTGGCGCTTGCCTGCTTTGTGCATGAACTCCTCCATTAATAGCCATCAGATCAGATCGCTGTCCCGACGAGTTCTTCCTAGGAACGAACGTGACGATCCGTGGAAGTGCTACACGTGTCCAACGCAGTGATCAGCCCGGGTCATACATGGCTGCACAAATCACTCTAGGAGATGCCACGCAGCTGTGACGTGCTGGCACGTGGGAAAATTAGCGGTGGATAATGTGGATGGCACGAATTTATTTTGAAATGACATGCATGTCAGTGACACGTTTGGTGTTTAGTGGTGAATAAAAACGGAAAAAAAATCTAATGTTACGACGCCAATTTCTCCTGCTTGTCATACGGAGGAACATCGTCGATCCACACCTTTCAGATCGATGTAGTAGCACGCAATTAAAACGATAGCTAAACGAACGAGGTGATCGGTTCGGGCACGTTTGCTGCGAGGAAAATGAACGCAGGTGATCGTCCGTTTGAACGAGGTCGTCATCTCCGTCTACAAAGATGGACCTCGCGACGTGACTCATTTCTTGCTGCGTTAAACCTGAATCACGCTCGTTCTACTAATTGGCGCGCAATTTAGCAACCACTACATAACTGAGGCCCAGCGAAAACCGGTGGTAACATGTTTTTTTACCGGTTATTTAATGAATTATTTTACAGATTTGCTATTCTTCGGCCGCCGGAAAATTGCTTTAGGTTTTAGTTGATTGCTCACCTATGCTTGGGTAGGGCGATGTGCTCCAGCGACAGCTGCCGCACCGGGTTAGGATTTGGATTCACCATACTCCCTGACTTAGAGGGAGGCTGGGATGGGAAAGGCACGACAGTGGGCTATGGTGTCAGCGAAGCGGCAGCTACGCCTTGACCGTGGGATCGACGGAGAGTGGGTGGCAAACGAAACAAGAAGGAGAGCAGGATCATTAGAAGGTAGAGGAACGTGGAGGCGGATCTGACGGCGGGAGCCACTAGAAATGAGCAAGAAGGATCGGACAGGGGCACCTCATCGAAGGGGAGGAAGGAGAGTGTTGGGGAATGGCAAGAGGAGGCAAAATGGTGGCACTACACCAGTGACAGAGGAATGAGAAGGACACATGTTAGAGGAGCAACAACGCTTCAAGGAGGATTGACTAGCACCGATGATGCATGACTCTCTGGCCATCCCTATGTTTTGTGGCAACTGGGTAGGAGACTTAGGAGAGAATTGGGGTTTGAAAGGCTATCAGGATTGATAGATTTGGACCATTGAATTTTATTTGAAAAGGGCCAAAAAAGACTGAGGTTGTGGCTTTTTTAGGCGATTGATTAGTTTCATCCATAATTTAGAGTGTGGATTTCAGCCCTAGCTATGGGTTACCACCCATTATCCAGATCATCCAAGTTCTCCAAGATTCATGTTTTCCTCTCTCCTCCCGCCAATGCCATTTTGCAGAAATCCCCCTATCATCTTCCTTCTCTTCTCAAGTCAATCTTCTTTGTGCTTCCCTCATCTTATGCTCTCTCTCTCTCCCCCTCTCTCTCTCCTTTGTTTTCAACCACCAACCATTGTCACGACTACCTCCCCTCGGCTTGCCTCACCACGCTGCCTACCCTTGAAGCCAAGTCGAACGGCCGTAGTGTCGCCCTCTCCTCCACTCTGGCCTTCCTCCCGTTCTCCACCCTGCAATCTAGGGGTGCCTCGGCTAGTGACCACCGTCGCCTGCCATGCCATACCATGTGCGCTGGCAAGACGATGTGGTGATCTAAGCGGCGTCAAGCTAGGAGGAGATGGTCGCTGGGCAGAGGCCAAGGACCGTCGTGGCTCGGGCATTGTGCCATTAGAGTGAAGGAAGGGGAGGGATTTAGGGAAGGATTTGAGGGAAGAATAAAGAAGAAAAGAGGAGCTTGCAAAATGTTATGTGAGGGAGGGTGGAGAGAAAAACACGAATCTTGGGGCACTTTGTGTGGCTTTGATAATGGGTGGAAAACCATAGCTACGGGTGCAGGGGCGGATCCAATGGGGGTGCCCCGTATGCACGGGCACCCCCAGAAATTTTAGAAACAAAAAACACCTCTTTACGTAGTATTAGACTTAATATTCAGACATAACCTAGTTTTGTACTGATTCTTAACCCAAATCTCAATTTTGTAGGTCAACTTCTCTATCCAAATCATTAGCCCGTTACACTCCACTATATCCGGCTCAACTAATAACTCCCCCAAAAAGAGATTGGGATTCAAAATTCTCAAACCCTAGTCCTGAACTGCTTCTGAAAACTGGCATGTTCTTGTTACGGCTTTGTGCATCAATGTATGTACTAACAACCTTACTTTGGTTGTCTAATATATGTCAACTTCACTGCTCTGTGTAACAATGCAATTGCTTGTAGAATGGTCATAACTCATAAAAACATTAACATGTTATTTCTTTTTATGATTTATGTGTAATTTTTTTAATTTATGTTGTAATTTTAGAAAATGTTACCTTTATGTGTAAATTTTACAATATTTTATGATATCATACTATTTTTATATGATATTGAAAAGTTTTTTTTTTATTAGTATGCACCCCCAATGTTTAAATCCTGGATCCGCCCCTGTACGGGTGGAAGCATCCCGCCACCCCACCCCACACACACACCCCCGAAAGTAAAAAAAAAGAAAAAAAAAAGAGTATACAAATCTGCACTATCTGAAACTACCAAAGTTTGGGCCATTTTTTAAGATTTAAACATACTGAAATATTTTGATCTAACTCTTTACCAATACCAGCGCTAGCTGCCGAATAACCGGCACGGCGGCACCGAAATTGTTTTCCATGAGCTGAGCTGCATTCTTGGTCTGCAAGAATGACGGAGTAGGTAGAGGTCGTGTCGCACTTGCACAAATCAACCTTTGCACCAACGTAATTCACTACCATATATTATTCAATCAGGAAAAAAAAACCATTTTGAGTTAATTACACAGCGGATTCGCATCTCGAATTCTCGATCCTTCTCTAATACGTGCACACGCTGGTCTCGTCTGCTCATGGAGAAAATTCAGAGGCTTTCACTAACGTGTGCAGATAAAAGCACGCAGCGTTATTCCACGGACCCAATTAAAAATGTCTTCGGTTTCACAACACAACTCTCTCCAGTGACGTCTAAAATCAGAGTAATTACTCACGTAGCACCCGATGCCGGAGGCCAAGAAACCGTCGTCTCGATCGTCTCTCTAGCTCAGTCCAATGGCCATTAACCACTGACGCTACTGGTCTTAATTACC
This sequence comes from Olyra latifolia, assembly GCA_036346145.1. Classification (NCBI taxonomy): domain Eukaryota; kingdom Viridiplantae; phylum Streptophyta; class Magnoliopsida; order Poales; family Poaceae; genus Olyra; species Olyra latifolia. The sequence goes on from CM070528.1 coordinate 2,942,352, forward strand.
ATCCATCCGTAGTAATTATATTAATTCATCTCCCCTCTCGGCAAGCAAACGCCCAGTACACTCCTGATAATTAACCGTGGCATAATTGTCTTCTTCAATTCGCACACGAAACTGACCTTGTCCGCCCAGCCATTGTCACCTATAAAGCCTTCACACGCCGGCCACGTATGGCTCCTCATCTTCTCCGTTGCAAACTCCATCTGCTTGGAGGAGTACTTGAGAGTTGAGCTTAGCTAGGCTCTTGCTGTCTTGCACCATGTATAGCGCTAGTAGCATGGAGGAAGAGGGTCACGGCGCATGGCTTGGCCTAGGAATCGGCGGCGGCGGATGTGATCTGCGGCGGAGCCACGGCGAGGGGAGGGCGCCGTCGGTGCAATTCGACGTGCTGTTCCCGGAGCGTGTCAAGGAGGAGAGGGGATGCGACCGTGATCATCAACAGGCAGTGGGCAAGAAGGGAGGGAAAGGCGAGAGGCAAAGGGTGAAGCTCAGCGGCGATAACCGCCGGTCGCACGGCGAGCGCCCGAGCGACGGCGGTGACGGCTGCGCGAGGAAGAAGCTCCGGCTCACCAGGGAGCAGTCCACCCTGCTCGAAGACAGCTTCCGTGTCCAAAACATACTGTCTCATGTACGTACGCATATGTGCGCATCATCTTGTTATTTTGCCGTTTCTAACGTGAGATATATACATATTCAGAACAACGAACACTTCATGATCATCTCTAGGGTTAGCTGCTGAAAAGATTGCTTGATTGTTTCATGTATGGCAGGCTCAGAAGCAGGAGCTCGCACGGCAGCTGAATCTGAGCCCGAGGCAGGTGGAGGTGTGGTTCCAAAATAGAAGAGCGAGGTATGCAATCTAGTGATCAGTATTCAGTAGACATGCACGCTGATAGAAAATTAAACTCGCTAAATTTGTTGTGTTTGATCTCGTTTAATTCTGTGAATTAATCTTGGTGCAAGCAGAACGAAGCTGAAGCAGACGGAGGTGGACTGCGAGTTCCTGAAGCGGTGCTGCGAGAGCCTCACCGGCGAGAACCAGCGTCTGAAGCACGAGCTCGTGGAGCTGCAGCGGGCGGCGGCGGCCGCCGCCATGGTGAACTTCTGCCCGTCCTGCGACAAGGTCACCGTGATGAGCGCCGGCGAGACGAGCAGCAAGAGCTCCAGCTCCTGCTCTTAATTAATCAGCCGATCGATCTATTCGTATGCTTCGTGTGATGAGCATCGATCGATCGATCGTTTTATCGAAGAGAGTTCGTGTAGATAAGTGTGCTAATAACTTTGACGCCCTTACACGTAAGGTTCGGAACTTAGCATGCATGCTGCTGCAAGCCTGCAACATGCAGCCTATCTACAAATATATGCGATATCAGGTTGTGAACAGTTAACAATCAATCTGAGTTTTAGGAGGAACCATAAGATTGTTTTAGCTTGGTGGAGAGTATTAATCACAGGACAAATCGTGCATCACTGGATTATATATTTAGCCGGCAGCCACAGACCGATATTTATTTCTTTGTTCTTGCAGTAATAATGGTTAAGAGGCCCTTTTTCGGTTTCAGTTAGCAGAGCTAGTGAACAATTTATTTCAGTTAGCAAATTAGTGAATATTATTAGCTTTATATTGTCATTTTTCTCTTTTCCTTCCTTTTTTTGAGATTTTTTTGGCTTTCCAGCTAATTTAGCGTGGTTTAATTGCACGGTTCAGCTTAAATTGTGATGCGTCATTTCTGAAATATACTTCAGGTGTGTACTTCGCACATACTGTTAACTATACGGAGTTTTTTTTTTTTTTGTGAGAATGAATAACTGTCATGAGTTGACAGCCGACTTTTGTTATTCGTTATACACCAGATTTTTTCTTGTGGAGGCAACAACCTCGTAATCTGAACCATATGACACCCTGAATGGAAAATGGAAAACCCGGCCTATGACAGTATGCCTATGGGAGTATGGAAATGAGGGAATATTAGGACTTGTGAAAAAAAAGTCAAAAGTTGTATTTATTTCTGACCTACCGAGGTCCAAGGCCCAGCTGAGCTGTGAGCACCCAGACTTTTTCGTTATGTTCTAAGATTTGTGTATCTCTCTTCTCCGTCTCACTTTTATTTGTATTTGCAAAAAAGACTTCCTCTTTATATTCATTCTTCTTCCACACTTTCTCTCTCCTGACTAGACTACACCCTTCTGTCGGTATGCTGCTATTGCTTCCGTGCCACACCTAGTCCCTACCGCGCCGTGCCTCATCCCACCTTGTTTCCAGTACTTCCTCTATTGCTCCACGCCGTGCCCCTCTCCTAGCCCCACCGTCTGCTTCAGGGTTTCTAGCGTAGAGGTGCAGGTTTTTCAGCAATTACGGTGAGATGGCAGGCTGAAGCCGAACGGGAGAGCATGTCGAGTAGAAATGAAGATAGACAGAGGGATTTTTCTGAGAAAAATGCATGTATTTGGTAGGAGGAGAGTACATGAATCTCAAGGCAGATCTAATGGCCCTCAATATAGAGGAGGTGCTTCGCAAGGAACCTCAACGAAAATGAATGCCTTGCATGAGTCATGGGCTGGCTAACAAGCGAGTGTTGAGTGAGTGAGGAGAGGACTAAAAGGAACCAGCCTAGTGAGCTAACTGTGTCTGCCATAGCAAAAAGTGCACTACACTTTGCTTTTTTTTAAAAAAATAAGGGGCAACGTATTAAATCAAAGGGATAAACCCAAATTACAGAAAATGCCCTTATAAACCGCAAAATACAATGAAAGTGCGTTTACGAGGGCCCTTCCGTATACAACCACTCGCCGCCCCTCGCCGCAACGTCAATCACCGTCGGAGAGCTGCACGAAACAAGCCGACGCCCTGTTAGAGTTGAATCCACAAGGCCACTGCCCCACGAGCTCGTAGGCCGTTGATCGGTTTTGAATACAATGGGGTGCACGAAAATCCTGCGCGGTGGCCACGCCACGGTCGTTGACCTGTAGCTCGAGGGTGCCCCACCATTGGCCAAAGGAAGAGAACCTGCCAACGCCGCCATCGCCTGCTAAAGCTGTTGATGTGGAGCACACAACCTCCAGCAGCCAACCAGAGAGAACATGCCATCGACGCCGTCCAGCGTAGATCGACCACGGAGAACCCAAAACACCGCTGGAGAACATGGGTGAAAACGGGTCGGGTAATACCCGACCTGTATCCGTACCCGCGTTGCGCAATACCCGAATTTTCAGCCGGGTATTTGTACCCGTCGAATTCGGGTTCGGGTTCGGGTTTGGGTACTACCCGGATTTTTTTTGGTCGGGTACGGGTCGGATACGGGAGAAACAGTACCCGGCAAATACGGGTCAGATATGGGTACCTGGATAAAAAAGTCTATCCGAGTACCCGGATTTTAACAGGCCGGCCGAGAGGCCGAGACGCGGCTCGCGGAGACAGCCCAGCGGCCCAGCCACCGAGTCGGGCCTTCACACCCGTCTCCACAGGCCCAGTCACGGGTCACCGAGTACCTTAGCTGTCCAGTGTGAGTGTGTTGCGGCCGGCCTGCGGGAGACTAGAGTGCGGGAGCGGGCCACCCGATTGCAGCGGCTAGGGCAAAACCTGTGATTCCCACGCCACGCCGCCGTCACTGCCGCTCGCCGGTGGACTTCAGCCTAGACGCCGCCGAGGCGACGCGCCGCCGCCACCTCGCCGGGCGCCCGCCCACGACCCCACGGTCCCCCACCTCGTCCATTGCGTCCGCCCGCCTCCGTGTGTCTGCACGGCACCCGCCGGTGGACTATAGCCAAGGTGACGCGGCGGGTCGCTGCCTCTGCTCGGCGCCCGCTCCACGACCCGCCTCGGCCTCGACGCCCTCACGCCCAGCCTCGGGGCGCCGCCCTTGCCCAAATGAAGGTGAGAACTGTCTTTCAAACAAATTATGTAGTTAGTAAGTAGAATCATGAAGATTATTCTTGCTTTTACTAGAGTTAGTGGGTAGAATGGTGCTGCCGCTCAATGTATTTTACTCAGATCGATTATAATTGTACTTTCCTGCAGCAATTAGGCTTATAATTGTCAAATATTGTCATACAGTTCAATGTATTTTACTCAGATCGATTATAATGTCTTATGCAACAATTAAATCATAATGTTCTTAGGTGGAATTTTACTTGTTTGTGATTATATTTAGAACTTGTGCATCCATTTGCAGTAACACTAACTAATGTTGGATTATTTTCAGATTTACATATGGAAGGGCAGGAAGGCAATGATTATGGTGATAGAGTAATGGATTACAATAGCTTGAGCGAGACGAGGGCCATGAGGCCGAGGAGGATGGCAAAGATGCAATGGTTGGTGCCGCCACGAGAAGGAGGTTGAAACTATAGGAAGGTCCGGAAGGACGATGGTAAGAAGGTCACCATGGCAAGAAGATCATCCATGTGAGGAAGAAATCTATGAACTCATGTCCTCGTCCGATTTAAATTGCGAAAACTTGTGGACATCTCAGCTACACGACCAACCTCGAGAAGGTTTCCACCACCTCCGCTTGGAGCAAAGGCAAGGCGGCGATGCCCAATATGAACAAGGGCAAGACACCGATGTCTGAGTCCAACAGCAACAAGAGCACTCCTACCCCTACAAGCAAGTTCATGGCTTCTGCATTCAAAGCAACGCAATCGAGCAAAGCCATGGTTTTAGTGACTTCCACGAAGCCAGTCAAAGGTATAAATTTTTTTGTATTTGTAAATTTGCACGTGTTGTTTGTATATAGAAATTGGCTATATAAATTAATTGTTTTGTATATGTAGTACCTCGTCATATTAACAATCAGTAACTCATATTCTTTTTCATTTGATTATACTTGTAGATTTGCAATGTAAAAGTGGAAGTGAAAGTGCAAGTGTAAATATAGAAGCAAGTGAGGGAAGAAGAAGCAGACCATAAGCCTGGAAAGAAGCTCACCTCCTTTGTGTGGGACCATTTTACAAAGTTTGTAAAGGAGGTGAAGAATGATGATGGATCAATCACCAAGCAACAATGGGCCAAATGCAAGAGTTGCTCACATACAGCTAGGGCTGAGAGTTCAAATGGGACCAAGGCTTTCAGTAATCATTTAAAGTTCAAGCACACTATTGTGAAAGGTCAACAACTGATAAATCAGAAGGAGGATGGCATTGCAGCATATCGGTATGACCAGAAAACTAGTTTGAGAAAATTTTATTATGCCATCATTATGCATGAGTATCCATTTAATATCTCTCAGCATAAGTACTTTGTTGATTTTATCAAGTCATTGCGACCAAGCTTTCCTATGAAATCTCGTATAACTGTTCGTAAAGAAATCATGGATCTATATAAAGAGGAAAAGAACAAGTTGTATGAGCAATTTAAAACACTGTCTTGTCGTGTTAGCTTTACTATGGATATGTGGACATCAATCCAAAACAAGGCATACATGTGTGTCACAGCGCATTGAGTTGATGATAATTGGAACATGCAGAAAAGGATTATTAATTTTATCCATGTAGAAAGCAGTCATTCAGGGCTCAAATTGGGTGACACCTTTTTTTCAAATGTGTTGAATTGGAATCTTGATAAGAAACTATTTGCCATTTCATTGGACAATGCTTCTTCAAATAAAGTGGTTGTTGAAGTTGTTATTGACAATGCTAGAGGCTTTCTTGTATGTGGTGGCAAATTCTTTCATGTTAGGTGTGCAAATCATATATTGAATCTTGTTGCTAAAGATGGGTTAGAAATAATTGGAGATGCTATTAGAAACATTAGAGAGTTCATAACAATGGTCAAAAGATCACCTCAACAGTGGGAGGCATTTGAAAAGTGTGCTAAAGAATGTGATTTAGACACTAAGAAAGCACTTTCCTTGGATGTTGCCAGTTGCCACAAGATGGAACTCAACATATATTATGCTAAGAGATGCTGTTTACTATAATGATGCATTTGATCGTCTTGCTCTTAAAGATAGGGTTAGATATGGGCATGTCACTCCTTCAAATGATGATTGGTTGAATGCAACAAATATTTGTAATTGTCTGAAAAAATTTTATGATGCCACCTTACTATTCTCTGGCACATCTTATCCTACTGCAAATCATTTTTATCGGAAATTTTGTGAGATCAAGATTGCTATTGCAAGATGGTGTCAGAGTGATGAATTCATAATTTCCACCTTAGCCAATGCTATGAAAGATAAGTTTGAAAAGTATTGGGATTTAAGCAACATGGCTTTGGCAGTCGTGGCCTTTCTTGATCCTAGGTACAAACACAAGATGGTTGAACTGTACTTATCTAAAATGTACCTCAATGAGATGGCCGAGTTGGAAAAGATAGAATTTATGAATGTCATCAATAAGCTATTTACATTTTATTCATCAATCGTCAATACTCCTTCAAAGAGCAAGGCATCTACTTTGAAAGAGAGTGATTTGGTTTCTAACTCAAAGGGTTGCTTATTGGATGATGACGATGATGATGAAGTTGATATTGATGTGTTGTATCAGTCCACAAACAATGAAAGTAAGATATCTGAGTTGGATGTGTACATGAATGAAGGACTATTGAAGTTGGGTGATGGTGATGGACCGTTTGAGGTGCTATCATGGTGGAAGGGGCAAATGACATCTTTTCCAATTCTATCTCGCCTTGCTCGTGATGTATTCTCTATGCAAGTGTTTACGGTTGCTTCGGAGTCGGCATTTAACGCCGGTGGACGTGTTATTGATCAATACCGTAGTCGACTTGATGCTGAAATTGTTGAGGCTTTGGTTTGTACAAAGGATTGGATGATTGCTTCACAAAAAGGTATACTTTTATCTTGCTTATGGGCCTTCGATTATGCATTAGATATATGTCTTCGTTGATAACTACTAATATGTTGTTTATCATTTTTAGATTCGGAGAGCAAAATAGAAACATTAAATAAAGTCATGAATGCTATGGGGATAGAGGACAAAGATGAGAGTTGAGATCTTCAAGCATGCATGGAATTTGTTTAGTGTGTTGGAACTTGAAAATTAGTGAACTTAAGACCTTACCTTTATGTTCATGTCCTATTTGTGTTAATTGCACGTACTCTATTTGTTAGACTATTTGTGTGATTTGAACTCTATGTCACTATGTGTGTTAATCGCACCCTATTTGTTAGATTATTTATGTGATTTGAACTCTATATCATTATGTGTGTTAATTGGACTTTATGTGGACTGTTTGTTTTAACTGGACTATGTATGTTAATGGGACTATGTGTTGTATACTTGTATTATATGTTAAAATAGATTAGCTGTGTTATTTGATTATTTTTAGCGAATGTTTCGATTTTAGGCAATATGCGTACTATCCGACTAAGTACGCGCTACCCGTATAGTATCCGTTCGTATAGTATCCAATACCCGTTTTCTACCCGTTCCGAAATACCCGTATCCTACCCGATTTTTAACTACCCGTATCTGTACCCGTATCCAAAAAAAATAATTAGGATAGGATACGGAATCACCTACTGCCTGACCGTATCCGACCCGTTTTCACCTCTACCGGAGAAGCTGATGGAGGAACCCTAAAAACTAGATCTAAACTACGCATTGCTTCTAGTTGTAGCCTTGGCCCGCCGATGGACGACAAGTTTTGGCGCTTCTCTCTCAAATAATGGAGACGGAGCACAAGTGGATCGATCGATCATATGATGCGTGAAATGTTTGTGTGGTGGTTCACGCATGCGACTCTGCATGGAGTCTGGAGGAGAGGGAAACTAAAGAGAAACCAGTACGTTTGCTCACAGGACAGAACGTTGATTCCGAGAGGTGGACGCTAGCAGCCAGGCGATCGCTAGAATGCAAACTAGAGTGTATACTATACTCTACGTACTGCACTGTTCGGCCCGAAATCCAACCGGGGTGTCTCTTTCTTCTCACATTTTCCTGGAACTTTCACGAGACCAAGTGGTAGGTGGGTGCCGATCCGTCGAGATGGAGAAGGATACGTGCACAGACCAGGTCCGATTCAACAAGCTGAATAAAAAATCAATCCAAAATTTTGAAATCCATACTCAAGCACTTTTCGGTATAAATCGAAATCAGAGCCTCTAGGCGGTCTGTTTTCTCGGTCCAATTTCTCGTCCTCTTGTTCAAAAATTGGAAAACGATCAATTTTTTTTTTACGGTTTTTAGTGGTTTTGTGAAAAACCTTTATCGGTCTAATTCAGATTTATGAGTGTAAAATGAAATTTAAAACCCATGTCGCTATCAAGAACAAGACACAGAGGATGGACAATCTTTGCATAATTCTCAACGCACAGATATCTAATAATGGTAACGGGTACAATAGGTTTTTTTTTTCTACAAGAGACGGAGGATTGTCCGGTGCTCATCCTGTCTTTTTGTTTATGATGGCAAATTAATGATATGTTGCACTCCAAATCTACACCAGCAGTAGAGTGTCCTTGCGTCTATCTACTCTGAGCACTTAAGGGGCTGTTTGGTTACTTGGCTTTCATAGGCCTCGCTCATATTTGGCATGTTGGTTGGTTTTTTATCAAGCTAAGTGAATGCCAGCAATTGTGTCTGGTTGACTGTTGCTACTCAGCAAGGCTCAAAAGAGAACCTGTTTGGTTGGTTGAATCCTCCTTATATACCTATGAACACATTTCATCGAACATGTACTGGGCGTCCCGAGATCTGCAGACACTCCAACCCCTGGCACATGAACGACAAGTAATTAATACGTTGCTAAATTTGCACACAATGCAGCAGCTGCTAATTGCAATGTAGCAACACAAGAATAATGGCTACTAGTACCGCTCTACTAGTACATCAAGCGGCAACATCTCTCTGCTCCTTGTTCTTGACTTCTTCCTCATGCGCAGAGGAGGATGGGGGTGGCAGCTGCGTCGCTTCTGCCAGCCATCGGCTGCCTCGAGCGCCTCTTCGCCTTGGTGTACAACGCCGCCTCCCCGTGCGATGCCAAGCTCCCTCAACCGCCGCCGTAGAGCTCCGTCCCATGCACTGTCCTGCCCTCCCAAGCGCCTACTATGACCAATTTCTACGTTTCTGAGGAGCCTCGATCGCCAGTACAATGATTTTGCATATGTTGAGCTAGACTCTATAGACCGAACCAAATAGTCTTAAACAGCTGATCCGTGCATCCCATGGCCTGGTTGGGACATATATATGCGTCCAACCAAACAACTCCTTGAGTAACTATGACGGTGCTACCATCTCTGTCATAGGATGTCTCCCTCTTCTCTCACCGTGTGTGTGCAAGTATGTCGTTTTTTTCATGTGCAACGGGCGACACGTACGTCTGGAGAAAATGATCGGTCATGGTGCATATGGATCGGTCGTGTAACAATTAATGGCTGGCCTATTCATTCCGTAGTCGGTGCGAGATTCTTGTGTTCCCTTCAATTATTGGCGGATTGGCCTGACAAGTGTGCAAAGTTGTGCGTAAAGTGCTTGTCGTTTGCACGTACCAGCTTACGGCTTCAAACCGGGCTCTCTCTGCTTGAAACAGCTACGGATGCACGAGTTGAACTGATTTTGCTTGAGTTTACCTTCATCGACTCCATTGCCCGGGCTATTTGAAACAGCCACGGCTACAGCCTACAGGGCTGCTCAATGCATCCCTCTTTGGTTATTAAACCATCTCCAACCATTTTTTCTTCATCGTTCCCTTCTCTTTTTTTTTTCATATTTTTCTCTTTATTTTTCACATCTTCAATAGCATCCCTTCGAAAAAAATCATACAGAGAAATGAGAGAGGATTCTACCTAAATGGAATGGAAAAGAGAATCCCTTCTGAGAAAAAACGGTGAAAAAAATCTGTTAGTATTGAATGGAACAAGATTTTCTCAGTGACAGAGGAGAGACAGACTTCCTCGGAGATGGTCTCATGTTACTCGAAATTGCATGGAAATCACACGTGAAAACGCCCAAAAAAAAAAATGCGGTGCCGCGCAAGCCAAGTTACCGCCTCGACCAATCCTGTCCCGGCACCTCACCTTCCAGTCCTCTCCGACCTGGGCGGCCTCGTGCATAAAGCCCACCGCCGCCTCCACAGCAAAGCACGCACACTGTCACAGCCATGGAGATCGTGTTCGACTGGCGCTCCGTCGGCTCCCTCATCGCCACCATCATGGTGTTCCGCACCGCCCTGCGGGACTTCCTCCCGCCGGAGGCCGAGCACTACCTGCGCCGCCTCCTCGCGCGCCTCGCCGCCGCCTTCCGTGGTCCCACGGGCACCATCCTCATCGACGAGGCCGACGGCCACAGCGGCGGCACCAACGACCTCTACGACGTCGCGCAGCTCTACCTCGGTGCGCGCTGCCTCGCCACCGCCCCCACCGTGCGCCTCCACAAGCCGCGCCAGGCGCACCGCCCCGTCGCCTCCCTCCCGGACGCCCACACCACCCACGACACCTTCCGGGGCGTCCGCGTCAAGTGGACCTCCACCGCACGTCCCGTCGAGCGCGGCACGGCCGCCGCCGGCTACAACCCCTTCAATGTCTACGGCCGGCACTCCGTGGGAGGAGGCGCCGGCGCCGGCAGCGACCATCGCAGCCTCGAGCTCCAGTTCCCGCGCCAGCACCGCGATCTCATCCACAACCACTACATCCCCCACCTCATCGACGAGGCCACCAGGATGCGGCTCAAGTCGCGGGAGCGCAGGCTCTACACCAACCGTGCGGCTGCCCCCGGCGACGACCACCACCGCCTCTGGACCTCACACACCTTCTCCCACCCCTCCAACTTCGACACGCTCGCCGTCGACCCGGCCCTCCTCGAGGACATCCGCGCGGACCTGCTCCGCTTCGCGGCTCGGCGGGAGTACTACGCGAACGTCGGCCGCGCGTGGAAGCGCGGCTACCTGCTCCACGGCCCTCCCGGCACCGGCAAGACCAGCCTCGTTGCGGCCATCGCCAACCTCCTCGAGTTCGACGTCTACGACCTAGAGCTCACCACGGTGCCCACCAATTCCCACCTCCGGCGCCTGCTCGTGTCCACCACGCCCAAGTCGGTCGTCGTCGTGGAGGACATCGACTGCTCCCTGGACCTCTCCGACCGCAAGAAAGGCGGCGCCAGCACTAGCGACGAGGAGAATCCGCAGCTGACGGTGCTGTCCCCTGCGGCGGCGGCGGCCATGGCGGCGGTGGGGCGGGAATCCATAAGCCTCTCCGGGGTGCTCAACTTCGTAGACGGGCTTTGGTCGTCCTGCGTCGGCGAGCGCCTGATTGTGTTCACCACCAACCACCCGGAGCGGCTGGACCCGGCGCTGCTCCGTCCGGGCCGCATGGACCGCAAGATCGAGCTCGGCTACTGCTCGCCCGCCGCGCTCCGCGTGCTCACCAAGAACTACCTCGGCGTCGGCGAGGGTGGCTCAGAAGACCCCGACGACGATCCCGACACCGTGAACAGCCTCATGGCCGAGGCCGAGGACCTGCTCGCCGCCGAGGTGCGCATCACCCCCGCCGACATCGCCGAGGTGTTCATGGGCAGCGACGGCGCAGGCGCCGCCGCTGCACTGACGAAGCTCGTCGACGAGCTGCGCCGGAGAGACAGGCCGGACGTGGACACGGTGCTGGGCGCATCGGCAGAGGAGACGACTTAAGGCACAGACGGTGAGATCAACCCGTACGTGAATCGCAGCAATGTCTTGTTGAAACCAGCTTCGGTACCTCACCTCACAGCATCAAGGTGATTTTAGTTTAGTTTGGAGTCCGTACGTATTGTGCATGCATAATTACTTAACTTTAGACTTCAGTGAACGTGTTCGTGTAATCGTGTCCGAGCTCGATCCGTTCCCTAATCGCAAAATCCATGATGTTAATTAGCCGGGCACGAGACCATAAGATGGTTTGAGACCTTGAGCACTCTCCGAGTCCCCTGCGGACAAGAGATGTACGGCCAAGATGTACTTAATGACCATCGGATCAAATAAAATAAACAGATTAAAATAGTTTTGATATGTCTTTCCCTATGAGAGTTTTTTGTTCGCTATGAGACGTGAGGTTTTGTATGATGAGAAGTCTCAGAGATGGACGGACGGTATATGGCTTTCATTTCAGCAGCTGAAAGGATCACTGGGATTCAATTAGCTTTGGACTTAGCTAGCCGAATGGCCGTGCTTTGTTTCGAATAAAATTATATCACATGACGTACTAGTATGTTCTGGCCCGACCTATGTTTGCCCAACCTTGCTTGGCAGGTCACGATGAGGCGAGGGGATGGCCGCACGGGGAAAGCTCTGTTTTATGTAGAACGGAGACAGACTAATTCACACTTGTTTATCAAATGCTCTTTTGCTAAACACGTGTGGCAGGGTATGACATCTTTTTTGAGACTGCAAGGGACACACGAACAGTGGATCATAATTTGGGATGTGTGTGACTACCTGAAATCCTCGGGTAGCTTGGCCGGGTTCAAGGAGGCTGATGGACTACTAATCTATACCATTTGGAATGTCTAGACGGAGAGGATTGGTAGAATTTTTAACGATGAGTTTAACCCACCTAGGGAGGTCATACAAAAATTAAAGAGGATGTTAGTAGCACGAGATCAGGCCAGATTAGGTCTAACACTGCACACCTCGTAAATACCTCTAAATTTCTTACTTTTGAATACAACAAAAAGGTTTTTAAAAAATATTCAACTCCGTCGCATCTCTGCAAGTCCTACTATTTTCTTTGCATGTCGTAAAGATAAAACGAACGTTCAATATAGCTTAATTAGTTGCGTAACAGGGCAACAGCAAAAGTGTGTCCCGTCAATGTCACCAAAACCTGCTTTTATTCTAGCAGTCTTTTCCACGTCGGCCGTCGGCATAAAACGCCGATGGCGAAAACGATGGACAGAGAACCGGTGGTGATGCCGCGCTCAATTCTCTGTTTTTTTATCCCGAGTTATCGAGGAGAGCGTCGCTGTTCCATTTATGAACAAGGAGGATAAAAACACGATTGTGTGGAGTAGTATCCCTGTCCAGCCTAGCAGAAAGTCAAACATAAGATGCAATGATTTCCAATAAATACCTAATCTATGTATCAGTAAAAGGGCCACTGATGAATCAATCTACTATTTTAATGCAATCATCTTTTTAATTTCTAGATGTAGCAGTAATTTAGTTTCGCCGTATTTTGCTTTCAATCGACTTGTTGCACATCGTCTTCTCGATCGACTTTAAGATAGGTTCTATCCTCGTTCTATCGGTTTGTAGTTTGCTATTTAGTCGATAGTCTATTTACGCTTATTCTATTGGTTTGGTTAACTTGTTAATCTATCCGATAGTCTGTTTATTCTTTGTTCTATCGGCTAGACGATCTAATCGGCTAATTGATAGTCTGTTTACCCTCTTTCTGCTATTACGTTGATTTTATCGACTTAATAGTAGTCTGTCTACCCTAAGTCCACAGTGTGTTTAAGTCGACTGTCAAATTTTGGTGTGGACATACTTTTTGGCACGCTTGGTGGGACCAAGATCGGACAACATGGTCGATTGTTCCAATGTTTCTAAGGAATCCATCCTTGCCATAACCGACACTGATCTCACCGAGAAACAACGTTAGGATATGGCAGCTCGCATGGAGGAACTAAGACTTGCTTATCTCGGCTTATTCCAAAAAAAAGCAAATATGATCTCCTGTACAGAAAACCAACTTTCCAACGATTACTCAAGACACATCCACTAGCCGATTTCAAATCGTGCCCGATGAAATATGGAATACGATTAATCAATCTTTGCATCATTCTTTGACCAACCATTCATTGGCTTTTTTGACTACCTTGAAGCCGATGATTGCCAATAGTGTAAAGAACATAGCATGAGGATTTGTGTTGATTGGGAATCTGCTAAGTCCGACAATAACATTACCGACTTATACAGTCAATCAACACCATGTGGATCAACCAATATTAAGCTCGAGGACAACAATTCCATAAGCATCAGCTAATTGGCCTTTTTTGACGGGATAAGTTGCACCGCAAGTCAATCAACTTGGGACCGATGTCTAGACGTTTGGTTTGACGGCTCCAGTGCCGACAACTATTTAGTCAACATATACTTCGGTTAACTCGACGGCGCCTGTATTCTATGGCGGCCCTCAAGGGCAAACTATAGGGAATACTATCCAGATATTGTGGCCATCGACTTCATAGCCGACTCAATTTGCTCCGCAACCGACTTATACATATAGAATGCCAGTCATCCAAACGGTTGGTTTGGCACAAACACGGCCTACATATGAGTATATGCCCGAGGGATAAGCCAAATACAACCATAATTATCAGCCGCTGCAAACATCGGCTACTACATCACCAGCTATGTCGATAAGTCAGGTTATACGACCTACTTAGTTGTAGATGGACATGCAAGCATCATATTAGTCAGCTCCCATGCCATCAACTTCTCAGCCGATGTGTACTCTTACCAACCCAACGGTGTCTGTGCCTCAGCGAGTCTCAAGTACATACAGTGGGTGATATGACATAGATGTGCTAGTCAACGACTCCATAGTCAACCCCATATGTTCTTCAGCCTAACTATCCTCCGTATATAAATTCTCCTGTACCCCAGGTCGGCTTGGCATCTCCGCGATGTACACCTATGTATGCACCTAGGGGGCAAGTCAACTATGACTTTAATAACTAGATCCAAACTATAGGAGTTTCACGAGTGCATGTGCAACCGGCTTCACAGCTGGTCCAATATGATGCGTCCAATCGGTCAGCTTGGGACAAACACAAGCAAACCCTCAATGTTTTCCCAGGGGCAAGTCAACAACGAGGACTATTATCAGCCACAACCACAATTGCCTAGTATAGACAATCAAATCACCATAGTTCTAAGGGATCAATTTGGCATTCAACCTAAGGACAGATCCGTCGGCTATAAGAAGCCTTATTCTGAACACTTGATCAACTTCCATACCCTGCGGATTTCAACGTTCCTAATTTCACCAAATTCTCGGAAGAAGAATCAACTACTATAGTGGAACACGTCAGCCGATTCTCGGCACAATACGGCGAGGCTAGTCAATGTGATGCATTCAGGATTAGGCTGTTTTCTTTATCTCTCTCTGGTCCTACGTTCACTTGGTTCACTGCACTCCCTGCCAACTCGATCAACATTTGGGCAGATCTTGAAAGCCGATTTCATAAGTATTTTTTATCTGACAGTTTAGGATTGACGATATTAGATTTAAAAGCTGTCCAGTAGAAATTCAAGGAATCAGTTAACAATTATATCAAACGATTAAAAGACGTGCGAAATTGATGCTATAGTGTGATTTTACTTGATAGTCAACTAGCCGATTTGGCATGTCAGGGGTTGTTGCCCCATATCAGGGAAAAGTTTAGTGGTCAACAATTCTCCGATCTGAGTTAGTTGGTTCAACATGTGTTGGCTCATGAGATCTAATTTACCATCGACAAGGACGGCTTTGGTGAGTGTGACTCAGATGAGTCGTCCGATGAAGAGACTATGCAAGGCGATGCATACCCGTTCCTAGTCAATATGGTAGATTGCTTGGGGGAAACGTCAAGGGAAGGAAAAAGCCGATGATATCCAAGATAACAAAGAATACACAAGACCAAGTGGTGAAAAGCCTTTGAAAATCATGATTGGCCAAATGCAAATAGAGGCCAAGTATGAAACGGGATTAAAGGCAATGAAACCAACAGTACCTCCAGAAATAAACAAATGGAATAAGGTAGAAAAAGACAAATTGCCTTTAAAGCTTATCTACAAACCAAAAGGGACATTTGCAGAGTTGATAGAGAAATATGAGCTAAGGGCTTCACAAAGATGAGCTCCAAGCTGATGGGATGGTCATGACATGACTCATTGGGATGTCCATTTTTTTGATTCTACTGGAAAAAACAGCATGACACTATCATTGGCTTGGGATTGACCTCTGCAGCACTTTCAACATCATTAGAAGAACAATCGGAGCAAGAGCCAAAGTGTAACGCAAGGAGCATTGTTTAAGGATAATAAGCTATCGGAGTCGACACGATCAAAGAAAGCATATAGGGATTTGGATGAAGCTTCAACTGAGAACCTGAAAGGTAATATAAGACAGCCGATGGAGCCAAAATCGAGGTGGTGTCCCGAAGGTCTATCCAAATCTCAAAGAAGAAAATTACAAAGATTGAGAAGCCGAGAGAAATGTGAAGTCGATAGGGAGCTCTACCCTCATTCTATCCTCCTTCTATTAGCTTGTAGCTTGCTATTTAGCTAATAGTCTATTTACCCTCGTTCTATTGGTTTGATTAACGTGTTAATCTATCCGATAGTTAGTTTATCCTTTGTTTTATCAGCTAGACGATCTAATCGGCTAGTTGATATTCTGTTTACCCTCTTTCTGCTACTTTGTTGATTTTATCAACTTAATAGTAGTCTATTTACCCCTCACTCTACTACGTGGTTGATTACATCGGCTTAATAGTAGATTGTTTACCTTTTGAATCTATTAGTTTAAAATTCTGTTCCGATCAATAGTTTCTACTACCTTTTGGATGTATCGGTTTGAGTCTATTTTATCCGATAGTTCTGGTTGTCTCTAGATTTGTTGAGCTTGTGATCTCGTCTTTAAGTTTGACAGATTCTTCTAATTACCCTAGATTTAATCGGCTATCAAAAGCTGATTAATTTCTTTACCTTGCTAATTGACGGTCAAATTGGCTGGCACGTCCTGAACCCTAAACTTGGTGCTAGTGGGGTTTCAAAACCCTAAGCTCACAGTATGTTTAAACCGACTATCAAATTTTGGCATGGACAGTAATGCTAGCCCTAATTTCTCAATCCCTACATTTCTCTCTTATATTTTACTCTCAACCCCATTTTCATTATTCACAATCCTATTTCTGGCAGCTTAGTAAATAAATAGGTCTACCATTAGACATGCCCATAGTGGTTGTTGGGACCCGGCTTAGCAAAGCCGACCCCTCTGTGCCTTACGGTACTAGTCCCAATGGATCACAGCTAGTACGCACAGTTAGAGCAAATTGGAATCACACCTTGCTGTTTAACGGTTAACAAAATAAAGTACCTTGGCAAAAACACCAAATATTACAATAATTATCTTAATATTAATAGTAGCAAGTGGAAGACAGAAATTAAAATGACGGCTTGGTAAACCCATCCATATGCCATAGACATTTGACTGGGGATACACTAGTACCCGGAAGCTCCATCATCGTACCCTGCCTCGTAGTCGACGTACTCGGCAGTATCGTCACCTGCGCATAGATCTGAAGAACAACTAATGAGTATGGATAAACCATACCTAGCAAGCATATATATCCTTAGGTAATGAATGCAAGGCTATCAAAGGAATAGAGATGATTATTTTGCATAAAGAGCACCTTTAAACAATCATATCAGTTGTAAAGCAAATAGTGTAAAACAATTTTGAATTCTTTTCTTTGCTCATGTTTTCTCAACACTATAATATTATGCCGTCTCAGCACAGACCGAGATGACACCCGGCAATACATTCCCTGTAATGCACTGCTTAGCATTTGCTGCCTGGCAATCCCTGCCCCTACCTTTTACAGCAAGTTAATTAATAAAAGGTGAGGCTAACAAGTAGAGTTGTCTAAGCCCGCTCTTGACCATGAGCACGGCTATCATGATAGTTTTAACTCTGCAGAGTATGTATACTTTACTCATAGGACTCACCCGAAAGTGAGATGAAACCATTATCTCTGGTACGTCTAGAATTGAGGATGCCTCACTAAGGATTCACCCTAGGCCGTTTCATCACGAAGCCCGAAGCCCCATCGTGTGCCAGATAGACATACGGTGCTGATCAAGCAAGCCCACACCGCCATGACATACCAAATCTAGATTTCCTAAAGTAACAACTAAGATATTACCATTATTAGCACCCATGGCCGTACTGTTTTGCCCGGTTAGCCCATCCACAATGTTCGGTCCTTAGGTCGACCGAGGTGGCATACCACAAACCAACATCCACCAATCAAACCACCACCTCAAATCTACTCATGCCACGTTGATTTTAGTTGAATTAAGTTTAACCAAAATCACATGATAATGAGTGGATTCTCTCTACCAAGATTTTAAATGATTTCCTATCATAATGATCATCTAGATTTCCCATCGCAACAACTAAGCATCTAATGTGAGTAAATTTAAGGATGACAATAATACGAGATTAATTCATACTAGGCGACAATGGAAAGTTAACCGTGCTAACGGATGATTAACACGACATCGGACGTAACCAAGGTAAACATATAAAATAAAATTAAAATTAGCATGCAAGTTTAAAAGAAAAACTATGAATAGTAAATATGAGGGAAAACAAGTGGGATCGATATGAATCTACCCTGCACCTTGATCCGAGTAGCTCGTTCCCGGACAATCAACAGCTAATTCCCCTCCGGACTCCTCCGCGGCGTCTACACGCAAATTGAGACATAGACGAATTAACAACAGCAAATCAAAATCAGAAAAATATGAAATAAATACAGTAGGTAGATTTGATTAAAAGAAGATCAATGAAACTGGTTTGACGCGAATCGGAGTTATGGTTTGGGAGATATGAAGTTGCGAAGGAACACTGTTCATATAAAAGTATTGCACGAGGTTTGGCTGGATTTTCACCAGATTGAGGCTTAAAGGCTGGCTGCTGCTTGCTGCTCTGTTTCTCGCAAAGAACAGAAAAGAACAGAGAGAGAGAGAGAGAGAGAGAGAGAGAGAGAGAGAGAGAGGGGGGAGCGGCGGCGTTCCTGGCGGCGTGCTCAGCTGTGGCAGTGTAACGCTGTGGCGTGAGGCTGTGGCGGTGGCTCGTGCCAAGCAGCGGTGGCGCTGCATTCTTCTCTCGGCGGCGGTGGCGGCGCAGGTCCCTCCCGACTCGGTCCCTAGCGGGCGAGGCGGCGGCCTTGGCGCCAGCAGCAGCAGCTCCCACAAAGAGAGCTTCGGCGGGCGCAAAGCGGCGTCGATGGCGGCGAAGCAGCGTGCGGCATCGGCACGGCTGGGGCGGCGGCAGCTCACCCAGGCACGGCAACGACGGACAACGGCGACTTCTCTTCTCCTTCCCCTTGCTCTGTGATAACGGCGCCGTGCTAGGGTTTTTGGGTGGCGATAGATGCCACGGTTGATGAGTTGCTGGGCTTTTTATACTGTGGATTTGGGTTATACATGGCATATTGGGATTTGTTGTCGATTTGGCATGATTTGGTTGTACATATGGCAAGGTAGGATTCGATTTCGTCCTTGATTTGGGTTGCACGGGTGTAGAAGGGTGGGTTTGATTTGGAAAGGGAAAAACGGGTGATGTGTGGCTTGGCCTGCTGCCTGAAACGTCCATGGGTCGGCAAATAAGGACACCGTGGTTAGAGGGAAGATTAGGGCAAGGATGGGAGGTTAGAGGGAAGGATTATGGCTCAGTAAAGTGATTAAAGAACAATTAGAAAATAAATTGATATAAGAATTATTTTTAAATTGAAATAATATTTCTGGTATTTGGAAAATAACAGGATGTCAGAATGGTTCTTTTCAAAGCTCTCGAAACCATTTTTTTATAACTTTTTGGGCACTCCAAGCCCTCTATCGATGGCTCACAACCTTTTCATATTATAATGTGTAACTGGATTAAGCTGAAAAGAACGAGGCCTAATAGTTTTATTACCATATGTAATTCGGGCTAGCCGGGTGCATATACATCTGCTACTTAAAAGATTTAATCTTTTTTAATAATAGAAGTAACTTTAGACCTCTACACCAACTACGGATATATACAACCATTACAAACGCTTAAAACAAAACTTAGAAACAAAGTTAAATGACAAACAATTCTCAAAGTAAGCCAAACAACAAAAAGAAAACGAAAAAGAAACAAGTTTCAACCTCATAACAGCCAGACAACCCTAACACCTGACCGGTGTAGCTCTAAACATCTTCTCATAAACACTGACCTTCATGAGATAATTCTGCGGTTTCATAAGAACAGTTCAACATGACCAATTCCAAAATTTCTCACATCGCCCAAAAGGATTTAGTGAGGAAGAGATCGAATCCGCCGGTCTTGAGAAACAATGCTGATTAGTCGAAACCAATTGCAATAACTCAAAATTCACCGTAAAACCGTCCATCAATCAAGGAACAACTAGACAAACCAAATGTGAAGGAAGATTAATGCTCTTCAACAGTGCCTATAGCAAAGTACCGACAATCATGAGCATCGTCAACATTGAATCGGACTAAAAATGTCAGAAAATAAGAATTCTCTCGAGATCGACCCTTCAACACACTTTCTCCGACTGCCGCCGCTGCAAAAGACTTATCTCTTGCCGTGAGTAATGTGGAGTGACGAGCCTACTTTCTATTTTGTGTTTTGTCTTCTTTGATTTTCTGGTTTGGAGCCTCATGCGATGAGTAAAGCCTTTATCTCCCATCTTATCTTACCTTTTGCTCTTTGGTTTTCTTGTTTTGCAGGTATACTTAACTTTTTTTTATTCCTTCTACGTACCTTAATTTTTTTTTCATTTTGACGTTTGGTCTCTCTCAGTTTGCCGATTTTGTTTTTTTAAAACGAAATACGGACACCCCACTGGTAAAACGTAGAAACGCAACAAAGCTGTGCACCGAGACGCTGCTGGTCTGTCTCAAAAAAAAAAGAGAGAGAGAGACGCTGCTGATCAAGAAAAATGCCACTCTGATAGCACTCAGCAGCTGATCTTTTAATACCTCTTTAGTCTTGTCGGAGCATCTTTAATTGTGCCGCTTCAGCTAATTATAAGAGTGTCATATTAGTTTTTTACTTATGCGAAGAAGAGAATGCATGAAAAAAAGATATAAACTACCTCTTTAACAAGAGTCAATCTATAACTAATTCCAAGGTACATGCTCACTATTATATGTAGGCCTATAATAAATATAGATACTATACTATAACTAATCCATTGAAAATATTGTATTTTTGTTATCTATATATGATATAAATACCTTTTATAACTAGCAGTTGGCTCTACCAGTGCAGATGCTCTTAGGTCGGCATCAACAAATGGTGTGGCTCTCTTTCCAACACCTATCGCACATTCGCACAGGATTCAGTTTACCTGTACATGCTCCTTTTCTACTTATCACTTCGTTGGAGTTGTTTTCAAAAACTTTGAAAAGGTTTTTAAGGCAATAACCAAAGTTAGCTCCACCCCCGTCCTATTCCATGGTGATCCTATTTTATTTGTAGCATAATATTGACCCTATTTCATATCTCTTTCATATATTTTACTTATAATCCTAATTTTACTATTTATGGTCTTATTTCTACGGTGATGGAGCCAGAAAATAGGACCACCATTAAACATGCCTTAATGATTTTCAAAAACGGAGTCGAAAAGTCCAAGTTTTTGAATTTTAGAAACATCTTAACTGAATTAACTAATTGCTAATAAGGAGTTTAGAACAAGGTGATATACGTCATGCTTCGTTTAAATATGGGTGCTTTGGCCCTTTCATTCTACCTAGGGCTGGGTTTAGTTGTCTTGCAATAGGTACATTTTTTACGTGTGCACGTCCTATCCTTCAGTCTGGTCATACAAAAGCCGGACTATTTTGGTTGGGAAGACTATTATTTGATCGATCAGAGAACAGATCGATTCACAACAATGGGCAGATTGTAATTAAGTCTGTTGATGGGTCATACTCGTAGCTTTCGACCTTGATTACTGCTAGAGCTTAGCTAGTGTGGGCGTGTGGCCGAAATGAAACCAATGGCAGCAGGGTTTATCTTAATTATCAGACATGGCATGGAACCAGAGTCCAATGCATGCATCGATCTGCCAGGTAAGTGCTGATGTCTAACAATCCTAAATTTAAAAACATCTTATATAAATCTAGTGATATTCTACTTTTCTGGATCGGCCACTATTTGGTTTACAGGGTGATGAGGCATCTTTCCACTGTCAGTCATCTTTTACCTTTAATCTACACTCTAAGGGCATCTCCAACGGTAGCTCTAAAATCAGCGCTCTATACATCCCCTCTAAATCACTATTTGCTCTCTATATTTCCATTCTCTCCAGTAGAACCTCTATCTAGAAAAACTATAGATGCTGATATAGAGAGACTCTAAATTTAGAGGGTGGAAGAGAGACACTCTAAATTTAGAGGCTGAGATAGAGACTTTGTTAGAGAACGAGAGAATCTAAATATAGAGAAGATTCTATTTTAAAAACTCTGCTGAAGATGTTTTAAGAGGTGGAATCCAATTGAACTTCCTCCAGAAGAAGAATCAGATATTATTTTCCATGGAAACCTGTCGTGGTGCAGTCAGTGTCAAAGCAACACTGATCAGCGATGCTTGACCTTGAATATGTAAAAGTTACGTAGGAGCTGACGTAGGAAGACGCCGCGTCAGCTATAACGCACCGTTTGTCTGCTTGCAGCGTGAGTTTTTTTTCTTTACCTTTGTCTGCTTTCTGCGTGAGTTTTTTACCTCAATTTTGTTAACAAAATAGGCAATATTTTAATTTCAAATTTAATTTCAAGGCAAAATACACATATAATTATAGATGCGAGCACATCTAACGGCAGGCTACCCATGATTTGAGAATAGCAGTAAACCCTAGCCGTGTTTAGCTGCACATGCAGCTACCGAAGTACGTGGACGAAAACTTACTAGGGTTTGATGAAGAATAGAAAGCAGCGATGTAGTGATCGGCTATAGAAGTAGTCGACGTTGAGGATCGCGTCTGGCAGCAGGTCGTAGCTGACGTTGAGGAAGAATGTGAACGTCGCACGGATGTGTTTCCTAGAAACCTTATTGTCGTCCCTATGTAGGTCCTCGTGATGTCAAATGTTTAAAGATCATGCCCTCCTTCTCTCGGTGCACACCGAGAAGAAAGGTTGGGGAGAGACGACGGCAGCACGAAGACTCAACAGTGATCGAAGAAGAAAACACTAGGGGTTTCGTCTAGATGTCTACAAGAGATTTATTCTCCAACTCGTAATTGCTCTCCATGCAAATGGATGGACATTGCGAGCCGTTCCAGATTCACTAAAAGCGGATGTGGGCAGTTAACTAGATAATAGGAAGAATTCAAAAATTAAAAGGAAAATTAACGTTCCAGGAATTAATCCACGGCGCACGGGAAAATCACGCGATAATTCGCACATGCGCACATGTGACTTTAGTAATATGCCTTCCTACTCTCATGTGCCTTATGTTGAAGCATGGTGAAAGCTCTCCCTTTTAAGTTAGTGTTCTCACTCCCTAGCTAACAATATGATATTATTGTAAGTTCAAGATAGGCCTTGAGTGCCATGTGTAATTTTAGTGATTAATGATAAACGGTGATTAATGACAAACGTGGATTAATGATAAACAATATTTGATCTTGATTTAGTGCTTGCCAAATGACGAACCTCTAATATGATGTTCGTCGCTATGAGATTAATATGTTCTTTACTAAGTTTATTCTAGTCTCATTTTAATAGAGGAATTCTTTATCTCAAATGGATAAGCTATTCATCCTTCCAGGGTATGTCGCTTTGTAATTATCTTATGAGACTAACAATATAGTTGATTGATCCTTTTAGTCTCATATATACAAATGAGATGAATAAGCGAGGTCGAGATATGCAATTTAGTATTCCACTCATAATCATTAATGCATTCCTATTAAGCAAGCACTTGTTATTATTTGATTGTATTTATACTCAT
This sequence comes from Olyra latifolia, assembly GCA_036346145.1. Taxonomy (NCBI): domain Eukaryota; kingdom Viridiplantae; phylum Streptophyta; class Magnoliopsida; order Poales; family Poaceae; genus Olyra; species Olyra latifolia. The sequence continues at coordinate 2,966,009 of CM070528.1, forward strand.
TGCATCATAACACATTCATTTGAGCATAAATATATTGTGAATTCATGCACGTATTGCTTGCTTGCTCCTTTGGATCCTTTGTTCTTATATGCCACGTATTAGTATCCCTTAATTGATTTATTGATAGACTTCACCACGTTTGAATAGCTAAGTGCATATATGCTCTTTATGTCTATCCTCATATGCACTTAGTTTAGTGAAGTTTAATTTAAATTGAATCACATCTTCATTAATGCTTTAAATATGAATTGTACATGTGTAATTTGTTAATATACTTTCATGTGCAACTTTAAGTGAAGTTGTGTTCATAAAATTAATTAATTGTCATGAATTATTGCATTATCTTTTGGACAACTTTCTCTCTAGTGCATATAGATCAAATAAATCTTTATCATGATGCACTTAGTAGAAACCTTTCATGTCAAGTGTTCCATTTATGTTTGAGCCCTATTGTTGAACACTTGTTGAGCTTAAACTATAGTTAACCTTAAATCTATTTATTTACATTGAGCTTTTGGGATTAATGCCTTTCATGAGGTGATGTGAAGATGATTAGGTCATGTGAAGGTGAATGACGACAAAGGGGTGTAATGAGATGATGGCTAAGCTGAGATCAACAAGACGAGAGAACTGCCAAGAGTTGATGACAATGTTGAGACCAATAGGACGGGACGATCGTTAGAGAGGATGATCGAGTCAAGGTCAACAGGACTGTAAAGTCTTCAAGCTTTGAAATTGAGTCAAGGTTGATGAAGCAAGGGCATCATCGCAACTATGAGAAAGTCGTCATATGAAGGAGAAGGAATCAATGGATGATGGTCAAGTCGAAGTCAACAAGACGCGAAGATTGTCAAAGTTTGATGATGAGGTCGAGATCAATGGGACGGGATGATCATCAAGGAGGATGATCAAGTCGAGGTTGGTGGAACGAAAAAATCATCAAGATTTGGGGTCGAGTCAAAGTTGACAAGACAAAGACATCATATCAAGCGTGAGTGCATCATGAAGCGGTTGATGGAGAATATCAAGCTTCAAGAGGATGCGCAAGGCGAAGGTATGGCTCATATAGGGCTAAGGTTGTTTTATAGTCTTTTACCGGTCTTGGTGATTGGTTGGAAGACCAGGTTGATAGGACAGTTGCCAAACTATTAAGAGGGATCTGGATCAGTGTTGATCAGATCGGTTCATAGCTCTCGGGTGATGCACACTTACTTCTAAACCCTAGTTGGGCCTAGTAAGGTGTCGGGGTGTTGTAGGAGTGTGCATGGTTTCGTGCGTGTTTGTGCCCTTGTGACCCTTGTGCAGCTGCTGTCCACCGGTGGTCACCGAAGTAAGTCCGGTGGAGGGCGTCTTGTAGGAGTTTGGGTTGTGCATCTTTCTATAGTCCATTGGACTGAGTCCAGTGGTGACCGGACTGAGTCCGATGGAATATAGAACTGTGCATAGGGGACTGGGGCATAGCAGACCAAGTCCGCTGGCCACCGAACCCCTGTGGCTCAATGGGCACCGGACTAAGTCCGGTGCATTCCAGAAGCGAGGGCGCGAGGAGGGCCAGGACAGCGGACTGTGTCTGCTCGCCACCGGACCCTAAGCTTTTATAGCCACCGGATTGAGTCTGGTAGACTCAAGTAGCGAGCACTGTGAGGGCCGAGAGAGTGGTCGGTGTCCACTCGCCACCGGACCCTAGGGTTTCTATGGCCACCAGACTGAGTCCGGTGGAGTTGTAAGGGCTAGTTTTTGCTTGATTTCGAATTCCAACGGCTAGTTTTCGAGCCCTAGCCTATTTAAGAGGCCGTGTAGGCTTTATTGGGGAGTTGTTGACCATGCTTGAGCTTGGGAGAGCCATGGGAACCTTGAGGAGAGAATTTGGGTGTGTTCCAAATTATGAGAGCTGGAATTAGAGGGAGAGCACTAAATTAGGTCAATTTGGTGAAACCCTAGTGAGAGGAGTGAATGACCAAGTGAGTCTTATATGCATCACTCTTGAGCTTGATCTGGTGCGATCAAGCGGCTTTGAATTTGTTACTCTTGGTGTTTGCCGGTACCTAGACGGCATGGGAGACGTCATGCGCCGGTGACCTTCTCAAGAAGCATGTGAGAAGGCCCGGGCAAACCGTGTGAGGGGCGTTGATGCTTGCCATCTTGGGGGGAGGGGGGGGACTAGCAACCAGTAGTAGAGTAGAGGGGGTTGGCTCGGAGAAGGAGCCGGTCCTTGCGAGAATCAAGCCTCAACGTGGATTAGGGGAGGCCGGCAAGTCTCCGAGCACCATGGAAAAAGTCTTTGTGTTACTTGTGGCTTGCTTCTTGTCCTCTCATATTTATTACCATATCCTTAAGCTAGTGATAGTCCTTATAGCTTTTTTTCTAGTGCTAAATTGCTTATCTTGATTGCCTTATTACTGTAAATCACTCAATATAGGATTGCCATCATCTAGACTAGCAACTTGTGTTGAAACATTAGATTTGAACTTCCGCATTTATTTAGGATTTAAACACAAGAATAAAACTTGGTAATTAGAAAGCAAAATTTGAAAATCTCAATTCACCCCTTCTTGGGCATGAGATTTGAGCTTCCGCATTTATTTAGGATTTGAACACAAGAATAAAACTTAGTAATTAGAAAGCAAAATTTAAAAACCCCAATTCACCTCTCTCTTAGACATCCGGTTCCTTAGTGTACACTCGAGCAAGACAAGATCGTGCACCTGTAGGTCTATGCAAGGTCACTGCTGAATATCGCTTGTTGCATAGCCATTGACGGAACACGCCGCTGCCGCTACAGGAGATCGTCGTCGCTTGGCTGTCGATGGTGTAGCTCGTCCTCTCCTCGATCGCTGACAAAACACGCCACCGCCATGGATGCCTATCCTCGTGTGGCCACCCATGGAATGCGTCGCTGCCGCGAGAGCTCGCCCAAGAAACACATGGCCACTGGAGGTCGTCTTCCCGCGACTGCCGACGCAACTTGCGCAGATGCCGCTGGAGCATGCCCTCGCGCGTGTGTGGCTGTGTGGTTGGGAGAAGGACACTCGGTTAGGTTAGGCCGAAGGTAGTAGGGAGTGGGCTTAGGGCATCTCCACCGGTTGCTTTAATTCAAAATTTCTTCCATTACTATTTATGTACCACGTCATAATAGTGCTGCCCCATCTCTATTCACCTTCCAACAATCGTTCTATCACTATTTTCACTCTCTACTTTTACTATTCACTGTCCCATTGTTCCATTTCTCGTCCATCACTATTTATTACAATGATAGGACAATAAGGCTAGGGCATGGCCGATGGAGATGCCCTTAGTATAATGGATGGTATTAGGCCATGTGGGAATTAGTGGGCTAAGGCCAGGTGCAGGTGTTGAGCTTGGGATAGGCTAGTGTCAGGGCCATCCGAATCAGGGTTTAAAAACCCGTTTCGGGACCCGAAACCGCCATATGGGCGGCCGGTTTTTGGGTAAAAACCGCTGAAAACCGCTCAAATTCAAATTCAAACGGTCAGACAGCAGCGGGCGATTCAAATTTTTTTCAGCGGTTTTTTACCGAGAAACTGGCGGTTTTTAGCGGTTTTTGGCGGTCTGAAATAAGGGAAACGTGGAAAATAGAAAAAAAAAAAAAAGAGGTCTGAAAATTTTTTAAAAAAATTGGGAAAAATCATAGATGGGTGAGATATATGTGTTGGTAATTTTGTTTAATTATGAAAAAATTTAAAAGAACCTTTGATAAATATATGAAATCTTAAATATATCAATATGAAGTCAATAATTTGAACAAGGTAGTTTCCAACAAAAATATCAATATAAAGTCAATTTGAACATATCAATATGAAGTCAATAATGTGATATGCATGGTTGTTTCCAACAAAAACATATATTCGAATTAGGAAAAAAAATAAAAAGAGGTTTGAAAAAATTTAAAAAATTGGGAAAATCATAAATGGTTGGTATATATGTGTTGGTAATTTGTTTAATCATGGAAAAAATTTGGAAGAACTTTTGATAAATATATGACATCTGGAACATATCAATATCAAGTGATTTGCATACATACATATATATATATTACATTGCATATGATGATAGACATATCAACACTAAGTCATATGATAGACATATCAAGATTTTAAAAACTGTTTAGTGACCCGAAACCCGTGATTCACGGTAGCAAAACGTGCATCAATCAGTGAGTTCGGTATGGTGGTGGTGACAAAAGAAAAAAAACGAGCAGAGCAATCAATTAGCAAATGCACAGACGAGGCCTTCTAGAAACAATCTAATTTTTTGAAAAATGGTTTTTCACTTTTGCACGACTTTCTTCGCATAAAATACCATGATAATAATCTTAATTTAAAATTTTGCTTTGTACAGAATGTTCTAAAAACCTTCTAGTTTTTTATAAGATTTTTTTAAATTTTTTTAAAATATTAAATTCAAATTTAAAATTTTAAAACCAGCCGGGTAAAAACCGGCAGTTTCTCAAACCGCCCCCAGCGGTTTGGCGAGAAACCACCGGTTTTTACCGGTTTTGTGAACCCTAATCCGAATTCCCACGAGGGTGAAAATTCCCCGTCCCTGCTCCACCCAAGGGGATGAAATTTCCCTGTTTTTAATTCCCGCAGAGGACAATCTTCCCTATCCCTATCCGTGTTCCCTAATTTGGAAATTCTCCGTCCAGAACCAGGGAACGACCCTCTTACCATACCTACTCTCCTCTAAACACCACTCCATTCTAGTAGCAAAATAAACCGATTTTCTCTAATAATTTATCTAAGCATTGCTGTATGGTACATTGCCTTACCCTTACGACCAACTGACCAAGCAACCAAGTAATATGTTAAGCGAAACACTTGGCACTAGGCGGTGACTACTCAAAAGAATAAAAGTAAATGTTAAGAAACCGGCCGGCCCACGAAGGCCCGGTATTGGCCCATGCCGAAACCCTAGAATTGCTCTATATAAGGAGGAAGGGTTTCCCCATTGTACATACATGAGAAAGCAATAAAGCATCGTTCCCCTCCTACATCTGTGTTCAATCTATGATTGTGATTGCCTTGCGTGTGAATCGACAACCTCGGACTACACCCGGTAGCGTGGTTGTCTAACATGTTATGAGCACGAACGCTCGAGGATCACAAGACGCCGGGGGATCGAACGACGACGTCAACATACTATCGGCATCGAATCGCCATCACGCCGGCAGGTCTAGACAGACCGGTGATCGTCTCACGCGACGATCGTCGACTCTACGCCGATTCACGAAGAACGAAGGTAAAAGAAAAACGAATCTATGAAAATTGAATCTGGAAGTAGTAGATGTATTTTTTTTAGAAGATTGAATGCCACGCCACGCCAAGACGCAACACCGCAAACGCTGACGGCCCCACGCGCAAGACGTAGCGCCGCCACAAGCAGCGCCCGCCACGGCCGCCACATGCCTGCCATCCCCCCTATGCGCATGCACCGTCAGCACCATCGTGACTCGCGCTGCTTCGCCGACGACGAAGCGTCCACGCGAATCGCCAGCGCGTTTTGAAGGACACGCACCTCGGCCGAAGCGCCAGTGCATGACGCGCCGACGCCGCTGCATTCGCTGCAGCGCGCGCGATGAAGCGCTTCCTCCTCGCCGGCCGCTTCGTGCCGCGACCGACGTCGCCGCCAGCGACACGCATGAAGCGCCTCCGTCGCGCCGCCGCCCGTGTCGAACCAGCCCGCCGCCGACGCCACGAAGACGGGCGCCACCGCCGAAGCGACGCCGCTCGCGTCGAACCGCTCGCCCAAGACGCCACGAAGACGTGTTGCCGCCACCGCCGCAGCAAAGCGCCGCCGTCCGCAATCGCAAGACGAGTAGCGCCGCCCGCCTCCGCCGCCGGAACGACCCGCCGGCCCGCCCGAAAGCGTCGCCGCCTCGTTTCGCAAGACGAACTTCGGTGGCGGCGGTTGGAAAACCTAGCCAGCAGGGAGAACGGGCCGGGCCTCGGGGCGTGAGGGACGTGGTGGGCCGGCCCAGGCCGGTGCAAAGGGGGGACATGGTGGGCTGGCCTTGCAGGCCGGTGGAAGGAAAGGGAAAAAAAAAGGGGGAAGAAGAAAGAAGGAAACCGAATCGGGCCGGCTAGCTGTGAGAAGAAATGGGCCGCGTAGGAAGAGAAAAAGCAAAATAGTGGGCCTTCATTTTTGCATTTAGGCCCCTAAAATATAAAGAATTATATTTAGAATTTTTCTGTAAATACTGAAAATTACAGAAACCCCCTGGAAATTACTGGAAATTATAGAAAATACATTTCCTAGCATAAAAGGGCCTCGGGATTTTGAATTTTAGTCCCGTTTTTGAATTTGAAGCTCTCTTTTACTGCTTTCATGCTTATTTTATGAATTTTGACATGATTGCATGAATTTTTTGCTCTAGTTTACTGAAATCATGAGAAAATTAAAATTTGACAACCATCATCCAGATTACACGTAGTAATCTAATAAAAGAATTTAATGAACATGTAGATGACAGGCATCGTGAACCGTGAGTTTCAGGAACTGGCCCCGCATGGTCAGAATTATCTCACGTGGGCATCTGATGTAAAGATCGTGCTCGGAAGCAAGAAGCTCCGATCTGCCATCGGCCTAGGGTCCTCAAAGGACGAGCAACCTACGCCGGAACAGAACGATCAGGCTTTGCATTTTCTTAGGCACCACCTCTCAGCCACTCTGAAGAATGAATATATGGTTGAGGGGAGTGCACTTGAGCTATGGAACGCACTCCAGAAGCGATTTGAAAAGCTCAAGTACACTATCCGCCCTGAGCACAGCAGATTGGAGCCGCTTTGAGGTTTGCGCACCATAAGGCGTGGTCGAGTACAACTCCGCTTTGCATAGGATTTGTACCAATCTCACTCTCTGTGGCAAGAAGATCACAGACGAAGAAAAGATTGAGAAAACTCTCTCTACCTTCCACCCTAGTGCTATCCAGGTTGCCCGCAGCTATCGACAGGACACATACAAGGAATATAGCGAACTGATCGATGTGATGCAAGTTGCGGAATCGCAGGATGAAGTTCTTCGCAAGAACTTTGTCTCGCAACCAGGAAAGGGCAATGGCATAGAAGTCAATGCCAATAGCTACAAAGTAAAGAAGCCCAATCAAAGGAATAGGGGCAAAAAGGGAGGAAAGGGAGGGAAAACAGTCCAGAAAAAGCCTAATGCCCAAGAGAAGTCAAATGACAAAGAAAGGCCACCGGTCAAGCCGTATGGAGAACAGAACTAGACGTGCTTCCGTTGTGGCACTTTGGGACACTGGTCGAAGATTTGCCGGGAACCCAAAGAAGTCGTCGCTGCATTCCAAGCTAAGAAGAAGGAGAAGGGCAAAATGCAAGCCGAGGCGCACTTCGCCATGGCAGACGACGATGACGCCTTGGATGCTCCTAACACCACAACCCCACCTAATGAAAGGGAGAAGACCTCTGTTGATGACATCGAGGCGGAAGTGGATGCCCTCTTCACTGAATCAATTTAGTGCATGAATAGCACCTTCTAGTTCTTTTATTTTGGATGGTAGTAGTCATTTGTGAACATTTGAATAATGAATTGTAAGCTCTAGAAGAGCAAACTATTATTTTCTCATGGTTGGACATGCAGTCTATTTTTTCAGTACTCTATTTTGCAAGCAATAATTATGCCACTATTTTGATTGGAATTGTATTGTATCTTACTAGAATCCGTGTAGCGCCCAATGGAGGAAATCTGTATTGTCGATAGTGGCACGACAAACACCATCTTGAGAGAGACCAAGTACTTCCAGTCAATCACTAAGAACACTGGAAGCATTACTACAATCGCAGGTAAGAATCCGTGTATAATAGGCTCCGGAAGAGGCACAATTACACTGCCTATGGGTACTACCCTGAATATTAAAGAAGCACTCCTGTACCCAGAATCTACAAGAACTCTCTTAAGCTTCAAAGACATTTGTGCCAATGGGTTTCACGTAGAAACATCTGAAGAAAATGGCAAAGAATATCTATGCATCATGAAGTATGCGGGATGTGAAAAGATGGTAGCAGAGAAATTTCCCTCATATGAAACTGGGTTGTACTACACAAGAATAAATGCACCCATAGTGTATACTTCTCTGGCTGCTTTTAGAAGCTCAATTATTTTCCTTTGGCATTGCCGTCTAGGGCACCCCGGTCTTAGAATGATGAGGAATATAGTAAACAACTTCATAAGGCCATAACTTGAATGTTAAAATTTCCCAAATCAAGAAGATTTTGTGTGCCCCGCATGTGCCACCGGAAAATTAATAACTCGGCCATCCATTATGAAAGTAAGAGATGAAATCCCTGCATTCCTAGAACGCATCCAAGGGGATATTTGCGGTCCAATTCAGCTCTTATCTGGACCATTTAGGTACTTCATGGTGCTCATTGATGCATCCTCGAAGTGGTCGCACGTCTGCTTATTATCCACCAGAAATCATGCCTTTGCAAAACTGATCTCGCAGATCATTAGAATTAAGAATACCTTCCCCGATCATCGCGTGAAGTCCATTAGAATGGACAATGCAGAGAATTTACTTCAAAGGCATTTGATGATTACTGCACAGCACTAGGCATCGCAGTTGAGCATTCCGTACCTCATGTCCACACACAAAATGGGCTAGCAGAGGCTTTGATCAAGAAAATTAAGTTCATTGCCCGGCCGCTTTTGCAGAGTTGTAACTTGCCCAACACCTGTTGGGGACATGCGATCTGACGCAGCAAAGACTTATCAATCTCAGACCATCGACCTACAACATCCATTCACCAATGCAACTAGTGCAAGGGTCATACCGAAACTTTCCCATCTTAGAAAGTTTGGATGCATGGTATATGTCCGATCTCGGCCCACAATGATCGCTATGGGCCCACTCAGTAAACATGGGATATATGTCGGATTTGAAAGTGCATCTATCATCCGATATTTGGAACCTATGTCCGGGGACTTGCATACGGCCCGGTTCGCTGACTGCATTTTTGACGAGGATAATTTCCCGTCATTAGGAGGAGGAAATCAACCTTTGGATGGAAAAATGTCGAGAAATCATATGGCATTCCACTGGTATCCCCGCACATGACCCCCACACTAATGAAGCAAATCAAGAAGTCCAGAAGATAATTGATTTGCAAAACCTAGCAAATGAACCGCTGATCATTTTGTGATCTCAAGAGCGTGGTCAAGTCGCATGTACCTTTCGAAATGCACCGAGAGGGTTGAAGTACCAAAGAAAATAGAAGGTACCGAATGCCGCTCGAGAGGCCTCAAACGAAACAAAAGAACGGAAACTCGGCTCCTCAAACCCGAAGTACTCGGAGACGCGTCCGGGAAAGAAGGGCAAGGGACTTACCTGACCAATCACAAAAATGCCCCAAAGAAAGAAGAGGAGCCAGTTGAGACCTGGCACTGGAAAGAAGCCCGAGGAAAGGGCAATACCAGACTTGAACCTTCCACCGAAGGAAGTCGTCGGCGAAAATGTGTGCGCACACGTAGGCGAAGAAAAGCTAAAGGAACTTGCCCCCGTGATGGGAAATATCGGAGGAAGGCAAGTAGAAGTGCAAGAAGAAGCACCCCATGATGAAATGGCCATAAATTATGTATTAATGGAAGAATCTATGAATAGAGCAACAGCCAATGTAGATGCATATTTTGCAAAGAAAATTGTCACCATCATCGACCACGATCCTGAGCCTGCATCTCTGGCAGAATGAAAGAAAATTTGGATGGGAAGAATGGAAGAAGGCAATATCTGCTGAATTGATCTCTCTGAACAAAAGAGAGGTGTTTGGGCCTATATGCCGCACACCTCCCCATATTCACCCCGTAGGTCATAAATGGGTCTTTGTTCGGAAGAGGAATGAAAAGAATGAAATTGTAAGGTACAAAGCAAGGCTGGTTGCTCAAGGTTTCACTCAACGTTCTGGAGTTGATTACGAAGAAACCTACTCCTCGGTCATGGGCGGAATAACCTTTAGATACTTGATCTCAATGGCAGTCAACTTGAAGTTGGAAATGAAATTGATGGATGTTGTAACGGCATATCTTTATGGAAGCTTGAATTCGGACATATACATGAAAGTCCTAGAAGGTATCCCTGTCCCGAACCAAGACAGAGCAAATAGAAACCTATATAGTGTGAAACTTGAGAAATCACTGTATGGACTCAAGCAGTCAGGAAGAATGTGGTATAATCGCTTGAGTGAATTTCTCTGCGAAAAGGGCTACACAAACAATGAAGATTGTCCCTGTGTATTTATACAGAGATCCCGAACGGATTCTCGTATAATCTCTCTTCTCGTGGATGACTTGAACATCATCGGGACAAAGAAAGAGATAGAAGAAGCCTGCTCATACTTGAAGTCTGAGTTTGAAATGAAAGACCTGGGAACAACTAAATTTTGCTTGGGCTGCGGCTCGAGCATGTCCAAGGTGGAATCTTGGTACACCAATCATCCTACACCCGAAGGTGTTAGAAAGATTTGGATTTGAAAAGACGTATCCATAAAAACCCCAATGGTGGGAAGGTCATCAGAATCGGACCAAGACCCATCTGAGCCTAGAGAAGAGGGAGGAAGTCACGGAATCGAAACCCCATACTTAAGTGCAATTGGTGCGCTCATGTACCTCGCGAACAAAGACTAGGCCGGACATTGCGTTCGTAGTGAATTTTGGCTAGGTACGGTCTGAGCCAACCAAAAGACATTGGAAGGGATCGGGACATCTTGAGATACCTTCAAGGAAGTAAGGATCTTGGCTTGTTTTATGGAAGGAATCAAGAACTGAATCTAGTTGGCTATGCAGATCAGTGGTACTGTCGACCAAGATCTTGGCAAGTCACAAACCGGGTATGTTTTCCTTTGTGATGGGACGACCATTTCATGGAGGTCGTCTAGCGAGACACTTGTGTCAACTTCTACAAACCACTCGGAAATAATTGCCCTATATGAAGCCTCGGGAATGTGCTTGGCGAAGAATGGCTCACCACATCCGAAGTCATGTGGGTGAATATTGAGCAACCCCACTATAATTTATGAAGATAATGCACTTGTATTGCTCAAATGCAAATGGGCTATGTGAAAAGCAACCGACGAAGCATATTAACCCCAAGTTCTTCTATGCTCATGAAATGCATAAGACTTAACGAGATCAAGATATCGCACACTAAGTCATGCGAGAATTTAGCTGATTTATTCACTAAGTCTCTCCCAGCATCTACTTTCGAAAGGTGCGTGAAGGGAATCGGGATGAAAAGGCTTAGAGAAGTGCAGATTTCAGGAGGAGAATCTTCACATACTCCAAAGTAAATCTTAGACATGTAGTCTAAGTACCCAAAGGAATGTCATGAAGACGATTTGAAAATTGGGTGAATTGTACTCTTTTTCCCTTAGTGAGTTTTCACAGAAGTTTCTCACATAAGGTTTTTAACGAGGCAATTCACGCAGCACAAGGCGTATGCTATGTACTCTTTCTCCAAATTTTTCCCACTGGGTTTTTATGGAGTTTTAATGAGGCATATGCATCTCGCGGCAAAGGCCAAAGGGGGAGTGTTAAGAAACCGGCCGGCCCACGAAGGCCCGGTATTGGTCCATGCCGAAACCCTAGAATTGTTCTATATAAGGAGGAGGGGTTTCCCCATTGTACATACATGAGAAAGCAATAAAGCATCGTTCTCCTCCTACATCTGTGTTCAATCTGTGATTGTGATTGCGTTGCATGTGAATCGACAACCTCGGACTACACCCGGTAGCGTGGTTGTCTAACAGTAAAAAGGTGAAAAACATATGAGCTGGCCATGTCACCAGTTACTGAGCAGTTAGATCTCAATCTAACGGTTGTAATGCGTCTATAGCCAAGCCTATTCGACAAATTATCTCAGCCGCCTCCTCGAGCTACGTTTTCACATGAGTACAAGACACATGTAGACACGCTTCTCCTCCCTGAGATCCGCCGCCGATGTGTCGCTCCACCTTCCTGTGGAAAAATTAAATAAAATACAACAATAATATCATAATTAGCATTATATACAACTGCCACCGATATACTCCATTCTTTTTTAATATAAGACGTAAAGTTTAAATGGCCTTGTTTTGAAATATAAAGCGTGCATGTGAATTTATGGATGTTATTTCTCGTCTATCTTTATTTATTACACAATTCTCTCTTATGCATTTATAAACGATTGTCACATGATGTTCTCTCTCGTATTTCTAAGATATTTATAATATGAGTAGCATAGCCATTTTTTTTAGCTTTCTCTTGATTTCATATCTTCCTTAATCTGTGTGTCAACTCAAAATACATCTTATATAAAAATACGTCTTATATAAATAAAAAAAGAAGGAGGGGTAAGAGATAACCCATTCACGACAGCCCCATGGGGTGGCATTCGCCACCCGCCTACTTCGATAGCACTCAGGCGCTGACCTCAAGACACGAAGAAGCGACAATTAGATGTGCGAGCAAGAAAAAAAAGATGGTGATACAGTGCACGCACGCTAGCCAGTGGTCGTCATTGGAGTTTGAGGGCACTGTGCCAGTGCCAATGGTGCTCGAGATGTAGCCGACGTACAGAGGGTGCGACACAGCATACCCTACAAGTGGGTGCGCCCGCAACACCGGGTTGCTGGTAGCCTGGCAGCGGCGGGTTGAGAGGCACTGCCCTCCCCTCCTCTGCAACTTCTTGTAGGGAAGGAAAGAGAGCGTAGGGAGAGAGTGGTGGGGGGAGAGAGAGGGGGGGTTGGCTCGCCCAAGCAGTGAAGCAGGTGGCGCCGGCGGGCCAGGCAGCTGCACCCAGCGATGACGAGTGCTTGGCTCCAACGAGGTGGCAAGGATGGCGAGGATATGGGTGCTTGTCTGTTTACTCGGGATTTTGATATGGCCTATGGGTGCCTTGCTTACGTCGTGTGAAAAAAAAAAAGAGACAAGAGGCAAGTGGTCCCCTTGTCTTCTCCTTGTTTTATATGAATATTCTGATGCAACGAAGGAATGCCTGGCTCTCGCCTCATGGCATGGCATATAGATGGGCTGGAACTGCATCGTCCGCGAGGTGTCAGCTGCTGATGGCTTCCACAGTACGGCGCAGAGGACACCATTTGGGGGTGGCGATCGCTGTTTCATATGGCGCAAGCAGATGGTAAATTTATAATTACCGGACAGTGTTGTATAGAATTGAAATATGGTTCTTACTATTGTATATTTCATAAATTTGTGATCTACCTCGGACTCGGCACCCTATCCTTTGCATTGCCCCCATTTTACACAGTTGTCACCTATGTGAGTTCTGAGAGAGGTTGATCGGTGGCGGCCGAGGGTGGCGGATGGTAAAAAATGTGAAATACTATCAAACAGTATAGGCTACAACCGTTTGATTACATTAAAACGGTATAGGCTACAACTGTTCACGCACCACCAATCCTGCCGCTAAATTATGTTCCCCATCCCTACACAAACTAACGATGAGCCAGAGCCCAGTCCTCCTGGCCGTGGCGCAGCAACTTGGCCTCGGTGACCTTAGGGACGACAGGGCTGATCAAAGCATGTGACCTTGCAGTTAGGAGCGTCGTGCGATGGCAGCGAGCTGCTGCTGCTCAAGCTTGCAGAGACGGTGGTTCTCGACATGAGGGTGTCCGCCTCGGCTTGCTTATTGGCGTCCTCGTCATGGCGGTGCGCTAAGCTAAACTTGGGGATCTTAGCTGCCTGCTAGTAGGCTTCCTCTTTGGAGCGCAATTCAGTCGCGATGATCTGCCTCGGCTGGACTCCCACACAGCACAACCTCCATCTTGGCATTGAAGCTCATAATTGCGGGTATTGCATCAGGCAGTGCATTGAAGAGCGATGGAAAAAAATGACAACAATGATAGATGGAAGAACTAGCATTATAGAGCTTTCTACGAACGATTCACCTACTCGGGTATTCCATGGGCTAACACATTAGTTAACACTTGTCTTGGTGTTGTAGCAGGAGCCTTTTGACATCGAAACGTAACAAGCAACTTCGTGCATCAAAGTAAACGACTGAAAACCCTACATGTTACATGTAAAAATTCACGTCAATCTTGTATACATGTTTCTTTTAGAAATTCATGTGAAATTATAATCCGATGTGTCTTGTTTATATGATACCTGATGATATCCGATAGTCGACAATACATGATGCAACGATATCTTGGTACTTGATGAATACCTAATGAGAAATACGTCCACGCTTCTACAAGGAGTTCCTAGGCTTATCTCGGCCCTTGGTCATGCGTCGAGATTCATGCGCAGCCTACACCCTCCCTCACATGGTTTTTTACAAACCCCCCCAATTCTCGAACCAAAAACAATCAGGTCCTTCTTCCTCCTCTCTTCCCCCTCCTTCCCTTCATCATGGCCGAGCCGACTCCTTATGGGGTGTGGCCGTCGGCGACCATCGCCTCTCTGACATGAGATCACGTCGGCACCAGAGGGCATACTGTTGACCACAAAGAACTTGGTTTAGCTTCGGCCGTGCCATGACGACAGCGGCGAATGTGAAACCAAGGGTTGAGATAAGCCCGATAATTCCTTGTAGAAGCGCAAATGATCTACTCATACCTGATACTCGACCCTAATATGATACCTAATACTCAATTATAGCCGATACTCCACGATACCTAATATTCGATGTTATCTGATACTCGACAATACTCAATACTCGATGATATCTACATGATACTTGACAGTAATTGATACTCGACGACATCTTATACTCAAGAATACTTACCCGATACTTAATGATATCTACCTGATACTTGATGATACTTGACGATACTTGATGATATCTATTTGACCCTTGATGATACTTAATGATATCTATCTGATATTTGATGATACCTGATACTCGACGACATCTTATACTTGACGATACTTACCCAATATTCAACAATACCTACCTGATACTTGACGATACTTGACGATACTTAATGATACCTTATACTCGATGAGGCATACTCGATACTTGACAATACCTCTATGATACTTATATGATAGTTGATAATATCTGCTGCATGATGGTACTAAAAATCTAGTACTACACAAAACATGCAAAAGAAAAAAAGAAAAGAAAAAGCCCAATCACGTGCAGCCACGTTGACAAACACCCGCCTTCGTGCATAGCGACATGGAGCAGTTCGTTTTTTGCATCGGCGAGAAGCATCGTGAGCACATACCTGCTAACATGCTATACCATAGGTAGCTCCCTAAACGGTATGTGGACTACGGATTTGTATCCTCTGCCTTTGCACTTCTCTGTCGTGCCTCCGCCATTCACCTCGTAGATACAGTGATCTACAGTACTTTGAACAGTAGAAATATAATGGTCGATGTTACTGTTTATTACAGAACCGATGCCACATTGTTTTGCTACAGTAGCACCACTACAGTGATCCGCCGTTGCACTCACAGATCACTGTGCGCCTCTGCCTTTGCCGTAGCAAAGACAGAGGATGCGCGTCCGTGGACTACATTACACTGGAAACGGCATTCATATGAAATATAGACAATGCAAGTATAAGTAAAATAGGAGTGATTTGTATTGAACTAAAACATAACAAGGATGGTGAAATTGATGAAGGTTGGGAAAAAAAAATCAGCTATGCCATACACTCAAGTTATACAGTCAAGCATGCCAACTAGAAGTGGATGTTTTACCGAAAGTTTTTGGTGTTCAGTTGTTATACACTCAAGTTTTTTATCAGGTGTTCAGATGCACAGGGAATTCTAGATCAATTACCATTTGATTACTAAAATTGCAAGGAAAAACAGTTATAGCAAAACAAAATTACCAATTACCATGTCAAACTTGACAACTGAGGATGAACACTAGAGAAAGTGGAATTACAAGAAAAATCTAGAAGCAATGAATTAATGCACAAAAGGCTGGCTGATTTAGAAGATAAGGAGACAGGATTCAATTCATCAAGAAAGTGTGATCCGCATGGCTTGCATATCCAGTTCTCATTGCCATATAACACCACAAGAATCAGCCCAAGAGATTAGCGTTACCATTTCTTTTTTCAAAAGGAGATTGGTGTTACAATTTCAATATGATTGTTTTGGAATCACATTCCAAGTCTCTGCTTTTCAAGTCAAATACAGAGCCAATAGGTTCGAAAAAGATAGAAAGATAGTAGTAAATACTATTCAGCAAAACATTTACTATTCAACGGAAAAACTTACCACTATTTACTAAATAATAGAATTAATATCTCATGGTAGAGCAACATGAATTAGAGAAAACTTACCAAAAGTACTTCTACTTCGTATTTGAAGATCTCCATGTGCGACTCTAACTTCTGATTTTATAAGAGAACGTTTTGCATTTTATAATATCAACGGTTACCTGAGGAAGAAATATTTGGTGTGTGTAACTGTTTTATATGTATAACAGAGGAATATCTTGGCAAGAAATAGCATGATGCAGGGTAAAGACAAAGATACAATTAATACTATGTCATACAAGCAACCTGTTTGCTGGCTAACATAATTAAATATAAACTGCACAGAACAATACATTGTAAACCACTATGAGTCTAACCATTGAACAGATCTTGGCTTAGTGAAGGAAGAAGCTTCTTTACTACAAGGATTGATCCACAATTAGTAAAAGAGCATTATCCACAATTAGTAAAAGAGCATTATCCTGGATAATAACAACAGAACTAGCAAAAAAAAAAAAGGAGAATGGGAGACAGGAAAGGATCCAAACACAACTGGTGCAAACCTTAAGGCTCTGTGTGCTAGAGGTGCAGACTGCAGAGGTAGAAACCCCAGTTATTTTTTTCTCTTGCACAAATCACATATGGATGAAACATGTTAACAAATACCACGTAGAAATTTTTTCTTCCACAAAACACATATGGATGAAACATGTTAACAAATACCACAGGATGCATAGATGCGTTCACACAAACTAAAAAAAAGCAAACACCAAATTAGCTAACTAACAAATTCTTCTGCGACCAAAACAATAGTAAAATTCTATAGTTGCAACTATGTTTTAAACTGGGCACCGCATAGATTGACTCAAATAATCTACATCACTACATGAGCCTCGACAATCACGAATTGCAACAGGCCGGCAACGAGGATGCACCAAACAGAATATTAAACCTGGTGTTGCACAAATTGCTGCAAAAAAATGTATGCCACATCAACCAATCGAAAAAATTGGCGAGATATCAGATCTAACGTTACCATGGAGCTCGTGCCCGAGCGATTCAATTCCTGGGAATCGGCCGGGGCTTCGCTTGCAGCGACCATGAGGATGTGGATGCTTGTCACGCCTGATGTGTTTTGGGGTAGAAGTAAGGGATAGATTAGGCAGAAATCAGGAGATCAAGGGATAAGTTTGGGGAAGAACAGCAGCTAGGGAAGATCAGAGAGATAGAGAGGAACGAGAGAGTTTCTTTACTTAGATCGGAGAAAATGTGACAACTCTTTTCATAACCCGTTTTTCCCGACTCGTTACAGTTTATATCCCTTGATCTGTTCAGGAACGCTTACACGGCCCAAATACAGCCCACTAGGCGCGCAGGCCCAACTCACGCAGTGACAATGCTGGAGCCCGCGCGCTCGACGTGGGGTGCCTTGGAAGGCCACCTTCCTCCCGCCCGCTTTGACATATCTCCTCCTCCGCGCAACCGCCGCTGGGAGATGGAGGATAGAGTTTCCGTGGTAAGCGGAGAGGTTTGGCGCTCTCTACGGCGGCGGCCGCGGGGAAATCCGCGAATCCCTAGCGCTCCTCCGTGCGAGCTCTCCTCCTCCACCGCGCCAACTCCGGCTCTGTGCTCACGGTAGTGGCCACCGCGTCGACGGGGAATCCGCTATCGGTAACGGCAGCCACCGCGAGGACGTCGAGGCTAGGGTTTCCGTGGTCGAACATAATGGCGCCGCGCTGCGGGAGCGCGGCCGCGCGGGTGCCGACGCGTATGAGCAAGAGGTAATCAGCGATGCAAGCGGAGGCGTGGCTTGGGCGCGGGCCGCGCGGCCTCGTGGAATCTTTATTGCCTGAATCGCGTGGCGTGCGGGTGTCCATATGGGCCATCGTCACCAAGGCCTGGCCCATACTAGCATCCTGTTTTAACACGGCCTCGTTCGGCCGTTCTTTTTGCTTCTCACTGCCTTGTGGGCCTCTTTTTTGTGGAAATGGGCCTTCTTTGTTGCCAAGCACGTTATGTACTCTCTCGTGTTGCGGGATTGGTAATGAAGCGCTATGATCGCAAATGCCCGTTATAAAATAGCTCAATACTTGTTCACAGCTTGTGACTGTTTCTTTGAGACAAAACACTTCTTCCCAACGAAGTTATTTTGTCAAATATTTTTAAGTGGTTTCTCAAAAAAATTTTAGACGATTGAACCAGATGGTTCTTGAAGCATTTAAAGCCCAGCATTGCAACAATTTAGCTATCAAGCCTTTTCAGCCTAGCCGAAAAGAACAGAGCAAGCTTGTTACTAGCGGATATAGTAATTCATTTTTACCCAGCTAGTTTCGATCCGTAGGATTGATATATGGCGTGTTGCATATTTAAGGTTGTACATTTCTCACGACGTAGATATTGGAATTTTGTTTCATTTCTAAATAAGTAAAATAAATAATAGAATCGGTGGATAAATTGCGTTTGATGGGTTTTCCCCGAGGATTTTACATCAGGGTATGGTGTTGCTACTTGGTACTGCACATTGCATGTCTGAACTTCAGATCGATACACGTATCTTCAGCTCTACCAGGACAGTACTGGACCACCCGATTCTGCAGCAGCCGATCGACGAACACCGGATGGATCATGGATGGCAAGCTAGCTGTTGCTGGCACACGCTTTTGGATGGTTACAAAGTTCACATGCCATTTCCTTCCCGCCCTTTCTTAGGACAGCAGCCAGTTGCGACCCAGGAGCAGAAGCCTTTACTCCTGCCAAGTATAGCGACCAAGATGATGAACTGGAACAGCTTTCGTTTTAGCCACTGCCAGTGCCAGCCACAGAAAAGGCTCGAGAGCCATTGCCAAAACCCCAAAGGGATTGGAGATGTCTGGACCACTGTCTGTCTCTCCAGCAAAAAATTTGAGAGCTGGAGAAGGTCTGTGGTCTGGGCCAAGAACAATCCATGGAACACACAGCTCCTAGCTCAGTGCACCTAGGAGCAGCCAGCCACTGGCCATGTCCTGCCACTGCCTTCTCTTCTCCCCTGGGATCATATCTTCAGAGATATACTACTACTACTGCATGCTGCTGCTGCTCAACTCACTCACATTTGGTGGCCATCTTTATTGTATACATTTGTACGTTGCTGGGAGTAGTACTGATGCTGAGCCGATGCAGAGACTTGCCATCAATTCATGGCATCAAATGCCTATGCTAATTAAGAGCAAGGACAGGCAACAAGAGTACAAGGGCATCCATACACGCTGGAAGAGAGCTGCTGTGATGCTGTCTATGGCTGAAGAAGTGTCTGAGTAACCATTAATCTAAAGCAGCATTATGCCCAGTAAGAATCCCCGGCTGAAGCCATTCTGTCATGGTGATGCACGTAGCCTTCGATACGGAGAGATACACTCCCAAAATCTTTTCACTTCACAAGATCAAGTCTTGTGAAGCTTTTGACGTGGAAAGAAGCAATTCGGATATGATGAACGGGAGAATCTTCCACTTCTGGGATCGGAACAAATGGAAAGCCAAGGGAGAGCTGAGCCGGACAATTCTTGTTTCTGATAGAACAAAAGAACACACCCAGGCAGAATATACAGCGAATAGTGGCAGACGAAAGCTCAAAGAAGAAAGAAGAAGAGGGGATTATAGGAGCTAAACATCCAAAAAAAAATGTACTACTAGCTACTAGCTAGCTTGCTAATTGCTAACTAACTATTTAGTCCATGATGAGATGAACAGAGGAAATGAGCACCGAGCGGAAGGAATGGCTATGCAGCAAGAAATCGACTGCTACTTCACTTCAGCTCATTGGCTCTGCTCCCTCTGCTTGTGCTGCCATGCATTTGCGTTTGCTCCTCGTTCTTGGCCATCATGACGCGCTTCTCGCACGATCACCTGTTGTGCAGCGGGTTCGGGCCCGTCGGCACCACCCGCTTGTCGTCATCATCAGCGCCGCATGCAGCGCCGCGGCCTCCGGTGGTCTTCTGCTTACGGCCCTTGCACCGGGCGCCTCCGGCGGCGACGTCGAACGCAGCTGCGCGGCCGCTGCCATTACTGCCCCTGGCCGCGGCGTTATGCGCGGGAAGCGAGGGAGACGTCGGCAACCCCCTGTGCGCGTGACCGTGCGCCCGCTTCCCGGCGGCCGCGCTGACGACGGCGAGCTGCAACACGACAACGGCGAGGCACAGGGCGGCGGCACGCGCCCACCGCCGCCTCATCATGGGCGCGGGCCTCAGGGGGGACACCGTGCGCGCGCGTGCCGAGTTTGGTTGGTGGCGACCTCAGAGCTCGCTCGGGAGACACAGGTGAAACAAAGGGACTATTCAAGGAGTCGAGAGCGAGCTGCTCCGAGTTTTAACCGCGCTGCCGCCTGCCTGCGACGAGTGGTACGTGGTGACCACTGTCCACTGGCCACGCTACTTAACTACGCTCTCGCCGAGCTAGCGATGCTGCTTGATCAATGGAGCAAAACGGTTGCTTAATCAGTCGTAATCAGGAGGCAGTGCGGCTAGTGATTAAGGCCGGCCGGCGAGGTAATGAGTGTAAAGGTCCTAGGATTTCTACAGTTCGTGTGGGAGAAAGGCTGCAGAGCCCCATCCCCGGCTCGATGCAGCAGCGATGCCACACCCAACCACATTGATGAGCCTTCAATCCAATCCCTTCCCCTTCCCGGCCTCTCCTCCTCCCTGCTGCTGCTGCTGCAGTAACGCGCTTCTCACTTTGTGTATGTGCGTGTGCCTGTCTGTCTGTGCGGGAGACACAGCTAGATGCATGGGCCGGCTGGCCGGACCGGAGAGTGGAGAGTTTATAAACGAGGAGAGCAGCGACGGCGCCGGACGAGCCCACGCTCTCGTTTCCTCTCGTGCATGGGGCGCGCGCTGGGCCGCCCGCCTTTCGCATGCTCACTGAGTCACCGGTGAGAGAGACGGCGACGTGAAGTCCTTTCTCCAGGTTACTAGATAAAGGCTACTTCCTTTCGGTTTAAATTAAAATTAAAAGTTATAGCAACAAATTTGGTATTTTACGCTATACTAACACATTGTAGCTTTTTTAATTCTTTTAATGATTTTTCTCAAATTTTCTAAAACCATTTTTTACAATTCTTTGGGCTCTTCAAACTCCTGTTTAGGATCTACAAATTTTTCAGATTATAATATGCACCTGAAAAGAACAAGATCGAAAGCTCTTAAATCCGACTTCGATTAACTGTTTCGGCTCCTCGAAGCCCGCTTCCAAAGTTCTAGAAATTCAGTTTCCAATAATAATTATATAATTTCAACACGGAGATACTCCTTGCAACGCCTGGGTCGAGGCTCTAGGTGCAGATACACTGAAGCATAGTAGTAGCAACTACTATCTCTGTTTCACAATGGTTGTAGTTCTAACATTCAAAATTTTTATCAAAATGGTTGTAGTTCTCACAATCCAATGCAACTTTAGAGCCAATATGATCTTTGTACCCTTCATCAATGCAACCATCTATTTAGCTAATTTGTTCAACTACCCTTCATTAAATGGGATAGATAAATCATTTTCCACGTCTTCTTATTTTATGTGCATTTAGATAGAACTACAACCATCGTAAAACGGAGAGAGTAGCTAGCAATGGATGAGTACTCACTCATCGATCGCAGCTGGGCACCGTGTAGCTGCCGGCCGGACGAGAGGTAGCACTGAACTCATGCACGTACTACGTAGATTGCGTAGGTGAGTAAATGGTGATTTACTCACGCCCTGAAATCGAGCCGAGCCGCACGCCGCCACCCCGGTATGGATCACTGTTTTATTCCCTTTCACGAATACGAAGCAACATGCCATTTTTGTCTGCACAAAATACCACGTACGTGCGCGTTGTACGCATTGGTGCTACACTGCTAGCTGCTGCTGCTACTACGTGCATTTTGGAACAATGGAACGGAGTGGCCCCAGAAAAGAGACAGGTATTTTGCACCACAAACTATTGAATAAATATATTTTGCAACATAACCTATATATACAAATTGGTTATTTAACAACCTATAACCCATGTCTATCAACCAGGTCACTTAATACTCTCGATGGTTTCGGTCGGTGGTTTTTTTTCTTACGTGGCATCCGGTTTTGTTCATGTTATACTTACATTTGGTGTAATTTGTGATTATCAAACTCCTAACATTCTAGAAAAAATAAAATAATTTGTTGCGGGAAAAGTATTTGTACAGTTTTTTATACAAATATATGACATATTTCATATCAATACAGTTTTTTATACAAATATATGACATATTTCATATCACAATACTCCCTCCGTTCAGATTTGATCGTCATATTTGCAAACGGAAGAAATTCGGATTTGATCATCGTATTTTGCATGGCTGTGTACTCTTTACTCTTGGGTACATGTGCTTTCTCGGGCAGGACGTAGAAGACTCCTCGTATGGCTTGCATGCTTCAATGCCTCGCTGATCGATGCAATGCATGCGCTGAACAACGTCGTTGCTCAGCTAAGCGCATAAATTTCATTTTTTGGGCTGATTTCAGCTTTGTGACGGGCGCTAATTCCTTTTTTGCGGGCTAATCAGTGAGTACGTAGGCGATCTGCGGCACGCATATGGCAACCGGAAGCATTTACTCACACGTTGTGTAATTACGAAGAGAGATTAGCTCGCATTGGTCTCGGTGCCAACGGCAATTATGACGATCAAATCTGAACAGAGGGAGTACAAAATAAGTGTATTGGTATCTCTGTCCGTAATAAATATCTTTTTATTACCCACAAACTTGCATTGAGAATATACTTATAGTTAATGGCTAGGATTAGTTTTTTATACCGTTTGTCTATGCTAGACAAATACGTCTTATAAACTCAGACGAAGCGCGTACTCAGCAGTACTACGTACTGACGAGAGAGCTGATTTATGTGCATAATACATGAGCCTATTCCTGCTTATCACATCGTGTTGATGTCGAGGCTCCGTATAGAAACGATAATGTGCCTCCACGTCAGTGGTGAGGATTGTTAATTAAGGGGTCAACCTAGGCCATGGCTGCAACAATTAAAAAATGATTAATAATGTGTTATTTAGGTCTAACTATCAATTAGTCTATTAAATGGCTGCCCCAAAACCTCCATGAATTAGATGTGGCTCTCCTTGAGATTTGGTTCAGATAGAGTTTGATATAAACTAGGATCTAGAACCATACATATTGCGCGCCGATCTTATCTTAGTTTCATATTGTGTAAGGGTCTGTTTGGTTCATAACTAAACCAGCCACAACTAAGTTTAGACGTGCCACAGACACCTAGGTTGTTGTTTGGTTCGATGCTAGCTTGCGGCGCACCACATGAAGTTAAACACGCTAACCCATCTTCTCCATGGAAAAGTTCGCCTATATTGTGGCGGCAAAAATGACCGCCACACTCCCGTGCCACAATCTCCTCCCCTTCTGCTCGAGCAGGACCGCCACGATGGTTGCCGCCTCCGATGAAACGGCAGGCAGGAGATAGGAAAATGGAAGCACAAGGCACCGAAGACCACGTCGGAGAAGAAGGGGGGCATGGGGTGGCCGACCTCGTTGGGGAAGGGGAGGGTGGGGCAGTGCGTGGAACTCGCAACCGGCGTCAACTAGAGCAGCTCATCATCGTCAGCACCAAGTGGTGGAGCTTGTCGTCCCGTAGCTCTAAGCAGGTCGGAGCCTCGAGCTGACGCCCGTCGGCGCTAAGTTCCCCTTGTGGACGCGACCAGCGGCCACCGGAACCAACAGCACTCGGCGGCAGCGGTGGCGCTGGTCGTCGCGGTCGCCATCGTCAGCAGGTGGCGGCCAATGGCCGGCTCGGGGAGCATAGGGATCTGGGCAGCACGGCGGGGGGAGAAGGGCTTGGGGTAGAGGTAGGTGAGGGAGGCGGCGGTGGCGACTTTGAGGAGGAGGGATGCGTGGGTGGCGACGGATGGGGGCTTTGAGAGGGACGAATGCGTGGGTGGGTGGGTGGCGATGGATGGGGGCTTTGAGGAGGACGAGTGGCGGCGGCGGCTTTGAGGAGGACAGATGCGTGGGTGGGGAAGAAGAAGTGAAGAACATGTGGCTAGGATTTGAGCTTTGGTATTTTTTTCTTGACAACCAAACACCTATCTAATCTTTTTGCCTAGCCTAATATTAGTTGTGGATAGGAACCAAACACTTTCTAAACTTAGATTAGTTAGTCATGTCACACATATAGCAAATGACTAAAGTTAATTAGCTTAGACAAGTTTAGTCACGAAACAAACAGACCCTTAGACTTTTTTTGTGTTCTTTAATCTATAGGTACGCCTCTTCAGTCCCACGATATATATAAATGTGTTGAACAGTGCCGATAGAAGTGTCAAACAGCCTCATGCTTCTAATTTATTCTCATACGGTGATATTTTGTTTTCGTGCGTACATATTTTTTTCTCATTAAACTGTGTCTCATATTCATCTATTTTACCGTGTGATTTTCTAGCCGATTCGCGCTTCGCCTCGCCGCTGCTTCACGTTTTCCATGACGTACCCTGGAAGAGAGCAACACACTTATTTCCACGGGCCGTGTATACGAGCGTGTGGTACGGCGGGTTCTGTCCGGCTGCTTCCTCTGGCGATCTCGTCGTCTGGTACAAGTGGAGTTACGCTTCATTAAATATACAAGAGACAGTGCTACTAGCGAGCTGTACTCCGTACATGTGTCATGTGTGGCCTTATTTACTAGACTAAGATTTGTTCAATGATTTCATCACTATGGGTTTGACTTGATGCCGTTCTTTTAGAGCATCTCTGATATACAGTAGAAGCTACTAGTTATAGATAACCTTCGTATCATTTATAGATAGTAGTATGTAAATAATTTTTCAATGGGTTAGGTATAATATACTCTTAAAATTAAATATGAGTTCACATTAGTGGTTTTTATTTATCTTGAAAAACGTTATAGACTGACTCTTACTTAAGAGCTAGCTCTTGTCTCTCTCATCCTCTTCTATTCTCCACATAAACAAAATGTTGAGATGAAAACCTTATAACTAGTTAAGGTGATCTTATTAGAGATGCTCTTAATGGCCACAGCTCGGTCGTTGGTTTCAGCTTCGCCTTGTCTTGGCAGGGAGCTTCTGCTACGCCGGCCTCGGGAACTATCGCATGCGTGGCTTTCATACGTACAACAAAAAAAAAAACTGCATGTTTTTCATGCAGGAGTAGATAGCTAGCATCATGAACGTACGTTCAAAGAAGAAAAACAATGCCCGTATTTGGCTGATTAATTCCATGTTGTGTTCACAGCTCTGTGACTGTTTTGTGGTGTTTATGAAAGCTTTTCTTGGCTCATCTCCGCTGTTTCTTGCTACACGTTCCGGAGCGCTTGTCTGGTTACAATCACTACAGCGTCTGCGTGTGCGTAGCGAGGGATTGGCCGGTATGTAAGTCGCAAAGCCTGGGCGACTGCCTCAAAGCGAAACTTATTTATGTTCTTGCCTTTTCCCAGTTCTTTTTTCTCTTCTCTCTTTCATGAATGATGATGGCGGCCGGCGAGCAAGTGAGACAAGCATCACAAACAAAAGCGTCCTCCGGTCAGTTTGTAAAATACATGCATGCTGCGCGCTGCCGTGCTGAGCTAACTCAGGGTTTTGATAATCGGTTCCAGAGGAAAAAAAATCATCTCGGTCCGATAAAGCCAATAAAACTGATAATCCATTTCATCGGCCGATAGTTATCAAAATAAAATTTTAAAGTAATAAGCAATATTAAAAATTCAATTTTCAGGTAAACCAACCAAATATATTTAAATTAGACCAAAATTCATCAAATCCAATATTTTTTGGATGATGTGGAAAATAATTGGGGTAGCTGTAAGACCGATTATCCGGTCGATATATTAAAACTTGAGAATTTTACATTCCAAGTTAATTACATCGAGGTCCTTGAGAAATCTCATAATACATTTGTACTCCGTACAGACCAAGCAGTGTTCATCAAGCTCGAAATCCGCCACCACACGTCCTGCGGCGCAGCGATCAAACGAAGTAGGTCGATGTAATCCAGAACCATTCCTCTGGCCAGTCCATTGGAGGATTTGAAGCTTTGCCACAACATTCAATGCCCTGAACCACTAGTGGAGCGCATCTAGCTAGCACTTTGAAGGATAACCGACGGATCCATCGGAAGAAGCACATATCTAGCACCACCATTAACGGAAGGATCGAAGAGGACGAACCAGAGATAATCTTCATCGTAGCCAGCTGAGGAGCCCACAACTCGGATCCCAAAACCCGAAAACGAGGACAATCTCAAGCTTCACCCTTTTTGCAAAGAGCTTTTTTACGGTTCTTAAAAAGGTACCGAGAGAAATTATGGTATCCTTCAGTATCTTCTCAGTGTTAAGATATCAGGAGATATCACAAATTAATACTACAAATTATGGTACCTCTCAGTACCTCCTTAAAGACCGTAATAAATACCTTTTCCAAAAAGAATAAGCCCTACTAACATCACACACACAGTTAACATGGGCACGTTAAAGTCGTCGACGCCACAGAAGCTACTGAGGGACAAACCCTCGTTGGTCACCATACCACCGCCGCCGAGGGATACCTAAGCTACCTAGAAAACTAGTCTATCCTAGTAACAAACACCAATACAGTTCTGTATGGATTGAGGTACATGATATCACGGCTGCTACGTTTCCATGACATTCTTTGAGTCTCAACTGTTAGATTATAGTATGACCAAAAAAACTACGCCATATATACAGTGTTTTCGTTACTAGTTGGGTGCCCATGCATTGCTATGGATTTAAAATAGATAAAACTACCTCCTATTGTTCAAATAAAAAAAGACTGAACACAAGTTATCTAGCCCGTTAGGGCTAGTTCGGTGTGGTTTGAAATTTGAATTCAATTGAGCCACACGATGGAGGCTACGGCATGGTATATATGGGTACTTGGTCAAAGTAGACAAAGGCAAAATGGTCTAGTTAAAAATGGACCACCATTTAACATCGCTCACCACTTGTCCAACGACGGCCCGCTTGGCCGGAGCATGAAGCCCTCTCACATTCCAAGTTAGAATGTTACAAAACTTGTCCATCGAGTGGTACTTCCTCCGATGAGGCACACATATCCCCACAGATGGCAGCCCATGCAGTCCAGCAATACTTCATACCCTGGATGAAACTTTGCTGTAGATGACTGAAACAACGGCCCATTGTCAGGAACCCCATCGCAAAGCTCACAATCACAATGACACGATAGGAGGGAAGGGCATACAACCAGCTGCCTATAAGCAGTACAGGACGAACCCGGAGGGCTCGTTGTGCCCACAGACACACACATTACAGAGGAAACGAAAAACAATGACATGATATTGACGACACAGCGGCCTCAGCGAGGGGCATGAGGCAAGGCTTGCTTGCAAGAGACGAAACTGTGGTTATGGACCAAAAAGTCACTGTGGCCTGCTTGCAAGAGACGAAACTGCCCGATATCACAGCTACCTGTGTCCAGGAACTGCTTGGACAAAATTTTGCCAATGATTACTGTTTCGCTCTGGCGAAAGGTTCCAGGGAGGATCCTTATGGCTGTGTCTGCTGACCATTTCAAGATGTCCGAAGCCAGAATACTTAACTACTCTGTTACTGCCAAGATCACATCAGTAATTACAGGGCAATATTGGTATTGCACTGCAGTTTATGGACCACAGCAGACCCAGGAGAAGCTGTCTTTCCTTCACGAGCTTCAGAACTTGCAGATCAGCGACCATGAGGCCTGGCTTGTTTTGGGGGATTTCAACCTAATCTACAGAGATATAGACAAGAATAAACCTGTTAGGAATAGACGGCTTATGGCTGTTTTCAAGAGCTGTGTCGACTCGCTCTCTCTCAAGGAGATTGCACTTTAGGGCAAGAAATACACCTGGTCCAATGAGAGAGTAAATGCCACTTTGACCAGGATTGATAGGGCCTTCGCCTCCGCTGCCTGGGAAGGTGTTTTCCTGGATTGCAGGTTAACGGCTCTCCCTTCTGTGATCTCAGACCACTCTCCACTGCTGATCAATGGTCAGGTGCTTGCAAACATCTACAAAGGGTTCCGCTTCGAGAGCTTCTGGCCTTCAATACCGGGCTTCCATGAGGTGGTTGATGCTTGCTGGGCAAAGCAGGTTCACACAGGGGATGCGCTGCTCCGTCTCCACGTCAAGTTGACAAGAACAGCAAAAGCTCTCAAGGATTGGAGCAAATTGGTAATCGGCAACAACAGGCTTCTGTTTGCTATCGTCCAGGAATTGATCAACCAATTACAGATTGCCTAGGAAGAAAGGAATCTTTCCGAGTTAGAGATCCTGTTCAGAAGAAAACTCAAGTGCAAGATTCTGGGTATTGCCGCAGTCCAAAGGCTCCGGTTCAGACAGAGATCAAGGATTAACCACATCAAAGCTGGTGATGCTAACACGAGGTTTTTCCATATAAAAGTCAATGCGAGAAGGCACAAGAACCTGGTTGGGACTATCATGGCGGAATCAGATCAGAGACCTCTTATGTTGGACAGTGAAAAGCACCAAGAGTTTCTTACCTTCTACAGAGGACTCATCGGGCATAAGAAGAAAAGGGACTGTACTTTAAATTGGAATAGTTTACGGCTCCCAAACCTAAACCTATCTGTTTTGGACGCTCCCTTTCACGAGGAGGAGGTATGGACCGTCGTAAGATCACTGCCCGCAGAAAAGGCACCGGGTCCGGATGGTTTTATAGGCACTTTCTACAAGGTCTGTTGGAATACGATCAAGATAGATGTCATGTGTGCTCTAAATCAGCTTTTCCACTGCAAAGGGCAGCAATTTTATCGTCTAAACTCTGCTCATATTGTCCTACTAAAGAAGGAGGAAGCCACCACAACAAAAGACTTCAGACCAATCAGTCTCACGCATAGTTTTGGCAAGCTCTTCAGCAAGCTGTTGGCCAACCGGCTCACTCCACATTTAAACAAGCTCATCACCTCCTCGCATAGTGCTTTTGTGAAAGGGAGGTCCTTGCAAGATAACTTCATGCTGGCAAGTTGTGCGGTTAAGGATCTACATAAGAGAAATAAGGATTGTTTGTTCATCAAGCTTGACTTCGAGAAGGCCTTTGACTCCGTTAGTTGGGAATACCTTCTGGAGCTTATGGGGCAGTTCGGCTTTACCTAGAGATGGCGAGACTGGATTGCTCTGTCACTGGCTGCTTCCTCCTCTAGAATATTGCTGAATGGTGGCCTTGGAGATAGTTTTTTCCATCGTCGAGGGTTACGTCAGGAGGACCCGTTGTCACCGCTCCTTTTCATCCTGGCAATGGAACCGTTGCACTTTCTGGTCTCCAGGGCTAAGGACTGCGACCTTATTAGTAGTATCTCCGAAAGAGTGGACAGCTCTCAGGTTTCGCTCTATGCGGATGACGTGGCAATTTTTCTGAAACCTACAAACAAGGATGTCTAGACTGTGGGGGGCCTCCTGGAGCTATTCGGCAAGGCATCAGGACTAAAGGTGAACATTAACAAGTGCGAGATCTACCCAATCAGATGCAACCGCCCCAATATTCAAGACCTCCTGGAACCATTACCAATGCAGATCAAGCACTTCCCTTGCAGGTACTTGGGGTTGCCTCTGTGGCCCAAGAGGCCAATAAAAGCTGATTTCCGGCCGTTAATCGAGAAGATAGGTCAACGCTTGGCAGGTTGGAAGGGCCGCCTGTTATCAAAGGCAGGAGCTTTGGTCTTGATCAACTCTGTTCTCACGTCTATGGCGGTCTACCACCTTTCCATCTTTGATTTCAGTAAGTGGGCAATAAAGAGGATTGATGCGCTTCGACGCAATTTCCTTTGGAAAGGATCTGACAGTGCAGGAAGAGGAGCAGCTCTTGTTAGTTGGAAGTGTGTTTGCAGACCAAAAGAGTTTGGTGGGTTGGGGGTGAAAGACTTACCCACCTTTAGCAGAGCTTTGAGGCAAATTAAGATGGCTGTGGTATTCTTGGAAGCATCCTAACAAGCCATGGGGCCGTTTTCGCACCTCCGCCTCTACTACGGATTGGGATCTTTTCAGGGCTAGCACAACAATCGTTCTAGCGGATGGTGCTCTCACAAAATTCTGGTCAGACCACTGGTTAAATGGGAAAGTGCCAAATCAGATTGCGCCATTGTGCTTCCTTAAATCAAGAAACAAGAACATCACCGTCAATCAAGGCCTAAATCTTAGCAGGTGGATAGCGGACCTGTCAGACATGACCACCTTACAGGAGCTTCAGCAGTATGTCAGACTCTGGTCGCTGATCCAGGACATCCAGATCCACCCAGGACAGGATAGTATGATCTGGCGTTGGACCGCCGATGGAAACTACAGTGCAAAAACAGCTTACTGGATACAATTCCTAGGTGCCACCTGGGATGCTTACCACTTGGCTTTATGGACGGCCAATGCAGAAGCTAAGTGTAAATTCTTCATTTGGACTGCACTTAGGGGAAGAATTCTCACTGCGGACGTCTTACAATGGAGAGGGTGGCAAAACTCCTGGTTTTGTGTCCTATGCGGCATGTTTCCGGAAACTGCGAACCACCTTTTGGCACATTGTGCTTTCACCAGGTGCATCTGGAGGAGGATCTTCACCGGCCTAGCTGGATCCCGCCACCTCCGTCCCCCTGACCTTGATGAAAATCTTGGCGCCTGGTGGCTCTACCTGAGAAAGAATTTCCAAAAATCGAATCGGCGTCAATTCGATGGCCTCGTTTTCTACGCATGTTCGAACGTCTGGAAGGAGCGCAACGCTAGAATCTTCAGAATGGAGTATAGCTCAGTGTCACAGGTTTTGCAAGCCATTAAGCAGGACACCTCGCGTTGGATGATGGCTTTTGGTGCAAGCAACGTAGCCTAGTTGGTCTTGCCTTGGCTGTGCTTTCTTGTCTTTTTGTTTTTTGACTGTTGGCCTTAGGTACCTTTGGTACCTATGCAAGCTCTGTAATTACTTGTTTCTATCTTCACTTAATGAATCGTGACAGTCCTTGTCACCGTTTCAAAAAAAAACATCACTCACCACAAGCCACTTTTAAGTAGTAGAGATAATATTTTCGCTGCAATGTTTCCCACGCATCGCCTAGTTGATCTGAGCCTCCAATTCTTAATCCGACGGTTATAAAGCAATGCCACGGCGTAATATTGCTATGCAATGGTAACTTCATTATTAAAAAAAATGATGCAAGAGGAAACCAATCCATCCTACACGTGGACGCGGAGTACATAACGTATGTCCAGGTGATTGAGTTGGTCGGAAAAACAAGCACCGTCGCGCGCATTGAAATGCGTCATATCATATGAGTCGGTGTATGCGTATTTGCTGCGACTGCTCTGAGAGCCTTTAAAACGAATTCAGGTACGTGCATGCTTTTCAGTTGTCGAATCATTCGCCCGCTTTCCCGCAGCGGTACATGGAGTTGCCATAAACGGCAGCAATGGCTCCAATGGATGCAGGGAGCCAGAGACCCCTCGGGCCCTTTCATTTGATGCGGCGAGTAACATAACATCAGAATGGTAGTAGTACCCAGGCTACACTGTAGCTCTGCACCTGCTCACATTTGGGTAGTTCACTCGCCGGCACAGCAGATGAACACTTCAGGCAGCGCTGTTTAATTGGTGAGTGTGGTCTTTAGCACTGCTTAAACACTAGGCTCATTTCGTCATGATGATATATAGATTTAAACTAGGGGAAAAAACTTTAATTAAGATTGCAAAGAATGGGCTTTTAACTGTTTAGCTTTTGCGTAAACGTTCTCATCATGGTAAATTGGTAATGACATATTGAGTTCACAGGGTAAGAGATCAGAGAGAAGCTTTTACTCAATGTTTGCAAAGACCGCGGTGGAACGGTTGAGTTTCGAGAATCTGGCGAAGTAATCAAGCTCCAATCGATCTCAACTTACGTCGAGCTCAAATCGAACCAAACTCAAGCCTAACCTATCTCAAACATGTAAATTAAGGTTTTTATTTGTCTGGTGAGCTCGAACTCGATCCTTAGTCATTGCTCATATGCCATCCAATCCGAGCTCAAGCCTAGGCAGGTCAAGCTCGCTCAGACTCGGCTTGAATCCAACCATGTCCAGAGCATTTTGTAACACATTGGTCCAAAATGCCTTAGAACAAACCCATCTTAGAGACGGCCCACTCATGCATACATCTTTTGGGTTTTCGTTCTTGTTTTGCCCAAAAGGGCTAACATGAAAGTGCCATGGTTTGGAGGCCATAAGTGGTTATAAGTTAACACTACATTTTCAACCATCAGTAATTATAAGCTAGTGGAACTCAAACTGACAAGGTGGTAATAAAAAACGAGGTGCTACAATTTCCCGTAATGACCTACTGCCCTCAGTAGAGAGAAAACTCAGAAAACTTTCCTCATTACATAACCCATGTTGTGTGGCACTACAGGCCACACATACATGTGGTCTGTGCAGCAAGAGTACATTAGGTGTGGCCCCCCTAAATTTGCTTAATTGGAGTTAGCCCACATTAGGTGTGGCACACACATATGTAGCGTATCTCTTGGTTTTTCATTCTCGTTTTGATCAAAATGGCTAATCCAGAAGTGCTACGTTTTGCGCCATAGTGCTTAGAAGCCAGTGGAATTCCACATAAACTAGCAAATTGGCACTAAATAATGGGGCATTACACATTTGTTTTGGCTAGACTTTGAAAGCTTTATAAAAATGGCCTCAAGCCAAGAAATGGTTGAAATTAAGTGTACAAAAGGGGCATGGCAGGTAAGTATGTTTGTGATATTTGTTTTCGTATATCAAATGAAGCACCGACATGTTGACGGAATTATCGGCTACAGAAGAATCCATGCAAACCCGCGACATCTTCCATTGTACAAATGCCTGTAGAGATCGTCGAATTCCTGTTGTTTTTTCGTAGGGGCCCTCAACGTGGACAACTTTGTACTTGATAGCTACCTTTCAAGTGTCTACAACGTGATTTCTTCAGTGCAGAAACTCATTGTTCTTACGAATGTTCATCGACCTGATTACATGATATTATACTATACATCTTGACTTGCATACTCTCTCTTTTTTTAAACCAAGTTGACATGCACCATACTATACAGTATACACTCTCATTGCGTTTCACATCATGGTGGTTTTTTAGAAAAAGACCGTAGGCCTTATCACGTTCATATATTGCTCAAAAGATATGTATAGGACCTAAATCAGAACAAAAGAAGGAAAAGAAAAAAGAAGTGACAAAGAATTAGTGAGGCTCAGGCCTAGTTCTTTTCAGTTTAAATTAAAATTAAAAGATTAAGTTGAAAATGTATCATTAGGTTAAACGTTGTAACACTTTATAACCATTTTTGTGGGAGCTTTTAGTGGTTCTTTTTAAAACTTCATAAAATATTTTTATATTTTTTTGGGCTCTTTAAACCCCTATCGAGAGTGCACGGTTTTTTCGGATGATTTTCTATGGCTGGTTAAGCATGGTGGATTTATTACTCTGCCCATCTCAGCCATCTGCATGGCAGCGGACGCGATGCCGGTCATCGGGTCATGTCTCATGTCATGTGGAGAGAGTGGCCAAGTGGTCTCGGGCTTGGGTCTACGACCTGGTGGATGTCCAAGAGGTTGCCACGGATTGGATGGGCTGGTTGCAGCACGCGGAGGCCCATGGTGGAAATTGTCATGCTCCACGGATGGACGGGCCAAAAAGATGGAATCACGGTGGCCCAGTTCGACCAAATTCCAGCCCATCTCAAGTTCGTTCTGGCCCAAGCCAGATAAGATAAACCTCAGGAGTCCTTACTGCTGATCCAATCTGGCCCAC